>JAPEUS010000014.1:0-623695 GCA_027946355.1 Collariella sp. IMI 366227
CTAAGCTCCCCGTAAGGAAGGGCATCGTTGGCAATGGGCGGCAGCACGGACACTCTCTCGGGACAGACAGGTGTGAAGTAGGACAGCTACGCGGTGACTCTCGGGACAAGGAGGAACAGAACCCGCATATAGCAGAGCTGGCAGCCATAGCAATGGCGCTAAAGAATCGCCACTCTGGCACCCTCCAAAGGCATATCACCGTCATCACTAGAGCATAGTCAGCACTCGCAGCCATCCGACAACTGCGGCAACAGTCTGGCCAAAGCATCATACGGCAGGTCTACAATCAGTGAGCTTGTTGAAGCAAGTGGGGAACTCATCGACTTCATATGGATCCCAGCGGAAATCGACTTTTCACTAGCATCTGAGGCAAAGCGGCAGCGCAAAGCGCAACGAAACGGAAGCAACCACCAGACGTCCAACCAGACCAGGCAAGTCGACAACGATCAGGCTAGCAATAGCCAAACAACAGCAAGGAGAAGGCTCCCAGAGGACGTGGGCAAGTTCTCCAAAGCTATGGACATGGCGCTGCCTGGCAAACATACACGCGAGCTCTATGACAAGTTGAAGCGGAGAGAGGCCAGTGTGTTGGCGCAACTCCGGACAGGAATGACAAAGGCTGAGCGGCTTTCTGAGCATGATAGGAGCTGCCGACTCCGACCAATATTGCCGCAATGGGCATGCGAGAGAAACAGTGGAGCACTTTCTCCTGCGATGCGTGAGATGGACAGCACTAAGGGAAGACATGCTACAATGCACAACGACAAGACGAGGGAGCCTCTCGTTCTATCTGGGAGGGAAAGCACCGTCAGATTCAAAGCACTGGTCACCAGACATGAGAGCAGTCCGTACAGCGATTAAATACGCATTGGCAACGGGAAGATTGGAACCGACAACGAGCAAGGGCCGAGCCAGCGCAGTGACTCCAGATCACATTAAAGGAACTCACGCAACTAACACCACACAACCTCATCCAGCAGGGCTTTAGCCGCTGAACACTTGGAGAATGCAGCCTCCGCTGAAGATACTTGCGTGCCAAGTACTGTTAAAGTCCGAACTAATGAGAGGAGGCGAGGCAAGAATGTGAAAGACGCTGAATGTGGTACGCCTAACACGTTTTGCACTCCTCCTCTATACAGTACGTCTCGGCAAATCACAAGGCGCAGTTACGGCGATCAGGCCGTGGTGCTTGTGCCGACAATCATACCTGAACAGTCGCAGACTTGGGCGGGGCGTCGCGGTCTGTCACGAGAGGCCAGCCCCTTATTCTGTGACTGGGGCGCTTAGCTCGTGAAACGCCCCCTCTCGAGCCGCTGAAAGGATGAACAGATGCTAAGCGCCCTGACCCCCTACCCATGAAACGCGTGTTGGTGATAGAACACTGTTTTCTGCAGCAACTTGCATGCGACCAAACGGCTGAAGCCTGCCTCGGTTGTGGAAGGTTGTCAATGGTACGCAGGATGCCTTTCAAAACCAGGAGGTAACCGCCGCGCCTGTCTTTGGCTCGCTCCTTCTTAAATCGAACATGTTCAAGACGATCAGTTACTCGGACACAACAGAGTCGGGCGCAAAGACACGAGCAACCGATTCGGATAGCAAAGTCGAGCACACAGAATGGAGCCTTTCAAGACTCTTACGCCGCCGCAGGTGGCCCTTGACGCTAACTCGCTGGCGCAACTCAACAACCCCGAGTCGAAGGCGCTACTCGACACCATTGACAGTCTCCGGGAGATCCACGTCGGCGACATCGTCAACCTGCCCCAAATCATCGTCGTTGGCGACCAATCGTCGGGCAAGAGTTCCGTGCTGGAAGCCATCTCGCGCGTGCGCTTCCCCGTTGACGGCGACTTATGCACGCGCTTTGCGACCGAGCTCGTTCTGCGCCGTGCCAGCGAGACTGCCGTGCAGGTCAGCATCCAGTTCGCGGAGGGCACATCTGGGCCGGCCGGGCACAGAGACACTGTAGACCCACCATTCCGCAGGGAGGCCTTCAACAGAGAGGCCTTGCCCGACATAATTCGTGACGCCAAGATGCGCATGGGCATTCGCGAGGGGAGTACTAAGAGATTCTCACGGGACATTCTGCGGGTAGAGATTTCTGCACCAGACGTGTACCCCCTGACGCTGGTCGACCTTCCTGGCATATTCCACAGTGCGACAGCCGACCAGAACCAAGCCGATAAGAAGGTTGTCGACCAGCTGGTTGCGAGCTACATGAACCAGCCAAAAAGCATCATCCTCGCCGTCGTGGCCGCAAACAACCAGCTTGCCAACCAGGTAGTTCTGCAAGTAGCCCGGAGACACGACCCGTCCCGCGAGCGCACCATCGGCGTCATCACCAAGCCCGACCTGGCCGGACCTGGGTCGGCTAACGAGCGCAAGTACCTGGACCTAGCCAAGGGCCTCGAGAGCATGCACAAGCTCACCCTCGGCTGGTACGTGCTGCGCAACCCGTCCGAGAGCGAGAGGTCCTCGGAAGATGACGCCCGAGACGCTATCGAGCATCGCTTCTTCCAGTCCGGCGCCTGGAGCTTCATCCTGCCGGCAAACAGGGGCGTTGAGAGCCTACGGAAGCGTCTGAGCAAAGTCCTTCTTGACCACATTAGGACCAACTTACCGGGCCTGATTCATGACATTGAAGCAAATTTAAGGACGCGCCAAGAAACGCTCGATCGACTTGGCAGCTCGAGGTCAACGCCCGAGGAGCTCCGCTCGTACCTGCTCGGCATCGCCGAGGACTTCCAACGACTGGCCCGCGACGGAATTGATGGCCGGTACAACAATGAGGATTTCTTTGGGGGCATCGACGAGAAGAAAACAAAGCTGCGCGCCAAGTTGCGCAACAGGAGCCGTGCTTTTAACGCTGTGATGATTGTCAAAGGCGCGCGCTACAAGATCCTGTGGGACAACGGGGATGCTGCCGACGAGAATTCGGACGACGACAATGACGACGACGACGACAATGACGACGACGACGAAAATGACGACGATGGCGACGACGATAACGATGATGATGACTCCCCAAGATTCCCAGCTTACCTGCAGGAACTGATTGACGCGTACGGAGTGCCACACTCGGAAGCCATACGCGAAACAGAGCTCAACGCGGAGCTGCAGTCGCAGGCGTCATTCAACCTGGGCCGCGAGTTCCCCGGCGAAGCCAACAGCGAGCTCGCCCTCCAGCTGTTCAAGAAGCAGGCAAAGCCGTGGAAGGACATCGCTTGGACTCACCTTCGGCAGGTGCTGGAAGTCAGCCAGGAATTCGTCGAGGAGGTCTTCACGTACATCGTCGGCGCCGACGACACCACCTTGGAAGCCATCCTGAGAGACTGCGTGGACCCCTTCTTCGTCGAGCGGGAAGAGCTGTTACGTAAAAGGCTGCTGGAGCTACTTCTTCCCTACGAAAAAGGTTACGGGCTGCCACTCGATGACGAGTTCAGCGTCAAGATGGAGAAAAAGACGCTCCGCCGGCTGGCCGGTCGGCTCGCCGATCGCCTTGGAGAAGTCTACCCGGGGATGTTCCGGAAAAATGCACGTCTGAGCCGACAGATGCTCCAGAGGGTTATCTGTGACCTGGGCCAGGCTGAGAGGGACGAATTTGCCACCTCGAGAGTGATTGATATGGCTATCTCTCATTATGAGGCGAGTCGAAAAGCCTTCCCTAAGTTCCCCGTCCACGTCTGCAACCCGCCCGGGGCTATCTAGGCTAACCCCGTATAAACATGCCAGATGTCGCTGCGGACCTTTGTCGATAACGTCATCAATCTCGCAGTCGAGAGCTGTCTGGTCTGCGACATCCCGGACATCCTGACGCCAAGAAAGGTCGACAGAATGAACGCCAATCAACTGACGGAGCTGGCCGCCGAGTCGGACGAAATGTCAAGCCAGCGATTGGCTCTCCAGAATGAGGTCCGCATTCTCAGAGAGGGCCTGCGCAAGTGCCAAAGGCACAGACCGAGAGAGCTGGCAGGTGAGTCGGTGCCTGATATTGAACACAAGGAACGCGAACTGTTTGGGAGATTCAAACATTGGATGAAGAGCGGCGGCTTCCGCAGTGACTCACCGGCCTCCAGCTGCTGCCGGATCCGGACGGGGGTTGTTCAGGATGAGCATCTAACGAGAGCAGAGACTTTTGCAGGACTGACAGGCGTCGCAACACCCGCCGTACCCTCCAGGCCATCCACTCCCGCGAGGAATTCGACGCCACCTTCAGGGTCGGATAACAGTCAACACCGAGTAGTGACCACAGGCTCACAAACTCGTCTGTCACCGAGCCCAGCGCCTCCCGCGTCAACGACCTCCCTGTTCCAATCTTCTGCTGCCACCAACGCCCCTCCTCAGACCTCCAGCACGAGGTCTATCTTCAGCCGTTCCGGAGGCACCACGTCTATTTTCCCTGCCACTTCAGCAACAGCAGCGGCAACCGCTCCTCCCGCAACTAGTCTCTCCTCGCCCCCACTCTTCAAGTTCAGCGAGACTCCTACCCGCCCCATCGCGTCCACCAAGCTTTTCCCCACCACGTCCAACTCCACCCCGCCGCGATTCAGCGTCCTCAGCCTCGGCACTCCCAATAATGCAAGCACATCTACTGTCTTTGGCAGCTTGAATCCAGGGAACAATGCCACTCCCGCCAACAGCATGAGCTCTCCAGGTTTATTCGTAGCGAACGCGACCACTGCGCAGGCCGGTGCAGTAGCCACGACGAGCACTACTACTACCACGGCCGGTAATGATAGGAGTAGAAGGAGGACGAAACCCAGCTCGTTTGTATCTGCGTCGGCAGCCAACAACAACGGCGGCAGCACAAACATGAACGTCAACGCTGGCGGCAGCAGCAGCAGCGGCAGCGGGACGGGCGCTTTCAATGCGTAATGCTCGCTCTACTTCTCCCAGTCAGTACCTACCTTACCTACATACTGCTACACCCTACAACCGCCTGCTCTCCTTCCCCGACCCGCCCGCCCCCTCCCCTTTCCTAAATGAGCATATAAACAATGAATATAGGTAGCAACAAACCTGTCTTTGGTAAGCGTGTTAACCATGTGCTTTGCTTGGCAGGCTTCTCATTCCCCCCTCTATCACTTACCACCATCCAGTCACTCCCGTCACCACCCGACGGTAAATACAACACTCCGGACATTGACAAGCTGAGATATGCCGGGGTAGAGCGTATGCCACTGCTGGACACATCGGGCGCGGCACATTGCGAGCCAGTTATAACTATATACGGCGATGGGGAGCGGTTGATGGAGCGGTTGATAGAGCGGATGATGCACATGCAGGAGCACCTGAAGGGGTGGTCGCCTGAGGAGTTGCGGCTTAAGTGGATAACAATTGAAAGCAGGCTGTGAGACTAAATCCTGGGAATGTCGTATTGGGGTTGGAATGACAAGTTAGGGGCCATAGAATGGATAGGATGTAAGTGATGGGAACAATTAAAGTGTGGATACTTGTGTTTATTTTGTGGCGTGGGACATATCTAGCCACCGTTCCGATCAGATCCCTAACGGGAATTGGTTTTCATTTTAGATCTTCCCACAACTTTGAATAGGTGACTTAGTCCGTTGGTTACTGAGCCAAATATAGTAACCTTTCTCTTGTTAGGCTAAGGCTTCGTGGACAGATTGCCATGTCGCGGCTGCGGCCGCACATGTTCATTAGGACATACGTTGAGACCCGGAGTTCCTGAGAACTGGATCTTGAACATTTTGTTTTCTATCGCGCCATGCTTGGAACCATCTTGAGATGCAAGTCTAACTATCTAGCATGATTGCTGATTGCGGAAGATTATGGGAGGACCCCATGCGAAGCAAGAGAAATTACTAACTTTTTAGAGCGGTCCCAGAATCTCGAGTTATCCCGACGGGCTAGTTAAGTTCTGGGTCAGCCTTAATTCCCTTCAGTTGCTAAGAACTGACGAGAATGGAACCCAAGCACACTTAGGATAGTTATCGAGAAACACAAGCACTTCTTATAACTATATCTTACAAGAAATAATGTACGATTTCCCCACAATGGTGAGAGCCGCGAAGCGCTGTTTGGAGCGTTTTCGACTGCAGATTTATGCCATAATAGAGACAAATCCAAGTTTGATGTAATGGAGGGCCGCGACTTACAATCTTGCCCCTTTACGCACACTAGCGGAAATGGCCCTGGAGCCTGCGAAGGTCCGGATTTAGAAGTTCTTTCACTGCCCTGTAGACAGCGAGATGACGGATCAGTTGTACATCGCCACTCTCATCGTTCTTCAAGTCAGAAGTCAGGAGTAAAGTAAGGGATATAATTGCTTTTTCGTAATCAACACTAACAACGAGGAAGTGGTCCACACTCTTATACACCAGGAGAAGAGATGAGACCGAGGAGTTTGTTCTCATCAGCGGTGACTTGGAGACTGTTAAGTCGGTGTCAGTTCTATTTCTTCAATTTACTTGTTAACAGTTATGGTAGGCATAGACAAGGGGTGGCGAGATCGCGCTACAGGCCGACAATGACGCCTCAGGGGGAATGCAAGCCTGAAGACTACCTTGGAATTTGCACACACGAAATCCAATGAGCTTTTGGTTGGCACCCTGGCTGGGCTAGCCGCCACTTTGAGCTTTCCCAAGCTGCAGAGCTTTAAGGCGTGAGTTGTTTTCAACGAAGTCACTATTATCGCGAAAGGGCATATTAGACTAGAAGAATTGAGTTCATGGATGAGTACTGATGTGTTCAATATCATAGGCCAGCTCCTTATCACGGAAGTCCTCACTGAAACCTTCGCTCAAATGGAACAGTTTCAGCCATCGCTGTTCTATAATGAGGTGGCAGCTGTTACTAAAGGTAAGAAAGGTCGAAGGAACTGCAGCGTAAGTCCGTTGATTAACATATGTTAGGTCTTTGAACACCCAGAAGAACAAGCAACACCTCAGCGGGGACACTGCCTTCCAGACCGACAGCATCGAGGGCCACGAAGCCAATTGTGTATTAAAGCCCGAGATTTCCACATTTCTATAGCTCCTCAAGAATAGGAGCGGGAGATCAACGAAGACTTGGAAACGGGGTTTATTGGTCACTTCTCTCCGGCTAAGAGGGTTTTGATTCCGAATAAGTAGATAGGAACAAGGGGAAATAGATCAATAAAGCCCGGGCACACATTTTCCCCACTCCTTTCCTCCCTCTGTCGTGATGTATATTGAAGTAGAATTAAAATTATGATGATGCCATATCAGATTCTTCTATGTAGAGTCTTGCCTCGGGAGTAAAAGAATGAGCAAAGATAACATGATAGGCCAGCACCAAATATCCCATAATATTTTGCAGCCTAGCCATCTATACCAAATACCAAATCTACCTGCTGCTGAAGCTTCGACCCAGTCGCTCAAGACCCCCAAAATCCAGCCTCCTCTCCAAACTTCATAATCCGGTCATGCAATTCCCCCTTCCGCAAGGCCTCATAAATTTCCCCTGCCATTGTCCCTAGCGTCTTACTCCGAGCCTTCAGCTCACCCGTGCTAGAGAGTTCACCACCATGTCCAGTGCCGTTACTACCAGCTTTCTTAACGCTGGTCTCTGCAGTTCGCAACAGCAGCGGCGGATGATCCTCCACCCCCCTATTTAACGAAATCCCCAACTCCTTCCTCACAAAGTCATACACCACCCTCGACGCCGGGCTGATCAACTCCGTCGTAGTCCCCTCCTCCCTCACAAACATGGTCCTCACTTCCTCATACGTCTCCACCAGCACCCTCACCATCCTCTCGCGGTACTCCCCAATCCTCTCCAAGCTCGCCTCCTCCCCAAGAATCTCCAACACCGCCCCCAACGACTCACTCACCGTCGTCTGCGCCCTCTCCTCCAAATCCAAATGCGCCAACACATCCCACTTCCCCAACACCACCTCCATCACCTTTTCCACCTTCCCATCCCCAACCTGCCCCCACTTCACTCCACTCCCACGACACCCTCCCCTTTCCCCCTTCCCTTGCCCTTCCCCTTCTTTTTCCCCTGTCCCGTCCCCACCACCACCACCCCGATAAAACCCCCACCACCTCCCCATCTTGATTCTAACCTCCCCAAACTCAACCCTCACACACCTCAAATCCAGGGCCTGGCACAGCACATACACATACGTCGCGCACATCAACCCCAACACCTCGACCGCCTCCATCGCAGTCCTTGCCGCGACAAGCGCCATGGAATTGACGCTCTGGTTCGCCATTTCGGCAACCTGCACGTGCGCGCTGACAGGGCGTGTGAGATGGGCGAGTTCGGCTGCGTACGCTGCCATGTTGACGTCGAAGCCCTTTGCGGTGAAGCTTGCGGAGGGGTCGTCAAAGGATAAATTGGGGGGGAGGCCTTTGTTTGTGGCGTTGTTGATGAGTTCTGAGGATTGGGCGAAAAGAAGACGGCCGAGGTTTTGCAGGGCGAGGAGGGTCTTTTCCATGGCGGAGGTGAGGGCGGCGGCTTGGAAGTTACCGCCGTGGTGGATGGTGGAAGTAGCGAGGTTGAGAAGGGGGTTGTCGGTGGTGGAGTTTAGTTCGACGGTAACCTGGCGGGTGGCGAGCAGGAGGTCTTCGAGCTGGGGGCCGATCCATTGCGGGGCGGTGCGCAGGGCGTAGCGGTCTTGGGCAAGGCCGACGCGGTGGTGGGAGGTGGAGAGGGAGGACGGGGAGAAGGGAGAGGGGCAGAGCAGGGAGTCGGAGAGGAAGAAGAGGATGTTGGAGGCGGCTTCGGCTTGCCCGGTGTGTGGCCGGACGGAGGAGATGAAGGGGTGATAGTTGGCGGCGGTGCCGCCGAGGGCTTCGGTGCCCATGGCGGTGAGCAGTTGGGTGAGGAGGGCGAGCTGGTTTGCTTGATGGATGACGAGACAGGCTGCTGCGCAGCTGGGGGCGGTGCCGTTGGTGATGCCGAGGCCTTCTTTGGCTTGGAGGCGCACTGGTTTGAGGTCGGCGAGTTCGAGTGCTTCGTTAGCGGGGATAAATTTGGGCAAGCCATCTTTGCTGCCGACACGAACATGGATGTCCGGATTTCCTTCGATTGCGCCGGCGATGTACGACAGAGTTGACAGGTCCCCTGAAGCCGAGATGCTGCCGCGCAAGGGGGTGACAGGTGTCATGTCCAGAGAGAGTAGCTTCATGACAGCGTCAATAACGCTGACGCGCACGCCGGAGTGGCCGCGCATGAGGGAGTTGCAGCGGATCAGCATGGCTGCTTTTACAATGGGGGTCGGAAGCGCATGGCTTCGGAGCAGTCCATTCTCTGGAGTGTTTTGCGAGCTGGGATCCGTCTTGTCGGCCTTTAGCAAAATGCCAACGTTTAGATGCTGAATAGCTGCGCTCTGTAGCCGCTCATGATGATCCGTTCTTGTGTCAGCGCTGCCGCCAAAACCGGTGTTGACACCATAGACGACATTGCCGGCGTTAAGCTCCCTCTCGAGGAGGGCAACGCTATCTTGGATGAGCTTGAGGTCTTGAGTGTTGTCGGTAAGTCTTGCGGAAGATTTATTCCTGTAAAGTTGGTCAGCTCTACGGCTCGTCACAGGGAATAGGGCCATGGCTCACAGAGCGACAGCCACAATGTCGGAGATGGTCATGTCGCGGCCGTTAACCAACACGGCATCGTGTGAGCGAAGGCGGTCTTTTAGGGCAACCCATTCCGAATAGGCGGCGTATGCGTGCTGACGAGCAGTTGGCTCTTCAAAATCACCCATTTTGCAAAGGTCAAAAATGGTACCTAGGTCGAAGGTTGAATATCTTCAGTGTCCACCGAAGAAGCTGGAAGCTGCGGTGAGGAATGGCAAGATCTTATCGATTTGCGGTTTTTCTGAACCCTGGGCCCTGCTTTGTGGCGCTCTTAGCATGCAGGCGGGAGTTGGCCAGGTTTCAAACGCGAGTTTAAGCACAGCAGCTGCGAGTCCTGTGATCCAAGCGTCCCAAGGAAAATAAAATTCCTATTTGGGTCTTGAGATCCCGACCCGTCCCTTCCGCCCCTTCCGTTTTTTGCCGCGATGAGTCCCGTGCTGGGTTTGAGGCCAACAATCAACGATCTGCTAAGAAGGCATCTTGTGTATCGATCACCCACTCCAGGGTATAGTGGACGGCTGAGTTCGGGAGCTAGCCGGTTGGGATGACGCATGCGTATGAGGCTCGGCAGCTGAGGCTCGGCTTTTCACGACTTTGGCTACCAACTCCCGAGATGCAAGACATGCTAAAGAGCATATTCCCCGTCATTGATTCGCTGCCATGTCTCAGGTTCAGCTCCCGTCCAGCAGGATATTCCCGGTTTGGGGCAGCCGGCAGATGCCTGATGCCATCGTGTCTTTGTTATCGGGATTTAGCAGAGCTGACGGCCACGTTGTTCCAGTTCTGGCCTTTAAGTAGGAGAAATCTGACTGCATCCGTTGGCGTCGTACTGGGCTCTGCTCTTTGGTCTGCCGGAGCCCGGAGGTCCGGCCGCCGGCCCGGGGCTGGGTGGAGGCGGACATCGGGGTCTCCAGCCAAGGCCGGGCATTAATTCACTTTCAGCCATGCCGGACTTCGGCTCGTCTTTGAGAATGTCGGAGCAAGCGTTGAGGTCCTTAGAACAATGGTTTTTTGGTGTCGGCCAGGCTTAACTCGGGACCATCTGCTCCAGGGCGAGTTTGGAAATTCAGGAACCAAACTCGGAGTAATAACTAACGATTTGTTGTTCTCAGATTGACTAAAATGAGTACTTACCAGCAGCAACGTTTCAACTGGTAGTATGATATTTCTCCAACATCAGAAATTCTTCGCTGTCTCGCTGTCTACCTAATCTTGGCGTGCTTGGTTCGAGAAGCTGAACACAAAATGTACCGAAGGTGAGCAAAATAAGGGTCCATGTGCGGATCAAAAAAATATCGAATGGTCTCAGACCTAGGGGAATCTATGACCACATTAAGATAGAAATATCAGAATTCCAAGACTACACGTGGGCGTACACGGGATGGACGGTGAATCATCAGAGACAAAACTCCGCCGTTGGGTCCGTTCGAAATCGGGGCCCTGTATTTGGTTAAGGTTGCCCACCGGGCTACAGGAAAATGGTGGATTGTTAATCCAGGTTTTAAGACGCATACTATAATTGAAATAACATCACACGACACGCGTTACACTTGAACTTCAACTCCTCTTTGTGGAGAGAGGGTGCCCGGGAGAAACCGTGGGGCTGGACATCGATGATCGGGATAACAAACACCAGACCAGCAGGAGCATCAAACACACGACTTGTGGCCTGTGCTCCTTCCATCGGTTGGTGACTTCGGGTGGCAGGACAGTGTCAACTCAGAACTGGCACGAGAGACTTCCGGAAGTTACGATGGAACCCGGACATTGTGATTCAGCCGCTTCGCACCTTCCCTCTGTGTTCTGGCCGAAGCACGGCCTCCAAAGCGCTGCGGGCAGGCGCGACATAAAGAACTTGAGCAAATTGGAGAAGTCTCCAGATTCAGGCAACTGTCAACAGCCATAATAACGGCCCGACGAAACCCTCCCGTCCCCTTCCCAGTACCTCCTCGCCCGTCACCCTGCGCCGTGCAGAATCTCAGCCGTCGCACAATGTCCGCGCCCAGACCGGCCTTCCTCCAACGTCGTCCGAAAGATGCCGGACCGCCTGGTAAACACGCAGACAGGTGCACTGAGCAAGTCCCGGTCGAGGAAATGCTTCTGTCGCACGTCCGAAGCGGTGATGGGGTATAAGACCCATTGCGGAATCCTTCCTGACGCAGCCGCCACGCAATCTTCTCCCCGCGACTCCATAACCGACTTACTCGTCATCACATTCGAACGAACAGTGTCCGAATGCGCCTGACCGCCCTGTTTCGCCGCCTTGTGTCTCATTTCCTCCCGACGAACCGCTCCTCTTCAGACAAGGCAACGAACTTAAACCTTCCCACATCACCAAACTCATCAGAGACAACCCACACCAAATCAACTATGCCAGGCGTAACATCTCAGAACAACGGGCCGAACGGCAGCAGCAAGTACGACCGCATCCCGGGTCCGCTCGGGCTGGCGTCGGCTTCACTGGAGGGCAAGGTTGCTCTTGTCACAGGAGCCGGTATGTGTGGACGATCGGATATTCTTTTCGGCCAGGCCTATTTCTCCCGGTGCCAACCGCTACTTTGGCGTGTACCTGCATGCAGTTGGCGTGCTCTCCCGGATGGGTCAGCCGTTTTACCCCAACTCATGTCCGGCCCAGGGCACCGGGACAGCCCCCACAGACGTTGGCACAGAACGTCGTACAAGACCGAGACAGGGCGATAAACGGCTCGGTGCCGCTGGCCAGTGCCAGATTTCCTCTTTGCTCAGCCTTCCTGAGCAAATCAATATGCCGCCCTGAAACCACCAGCTGACCCTCTCCCTCTGCAGGCCGCGGCATCGGCCGCGAGATGGCCCTCGAGCTCGGACGGCGCGGCGCCAAGGTCATTGTCAACTACGCCAACAGCGACGCGGCCGCTGAGGAGGTCGTCCGAGAGATCAAGAAGAACGGCTCGGACGC
Organism: Collariella sp. IMI 366227; assembly: GCA_027946355.1. Classification (NCBI taxonomy): domain Eukaryota; kingdom Fungi; phylum Ascomycota; class Sordariomycetes; order Sordariales; family Chaetomiaceae; genus Collariella; species Collariella sp. IMI 366227. The sequence goes on from JAPEUS010000014.1 coordinate 12,496, forward strand.
GGCGTGCGTCAAGGCCAACGTATCGGACGTCGACCAGATCGTGCGCCTGTTTGCCGAGGCCCGCCAGAAGTTCGGCAAGCTCGACATCGTGTGCTCCAACAGCGGCGTTGTCTCGTTCGGCCACGTCAAGGATGTCACCCCGGAGGAGTTTGACCGCGTGTTCAGCATCAACACCCGCGGCCAGTTCTTTGTTGCCCGGGAGGCGTACAAGAATCTTGAGGAGGGTGGGAGGCTGATCTTGATGGGCTCCATCACTGGCCAGGCGAAGGCGGTACCAAAGCACGCTGTGTACTCGGGGAGCAAGGGCGCCATCGAGACGTTTGTGCGCTGCATGGCCATCGGTAGGTTGCGGGATAGATGTTTGAGGGGGAGGATGCATGACTGACGGGAGCAGACTTCGGTGACAAGAAGATCACGGTCAACGCCATCGCCCCTGGCGGCATCAAGACCGATATGTACCACGCCGTGTGCAGGGAGTACATTCCCAACGGCGAGAAGCTCGACAACGAGGGTGTTGACGAGGTACGTCGAAGCCCCTGGCTTTTTCTTTGTTTCCGGGTATGCTAACGTTGCTCAGTTTGCCGCTGGCTGGTCTCCCCTCCACCGCGTCGGCCTGCCCATCGACATCGCCCGCGTCGTCTGCTTCCTCGCCTCCCAGGACGGCGAGTGGGTCAACGGCAAGGTGATCGGCATTGACGGTGCTGCGTGCATGTAAGGCGGCACACGAGATAGAGGGGTTGATATAGTGGAGATTCCTGAAATATGCTGCAAGATATCCGGGGGATAACGGGATTACAGAGGGCATATCAAAACAGGTAGTGGGCGGATAAGCTCAAGACTTTGGCAGTACGCTGCCGGAGTTGAATTAAACAGAATAACTCCATGTCACCACACCAAACCCGACGTGCCGGCCACCGCATCCCGCTTATCAGGCATAACCCAAGCAACATTACCATTAAACACTACCACAACAAAGAAGCGAAACATACATGGCCATCATATCTCATCCTCACCTCCATTCCCACCTCCATCCTACACCCAACAACATTAATTAAAACAGCCCCTGAACCGCGACCGCAACCGCAACCACCACCGCGGCAGCACCCATACCCACACCCATCCCAACCCTCCCTGCCCCAGCAGTAACCACACCCCTGGTCGCCGACGCAGGATAATACGCCCCTGTCCCCACACCTTGGTCGTGCTCGCCGCCACCACAACCGGCACCTTCACCGTAGTACTCGGCAGCGCCTGCGGCTGCTCGTGGCTCTGCTCGGCGGGATGGCAAGCGTGGCCTTGCCGGGGCAGACGACGTTGGGCTTGACGATGGGTTCGAGGATTGTGTGAGGGGTTGGGTGGGGAGACGGGGCAGATGGTCGTGGAGACGGCGATGGTGCGGGTTATGACGATGGGGTACCGAAGCGGGGCAGGAGGGGATGCGGAGGGCAGGAGGTGAGGGTGGAGGTTGTGGTGGTGTAGATTGTGGAGGTGGTGAGGGAGATGGGGTGGTGACGGTGGGGGGGAAGCTGCCGGTGGCTGAGTCAGTGGCGGTCGCGTCGTCGGTGGCGGCCGCGGAGTCGGTTGCAGTGGCAGAGTCGGTGGCGGTTGCGGCGTCAGTAGCAGTAGCAGCATCTGTGGCAGAGTCGGTAGCAGTGGCAGCATCCGTGGCGGTGGCAGCATCGGTTGCGGTGGCAGCATCAGTGGCGGAAGACTGGCCGGCGGCGTCCTCAGTTGAGGAAGCGGCATCAGCGCTTGAAGAGCCAGCAACGGCAGACGTCGAAGCAGCGGCATCGGGAGATGTAGAAGCGGGGGGCTCCTCCGCAGTCGACGTCGGGTCAGGGTTCGCAACGGTAGCCGTCGCGCCCAGGGTGTAGGTGGTGGACACGATGCCGCCGTCGCCGGTGCAGACGAAGCCATTCAGGCAGCACCCCGGCTGGCCGTCGTCACCCGTGACGCAGTGCTTGTTAGAGGGGCATCCTCCTTCCTCGCCCGGGCAGCACTTGTAGTCGAGAGGGATACATCCGGTTCCGCACTGCTGCAAGCCCAGCTCCTCACAGCTCTGCGCCTCGCCGGCAACGTCGTCGCGTCGGAGGGCGAACAGAGGGGAGGGCTGGCGCGCTAGAGCAAGGGCGGGTAGGACGCCCAGAAGGATAAATTTGTGCATTGTAAATGAGTGTGTTGATATCTGGTGTAAAGAACGTTGGTGTCCCGAGGGACTTGGTAAAGAGCGGCTGTCGTGAAGACGAAGGGATCGTTGGTGATGATCGGTGTCAGTAAGACTCAAGGAGGAAAGGAGGGAGAGGTGAGAGGCTCAGTCCATGTTTTCATGTCAGCCTCCGTGTTGGTCTGGACCCAAAGCGCTCAAGGAACCTGGCCGCGCTCAGCGTGGGATGCGACGCTGCCCTGCAAGAGATCAATGAGCTCAGGGGTTGAGGCTTGCCTCGTGGCCAACAGCCCAATGGCAACCCAGGTCAGCAGCATCAAGCAGGGTGTCCATGCCGAGAAAGGACTCAGCCCACGCTTGGACCCCAGGATGTGACGCTCCAAAGTGCCGCGAAGGATGCTTTTGGGAAGCCCGGGAAATGATGCTGCAAGAACGAGAAGCTGGGCGCCAGATCGGCCCGAGGAAGCCCTTGCAAGTGCCTGGGCGGACAGACAGCCCTGGCTTAGGTTTTCCTAAGACTTGCCCTTTCCTTCTTGCCACACAGGCTCGCAGATTTTTAGAATAATATCAGCCTGTATCTCTGGAGTCTGTTGTAAATATTCGGCGCCTCGAAAGGAGTTCTTTTTGCTCCTAGAGGTTCAGATGCTTGTACGGATAGCGATCATCCCGACTTCCCCAGTCTTCGCAATCTCCCCCAGACAACCCTAAAATCCCATGCCAAGCCACGAGCAGGTCTGTGATGGTGCAATCCGTTTGGGGGAAGGATCAGGACTCTCAACCTGCCTTTCGGGAGCTTTTCGCTTTGGAGAGTCTTCGTCCTCAGAGGAAGACTTTGCTGAAGATTTATGAGAAGAAATCTATCACTGGCGGTTTGGACTCGAAGAGGCATGCCGAGATGGATCAACCCTAACCCTTCCATATCGCTAAACTCCGCCAACCTCCGCCAGCCTGGGCGATGACCACGCCAGCCCCACACCGGGCCGCATCTGCTCGGCCCCGGGGGGTCTCGGATGGTTAAGACCCCATTTGCCCACCGTTCACCTCCGAGTCCGACATCAAGCCCGGCCGACACAATGGCAGCATTTAGACCAGGGTATCCGGATGAGGAATCATCTTGTCTCTTCGATGTCCCTGAAAGCGGACCCGGCTTAACTAACCAAAATATCCTCAACGTCATGGTGGTTGGCGACTCCATCTCGCACGGCCGCGAGGGAGACTGGACTTGGCGATATCGCATCTGGGAGTGGTTCCGGGATCAGGAGCTTCTGGTGCAGTTTGTCGGCCCGTATAAGGGCACCGTCCCTCCGGAAGAACCACATCCCCCCGTACCCCCCGCGGTTGATCACAGAAGATCCACCGGCCTGGCCACCGCTCCGAACCGATGGAGGCTATGCCGCGGGTGTTGATCCCCTCTTCCTCGCCAACTCAGACCACTTCGCTGGTAGCGGCCGGCAGGTCTACCAAGTCAAAGACCTCATCGCCGAGCAGGTTGCCGCTCACCAGCCGGACATCTGCCTCGTCGAGCTCGGGTTCAACGACCTCGGCTGGCGCGTGAGCGGGCCGCGGGCCCTGCTGGCAGACATGAAACATCTAATCCACGAAGCGCGGTCCGCAAAGCCAGACCTCAAATTCGCCGTTGCCAACGTCCCCCACCGGACAGACCTCCCGGGCCAAGAGGACCTACCCGGCAAAACAGACTTCTACAACCACCTCCTGGCCGCAGCAATCCCAACTTGGAGCACCCCGCTCTCCCCCATCGCCTTTGTCCGCTTCTGCGAGAACTATTCCTGTAAGCCGTCACCCACCCCTTTCACATCCCCCTCTCTTTCCCATCATCATCAGCCCCCCAACTGATCTTTTTCACAAGGCGGCGGCACCTCCTCCGCAGCAGCCTACGACGGCCTCCACCCCAACGCCCTCGGCGAATACCAACTCGCACAATCCTTCTCCCGCACCCTCCACACCTCCTTCTCCTCGGCCGCAACCCCCTCATCCCCCACCCCGCAAAATCCATCCCCTCGCGCCCCGCTCCCCGCCCCAGAAAACTTCACCGCCCTTTCCTCCCCGCGGGGTGCTACTCACCTGGTCACCGGTCTACGGCGCTTTTGGGTATGACTTGCATCTCCGCCTGTCGTCATCGGCGGGCGGCGATGAGGGGGGTGGTGAGTGGGATGTTGTCCATGTGGAGGCAAATAGGTATGACTGGTGCAGGTTGCCGCGGGGGCAAGGCGTGCAGTGCCGGGTGCGGGCGAGCTATGGGGATTGGGTGAAGTCTGCGTGGTCGAGGGTGGAGGGGCGGTGGCTTGATGGGGATGGGAGGGTGTTTCCTGAGTTGGTGGGGTTAAGGGACGGAGGCGGAGTTGCAGGGGGTTGGTGGGTGGGCATAGGTATTATGTTACTGTTGAGACGTGGACGGATGTGGCGGGGGTGGGCTGCCAGTCTCGGCGAGGGCTGTGAGGGTTGGGAGGGGAGACCTGAATCGCCGCGAGGGGTGGAAGTAGGTGTGGTGGATGAGCATACGGTTGAGATGAGGTGGCAAGAGGTGAGAGAATCGGCGGGGTATGATCTTTGGTTAAGGAAGAGGAGGGAGAGAGATGGGGACGACGATGAGTGGCGATGGGAGAAAGCTGAAGTGCTGGTTGTGTCGGGCAAGCCAGGGATTGTCGAGGCCACGCTTTATGCGATTCAGCCATCGGTTTGGGACTGGGAGTATGCTGTCAGCGCGTACAACGGAAAGGATTCGTCTAGGTTGTCGAAGTGGGTGATGGCACCGCCATTGGCTCCGGAGGTGTCTTTGGGAGAGGAGGACTCGATACATATCGACGTCCGGCACGGCTGACCGGATTCCGAAACTTGGAATATTCACCTTGTCGCAGGGGGCCTGGCTTCTGCAAGCTCTGGTGAAATGGTGAACCATGCCGTGTTCTCGCTAAGTAGGTGTGCTGCATGTTTCTCCCAGCTTCGCTTTAGAGGTCCATTACATAACGGTCTGGGACTCGGGATCTCAGGGGGATGGACCCCAGACAGGACCATGAAATGCAAGCCTGCTGGGGCTGGCAAAGGGCAAAGACAAACAACAAGCCGGTGTGGCAGCACACGTGCCCGACAAGGATCAAACACGTGGGACGGGTGGGTTGCCGTGAGGATCATGGAGCTTGGCAAACCGGCGGCCAGCGCCATGAAACAATTCGAGCCTAAAGAAAGGACAAACCGAAGCCTGACAGGAGCTGGATCTGTGGGTTAGCAGCATGCCTCAGGGGCTGAGTCCCGAACCGTTTGCGGGGTCGAGATCTCATGTGAGAAGCGAGATCTCGCCATTGTCGGCAAGTTCGAGCCTGATGTCGTTCCTGGGTTATATTTCGTGGGCTGTTTCGGCTGATGAAACTGGAGCAACAGAATGCTTCCGCAACCCAACGAAACAATCGAGTCAGGCAAGAACAGGCAAGAATCAGGGCCAGTGGAAGGGAGAAGGAAGCTGCATCCAGTCCAAGGTGGGCCCAAGCTTTTCAAGCAGCTGAATCTCAGGCTGCCCTGGGAATAGCCAATCATAAGTCGGGCACAGTGGAGCCATGATAATGAGGGCAGCTGCAGCCGGCGCCTGAGTGTGGGCAAACCTGCCGAGCGCAGGAGGGAGATTGATGGAGTCGCTGTCGCAGCTCCGCAACCCGCTGCTGCTTGGGCGCTGGTGCGCTCGATCTCATCATTTCCATTCCATCTCCATCGAACACCACATTCTCGACCACCACCCCGCGCCCTCGCTCCCACTCGCGACGCCGGCAGCAATAGACATCTTTTTTCTCTTCGACACTCCCGCCGGGCCGCGTTGTAATTATAGCATTAACGTCATTGGCATTCGACGAAGTTTCTGTGCGTGCGTTCTTCTTCATCTCCCCCTCCCCCTTCCCGATGCATGGCCGATGTTGGTCCGCCGTCGCGCCGAACTTCGCACCCCGCCTTTGCGCTTCAAAGATCTCGGATTTAGCTTCAGGCCCTCTGCTGCCCTCAGAGCCTGGCGACCGTGCGACGGCTTGGGACTTGCCCTGAGCGTATGCTTTGTCGGCTGGCGCCCTCAATGTCATGTCCGCATCCAGGCTTGCATCACACCCCACTTCCAACCCTCGACCACACCCCGCCACCATCACCACCACCACCACCACCAGTCCACCACCCACTTCAACCCAGCTAACCGCTGCCATCCCACCAGATCCTTTAGACATTGAGATACCCGTCCGTTGCGGCGTCCCGAACCCAGTATTCGCCTCGTCGCCGGACAAGATACATTCAGCATCACCATCCTCAAGTTCCCCGCCCCCAATTCGCTCCCTGGGACGCCACGCGACCCACCCGACCGTCTGCCCTATCGACCTCCGCTCGACGTATGCAGTTGCTGGAGACGTGTGAACGCCGACGGTACAGCCCGCACCCGCCCTGTTGTCACTTTCCAGCCGGCGCAATAACATAGACCCCGTCTTTCCTCGCCCACCATGTTTTGGAGGTTTGGCGGTTACGCCAATGTCTCCACCATCGACACCATCCTCGAAAGAGACAATTTCGAGCTCGAGGAACTGCTCGACGAGAGCGATCTGATCCAGGAGCTCAAGCAGCACAACCAGAAGCTCGTCAGATACCTGGGCCAGCCGCCGATTCTCAAACGACTCCTCAACTATGTCATCGCCCCGAAGCTCGAGCCGGTCACCCGCCCGGAGGACGATGAAGACGAAGATGACGAGGAGAAGGGCAAGGGGCATTGCACTGCCCTTCACCAGCTCGCTGAGCTCTTCGATGGCCGGCGAGACGAGTCACGAGGACAGTGAGAGGAAGCGGAACAGATACGCGTTTGTCTCGGCCGAGATTCTCGCCTCGGACACCTGGGAGATGTACGACGCGATAATGGAGTGCAAGCCTCTCATCGTCAATTTCTGGCAATTCCTCAAACATACAGCACCGCTCGATCCTCTACAGGCCAGCTATTTCACAAAGGTCAACGAGGCCCTGTTTGACAAGAAGACGGACGAGATGTTGGCCCTGTTGAAGACCATGGACGGCGCCGTTTCGGACATTCTGAAGCATGTTGATTCGCCAATGATCATGGATTTGCTGCTCAAAATAATAACCCTGGAGCGGACCGAGCACGGCCAGGGCGTTGTTGAGGTAGGAACTGCTGTAGCCCCTGGCAAAGCACGCAGCCTGACACTGACATCTTGCAGTGGCTCTATACACAGGATGTCATGCCGACCCTGATATCATTCCTCGGGCCCGACAACAGCTGGGCCACTCAGACCTCGGCAGCCGATTTTATCAAGGCCATCATCACCGTGTCGGCCAACGCCTCGCAGAGTGAGCAAACCTGCATCGGCCCGAACGAGCTCACGCGCCAGCTGGTCTCGAAGCCCTGTGTGGAACAGCTCATCAAGTACATGCTCGGCGGCGGCAACCCCCTGACTTGTGGTGTGGGCATCATCATCGAGGTCATCAGGAAGAACAACTCGGACTACGACCCGGAAGGCGTCGAGATTGGTTCGCCCCCGTCCAGCCGCGACCCCATCTATCTCGGTACCTTGCTCCGCCTCTTTGCCCAGAACGTCCCCAACTTCATGGGCCTTGTCAACAATGCGCCCGCTCAGGAACAGCATCTCCCGTCGACCTTTGGGGGCAAGATCCAGCCTCTGGGCTTCGACCGCTTCAAGACGTGCGAGCTAATGGCGGAGCTTTTGCATTGCAGCAATATGATGTTGCTCAACGAGGCAGGCGCTGAGGAGCTGATTTCCGCCCGTGATGTCCGCCGCCAACAGCTCAGAACGGAGGGCCACCTGCTGCGTGTTGGGAGCAGCGAACAGGCGATTGGCGACCTCTCGCTCAACTCGCCGCAGGTAGAAGAAAGCCGGAGGCTAGAGGTCATGAACTTCTCCCTCTCTGCAGATGACGACGGCTTTGAGGAGGTATCCCACGGCACCGAGGAGGAACACTCGCATGGTGTTTTGGAACTTCCCGATGCGCCTACACACCAGCCTGACTCGTCCCTCATCGCTAAGGACGACGATGAATTTGTTGACGAGCCTCTGAGTCCGCCCGAGCCTAGTGTTCAGGAGGTTGAGAACAAGGCGACCGAGCGGCAGGATTACGGCCTGACGCCCGCCCCTCTTTCGCCGAACAAGAAGAAGGCTCAATTAGCTGTTAGCGGCGAGCCCAGTTCGGCGGGGCAGATTTCAGAGCCGGAGAAGACGGAGCCCTCGGTCGCTGCGACAGCCGCCCCAAACCTGGAGAAATCCAAAACAACTTCAATCCCGACAGATCCCGCGGAGCAGAAGCCGTCGGCCGGGGGAGAAATGTCGCCCCGTCCCGAGGACACCCCAGCGCCGTTGTTCTCGGAGAAGAGCACGCAGACAGCCTCCACAGCTACGGCTGAGGAGAACGCCGAGCAGTCCTCAACCCAAGGTCAGGGTGCCGAGGCTCCGGCACAGTCAGCAACCGAAACCCAAGAGACTGCTACTCCATCCTCCGACGACGCCTCGTCCAAGCCCGCGCCAGTCGTTGGCGATTACCTGAAGATGCAGTTTGTCGAACACCGGGTCGTGCCCACGATTCTTGGCTTCTTCTTCAAATATCCCTGGAACAACTTTCTTCACAACGTCGTCTACGATATTGTGCAACAGGTGTTCAACGGGCCGATGGATAGAGGTTTCAACCCGACTCTTGCTATCAGCCTCTTTGAGGCAGCCGACATCACGAACCAGATCATCCGCGGCCAGCAGGCCAGCGAGCAGGCGGAGCGCGAGACTAAGACACGCAAGGGCTACATGGGCCACCTGACCCTGATCGCCGAGGAGGTTGTCAAATTCACGGAGCGCCATCCTCCGGAGCTTGTCAGCGAGCTTGTCCTAGAAAAGGTTATGGCCCAAGACTGGGTCAACTACGTCGAGGGTCCTCTTGCCGAGACGCGCGAGCGCGACAACGCCATTCTCGGAGGCGTCCGGCCGGATGTCGCCATGCACAACCGCGCCAACGCGCAAAACCTGATGAGCGGGTTCACCGGGCTGAGCTCTATTGGCCTCGGCGGCGGCGGATCCAGCGCGCTCGCAGACGCCGGGCTGAACGGGGCCGCGGCCATGGTTGAGGGTTCTGCCACTGCCGGGATCGGGCCCTTCGCCATCAGCGCCGGTACTCTCATGAGCGGATTTGGCAGCTCCAGTGATGAGGACGATGACGAGGAGCCGGAGACGGAGGAGGATGTCAACAACGAGGTTGGTGAACCCTATGATTATGCTGATCCCTGGTTTCCTCGGTATGCGTACGCTTTCGCCAGTGCGAAGCTTGCGCCCGTTCCGCGCAAACCGAAAAAGACGGCGAAGATCAAGAGGGAGTCAGAGGCTAGTGTCTTCTGGCTTTGGAACACTCTTGACCCGCGCATCGAGACGTGGCAGGCCGGCGGGCGGTCGAGGAGCAGCTCCCCGAATGCCGGAGGAGATTGGTGGGCAAAGTCCAAACCCAGGGTGAAAGTGAAGCCGAAGGACAAGACCCGTGCCGTTCAGAGCGGCACCGGTATTGTCGAACCTGGTTTTGATAGACCCTCGGTTGCTTTGGATCGACAGCCATCTTGCGTTGGGACTTGTCCTAGCATGCTGGGTTTCTTTCAGGGCGCTTTGAGGTTGTTAGACCGTCTTGGTCGTTGGAAGGGTTGCCAAAGGACAGCCCTTAACATCTACGGGGTTGGGTTCTCCAGCGATTGCTCTCGGCGAGCGTGGTTTCATGGTATCCTACAGACAGCGAGCGGGTAGCTTGACTTTCACAATAAGTCTTGGCTTCTCAGTTGCAGTCAACTGGTGCTGTCCTTGGGCTGGTGTTTCTGTTTTGTCTTTTGTGGTGGGCAGTTGCCCTGGATGGATTTCGCCTTCCCATGATTTTCCATCTCTTCCCTGGGCTTCCCTTCCACAGGAGACAAACTGCCTCTCTCCTTACCCTCTCGTGTCTCGCCTGCTGTCTCGCCACGTCGTGGTTTCCCCTCCCCCACAACCGTCCTTCTCATTGCACACTCTTGCCCGTCACACTGCTGACTCTTACCTCAGTTCCGAGCCTACACAGACCCTCTGAACGCCAGCTCCGACTCAATGAACCCTCCGTCGATCCCACCTCCCCCACCCCGCCTCCTCCCTCAACGTCCCGCCTTCCCGGGCCCGTCTTCAGCTCGCCGCCCGCCTCGCCATGAACAAGCGCAACGCCGAGGCTGCGGCTGCCGCCAATGGCCAGGAAGGCAGCTCCCCGCCAACAGGAGAAGACGCCGCGGGCTCGTCAATGTTCAGCCTTCCGAACACGGGTTCTGGCGAGCGTCTGCGGAACCCATTTGCTGACTACGAAGACGATGACGACGAGGATGACCAGTCCGGCAGCGGAAGTGATGAGGATGGCGGCGTGGAGAGCATAGAAGGCGGCGGCTCCAGTTCAGCGTGGAACCGGGGCGGTTGGTGGAGGGGTGTAGTCCGCAGCGCGCGGCGCAGCGGCAGTGGACGGAACGACGACTTCGCCGGAGAGGACATGGAAGTTGAGCGGTTCGGCGACGGCAGAGACGACGAGAGCAGCGACGACGAAGACGGCCACCGGATGCGGGTCGACGATGACGACGATGAGATCGAGGACGAAGAGTTCGGCGACTTTGCCATGCCCGAGGTCGAGAACCGTGTCACATCCACAGGCCGCAGTACCAGCGGCTCGGGCATCGACCCCGCGCGCGAGTCGATTCTTGTCAAGCCCCTCGCCGTGCACCCCATCCCAGCCACCAAGAGTGCCATCAGCCCGTTCACTAGCCTCTGGCCTTTCTCATCAGCAGGCCACTCCTCTTCGACTACCGCCAAGGGACAGCACGACGACGTCACACCCACCGGATCGTCGTCGACAACGCCCACTGCTGCCGAGCCGACGGCAAGACTTGGGTTTGAGGAGGGGATTACGGAGGAGCCGGTTGAGTTGACGCAGGAGGAGGCGGTGCTGGGAGAGGACGGGAAGAAGATTGATCGGGCGGTAGAGGCGACGAGGAGGACGAGTATTGAGGATCCGGATGAGGATGAGGAGGGGAGGAGATTGTGGTGCATCATCAGCGGGGCAGCAGCAGAGGGGGTGGGCAGGGGAAGACGGGGAGATAAGGGGTTGTTGTGAGGGATGGGTGATGTGCTAATGGGTGCCAAGATGGGGTGGCGAGCGGTTTGGGAACGGGGAAGATGTGTGGGGTGGTAGGTGTAACCTGTACTTGTAGTCTACGTTAGCTATTGATGCTTGTTGGTTTTGAGATTGGTGTAAAGTGAGGGATGTGTGATGTGCCTGTGCTCTCTTGTCTTGCTCAACGCGCAGCACAATTCGGACCCCACCTTATGCGTGGGTTTGTCTGAGCCCCACATGACTTGGCAGTCCCACCAATCTGAGTCCGTCGCGTCTCCAGAAATGCGCGACGGGAGTCCAGAACGCTCCACGCTTTCATAAATAAACCAAACCAACGACCGACAGTTGACCTTCATATGGCGATCTTCTGTCTTTTTTTTCCACGGGAGCTTTGGCCTCTTCATCCCGCTCACTTGTTGACTCACCGGCGAGCGACAAGTGTCTGCTCCGCTAGCTACGGTCCTCCCCTCTTCTCTAGGTGCATCGAGATCAGGGCCAAGCATGTGTTCAACTTCAGCCGCAGGATGTGTCCAATGGATGAAGCTGCCCTGATCGTCATGGTATTGTGCCTCGGCTCGCCTTCCGCTCAGCTTGAACAATGACGTCTTGAGCATTGCTCTTCCATTTACTATTTCTTTGATATCTTGTCCTGGCTTCTTTCCTGCCAATCTGTTCAACACCTCCTGCGAAAGAGGGGATCAATTGATCCTTCCTTCGTGGACTTGATGCGGCACAGTTGATTGCAGCGGATTAACCCAGTAGAAGAACTCTGTCAAGTTCTGGAACATCGAATTTAATTTCTGTTTCTTCTCAGCTTCAACACAGCGCTTTTGAACATGTCGAACGAGAGCACCGCCAATGACGCGCAGGACGCCGTGCTGAGGGCCAAGGGACCGCCGCTGCTGTCCAAGATCGTGTACGCGACCAAGATGTACGCCGTCAAGGGCGTTCTAGGCACCGTTGGCTGGCTCCGCGACCGGAAGGACTCCTGGAGTCCCCCAGAAGGCCGCCCAAATATCGTCAAGACCTACGATTGCAGGCCAAAGCTCCCAGTCCGGTGAGTCCTCCTAACCCTACGTCAGCTCCCCTTCCAAGACTCACCACCCCCAACCACAGCATCTTCTTCCCCTCCAACTACGACCAAACCTCCCTCACCCCCATCTCCACCCTCTTCACCATTCACGCCGGCGGCTTTTGCATTGGCCACATTCGCGACGACGACGAATGGAACCGCGCCTTCGCCGACCGCCACCAGACCCTCGTCATCGCCCTCAACTACCCAAAGCCCCGGCCTCCCCCTTCCCGACCGCCCCGCACGACGTCGAAGCCCTCCTCCTCGCCGCCCTCGCAGATATCTCACTCCCCATAGACCGCAACACTACCCATCACACCATCCGCATCGCCCTCGCCGGCTTCTCTGCAGGCGGCAACCTCGCCCTGTCCGTCTCCCAGCTGCCCTCCATCCGCTCCCACCCCCTGTCTCCGTCAGCCGTCATATCCATTTACGGCGCGATCGACCTCAGCATTCCCCCCACCGAAAAACTCGCCAACCGGCCCTGGAAAAAAGGTCTCCTCCCAGCTCCGCGCGGCGGGACGAGCGATTACCTCCTCGCCCTCGCAGACGCGTTCGACTGGGCTTACATCCCCGTCGGCCAGGACCTGCGCGATCCGCTGCTGAGCCCTGCCCACGCGGAGCGGGAGAAGCTCCCGCCATTTGTGTGCCTTGTCGCGGCGGAGTTGGATATCCTTGCGCATGACAGCTGGCGGTTGGCGTGTCGGCTTTCCGGGCGGGCGGTTCCGGACAGGAGGGGAGGATGGGAGGTGGGGGGATGGGAGGGGATGAGAGATATGCGTTTGAGGAGGAAGGGGTGAAGTGGTTGTTGGTGCCAGATGTGTTGCATGGGTTTGATAATGCGGGGTTGAGGATGGCGGCGGGGAGTGGGAAGGGGATGTGGAGGATGCGGCGGAGAAGACGGGAAGTATGTGGATGAAGTGGCGAGATGGTTGGGGGAGGTGGTTTGGAGGGGGTGAGTGTGAGACGCAAGCGACTCCTCTTCAAGGGGGCGGGGTGCGACTGGGACAGACTCCTCGTCGTGGGAAAAGTGTCATGAAAGCAGCTTCACTTTGGCCTTGAAGCTCGACGAAGACCACCTGAGAAACGTTGGAGATCCTGGCCATTAACTAAAAGCTTGGCAAAGAAGCCAGCAGTTCGTTTTCGACGTGTTGGATTAAGTCCAGGAAACATTCTTAGCAATGAAGTGAGAACAAAGGGCCAGTTGGGGTTGAAGTGGGGTCATCAGGAACTCTCCTCCACAAACTGACTTCCTTGGCCCGGTCGTCATCCAATCATCAGAACCCCTTGTGGTGTAGTTGGCTATCACGTTCGGCTGTAAAGGCATTTATTGATACCGAAAGGTCACCGGCTCGATTCCGGTCGAGGGGACTCTCTTTTTCGCTTTTTTGCTCCTAAACTTCGTGTCTTGTTAATTTCCCAAATTTTTAAGCTCGACGGCTTCTTGATTGTAGTTTGAATCTAAGGCGAATGTTTCATATCAATGCATATAAAACTTTAACTAAACTTTTTATTTGAATTGCTACTATGTAAGAGTCTGGAAGGTAGGGAGGAGGTAAAGGGAGAGTGTAGGCAGAGTGAGAGGGGCTTTATCCCTTATGGGGTTCAAGAGATCCTATTGAGAGAAACAGACCCTCGGAGAGCTTAAACCTTATATCGTAGCTTTAAATTGACTGTTCTTACTTTCTTAAATGCACATCCTTTTCAGCTTATTGACTAGTCAAGTCCTGCAAATAATATCAAAGAATACAGTTCCTGACTTATATTTTCTACTGAGCCTCCTGCTGCTACTATTTACCTACAGTTTATCACTCCATTTGCTTCTTCTCCTTCCCCTTACACTGGACAGATCTGAAAAAATCTATCTCATATCCAAGCCTGTATCTTCTGCCACGAAACAAAATGACTTTCTCATGCATTCTTTAACACGTCAGACAAATTACTGTGGGAACTTGGTACGGGTGTTGAGTTCCTGCTCAATTTCTGCCATGTCCTTTGGATCTCGATGTCGGGCTTATCCTTGATTGTCTTCGAGCCGTCCGAATCATTGTTTTTGGGTTCCTCCAAGCTGTCCAAAGCCATGTCGACGCTTGCCGTGTAGCACGAGCAGTGCCCTCAAGTGTCCCAAAGTTTCTGAGTAATGTGCTCAAGAGGTTCTACCTTGAGTACGCCATGGGAAGCGCTGTTGAGTTTGGCGATCATGTTGGCGGAGTTTGTGGTGACTGTGACTGGTGTGTGTAAGTGTTGATACTAGCGTGAAAAACAAGTTGCTGGAAGGGATCTGAAGAAATATTACCGAGTTACCAAGGGATCCGCCGCTTCTATAACTGTTCTCAGCTCACCCTCCGTCCGGCGGATTTGTCACTTCTTTGCTGCAATCCACTTTTCTGTACATGGATGTTGATGCACTGTGCCCATCCCCTTCAGGCGGCCCAGCTGCTTTTAAGCCAAAATACTCCTAAATTTGGGCTGGTTACTGTACGATCGGTTTTCACAACAAAATCTTTATGGCTGTCTATCTTGGCTAAGATGGCGTCGCATTCATCCTTGACATCTTTGGCCTTCCTGCGGAGCTCATCGTCGGACTCCAGATGGGAAACCGGTCTCGTTCCGTGGGTATCTAATCTATCATCCGCCCCCATCCCGCTCCTTACGTCCCCCTTTTCCCTTTCACTCCATCATGGACCGACGCCCGTGACCACTTCGACCCAGCGCGTATCCTCTTCCCGTAAACAAAAAACACAAACGGCACGGGTATCAGCAGCACAGCAAAGCCGGCAGGTATCGACGACCCGGGCCCAACACCGAGATTATGATACAGCGGCCCAACAACCAGCGGAAAGGCACACGCAAAGCATGACCTCAGGAACGTGTTGGCGGCGACAGCCGACGCGGCATACGTTGTGAAGGTGTCCACCAGGTAGTTCAGGGCGGCCTGGAAGATGGTGAAGAACCCCGTCCCGAGGAGCACGAGGCCGATGCACGGGACGATCCAGTGAATGTTGGGGCCTGCCGTCCATCCTGTGAGAAACTGCCCGCCGGCGAAGAGCACCGAGCCAATCATCATGGGGGGCAGGCGCCTTTCGGGAACTGCACGGTTCCCCGCGGCGTGGTACGCCTTGTTGTAAAGCAGTTGGTTGTACACATTCGCGGCACAGCCAAGGATGGCGCCGATGAAGATGCACAAAAACGGCAGCGTCGCAACGATCGGACTCCAGCCACGGATTTCGCCAAAGATGATGGGGATGGAGCCGAGCTGCATGTACAGAATGCCATAGCAGAAGCTGGCGTAGAGGGCGACGAGGAAGCAGATCGGGGTGCACAACAGCTGGACGGGACGGATGAGGAACTTGCGGGCGAGCTCGCCGACGCTGACGTCCCACTCCTCGAAGCGGGCGTGCAGGGCCCAGTTGCCGCTCTCGACGCGCAGGCGGCGGGCCTTGTAGACTAGCAACTTAGGCGGGTAAGTCTCGTCGATAAAGATGACGGCCAGCAGGAGGATGGAGCACTGCAGGATACCAGCGAGGTACTCAGTCCAGCGCCACCCCAAACTCGGCTGTTCCGCCAGCACAGTCGACACAATCGGCCCTATCTTCGTCAGCACAACCACAACTTCTTACCCCCCTTCCCTCTTTCCAGTTTTCACTCACCTAACGCCGGCCCCGCCACCACCGCCATCGCATACCCTGCCATCGCAATCCCCTCTCCGCGGGCCCAAACAAATCCCCAACACGCCCCCGTATTCGTCACGGGTGCACTCGCGAAAAAAGCCCCCAAAACCTTGTCAACATCAATGTCTGCAAATCCTTTGCCGCCGCACTCCCAAAACTAAAACACCCCGCCACAAACATCGGCACGAAAACCGCCGTCCGCCTCCCATACACCTCACTCAGCGGCGCCCAAAGCAACGGCCCAATCCCAAACCCCACCAAGAACAACGACGTCCCTAGCACCGCCACCTGCCTGCCCACCCCAAACTCCTCTGCAATCTGGGTTGTGCCCGCTGACAGACACGACGACGCCCAGGTCGCGGTCATGGTGACTAGGCCGTACAACAAGGTTGTGACAACCTTCTTCTTCATAGGCCAGTTCAGCGGCTTGTACGGGTCCTGGGGGCCGTCGAAGTCGACGAGGCAGTCGGTGGTGGTGGGGATGTGAGAGAGGGGTGGGCGAAGCGGGTTGGGTAGGCGGAGGGGCGCGAGCGCAGGTGGGAGAGGATGCGCGTGCGGTGGATGTCGAGGAGGGAGGGGCGGTGGCCGTCATGGTGGTAGTCGTGGTCGTCTGGGAGGTGGTCTTCTTCCTCTTCTCCTTCTTCTGAGGAGGTGGTGGTGGTGGAGTATGGCGAGGGGAGAGGGAGGACCTTCTCGGTGGCGGGACTGGGGTCGTCGTCATGGGATGAACTGTCGGTGGACGGTTGCCCGGGGGGTGGTGGTTTGCCAGAATGGGGGGTGAGAGTTGACATTTTGGAATCCGGCCATGTCTGAGACACGTTGAGTGACGCGCAGCTGGAACATGGGGCAGTTCTGTGCTTTAAATCGAAAATTGTGTGGAGCAAAGTTGACCGTCGACACCGTGTTGAGTCACGACGTCATCGCTGATCGGCAGGGAACAGAAGACACCACCAGCTTTCAGTAAGTCCCAATCCGGGCTTACACATAACCGCTAGTTTCAACACTAATATCAAGATAACTGAGTCACACGCCCAATGAGACGTCCGGTCTCTCACCTCATCGATTTCTGTCAAAAATGACCTCTGTCTTGAAGATATCGACGCCTGGGAAGCTCCGGTAGCGGAGGCTTGTGCCGCGATGGAGAGCCGAGGCCGCCGGGCCAAGCATCGGGCCGGTTCGCCAAGCCGGCGCAATCCTTCGGCAGTCGGCGTACCAACCACATCATGATGTTGGGCCAACACTCAAAAAGTCAGGTGTCAGCTGCAGTCTGCCTCAACCTTCAACCTTCAACCTCACACCGTGAGGCTCGCAGCTCATCCATTTTGACCACTCATGGCGCCCACCACCCTCACCACGCTCCGACCGAGTCCCTCGAGCGTGGACTGAGCTACTTACTGCTTACACTGCAGCAAGGAGCATGACTACGAATCTCCTGATGGTATTTAGGTATGCCACGCCCGAATAGCAGCCGGACAAACCTTCGTGGCACTCGCACAACTTCCAAAAGCCACTCTACTCCCTCTACTTGGTGTCCAGGCGTCGGAATCTTATGCTCAGCCCATTCTCCACCACAGTTTATGTCCAGTTATGGCGATTCATGGCGGTCCGCCCGAACCTCTTGGGACGGCCGCCTGTCTTTCACTCTCACCGCCCACCCGGACTTGGCTGCCCAAGTAAAGCGCGTCTTTATTCACTCTCGACCTGCTTCGAGATGTCTCTGAGGAAGAGGCTCGAAGTACGCTGGAGGAGATTCTTGCGGCTGATGTCCTTGCTAGTTATCTTGCTTCTTTTTGCAAGACATGGAGGCGTCGCCGAGATCCCCAAAATTGCGGTGGCCTGAAGCTCCTCGGTATACTCCCGAGACTTATTCCGAATCTTCAGCGTTTGGGCCTTCAAGTCAGGGAACCGGAGTACATACCAAAGGACGCCATCGCTGCGTTGAGCGGTTTACCATCAAATCTAAGGACCCTCAATAATTGTCCTTGGAACGACAGGTGGGACACTCGACCTCCACGGATGTCAAGGGGTTGGATATGGTGTCAACTTCCGTGGCTTGCAGATGCTGCGACTTGGCCGTAGTAGACTCAAAAACGACGACTTGGAAACGCTGTTATATTTATGCAAAACCCCGGGGCTCAAGTCATTCTTTTATGAGGCTACAGAGCCTCGGACATCCCCATGAGTTGCGTCATAGATGATAGTGAGCGATCCTCCCCCCTACCCTGCTACCTTTCCTCTGCCTCGCCGTCCGACCTCGAAGGCAGCCAACAACCCTCTCCCTTCCCACCCTGACCGACTTCCCCGCCCTTAAAAATTTATCCTCAGCACCAGCGCCGTGTACACCAGCTCCAGAGATTATTTCGCTTCCCTCTCAGACAACGACCCCTTTGAAGAAGGCAGTGATGAGAATATCACTTTCTTAACCCGCCTCCTGCCGCCAATTATTGAGTCTCTAACCCTGGCTGGGTCGGTGCAGACGAGCATGGAGCCGAGGATTGTCAAAGTTTTGGTTCATCTCGCGGTGGCAGTCAGGTATGGGGAGCACTTCAAGGCCTTGAAGCAGGTTAGGTGCGATGTAAAGATGATAAGGAGGGAAGGGCTAATGGAGGGATATGGGGTGGCGTGGGCTTTTGAGGATGCCGGCGTGGATTTTGGGTTCGGGGAATGGGAGGTGAGCGGGCCGGCGGTGCGGGATGGGGAGGGGACGCCGGAGCCGGACTATCTGAACATGCCAGACGAGGACGAGGACGAGGACGTGGGCGAGGGGATCCCTAGTGATTGGTAAAAAGACGAGTAATGGGATATGAGTTATCCCGAGGGTTATGAGGAAGAGATTGAGGAGCCTTTAGAAGTTGGTTCCGAGTCGTTGTCCATCGAGAGCTCCGGAGCTCCGGTAGCGGAGGGCGATGCGGCAATGTGGGGCCGAGCCGAGAATCGGGTCGGGTCGCCAAGCCCGCCCATTCCTACGGCAGCCGACATTTTGCGGGCCCGGTACTGTTCGTGCGGTTTTAGAAGCTTGGGATGAAATTGAGACCCAGGATGAGGGGGTGAATTTCTGAAAACACCAATCCTTTCTTGTTGACCATATGCCCGGAATGAGCGTTGGGATGTCGATTGCCTAAGCTGACTAAGCAAGCGTTTTGACAATTTTGGTTACTGGAGACCTTTCACTGTTTCCCCCTTCCATCTTGGACTTGTCTTGTTCATCAACCCCTTGTCCCCTCATATCAAACCCAAAATGAAGAGATCCGACAAACTCCGCTTTGACGCGCTGCTCGAGTGGTCTCAGAGTCACGGCGCTGAACTGCACCCGTCCCTCGAAATCTACGATGACGACCTCACCAAGTTCTCCCTTCGCGTCAAGCCCACCATCATTGATGAGGTCGAGGGCGAATTCACGGCCGTCACCTGCCCCGTCTCAACCACACTCTCCTACCTTAACGCCCTCGTCGACGGTCCCATCAATCCCTCAACACCTTTCCAGCAAAATAACCCCGCCTTTCCCGCCCGCTTCATGCAATCCATCCCTCCGCACGTCGTCGGCCGCTTCTTCCTCATCAAAGAATATCTCAAGGGCAAGGCCTCGTTCTGGCATCCTTACATTACCGCACTGCCTCAGCCCGAGCACGTCAACTCGTGGGCGCTCCCTGCATTCTGGCCAGAAGACGACATCGCCTACCTGGAGGGCACCAACGCCTACGTCGCCATCGAGGAGATCCAAGCCAACGTCAAGCGCGAGTTCAAGCAGGCCCGCAAGGCCCTCAAGGAGGAT
The DNA here is from genome assembly GCA_027946355.1 of Collariella sp. IMI 366227. Taxonomy (NCBI): domain Eukaryota; kingdom Fungi; phylum Ascomycota; class Sordariomycetes; order Sordariales; family Chaetomiaceae; genus Collariella; species Collariella sp. IMI 366227. Next base: position 32,322 of record JAPEUS010000014.1, read on the forward strand.
GACTTCCCCGATTGGCAAGACTACACACAAATGCTCTACAAATGGGCCTTCTGCATCTTCACCAGCCGCAGCTTCCGCCCCTCGCTCGTCCTCTCCACCCCCAGCATTCAACATCTCACCCCCTTACTCCCCTCAACCTGCCAAATCGATGACTTCTCCATCCTCCAACCCCTCTTCGACATCGCCAACCACTCCATGACCGCCATGTACAGCTGGGATATCACCACCTCCCCCACCGCCTGCCGCCTCATCAGCCGCGACACCTACGCCCCGGGACAGCAAGTCTTCAACAACTACGGCCGCAACAAAACCAACAGCGAGCTCCTCCTCGCCTACGGCTTCATCCTCCCCGAATCCCGCGACCTGCACAACGACTACGTGCACGTCCGTAAGCGCCAGCAACAACCCCCACAACAGAATTCTGACCCCGAAAAACCCCTCGACTTCCTAATTTCCCTCCGCCCCCTCTCAGTATGGTCCTCCCTCGCCGGCCGGTGCCGGCTCTCTCTCGGCCCCACCTCACGTCTCGCCTCCCTTCCCTGCTTCACGCACTTCGAGCCTGCGCTGGTCGACGACCTCGCCTCAGCCGTCGCCGCGACCATCCCCGGGCAGGCAGAGGCGCTGGAGCGCTGGGCCATGTCGAACGACGACCCTGCGCATAGCAGGGGCCCGCCGGAGGATGTGAGGGAGATGGTGGAGCAGGTGAGAGGAATGTTGGGGGAAGGTGAGGTGGGATTTGGGAGGGTGAGGGAGGTTGAGGAAGGGGTGATGGTGAGGAGGATGGGGGAGGGTTTGGCTGAGCCAGGAAATGCGAATCAGAGGTTGGCCTGGGAGTATAGGCGGCAGTGTGGGAGGGTGTTGGAGGAGGCGTTGAGAGGGTTGATGATGGAGTTGCCGGGCAGTGGTGGTGGGGGTGGTGGGATGTTTTCTTAGGGAATGCATATGGAGGGCAAAGGCTTCAACTTAGAAGAAAATAAAGTGCCGTCAAAATTCCCTCCTGGGTTCTCGTTGTCTGCCTCTTTACACTGGTAACAAAAATGAAATCCATCCAGTGTGCAGAGTTTCGCACGCTTGAAACAACATAGCGAAGAAAAAGAACACAGCAGAAAAAAGCACAGGGCGAAAAAAAAAAAAAAAAAAGAAAAAAAGAAAAGAAAAGTCGGAGCAGGAAAAAGGAACAAAAGGAAAACAGAGCAAAAAAGTTCGGGCGAAGATTCTCTTGTTGAAAATCTTCTCAACAAACAACTCCCTCGGGAAGGCTTGAACTTCCAACCTCCTGATTAACAGTCAGACGCGCTAGCCAATTGCGCCACAAGGGATTTTTGTTGTATTTGATGCCATTCCGAGCCACTGTTGTGGGTATTTGAGGTGGGGTTGTTAGGGTTGTGGTGGGTAGCAGATGTGGATGAACCTAGATTCCTCTGGCAACCGGAGTCAACAACCCCTAAATTTGATAACGTCTTCTTATCTTGAAATTGGGCTGGGAAAGTTGTGTTGAGAGGCGCGGGAAAATGGCAGTTGATGAACTTGCATTTGGGCCGGGGCAGCGCACAGGCGCTGGAGTACCCATTTACGAACTGCCGAACCCAAGATACGCTAATTGAGCCGGTGGAGATGTCTTGATATGTTTGTGAAGTAGCACACGCCAAGACCCGCCAGTGACATGATTAACCAGCTATTATCTGCCTAAGACACCGTCTTATCACCGCCACGGGCCTTCTTGCGCTGCCCGCACGCTTCATACACCCAATACCACAGAACCGACCTCCCTTCAGCTATAGACTCATCCTAGGCCCCGGTTGAAACTTTTAACCTGGGCTGGGGGAAGGTCCAAGAAGTCTCTGCAGACCTTGGCCACGTTACCCAAAATCTCTCTCTCTTCACTTGTACTAGAAACAACCCGCAAGTCTTGGGCCTGTAGCACCGACACGCTGTCAAGGTAAACATGCGAGTAACCCTTCTTAGAACCGACGCGGGTTTGAAACTCGGGTCCAAACGCGGCACTGACACCCTCAAGCAGAATCACAGAATCATCAAACAGCTTGAAATAATCAAGAGTCAACACGCCTTCGAGCTGCGCCATGACCATCTCATCCATCTCCTGCAGCACCTCGACAGGTGACAGCCTCAATGCGTGGCGATCGAAACTGGCTAAGACCAGCTCGGTAGACTGGACCGCTGTTGGCCCATTCTCCTGGTGACCAGCACAATTGAAAACCTGTTCATGCTGGGCTTGTTCGGCCACATCATGCTTGGCCTGCCAGTACTTTTCGCGTACACTTTCGAGGAAGTCGCTGTTGTAGTAAGTCTCGTCGTTGAAAGCATATCGCCGCACAAAGCTGTCGCGGGCAGCGATAGCTGCCATAAAGTCACTACCGTCAGCCAGCCGGGCGTCTAGTTTGTTGCCGTTGAGCTAGTCAGTGGGCAGTGGCGCAAAGTTGGCGATGATGGTGGACGGGCTGTCACCCTGGAGTCGTCGTCGTCTGAACTGGATGTCGTTGACATATGTGCCGACGTATCTCTCCATCTCCTCCCACTCGGGCAAGGAAGGATCGAACTAAAGGGCTGCGTGGTAGAGGTGCGCAGCGGCATCGACGACGGAGCTGAATCTTGTAAACTCGTGCCCCATTTGGCTGTAGGCGAGACGAACGCAGAAGTCGAGAAGGCCAGGCCAAATGGGGTCGCTCTGCAGCAGGAAGAAGGACACGGGGTCCTCGTCGACGCCCACATGTCGGAATGGGGCTTGCTTGTCCTTAGACAGAAAGTCCTTGAGCATTGTATGCTTGGTCTCGCAAAGTCGGCCAATCCACTGCCGCTTGAAGTTGCGGTTCTTGGTGTACTCAGGTGGGCCGTGTGTCTCAGAGGGCCTGCTCAAAACGTGCGGCGGTAACCTGCATCTGCTCAAATGGCTTGACATGCTCGGTTTCCGATATGTGGCGAATCTCGATCCAGAGGTGCAGGGCAAAGATGAGGGTGAAGGAGGAAGAGAGGCTTGAGGGGCAGTATAGGCGCCAACACTTCTCTGTCCTTAAGGGCCTTGATGTGGGCGTTCTTTGTCATGATCTGACTGTAGACGCTCCACTCAAATTCCTTCCAGCCCGACACATTGTTGGCTCCATAGACAACGGGCCTGCATTGTGACAAGGGATCCATGGGCACCTACCTTGCCTGGGGAAATCATCTTACGAGTGTTGTTCAGTGTGGAGTAAGACAAAAAGGCCAGCCAATCCGCCTCCTCTCAGTAGTCACACCAGCGCCCGGCGACGTGGTTCCAGATGGTTGTGAAGTCTTCGAAAAAGCAGTAGACCATCATGTAGAGGTCAAACTCGTTCTCCTCTTCCTTGTCTTCGGCGGTGCTAAAGACGAACGTGTCCACCCACGAGGGCCCCCCACTGACCCTCGCCACAGCACTTTTCAATAGTGTCTCTGGCTTTTACTTCTACGTCTTTTTTTCTCTTTTTTTTCAGGCTCCTTCTTGCCCTTCTTTTGTGACTGGCTGGCTATAATCTTGAGTGACACGGCTTCTTCCTCAGACTCGTCGGCGGCGTCCTCGTTGGCGGCACCTTGAGGGGTGTGGACCTCGAGCAGCGCAAACAGGTTGGTGAGGTCGAAAGTGGCAAGGTGAGACTTGGTGTTCGGCTCGGGGCCGCTCTTAGCCTTCCTGGGTCTGGTCTTGACGAGAGCGTCTAGTCTCGCCAAGACGCGCTCGAGGACGGTGATGATGTGGGCATGGTTGTCGTTGCTCTGTCTGAGCCTTTCGTCTTTGCTATCCTTGGCGGCGCTCTTGAAAAGTTGAACCTCTTCTTCCGCAGGTTGACGACGTCGCGCAAAATGTTGATGACGAAATTGGGGATGTCGTCTTGAGGTTGTCAGACACTCAGGGCCAGTGGAGATGCTGTGCTGAAAGGAACTCCAGTGGAAACGCGTTGGCGTGGGTGAGCTTCCGAAAAGCGGACCTCATAGACGCGTTTACCCCACACCCTTCCCATGAAGACCCCACAGTCGCATTGCCGGGAAGGCGCGTCCCGCGTGGCAGCCCACCTGCCTGCAACCACTCGGAGACCAGTGGAGTCTGGGCACCTTCCAGCTTCACCTCATGTCCTCTCTCTTCCGTTCTCTCCTCGAAAGTCAAGCTGGAAGCTTCCGTCCGACTCCCCACTGATGAAAACATCATAATCCTTGCCGTTACTCTTCTTGATGTGACACGTTCTCGAGCAGAAGCAATTCGGAAGACCACAGGGAGATGGCAAGAGTGAAACTTTGTCTCTTGGGCGAGTCCTGAGATTCGATGAACGCCTGCTTTCAAGAACAGCACAAGGAGTCATTGTCGGCCAAGAGTCTCGAGATGTTTTGTTCTCAGCTGGATCTAATTGGATTGCAACTCAGCTTGTCTGCTGAGCCAACCTCGCAGTCAGGTCGCGGCTCCAGAGTCAGGTCTGGTTGAGACAATCCAAATGCAAGGACTCCGGCCAGGTGTCATGCAACGGCACCATCACATGGCAGCACAAGCTCGATTGCCTGCCGCTCTGCAGTGATCGGGTCACACAGAACCAACGACATCAAAGCTTCTGATTTGGGAAGGTCGCCGCCGAGGCTTGTCCCAAGAAGGTCGCCACACTCACTGGCTGCCACAATCCTCCCTTTCTTCAGCCACCAGCAAGTTTTGACCATTGTTAGGCATTCACCATGCATCAGCCCGCTGCTCAAGATCACCAGGCAGCGCCTCGGCCCCGGCCCCGATCATTAGCAGAGCCATCGTCTTTCTCGCATCGCACATCTGCCGGTGCCGAGAGCGGGTCCAGCCGGACCGTTAACAACAGCTTTGCAACATCTCTCGCCATTGCCAGGTTTGTTCCCCGCACGGTGGCTGGCTGGGAATAGGAAGATTATGCCTGGTGTTCATGAAGTAGGGAATCAGGTGGGTCGTCAAAGGGACTTCAACGCTTTCCGAGATGAAAGGAGGATGGTGTTTAGGGATTAGCAAGCAAGCTATCAGTTTTCTCATTGTAATCCTCACACGAATGTAAATTAATTACGTTTAATTTCTCTGCTTCCATCTTGAACCGAGTTTCCTTTTCCTTGATTTTATTTCTCCGGCCCTTGAGTCAAAGGACACTGCTAACTCTACCTCCCCCACAGTTCATGTAAGCTATTACTATGTTCTTGGTACTGTGTCCTAAGCAGGAGAGGAGCGGAGCAACCCCTCTCGAGACAGTTCAAGGGCCGAGACGGCCCGATCTGGGCCCGATCGTCTCAAACCGTCCACGCTCACTTGGGTACGGATAGTAAACTGCCCAAGCTGTTGGGACCGACCTAAAGACCTGAGTGGGCGCTCGGCGCCACCAAAGCAGGTTGTCATCGCATCACACCCCGTCGGTGATAGCGGTTTTTCAGAAACTGACAGGTCAACTTCCAAGACTTGCTCCATGAGGAGATGCGGAGAGAGCCTTTTGAGGGGAGTGTGGCCTCCCCCGTTGATCGGCCGAGCCCTGGTATCCCACCATCTCTAAATCATCCCGCGGCCGGTCCTTGCCTTGGTTTCTCTCTGTGGCACGATCAAACAGCACCCGGATGGCATGCACACAGCGGCTCAAGCTTCGTCGCTACCAGACCCTTGGGAGCATTCCGGGCGCCGCACAGTGGCTCCGGATCTGGGGCCCAGCACAGGGATCGATCGACCGAAACGAATCGGAGATGAGGAGAAAGTCAAGCGACTGTAATATCACTGCTGGCTCTGGAACCTGAACGACTCGCCCGTTCGGGCACGATGCAGCCCGGATCGGATCCGGGGATCGAGATGCGGCGCCGCGTGGGTGGAACATGCCGTTAATGGCCGCCTTCTCGAGTCAGCTGGTGATCACTCACAGTTGTCTGCATATTCTGTCTTTTCATACCTTGCAACAGACTCCCCTCGGTCACTTTTCTGTTCTTGGTGGAGCCGAACCCGGATAGCTGGACGCCCCTCTGGATGACTATATCTCCAGCTTGTGACCTGCCATGTTCAGAGCCCAACTGCCTGGGTTTTGCGGCCTTTTCTGTGTTTCTCAACGAGGAGGCATCCTGATCCTCGGGTCAGCCAAAAAGCAACAACGAAGCCCAGCATTTCCGGAAACCCTGCGTCGCAACACCAACGCTGCGAAAACAGGATGGCCGACAGACCCACCTCAAATCGATGCACGACACGATTGCCCATTCTGTCGCAAGCGCCGTGGCTCGGGATCCCTCGCATCGACACGTTGTCAAGGCGGAGCGCCCCCCCAATGGCATTGGCCAGCGCCTTTATCCACGCTGCCGGGGACGTCTCGGGGCTTGCTGCACCCCAAACCCCCACTTCCTGCACAAGGACCAAAGGGGAAGGGGAGAGCGTGGCGGCTTGTGTAAAAAAACGGAGGGGAACAACAGGCAAGGAGAGTCGACAGAAATGGAAAGGAGAAGCAATTTCTCCGTTTGAGGCGCCTTGTACCTTTGAGATCTCGGCTTTGTCGCTCTGCAGAAGCTCACCGGCCGCAGGTGGCCTGCAGATGGGTTGTCCCAGACTCTCGGATGCGGCACCCGGTGAGACCAGCGTCCAAGGCGTTTGGGCATGAAGCACACCGAGGACGGCCAGCTCACCCTCTGTTTAGGTCACTTCTGCCCTATGAGAACGAGCCAACACATATCTGGGGACATTCCTTCCACCACTCTCGCTCCCGACTCCTGATGCAGCGCGCCAGGTCCACCGGTCTGTTACTAAGCCTGCTGTGGTTCCCCAAAGTGCACATTTGAGAAGCCTGACGAGCTGCAACGGGCAAAAAACGTCCAGGACAAATTGGCGGCCTCCAACCTGCGCATCCAAGGCAGAACTTGGGAGATATTAACGTGCTGGCTGCAGGTATGACGTGTCCCAGGTCAACACAGGTCAGAAACCCTCTACTAAGCCTATTGTAACGCCGGAGGTGGTTGTAAACGTGCGTCTGTTGCTATCCAGACAAGCAGTTCCTTCCTTCCTTGAGGTGTGGGTGCACCACAGTCATTATGCCGACACTATGTAAGTGTAGAATACTGTCTTAGACTGCCACTAAGACGTTGACCAGTCTTAACGGTGTCTTTTCCAATAACCCTATCACTCCGATCAGCAATAACCTCTCCAATCTTGCAACTGAATACAGGTTACAGTACCCAGCCCCTTTCCCTCTTTGACTATTCTCCTGCTCATTCCACAATCAAATCGCCAATCCTTCTTCCTATTTTACCTTCCACACATTGCTTCTAGAACCTCCAACCTCATGTTGCGCAAGATCACATGAGCTCTGCGCCATGCGCCGCCCCCAAATCTCGGATATGACGGACAGCCCCTGACAGGACAGGCTGACTGACTCTGGGGTGAGCGGGGAGGAGCAGACATGTTTCACAGGGCGCAGCCTGGTTTCCATTTCGGGGGAGCAATCTAATCCTTCACACGATCTGTTATGCAGGGTCTCTGTGCTGGTTTGTAGGGCTCGTTTGCGAGGGATAATCTGGGGTATTTGCTGCAGATGGGAGTTTGTTCTCTTGTCTCCCGGGTGCAATTAAACAAGGGTGGTAGTCATGAATCTGTGGATGGTAACACACAGTTAAAGGGAGCCGCGCGCTTGCGATAATTCATGATTGACAGAGGGGCCAAACATCGGAGCAGGCCATGTTTACCTTGTTTAAGACAGCAAATATCAACACGATATGCGGCTGCTTAATCATGGTTTTAACGCAGAATAAGCTTCGGGCTGAGAAGTAACCGCAGGAAAAGCCAGAGACTAGGACAAAAGGAACATGGGATGTGCCAGTTTGCACGAGGTATGCACTTGGATACGCTCTAATTTTGTAGACGTTCTCGGGTAGCTCTCAGTCAAAATAGTACATGGTATAGTTAACGTTATACGTAGTAATAACTACATTATTACAGAGTCTTAACTGTCGAACCGCAGGGTGCATCAAGCCACCGCTGAGTTGGTGCATATCTACCCCTCACTTTGATCTGCGTGTCCTAGCCAGGAAGACTGTTTTTTTCCCTCAATCAACAACATCAAAAACACCTGAGCAACTCTTTGATTTCCATCCTGGTGGTGATACTTGGTGCTAAATCAATTGCTTCATTTCCCGCGTAGTGGTTCAACATTAACTAGTCTGGTGTACCGCATACGGTACATCATGATCCATTTAGGGACAACAAACAATATTCAGACCTGGAATCAATTTTTGAGCAGAGCAAAGGAGACTTGTATTCGCTTCAATGTAACAAGTATAGTATCAAATGATGTGATAAACCAGGGACATCAAGTCCTGTTTTAGAGTAGAGACTCGAAGACAGGGACACTGGCACAGAGGAGGTATTGCTGCGGCTACAGCTTCCACAAAAAGCTAAAACTTACCTCTGAATAGCATGGCGCAGTGCCTATTACAGTCCGATTGGTAACAAATTCACACTTACTTGCCATCGCGAATATCCCTTTTCCATCTTTGTGTGCACTATCATCAATTATCTGCGCAAGGGACGGCCCGAGTTGGAAGCCAGTGATGAAAGGGGCGTCATTGTTGGGCAAGTCTGTTTGCCATCACGACGTCACGAATTTTTTCCTACATACACTGAAAAACACGAGGCCAATTGACGTCCCGCAACAACAAAATCGGTCGGCATGCCGAGTTTCTCCCTAGACTCGGGGCGTGGTGGAGCCTTCCGGGCCGAGAATTCAGTCCCGGTGCCCGGGACGGAGGAGACCCACAATCCCCGGGCCGGGTGTGCAATCGGGACTTGGCATGCCTCTCCATGGCCTCAACGGTGATGGGATCTTGAGAACAGCAGTGCTTCTCCGGGAAAGACAATTCGATATCTCTCTCAATGTATCAAGGATTGATAAAACAAGCAATCCTTAAGTGGGGGGCTGTGGTTGACCTCAACATACGGACGCCGAAAGGATGGATTTGCCTATCACGATCGATATCAGTAACGGAGATAGCCGGTCCGGCATCCTTCCCTCCGGCAGATACCATGTAACCAACTGATAGGTCATGTCCGCGGGGATGCATTGAGATGCCAACCGTCTCGTCACATTCAGCTGGAGTCTGTCGTTGCCTCATGCAGGTACAGATGGACATCATGCGTAATGCCCGAGGGGGAGCAGCGTGGGGTTCAATGCAACCTCTGCGGAAGACATCACCTACTCGGGAGAGATGGCATTCTTCAACCCCTCCCCCATAACCTGTCAAGTAGGGAGTTTAAGATTGCGACATCTCTCAGCAAAGTTTCACTGGTTTCACCCCACGCTGGCATCACCAGTTCAAGAGATCAACGCTGATGATGTGCTACGGCGCCGGAATGAGTGGCAGCACTAGCGCCCGTTAGCGCCCGCTTCAGGGCTTCAAGAGATCACCTGGGAGCTCGAAGGTGGTGGGCTCCAAAATTGCTAGGCCTAACGAGCTTCGCATGTTGGGCAGGGACGCCAAGTTCAGATGCGTGGATAGGGACTCTGATTTTTTATTAAAACACACCCAAATTGAAGTCTCCCTGTCTCCCTGCATCCATTTTTTTTCTAGCTGCATCCTAGTTCCCGCTACCCTCTTCGCTATTATTGTAAATAGGCGGATTGGCATTGTAGGAACTATCACCCACCAATCGACAGCCAAACCGCCCATCCAAATCAAGAGCCAAATCGTCCACCCAACTTTGATAGCCAATTCACAGCCAATTCAAGAGCCATTGCAAAAGATCGGCTTTGGGACCTTGGGAATGGGATTGCGTGGCTTCAGGGTGCTTGGTGCAAGGAGGGACTCTCGGTGATCGGATGTGGACCGCATCGTGTGATGGTCAGGATGGCCGAAGCGTGGGGGTTTTCATCTTTAACGCCAAGTGCTCGCGCCTAGCGTATCGTGAGTTGCTTGAAGGGCACGTGGTATCTCAAACATGACAACGGACGAGAACGAAGTAGGGGGTATCGGTACCGGAAATGGTGATCGGTTCTCCTGTTGCTACGTACTGTCAACCAAGTCTTCTGAGAAACACGATCTCTCAATAGTGGCAATGGGCGAATCCGGGTAAAGGGGGTCCTTGGAACCTCGAGGGCTTGTACCGCTTACCGCGGCCTTGTTAACGGGCCCCAGATATGTCCATTCCGTTTCTTCCATTAGCATCAATCCCAATACGACGCTGTCTCAGCTCAACCTGGGAGGCTCTGGGTTGACCCGAAGGCCAAGATAGGGGCTTAAAGCGGCTACGGGAAAGCCGGCAGCCTGATGTTGTACCGCTGCATCTGCGGGGCGCGGGGGTGTATGAGGATATGGCCCGTGATGCGGCCCTTTTTAACGGAGTATCTGCACCCCGGGTTACCCGTGGTGGCGGTCTGTCGCCGATCGTCGAAGATCAACTTTGAGCTCGGCATCTTGCGGGCTTTTCGCCCGTATCAGTGTCTCAGACAGTCCGGCGCGGGGAAGGTTAGGCTCCGCGGGAGCATGCACTGTTTTTGCCCTTGAAGATATCGCCTTGGCTTGCATATCCACTTGGTGCGACTTCATGCGGTGTTACTGTCTGGGGGCAGGGGCTTGCCATGGGGGTGGCGACCGCTGCAACGGCCCGCCGCATGGCATTGCATTGAGATCCGGGGATCCTTCAACCCGCCCTCAGACGTGAAAGAAACAGGTTTCCGTGTTGCCTGCTGAGGATGGAGGGGTTCGGGAACTCGGGGGCAGGGCCGCGGAGGCGAGGAAGATAAAAGCCGTTGAGTGACTGTCACTGTGGTGCGAATCTGGATGCTGTGTGATAACTGTTGCATCGCCATCAAAAATGCAGTGCTGGAACTCGGAGCAATGCCTGCCTCGGGCAAGTGCCTCGGTACTTTGTGTCGGCAGACCACAGCTTCATCCGACGGTCTCTCGGCCGAGTGACCGGAGCTGAGGTCAGATTCTGCATGGCAAGTCCACCACATGGCTGCATCATTCCGGATGTTTCAAACAAAACATAATGCGGCCACCCGGAGGCGGTATGATGATCGGATTTGCCGCCAGCGTGGCATTCTTGGTCTGGGACAACGGTGCAGGCGTTCCCAATAGAATGGCCTGCTGCCGGTACTCGCCTGCATGGAGCCGTCTTGGGCGCATGTTGCCGTTTGGGCCCGCATTATGGCTGGTTTGCGTCGAGTCAGGGCTGCTTGTTGGTGAAGGTTGAAGAAGAACTGAGGCCAACGCTTGGTGGTGATCAGGGCTCCCGCCGCCTCCCGCCCCCAGAGTTTCGGACAAGCGGACCGAAGATGGTTAAAAGCGCCGGCGGATGAAACGCACCATCGGGGTCGGCGGGAAAGAGGTGCGATCGATGAGACCAGCGAAGATAGACGGCTTCCACAATCCCTGCCATGGAACATTCTGCATGAAGTGCTTATCTGCAGGTCATCGACATGCATGTCATGCCCACCCATGTGCATGTAACCTCAAGGATCTCGGAACGTAGAATTTCCGGAGACGTCGTTGCCGGTTCAAGTCAGAGTTGAGATCGCGTCCGTTGTCGAGAACTCTCACCCGCGTCGATATCAAGCGAAGCCAGGTATTAACAGTAGATGCAGCCAGATGGTGAGAACCCGGGCAACTCCAGAACCAGGACGGTGGTCTGGGCGTAAAGTTCGCTCAAAGACATGACCAACGTCATGACGATAGGGGTCAACTGCGACACGGGACCAGACTTTTCAGAGCGCACAACAGCGGAAAGCAGCAGGCGGATGCGATCGATCTGTCATATGTGTGCGGTGCCGGGACCCCCAGGCCCGCCTCTTCATGAACCTCGATGCTCTCCCATTTCTCGACCGTCTCAGACCTCACTGCTCCATTGAATGGACAAGTTTTCCATTACTTTGATTTTCGGCGGCCGCCATGGTTCCACCGCTTCAAGCGCCCGTCCCACTTGCTGCCGTGATCCGGCGCCATCAAGGTGCTTCGCTGCCGCGACTGCTGCAGCCACCCAAACACAACAGGCCTAAAAACGCCGTTACCCTCAAGCCGCTGCAGCCGAGGTGGCTCAAGCCTTTCCCCGGAATCCAATTGACCGTCGTGCGACCTGCCAAAGGAGTCATTTATGGACCGCGCCCCCCCTTGCTCTTCTGCAGCCCGCATTGCCACACCCAAACGACAACCATCCCCTCGACGACGACAGAGACTTCTCCTCAACTAGGAAGGCCTCGACTAGCCCACGATGCACTTTTCCGAATCGCCTACCGCGGCACCATGGCCTCAGGCCCCTGTCGAAACGAAATCCACGGTGCCTGCCGGCAGGACACGCCGTGCTATCATCACACCCGCTTGAGCACTGAGACAGGCCCTCGATAGTGGCAGACGGACACATGATGGCCAAGTTGTGTTGGGGTGTGTTTGGATATGCCAGAAAGTGCACATTCCTCTTCCAACGTCACCAATAGCGGATGGTTGGTGCTGCGCTGTCACCTCGACCGGTGAGGCCTCACCATCCCAAGCTCTGCTGCTGCATATCCAATACCAACATTACCATCACCCACCGCCTTCTCGAAGCGGACAGCATTGGCTGGTTGCGGTGGCACCTGATTTGAATCAAGAAGTCCAGAACACTGCAGCACTCAGCGATCGCCATACCGTGGACCACGATCCCATGGATGCGCTGTGCATCCAGCGCTGTGCGACCTTGGGACGGAGCAGGATCTCAAGTTCCAATGCAAGCCAGTTGTTCCTGGCATGTCATGCCGTCGAGCGAACAAAACAAGGACAACGGTCGGTCACACAACGCATTTGTTAAGTGGCGGAGACGACGGCATGGCTTCTGCCCTAATTTGTCCTGCACCCCTTAGACTCCAGTCGCCCAATGGCACACTTTGCCCGGAGGCCCAGTCACCAGTTTTACAGCACCTCGGGACCCAATCGATTGCCATACTCCAGATTCTGACGGTTGGTGGTGGTGTCTCGCACCACAGCATCAGCCGGCGAAGTTACGGCTTGGCGACCGTTGAAGCCGGAGAATTGTCCGCTTTGCTAACTGGCACAGCTGTAGCCGCAGCAGTCCGTCGCCAATACATTGCCCTACGGCCGAGGATGATGGTCGCTTTTGCGAGGTCATTGGTCTGATTATCACATCGGCAATCTCTTGTTAGGACGAAGCGCCAATCGCAGGAAACGGAGGAAGTGAAAGGAAACTGCTGACGTTTACTTCAGACCTCAATCTCCCCTCCCTTTAACCTGGTTTCGTCGACGGTGCAGTGGGCATCAGCCAGCTCTGCCCAACCTCCAACCGCCACTGCCGGCCGTAACCCAAAGCTATCTGTCTCGATCCGAGACTGCAGCTAGGGACACCACCTCCGAGGTGGTACTCCGGCCCAGCCCAACGCATGCATTCTTCAGCAATCGTTCCCGGTTTCTCTCTCAACTGCTGTATTACCCCACACTGCTGCTCCCCTCGTCCGCGTCGGACAAGAACGAGGCCTGAAGAAGCGGAGGGTGGTGTGCAGTCACACACCTCACCACCGGGTCCCAATGCAACCTTGTCTGACATTTCACACCTGCCGAGCCCTGGTAGCCGCATTGTGGCTGCCATGGCACGTCTTGATTCAGCGACGCGGCTGCAGACGCCCACCCACAAGCGTGTCTGAACATGCGAATCTGCCTGGATGGCTCATGTGTGGTGGAGCAGATATCCCTCACCAAAGCATAATTATTTTTCCCATCTGCATGTTCCAGGTTTCGCCCCCTCGTTGAGGGAGGTCAGTGATCGTTGCTGCGAGGCGCCATTGGCGGCAAGCTTGCCTGCCGCGTCCACCTCATCACTAGCACCAAGAAACCACCAACACCAACCAGCGAGCGTGATGAGCAAAGTCCAGGCGGAGAACCCCGGACCTATCAGGTTGAGCGGCCGATCCCGCAAACACGAAATGCCCCCCTCCTCCAAGACGTTGAAACCCCGGGGCCCCTCTTGCAGTATCTGCTTCGTTCTGGCAAAGATCATCGACGATCGGACGGTCCAGATTGATTGCTTGTGGCATCCATCACAGGGGAGATGCTTGGCATCTGCCCACTCCCTCCCCACATCTCCTCTCTTTCTCCATCCTTCTCACCCCCACCCAACACTCACACCCCTTGTTGCCGTTGGTGACAGATACAGGCCATGCAGCAGTCATCAGTCAGAACCAGGGCCCCGGGTTGGGCTTGCTGGGAAGAGAGCAGATCTTCTCCGAGTCTCCGACCCCAGATAACGTTAGCTAGCAACATCGGTTCTTTCTTTCGTTGAACCACGTCTCCACCTCAAAATCCCCAACTGAGAACTCCACCACCACCACCACCACCACCACCACCCTCCCACGCGTTGGAATCGTAACCAGCGTCAGGGATCCTGCCTTGGTACCGAGCCTCACCAAGCTTTTTGCTTTTGCAGTCCCCCTGCCTCCCCCTTTCCCCACCATCCTATCCTGTCTTCTCCTTCTGGGGAACTGGCCCTGCTCATCAGGGAGAAGTTCGAGACAAATGACCCGGCGCGGAATGCACGGGGGAATGGATTGCGTACCCTGCCTGCTCCCCTCCTCCGTTCAGTTCCCCATCCCCCCAGATGGTTGGGTTGGGAGAGCACATGCAGCTTTCCCGGCCAGCCTCGGTGCTCTCGTGAAAGGAGACAGACAGGGCAGGGAGATCGAACGATGGCGCTGATTCTTTTCATTGAGCGTTGCTCGTTGGGAAGGGGGCTAACTCAGTGAGGGTAAGTGCTGTTGTCATGCACCACCAATGAGAGGTGGGGAGGGGGTGCGTGATGATGCCAGGAGTTTGGGGGTCAAACCGTCGAAAAGGGAAGAGGATCGGGATCAACATGGAGAATATTGTTTTGAGGTCACCGAGTCGACGTCAATGATCGGGAAATCAGAGTGTGAGGTACTGCTTGTTTCTCATTGTGGAGAGGAACTATCATGGCTAGCGCTACCAAGGAATCTCAATCCCATTCATTCCGTCTGCCTCCTCTCTGTCCCGAGAAGGAGGGGTTTTGTTTCTGGTATTCCGAACCATCCAACCCAAGAGTCAAATCCCATGCCTTGACGAGGCCCAAACCCAAAGTCCTGTATATAGAGTATAACACCGTTGTCGCAAACCGTAAGGTATCCCGAAATCTTCACCGCCCAAGTAAAAAGGTGGAAACACCGACTGGTATCGAACAGAAACAGAAAAGTACCAAACGCCATCGCAGCAAATCGCTCCGTGATCCCCCATCCATCCATCCATCCATCCACACTCCATGCCTAGTAGCAGCAGAAGCAAGCAAGCCCAACCAAGATAAAATAAAGTATTAGAAGCAATGGATATCCCAACCGAGAACCGAAAACAAAACAAAAACAAAAACAAAGGCCTAAAAAACAAGACTGAGATCGAAGAATGCCTGGCCCAGATCGGAGCCCTTCGCATGGCGGCAGGGCGGAAGGCGATGGGTCCTGATCCGATCGTATGTTGCGTGCGGCACAGCAACAGGGGTGTGTGGGCGGGTCAGCGGGCGCGGATTGTCGCGGGCGAGCAGGATGGACGAGGTTCGCTCATTGCAGTGATGCGAGCGAAGTTGGAGTTGACCCGGGGGCATTGGTGGGTCGTTGCATGGGCTTGACTCCGTGGGGAAGGTGGTCGTTTCTTGCCGCCGTTGGATGTCGATGCGAGCCCGGCGTGGTTAGCTCGGTGCATGCATGCATCATCGAGATCGGGGGCAAAGGTGTCGGCTGCATGCAACGCAGTGCGGAGTCCCTCGACGCTGATCTTGCTGATGGAGGTTGAGATCGATGACGATGCTGGTGCCCAAGAACGCGGCGTCGGTGTGTTGGCGAGGGCGATGGTGCCCCAAGTGTGCCTCCTCCGCTCGACTGTCCCAGGATGTCCGCTTCGTGTCTCAAGTCCGTCTGTTTGTGTCGCCCGGTTGCTGCCTCCGTAGCCCTGGCCCCTCATTGTTCCTCCTCTTTTCATTATTCTCGCCACTGCCAGAAATCGACGAGGGCGTGTCTCTCTTCATCTCTCTAGTAAGAGTCGAAGCCGAGCGTTTAGTAGGTGTGCTGCTTGGGGCGCTTGATGAGGTTCTCCCATGGCGGGTACTCCTTGGGCTTGCACTCGCCTGCATCTTGTTAGTGATGTGTTGAGCAACACTCCTCGAGAAGATACATACCACAAAGCTCCTCTGCCCGATACTCAAAGTGGGTGACGTTCGGTTGGCACCTCTTGTGGGTGATGGTGTAGTCCCGGCACCACTTGGAGGCGATCCACCGGAAGTGGCCGCAAGAGTACTCTCGTTGAGTGTAGTCGCACATTTTGTCGTTTGGTTGAAAGCTCGAATGCTAAAGAAGGACGATGGTGTCGTTCGAGAAGACGAGCTGGTGGTGGCTGTGGAAGAGAGCTGATGGATTGTATCCTGGGGATGATGACGATCAGCACAGCCGGTGGAGCTGTGATATGATGTGATGTGAATTGTGTTGATTGTGTATTTCCTGGTGTATGTTGAGATGGGTATCTTGGGATGCAGAACGAGGGGGACTGGACGGCAGTGGGAATGGGCATTATTTAAGCCCCAAACATCGTGGGAGTCCAGAGGCACAGCCAAGAACATGTGGAGGAGCTGCCAGAGTGAGGGACCGGGAACCCATGTCAGGCTCATGCATCCTCCTGAACTGGAGTCGTGGTAGGGGCAGGGAAAAGCACGAGGTACCAACCAAAACAGGGGTAGGGGGTGATTGTCAACCGGCCCGAGGGGTGCGAGACGAACGGGCAGGGATCGTGGAAGATGGAAGACGTCCATCGTGAGCTTCGGTCGCTGCCAGGACGGGTGATTGCTTCTGCCTTGCGTCCATACGAAGGGGACAAGCACATCAATCTCGGACGCCGAGTCGCTGTTGTCTCGAGTCGGCAAACCACATTTGTCTGAGAAAACAAATCAGGAGAGTACAAAGGCGCCTGTCTCGGGGTGTTTTTCCTCGCAACAATCCTCGAAAGAAGCGAGAGATTGGTGCCTTGCTGATACCAGCCCAAAAAGGGCAGAGCTTGCTTGCTGCTCGTCGGAAGGTCTTGAAAGAGGTCTAGCGCTGGGTCCAGTCCCAGAACTCACAGAACCGTTTGAGACGGGCAGTGAACAGCAGAAGCGAAGGAAATGCCGTCCCAAGGAGTTGGGATTGCAGTGCCGGCCTGTCAAGCGCAAGCGGCTGGTCCTTCATTCGCAGGCAAAGGCTGTGTGTGGTGTTGCCGTAGACAGCAGCCGCCAACGGCTGCCCAGAGGGGAAAACGGAGGAAAACGGGGAGACCGGGGGCATCTGGCCGAAGTACCCACTACCGATCTGGCCTGTACCCGGCAGCTCTGCCCTGGGTTTTCCTGGTTCGAGCGTCGAGCCCGACTCCTGGGGCCAGAACGAGCGAGAGGGTGAAGGTAAAGACATCTTCGACTCGGGCAACGCTGTTCCGTGCTTGATGGTCGTCCCTGTGGTCTCGTCTGTGTGTTTCTCCCCCCCCCCGTCTTGCTGCCAGTTTCATCTGGGGAGCAGGGGGCAATGATCGGGGAGATCAGATCAGACGACGACGTCCCACATTGGTCCAGGCCGCCGCTGGGGTTAGCACCCCAGAGGCTCGGTCTCGCGGTCGCACGCGCAGCAACTCATGGGCGGAGGAGATGTGGGAGTTGTTCTCGGCGACGCTCAGGTGTTCAGCATGTGTCAGCTGTGGGCGGACAAGGATTGGGGTTTCTGGAGTTTCGTAACGCGGAGCCGAATTCTCCCAGGGCGACCCCAAACACACGGCTGTTCCAGCGGCGTGCTCCGTCGGTCCGTGTTGGCCACGGCGTCGGTATGCTCGGCGCGGTGCGCTGCCTCGGGACACCCACAGACTCTTGAGCATCGCCCGGAGTGGTGCAGCAGTCAGTGCGCGCGCTGTCCCTAAACCAAGAGACGCCCGCCTGCTATCGCCGAAACAGGTCGATTTCGCGCTGCAAGACCGTTGATGATGCGACCCCTTGAGACCCGCACCGGTCAAGCCAAGTTGCCCAAATGTCCCATTGCGCAGACGATTTCCCATGGCACCTTCTGGTGCATGCACGCTCCGCATGCAGCGATAGCGCTGCTGCACATCCCGAGGTGTGTTGCAGTGGCATGGATCTTTGCGCTGCCCGGTCTCGTTGTCTCGTGCGATATCTCGATGCCATGCGTTGATGAGCGATTCAGCGTGGTTGGTTGGGGCCCTGCTTCTGGTACCTATGAAACCCCGCCGAGCCGAGTTTCCCACCCCAGCAAAGCTTCTGTCCAGCGTCACCACCACCACCGCCGCCGCCCACCACAACCCGACCGTCGCCAAGCACTGATGGAACCAACACATGCTGTGGCTTCGGTCCGTTCAAGCAGCGGCCCTTGTTGCGCCGAGAGAACCCCGCGAAGAGTTTTCCCCCCTCCGTGCCGGGGCCAAGCCCACCACCACCCCAACGTTTTTCTCGAAGGCTTCACAAAAAACGCGCAAACCCCAGCAGGGCGCGGCTGGAGACGGACTCGACAGCGCTGGCGAGTCGAGTTTTCGGAGAAGCGAGCTTCGATGTGGAACATGGAACGCGTGCGGGCGGGTCGCTTGCGATGGTGCGGGTTCGAGGGACAGAGCGGACACTGGCGGACACAGCAGGCGCCAGTAGACCAGTGGAACGCCAGATCTGGGCCGCTGCTCCCATTTGGGAAGCTTCCAACACGTGGAAATTGCCTCCATGGGCGCGTTCCCAGCATTTACCCGGCTCCTGAGTAAGGAGACCTCCGAGGTCCACTTTCGAAGCCGCAGAGAAGCTTCCAAAAGTGGCATCATAATGCGGGTCAACCCTGGCCCTCCAAAGTCCAGAGCACAGACACCTTACTGCGGCTCGTCGTTGTCTGGACGCAACGATCGACGTCCTGGTGCTGTCGCTTCGTTATCTGCAGCTTGGCGACGCATCTCGGCCGCTCTTGGAACCATCACGAGGCTGTTTTCCTGGAGAACGAGAACCTCAAGACAAAGACCACAATTGCAGAACAGGCAAATCTCGACTCGGTGTCTCATGTCTCGATCAATGCCATGCCCCTCCTCTGAAAGTTAGCGTTTCACGTAATTACATAATTGTGCCCACAACGCCAAACAGAACGGGAAGGACCTGAGAAGGATATCACGTAACATTCCGCAGCCAACAGGCAAACAACCAGCGAAAAGAAAAGAACGGAACAGGCAATTGCGCCCTCTCTTCCTTTCTGCCCTTCGATCGGGTTTTCCCCCTCAACGTTGCATGTCGCAAAATGTTCCACCTTCCCGTCGCCGTCTTTCTCCCCGTGGCTCGATTTGACGGTGGAGCAACCCCACAAGACTGACCCGATCATCACCTTCGCCGACATCCAGACTCTCTGACTGTTTGGCTGTGGAATGTCCGTGGCCACAGCAGAGACACCCTCCAGCGAGTCGGTCCTTCCCCCTGTGCCCTCGAGCCTCGCAATCATCTATCGTTGCTATCATGTGCCGCCGGCTCCACCAGGATCCTGCTCGACACATGGCAACGCAACAGGGGCACCACGCGCGACCGTCGCCGACAAGCACACCGGTTCTCAATTGACGATAGCGCTGGTCGTCGGTTAATCCGAGCTCAGACATTCCGCTGCTTCATCAACCATGTTCATGCCATTGTGTTTCGGCCTCACTCGGGGTGAACGAGCACGTCATCTCATCCCAGACCCAAGACGTCCAGGTTCTAGTCTTGCTCACCATGATTTCGCACGCCCTCATCAATCAACAAGTTTCATGACGGATCATGCGTCTGGGCATCGTGGAAATCTCCGTCGAGACGCATGGCTTGCGCGGGGGTGACTGTTGCTCCGTGGGGATCAGACGATCCATGAGGCACAGCATGCAGTCCCCCAATCCCTAACTCCAGCCGGGGGCTTCATTTGCCAGTTTGCTTGTCCTTCCGGAGGCCGTACCCGTGCTAACGCCAACTTGGAAACGAGCTCGTTTCTCGCAGCGACGGCGACGACCCGCGGCCGTGCTAAAAGGTCCAGGTCCATGTCGTCGGAACGCCCAGCTCCTCTCAACGACGCCAACGCCAGCGGAAGCCATCACCAAGACGGCAGGATCGGCGCAGAAGTTCCTCAGCAGCTGCGACTGGTAAGGTTGCCAAGCCGCTCTAGCGAGGGGTCCGAGGCAGTTTCGGGGGCGAGTCGAGATGGGCGGCGGCATCGACGGGATCATCGAGACCAACGGTTCCTGATCCAGCGGTGCCGGGTGGGCGTTGATGTCAGACGATGGCGCTTGCTGAGTGACCCTCGCTCGGCACCATTCGGCATTCTTTCCCCGCAAGCCTCTGTTCTGCCGCTGCACAATTCCTCCTCCGCGACAAGATGGGGTGATGTCGCGAGGAGGATGGGGAACATTTCCCCTGCGTCAACGACACGCCAGTGGCTGTTTTGGGGCTGACGGCTGCAGGCGCCAACCGAGCGGATGGCCAATCACACCGGGCCCAGCAACTTGTTCGTCGACGCCACCAGCGCGGACCTGGGCGCTTGCAGGCCAACCCGCTGCGTCCAACATCATGGCCGAACGCCATCCGGGGAGGCGGAGCGGGAGCGGAGCGGTTGTGGGAGTCGGGAAGTGGGAGGCATTCTTCTCTTGTCTTCATTTCCTCTGGCTCTGCTCCGAGGCTGGGCGGAACTTTGGCCCCAGCTTGTGCAGTTGCATTCCGCTGGCCTCGCTTCCACCATCAAGACCCAAGCCGAGCTGTTTTTATCAAGCCTCGTCAGCCGTATGTTGCTTCTTGGCCGCGCCGGCTCGTCGTCGTGGCGCCTTTACCATTATTCCCTCTCACGTGGCCCTGTTGCCCAGGTGTCAGCTCTCAGACTCATTGGACCAGCTTGTGATTCCAGGCAACCGAGAAAGCCATCGTTTCTCGCTTCCAGCCTGTCCGGTTGATCAAGGGCGGTGTAATCTCGTTAGATGGTTTCCTCGAACGCCCCGTGTCTCGGTCCACAACATCACGAAACTTCTGGAACAAACATCGATGAGACAGCTCGGTTCCAGATGACGCAGAAGGTGTGGCCGTTGACAGGAAACCCTACCTTCCCCTTTAGCAACATCTGATAAAGCCATCTACTTCGGGCCATTCTCGCAATTGGGACCTGTCTCTCAACTCCTCGGGTACTACTCGCGGAGACCCACATCCAGTCCGCTGGGCTGGGGCTTTGGTTCCCGCTCTTGGGCATATTGCCCTTTACGCCAACCATGCAGAAAACCATGTTGTTCGATTTTGCTGGGCCTGGCAGCCCGGCACTTCTGGTTTCTCTTACGAGACAGAGTGTCCCTCCCGTCCCGGCTCCCGTTGTTGGACAACATTGCTCCCTTTCCCGGTGGGCCAATTGTTTGCCAGAGAAAGGCTTTTGCACGTGAGGATCGACAATTGGGAATTGATAGTTCCTAAGCTAGCGACCTGTGTGGGGAACAGGACCGAATGAGATGCCCATTCCAGAATGCTTTTTCCCGGGACGCCCGGAGAACTTGGGCGTGGGGAAGAAGCTGCAAGGCGCCGACGAGTCATGATGCCGGTGTTGGCTTTCACTTCTCCTCGGTTGGTTAGATCAACTAACCTGAGATCCCCCCGTCGAACGGCAGTTTGGGCAATCACCGGAGTCTCTCCATTCCCCATCTTCGGCATCCCTTGACCTTCTGGAAGAACTGTGTTCCACAGAGCCCGCTGGCATCCACTTGGAGATGTCCACAGGCGCACAAATCCACAAGCTGCGGGCAAGCAAGGAACTCCTGGCCTCATCCGCCGGCAGTTCCGATCCTCCTCAACGCCGGCCGCGGCCCTTTACAGGTCTGGACTCGGCTGCCGCCAGGCGGATCGGCACGGCGATGCAGTGGCTCTGTTGCTTTCGGACGGGGGGTCCGCGTCTCACCTAGCCATCAACAACAAGCGCAAAAAAGACAAGAGTGTTTCAGTCATTTTTTGGCGCCTTCAACTTACCTATCTCACCTGAAGATTCCGTTGCCAAGCCCACGAATTTGCTGCGCGCTGCACAGGACACCGTTGGCGGGGGAAGTTCACATGCAAAACCAGGCCCGGCCCGGCTCCTCGGTCTTGGTCCCGTCACACCGGTCAACTCCTCCCGATAAGCATGCGCTTCGGCTGCGGGAGGTGGGGGCTTGGCAGCGGCTGGTGGGATGAGGTGACGGAGATAAACGTTTGTTGGGACTTCATACGGAGAGGGTTGTGCAGAAAAGTTTTTCTTGGGCGCAACATCGAGGTCACGGGCTGGACTCATCATTCAACTGCAGCGATCTTTGCCGGGATTCGAGTTTCTGGTAGGTTTTGGCGGTTTGATGTGGTGCTTGAGCATCATGCTTGAGGCTTGCGGGGACGGTTCGTCCCGCGACGGCGCCTCGGTTCGGCATGTTGTACTGTTCCCCTGTGATTGTCATTGCTTTCGTGGTACACGCAGTTATAGCTATTCTCTCCGGAGATACACCTTTCTCCAACCGGTGAGGTGCTCCCGCAACCCTCCTTCCAGGGGTTCAAAACCCAGTCAGCTGGATAGGTGACATTCAGAATCAGGCCCGAATGACGATGCGATGGTGCTGCTTCTGGGGAAGGAGGCGGCTGAGGATCTTCCGTGCGTGATGCCACACCCAAGCCGAGGCGCAACCGCACTGACGCGGGACGGGACAGCAACAAGCGCGCCAATGTTTCGAACCAAACTCCCGGTAGTTGTGCGGTGATCGCCCCCAGCTATGCACATGTGGATGGGTAAACCGCTGGGGTTGCATTCGGTTGGTGCGCGTTTCCCCGGCCTGCTTGCTTGCTTGCACGTTTCGCCGCCACCGGGTAAAATCGATGATGAATGAATGCATGGCGGGCTGCGTCCTGCAAGGGACCATCACATGGTGAAACGAGACAGAGATGCGAGTGGTGACGAGTGTAACCATCACCACTACCACGAACTGAGGAGGGAGAGGAGTCGGGCTAGCAACTTGAACTGGCAGGTTGATTGCGCACATTTTGGGAGAATTTGGTCCATGGGATGAGGCCTTGTTTCAGGGGTTATTCGCGCGGTGGTGAACCTTGGGCTGTGCTGCTCTTGGCAGACATCCCGTCATTGAAGCTGAGCTCGACCAGTTCCATTTGCGTCATTTCTGGCGGCAACAGCCTCTTCTGGCTAGTGGCTGACAGGAGGGGGTAGTATCTTCGGTTTCGGTCCCAGTGGTTGCAACGGTTCATGCTTGGGTGGCATGCTTGGATGTTTAAGATGGAAAGACTTGTCACCGCAGGCTTTTGCGAGGGTGAAGCTGTTGATGCTGCTGGGATGCAACGTGACTAGATTAGGAGAACTCAGCTTATGAGTTTTGGGTGGTATCTAAAGCCCAGTGATCTGGTGCGTCACTCACACGTGTTTTGCAACCAGGGTAAACGGAGACTACAGAAGCCGAGAATCTGGCCGGTAGGCCGAGATCTCCGAGTTCTGGGCTTAACCGTTGTGTAAAATCCTTCGGGTACTTGTTCCTTGTGGTATCTATCCCTTGTTGAATCATTGGCCAGCGTTGCGTTGGAAGTAGAAGGTGTCACGCCCAGATCGAGACGCCTGGAGGAAAGGATTGGGGCGTCAGGAAGTCAATTGAAGCTGATAGATATCAAAGTATCAGTAAAGTTTTGCCTTATAATGGGCCCTGATCTGAACTCGGTTCAAAATCAAAAGTTCCGAACACTCTACAGAATCTAGGGGATATGGCCGGAGTCTTCATGTCATCTTGAGTTGATGAGATACAGTACACATAAGAGGAATTTAAATGTCTTCTTAATTACATCATAATACTCGCCGAACGCAAGCCAGTTCAAGGAGTTCGATAAGAACAAGACTAAAAAATAAAACACAGGGCAAAAACATATGGTTTGAGGCCTACCCGATTTGAACGGATAACCTTTCGATCTGGAGTCGAACGCGCTACCAATTGCGCCAAAGCCCCACATGGTTACAACGGGGTTTGCAGTATTACTCATAAGCAAAAGTTTGCTAGGGCTGGAGGTGTGGAAAACTTCATGAAATGGCATTGTTCTGATACTTAGGTAGGGTCACAATGTTTGGGCATGTTTATGGGCTGCCCGTGTTGATTTTCAATAAAAGGTTATGGGACTACTTTTTTCTTTGAATCTTTATAACACTAGGGTGAGCTTGAGAAACAAGTTGTCTGAAAACTTCGAGCTGCTTAGAAAACGTAACTGTAACCTAGTGTATTCGTTAATGCGAACAGATAACAATGAAGGTTCAAGCTGTATGCTATCAGTTTATCTTCTTGTATGCTAGGTTTGACCGACAATCAATGTTCGAGGATTTGAAAAAAGTTCCATCATTTCCAAACTGACTCTTTCAGTAACTTACCTCTTTGAAGAACTTCGTTCTTGACCAACAATGAAGACGTGAAAACTTCCATCGTAGAGTTCAAGAGCCGGAAGAAAAGGAAAGAGAAAGAGGAAAGAGGAAAAAGAGGAGAAAGGAAAGAGAGGAAAGAGTAAAGAGAGTAAAAAGGGAAGAGAGAAAAGGGCACTGGGGAATGTTATGACTCAAAGGTCTTGATTTAAAGTCTCAGACACCGTGACTCTCGGGACAAGCGAGGAAGTAGGTTACAAAAAGGAGACGTATTTTATTAGACCAGTATCATTAGTCAATGTGGTCACCATACAATTCAGGGAGCGTTCCTGCTTTCCAAAGTTCGGAAAATGCCACACGCCAGTTGTATCTCTGCAACTTGCCCGTGCATAATATCTCATCGCTGACCGAAAGTACACCTGATTTCAAGTATCTTTCAGCCAAATTTGAAACCATCTCACTGAGATGGTGATCATATTTGCGGAGATCTTATTTGTATCAGGGAAAATGTGGCATTTGTGGTTAAATGCTGAACCGACAGCGGCTGAATCTATCCGAGCCCCTGGCCCACTGCCATACAACCCTAGCATCGGAGACTCCAGAACATCATACCACAACCATCACACGGGGCGCCGTTAAGTGCAGCTTAGCAGGCTTAACGCGCCCTTTACCCCGGACTGCTACAAAGTTTTCCCACACAACTTAACCGGGAACCAGATGAAAGCTGACTGCTTTAGGCTCCTTCCGAGTTTCATGGACCCGGGAGAATTACTTGCCAAAAGAGAAAGACCTTGATCGGCATATAAAGCGGGAGAAGAGGGTTTTTCGAGTTGATGTTTCCCAGGCACAGTTTCACCCTCCATCTAACAACCCAGCAACATGCTCACTGAGATCTTCCTCATTGGCTTCCTGCTGGCGTCCGCCGCAGTTGCGGCACCAGCCCCCAATCCCCTCGAGCATATCAAGCGCGCTCCAAGCCCCGGCGTTGTCATCCAAAAATGCAGCAACCCGGGCATGCTTGCCCTCGCCTACGACGATGGTCCGTACCAGTACACCTCGCAGCTAGTGGACATTCTCGACAACGCCGGCGTCAAGGCCACCTTCTTTATGACCGGCACGCTCTATGGCTGCATCTACAACCAAGCAGCCGCCGTCAAGAAAGCGTACAATTCCGGCCACCAGATCGCATCTCACTCATGGTCCGGCACATCCACCTCCCCTTTTCCTCTCCCAATACCCAAAATACTTATCCCTCGCAGGACTCACGGCCACATGGGCAGCATGAGCGCAGACCAAGTCCGCACCGAGATGGCCAAGCTCGAGCAGGCACTGGTTAACATCATCGGCAAGAAGCCAGCGTTCGTGCGGCCACCATACCTTGAGACCAGCGGCCAGTTTCTACCAGTCATGCGATCGATGGGCTACAAGGTCGTCACCAACGACGTGGACTCGGGCGACTGGAACAACAAAACGCCGCAGCAGAGCCAGCAGGCATTCCAGCAGGCAGGTGCCGGCGGTAATGGGCATATTTCGCTCATGCACGAGACGTATCAGAGCACGGTGCAGACGCTGACGCCGTGGTTGATTAACTGGGCGAAGCAGAACAAGCTGAGGCTGGTTACTGTTGGTGAGTTCTTCTGGAGAGAAGTTTTAGGGGTAAAAAGGGGTAACTGACATGGTTCTAGCCGAGTGCTTGGGTGATGCGGGTGGTGCGTATCAGGTGGGTAGTTTTACTGGCAACGGTCAGAATTACTGTTAAGCAGACGGTGGAGCAAGGCGAGGAGGTTTCATCCTATACATGTGTACTGTGTTCGGTTTCTTTCCGTAAGCAGATCATTGTAATTTAGGCCCTGGCCTCATGCAATATTCCTCACTTGTCGAATGCTATGTTGTTGACAATAAATGTTGATCGTTCTAAAGTAACTCCGCCTCTGATAAAATGACGATCAAAAAGCTGGGTCACTCTTCCCCTCCATAATTTCTACGCGAATTGTGTGGGGGTCGAAGTGTGTCGTCTTCGGCCAGCTACCGTTCCCTGAAAACATAGGAAAAAGGCAAAACAATTATTATTCCTACACCGCTGTGCCATGCGGGCATGTCGGACCCTCAGACATTTACTATACAGGAAAACCGCGCCCTTGCGGGCCGGGTAAAAAAACCTATACCGATGATTAAGGGAAAGAAATAAGTGAATGAGCCTGCGAAATACAAAAAGAGAAGGCCTCTTGGCCTCCGACCGGTGGGAGTCAGATTGCCTACTCCAGCTCGAGCTTCCTGGCCAAGCTGTACATCGGCAGTCTTCCTGAATCCATCAGCCAGCCCAGTATCCTCCTCGTCAGCCGAGCAGTTGAAGGACTGCCACCCTGTAGAACAGAGTAAAAGTCTCATCGCGGCAAAACAATTGTCACGGGCACAGCCCGTTCCATAGTGTAGGGTTAGGGTTGTGGGGTGGGGTGCGCTCAGTGGTTTTCCCCTGCGGGGCTGAGCCTCCCACTTCCCTTCCTCGTGCAACCACATCAATTACCAACAGGTACCTACTTTGCCATTGCGTCCTGTGATAACAATTAACCAACGAGGTTTAAATCAATTTCTTTCTTCAAAAACATTTTGACTTCTTTTTTTTTAAAACTCTGGCTGCTTTTGAAACATTTTTTTTCCCCTTCAAAACAGTTTGTCCCAAAACAGTTTGTCTTCTTTTCTAATTTTTTTTTTTTAAAAAAAATGAATAATGGTTCTAGAGCAGAGAACGTACAGACAAATAGGTGTATTTTGGTGTAGTTTAACGAGAAGACCCAAAATTTTGACCGTCACTGTAGTTAAACCCTGACTCAGGGTTTGAGATGGAGTTCTCCCTTAAGTTTAGTCACACTGAAGACAAACTGGAGTCTTGAACTGCCGTGTCTTGGCTGCGCAGTGTTGCCATTATTCAGTGTTACAGCAGCAAGGAGGCCCACAATACCTGCAGGCAAACGTCACAGTTTCAACCGCCGCCGTTTCCCCTACACCACAACACATGAGGTGGTCCCCGCGCCAGCCTTCTTTGGGCACGCAAGCTCGCCGTTCGTTTGTCTGGCTTGTGAGCTTTTAAGTCCACGTCCTCTCCCCCGCTCTCAGATGATTTGAATACCACTATCCCTCTTGCATCCCTTACAGTATAGGGTTCTCTGCTTTCTCTGCTTTCTACCCACTTCCACACCCGTGGCAGTTCTGCTTTGCTTACCTGCTTCCCACCATACTGTCTCCCTTCAAGGTGCGACCCTGAAACTGGTGCAACGGCAAAACAAGAGACCTTCGCTTCTTAAAGTAAAGAACCTTCGTTCCTAAAAGCAGAGCTGCTCCATCCAACTCGAATCTTCCGAGCAGCTTTGGACGATCTAGACCCATAACCCCGGTAATTCCGAGACCAAACTAACGGGAGACAACTCCTAGGCCCCATGTCTACCGTCGAGATGTCGGCCAGCAATCAGGACGCGACGTTACCTCAGCTTGACGTCTTGAAGGAATACCCATCGCGTAGCGCCCTACAACAATTTCGACTCGCTAAGGTCAAAACGTTCACCTGCCATCGTTGCAACAAAGAGAAAACGTCAAAGTTGGTAGTCACGGAAAATGGAAACTGGGAAAACCTCATGTGTAACGGTTGTTATGGTTTGGTTCTCAAGGAGGGTTCAAGTCCGTCCTAAGCTAGTGCGGGAGGTGTCCTGGAATGAGTCTATTTTCCTCGACGCTGTGATCGAGGTATCAAAACTTCCATCAAGCAGCGTGTGTCACCACTTCTCTTCGTATGCCAAAACGCCAACCTCGGGAGCGTCGTCATGAGGAAAAGGCTGGTCATCTGGCGTGAGGTCGCCGTGGTCTAGATAGTACTGGTTGGCGTGACACCCGGCCCCAAATCTCAATTTGGCAGACCACAGCATGATTTCCCATTATACTGGAGCTTTCGTCATGTGAGCTAGCCAGACGTGGTTTCAGTCGAAGCATTTGCCTCTCCCGTGATTCGTTCCAGATCACAATCCATAACTCATACCACTCCCAAAGGTTTATGTCTGCCTCGTCTCACCGCCGAGAACGCCGCTGTTTTTGACAGAGCTTGGTCGATGTCGGCGTCGGGCGATAAGCTTTCGAAAACGGTCGGCCCGAGTTGGCAGAACGAACGGGCCCTTGTCAGTGGACGCGCCGGTCATCTTGAATAGTAGTCACCAACCGTTTTTGACTTGGTCAAGTTTTCTTGGGCGTTTTTGGAAGGCTGTGCGAAGACGTTGGGCTGAACCTGATGTGCGGGTTAAGGGACGTTGCGTTCAGCGTTAGGAGCGAGCAATTTAATGGGTTCCGTTAGGTGCCGTAACTTCCATCAGTCCTGAGACTTCTGCTGCTGTTGAGGAAGGGACACCTGCTACGATCACCAGCGTCACTGACCCCTCTTGGCGGTATTTTCGCAGACCCTTCGCGGAAAGACAAAATTTCTGGCAGACACCTGGACAGGACCTTCCGGAAGAGCTATGAGCCAGGTGCTGAATTGAACTGGACCGTTTCTACGACTCCGCTTCCTGACCGTACCTCCCATCTCTGCCTCCAACCGTGACTCCCTGTATCTCAATGGAACTCATGGAACTTATTACACAGCAATTGCCTATTTGCGACATCCATCCACTTGTGGTGTCTGGACTCTCGGCCCGAGAGGCGGATTCGGGTCCCGGGACGAGAGCCTAGAGAATCTAAATGTGCCCAGGTCACCCGGGCCGGGTACCCTTTTAGCTTCTGGACTCATCCGATTTCCCCCTGGAAGTGACACTGAAGTTCTGGAACCAAAAAAATGATGCTGCAGATAGCGTCTGCGGTCGCATGGTGCCTTAATTGACAAATGGGGCAAAATATAAACAACGACAACTACAAGATTCGAACTTGTGAGGGCGAACCCAACAGATAGCAAGAACGTGGTTATTCAAGTCTGTCGCCTTAACCACTCGGCCAAGTTGTCATTAAAAAGTAATATGCCTAAAACCACAAAAAGAGGGACCGTCCCAACGCAGATCCCGAAATTACGGACTGATGCTGAGGGCAGAGGGGGTCAACTTGTCCCACCACAACCCTAATTGCTCCTCCTCATAATCCACACTCCTGGCTTGTTGCACCCATCAAATCAACTCAATCCTCTATGGCGCAATTGGCAGCGCGTCTGACTGTTAATCAGGAGGTTGGAAGTTCGAACCTTCCTGGAGGAGTGTTGCAGCTTGAGATCTCCGAAGAGATCTCTCTTTTTTCACTTTTTGCTCCTGTTTTCCTCACTCTCGGAATTTTTGGCTGTGCACAAGTTGAGGAAGTTGCGATGAGATCCCTTGCTAGTTCGCCGTTTATCATTGCAACTGAATTTTCGAGCGAGCAGACATGGAATGTAACTTGATGAGATGGAAGAGAGAATACCGTTTCGAAACAGGAGACAAACAAGTTTGGGAACCCCTCCATGCCTTTCTTGTTGGGTTTCGTCCTCTCGGGATCTGCTCGCTTGAAGACAGCAGCTCTGCAATGCCCTGGCGCTCCCGACCTTGCCAAACGTACATCTTCACGCCAGGCTTCCAGATCCAAGCAAAAAGAATGGGTTGGGCTGCTTTTTTGCTCGCTGTCTGG
This sequence comes from Collariella sp. IMI 366227, assembly GCA_027946355.1. Classification (NCBI taxonomy): domain Eukaryota; kingdom Fungi; phylum Ascomycota; class Sordariomycetes; order Sordariales; family Chaetomiaceae; genus Collariella; species Collariella sp. IMI 366227. Next base: position 62,303 of record JAPEUS010000014.1, read on the forward strand.
AGCTCGAACCGTCCTGGTGTTGACAAATGCGCAACTTGGATTCGTCCAAGGTCAAGTCTGGGGAAGGGCTTGGCAGGCAGAAAGCTTGGCATTACGGGTTGTTCGGTTTTGTTTGATTGGCTGCGGACTCAACTGACAGCCCCTCTATCCCTGCCCCGCCTTATCGCCCGCTGCGTCGTCACCCGTTGTCGCAACTCAACCCAGGCAAACAGCAACACCCAACACCACATCGCGACCGCACCACAACCAAATTCTCAACACCCAACCTTTAATCTCAAAAATTTAATCTTCAACCCCTAAACCTTTCCTCGACAAATCACCCCCCAACCTCAACAATGAACCGCCTCTTCGGCACCACGACACCCAAACCCCCCAAACCCACCCTCACCTCGGCCATCACCTCCCTCGACACGCGCATCTCCTCCCTCGACGTAAAACTCGCCTCTCTCAACGCCGAACTAACCGGCTACCAAACCAAGCTCTCCAAACTCCGCGAGGGCCCGGGGAAAACCGCCCTCAAGCAAAAAGCCCTCAAGATCCTCCAACGCCGCAAGCAATACGAAGCGCAGCGGGACCAATTGCAGTCCCAAGTCTGGAACATGGAGCAAGCTCAGACGATGCAGGACAACCTCAAGAACACGATGGTGACCATCGACGCACTGCAGAGCACCAACAAGGCGCTCAAGAAGGAGTATGGCAAAGTGGATATCGACAAGATTGAGAGGCTGCAGGATGAGATGGCGGATTTGCTGGATGTAGGGAATGAGATACAGGAGAGCCTGGCAAGGGGGTATGATGTGCCGGAGGATGTGGATGAGGCGGAGTTGGATGCGGAGCTGGAGGCGTTGGGGCAGGAGGTGGAGTTGAGAGGAGATGTTTGGCGGGGTCGGGGAGGGTGCCGAGTTTTATGCAGGATGAGGTGCCCGAGTTTGTGGATGAGGCGCCGGAGAAGGGAAGGTGAAGGAGGCGGCGGGGGTTGGGTTAGGAAAGGATCTGGAAGGGCGTTGGGGATGGGATATGGCATGTTGGCGACAGGAGTCTGGTTTCTTTTGGTACAGGAAATGGCATTGCGCTCACGAGCATGTTCGTTACAGTATTATGTACATCTTGAATGTCCGGCATGTTGTATCGTGCCCTTCGTTGCATCATCAATCGTTCATGATTCAAACCTCTATAACCCACCATCGCTACTCCACCGGAGCAAAGAAGCGGCTCACCTCCTCCAGCTCCGGATCTCCGTTGCAAAAATCCCACCCAACAATCACGCTCCGCTGCGTGCAGCAAATGATCCGCCGCGCGTCGTATTCCACCTTGAATACCCTAGGCGCGTGGGGGGTCCGCCTGGCCATGCCCATCAGCATTGCGTGCTTGATGATGGTGATGGGGCTGCTGCTGCTGCTGCTGTGGTTGTGGCTGTGGTTGCGGTTGCGGTGCTTGTGTCTGTGCTTGGGGCTGCGGCGGGTTGGGAGTAGCTGCAGCGACGGGAGCAGCAGCGGGAGCAGACGAGGCGGTAGGGGCGGGAGTAGGTACCTGGTTCCTGGTACCGCCATTCGGCGGGACTTGTGCGTGCGCCTGGTGCGCCGCCGCCGCCGCCCGCTGGGCTGTCGTGAACAAAGGGTCTTGCTGGCCAGCCGCCGTCGCCTCTGCCGAGCTCGGGCCTGCCGCTGATAAAGGCCCTGCAGCGGCTGTCTCCTGATTTCGGATAATCTCACGCCGCTGACGCGCCTGGTCGAGATGCGACCGGGCGATGGCGTTCGAGTACAGCGCGTGCATTTGACTGCGAGCAACCGGGTTCCGCTGCCGCTCGATAGCCGCTTCGACAAAAAGACCGCTGCGTAAGGATGTCGGGATACGCAGAAATCGCCTCTGACAAGGCTTGCGGACTACCCTGTGTCGCCACGTTGATGATCCCGTGGAGATCGGCGGCTGCGCTGGCGTCCAGCACTGGGTTGGCAGGTGGGAGGACTGCGCCAGCCGACGGTGCTGGCAGAGCACTGGCAGACAGAGACCGAGGCGGTGCGGCCGCCGCTGAACTGCCGGCGCTCGTCGGACGATCGGTACCGGTAGCGAGGTAGTTGCGGTGCAGAGATGTCCTGAGCTGCGCACGGTGGTGTTCCATGGCGCCAGTCGCAGCGTCCTCATATTTCAAGTGATGCTGGTCCTTCCACACACCTTCCTTGTCCTTCCGCCACACGATGATGGTAGCGTCGTAGCTGCCGCTGACAATTCGCGCATACTTGCCGCCGCCACCGCCGGGCGGCAATGACGCGCCATACCCTATGAGATCCTCGGGTCGCTTAGACCCGGCGTTCGCGGGACGACGATTTCGGCTAGAGCGCGGTCCGTCTTCGATCAAGCCCTTTTCAACCGCCTTGAAAAACTCCATATCCACCCTCCGCGCCTCGTCAAAGTCTTCCTGAGCGGCGCCCGGCAGGTCTGCGAACCCGGCCTGGAGGGTACGCACAAGCAACGAGTGCGCTCGGAGGTTGGCCACCTCCAGCCCGGTTTGGCGGTCAAACACCTTGACCTCGCAGTCGCTGCTGCCAGTGATGATCCGGCGGCCGTCAAACTGGACGCACGCAATCCCCTTGTGGTGCCCGAGGATGGTCCGAGTGCAGGCCTGTGTCGGCCAGTCCCAAACCTTGACGTTTTTGTCACCGCTCGCCGACACCACCTCGCGCTCGTGAATCTGGACGGCGTTGACGGCGGCGTTGTGCCCTATCAGGGAGCCGATCATGGTCCAAGCGGGGATGACGGGCAGGTCCTCGGGTGTCATGGGGATGCCGTAGCCGTAGTCAACCTTCCGGGGCACAGGGTCCACCTCCTCCGGATACCCTAGGTCGCCCTGGTGGAGCGGCCTGCGGTTAAAGATGCGGATGTACTTGTCCTTGGAGCACGTCACCAGGATCCGCTTGTCGAACTTCAGATTCAGTACCGATTGCTTATGGGCATGCTTAAGCGTCTGCAGTTCCTTTCCGGTCGAGAATTGCCAGATGATGACGTCCGAGTCGGAGCTTCCAGAGACGATCAGGTCCTCCTCCGGGTCCGAATCGAACTGCAGACACAGAACGGAGCCACGGTGCTTCACCAAAGTGCGCAGGCAACGGCGCGTCTTCATGTCCCACACCTTCAGCGTCCGATCGCGGCTGCTGCTGACGAGGTACTCCGAGTTGTACTGCAGGCTGTAGATGCACTCTCCGTGGCCTTCTTCTGGGTGGTCCGGGTGAGGAAACTGGAAGTTGATGTATTTTCCGCGCTCCCAGTTTGATTCGAGCCGCCGCCGCATGCTGTACAGATACTTCCAGTTGATCTTGAGGTTTGTCGACGACCTGTCGTATACCCACATACCCGACCTGGCCAAGGATGCCGGGACCAAGTTCGGCTTCAAAGATGGATCCTGCATGTGCGCCATTGTCCCCGGGGCAAGAGAATTCAGTGCCCCCATGCCCCTGTCCACCTCTTTTCCTTTGAAACTGGTACTCGCGACATCGTTCGCTCGTGGGGGGTAGCGGCTGTTTGAGGCTGGCAATTTTGGGCCGCCAAAGATGCTGGTTTCGGTAGGCTGCAGCTCCGCAGAGTCCCGGTTCAGCGAGCTCCCGGCGTCGGTCATCACCGTGTCGGTGTCGCCATCGAGCGGTGATAACGACGAGATAACGGGCTTATTACTCGCTTGGCCGTGGTCCTGGGTGTTTGGCCGCTGAGATGCTCGTCTTTCGAATTCTGTAGCGGGGCCGTTCACCTCCAGCTCTGCTTCAGAAATCTCGTGCGGCAGCGCTTTCCATCCTTCAAAATGATACAACGTCTCCCACAGTTTCCGGTCGACGGCGAGGCTGTACCATGTCCGACAGCAGCGGGCCACATTGAGAAGCGAGAGTGGGTCGAGATATTCGAGAATCTTCAGGCAAACTTCGGGGGGCATGTACCGCACAAAGTCAATGTAGAGGCGGGGGGAGAGGGTGTGGACGATCTGCGAGACGGCGCTCGTCGGGAGGTCGCTGAGTAGGGCCATCACAAGCTCTGGGGGCGCATGATATTCAGCACTTGTGCATTCAAAAAAGAAGAAGAGCACAAAATGCTTCCTTACCAGATTTCCGCGCGATTGAAAGACCAGAGAGGTGCTGTACCAACCATGGCGGGTAGTCTTCACCGGGTCGTAGGGAACCCAAAGCCGAGTGGGTGTTGTAGGTAGGCTTGAAGAAGAGTGCGGCGGCGGGCGGGGCAGTCAACGGATCTTCTGAGTAGCCTTCGTCGGGCTGGGGGGTGAAAGAGGCCATCATCGAGATGCGTAGGTCGGTGCTTGCCTAATATCGAAGCAATCCCACGATGACGGACATTCGCGAGAGTCAAGCGAGGACTTGAGACTGGACAACGACAGAAACGGGGCAGAGACAGGGCCGGCGACGGGGGGGTGTTTCGACCAAGGCGTCACGCTTCGCAGAGGTATCGCTGTGCTGTGAACACAGTGCTGGGCAACGATTTGCCGAGTCGGGCAGCCAAGTTCGTTTAACTATTGGCGGGCCGCAGGATGGAGGCGCGGTCTGTTGTGGCTTGAGGGACACACGTGGGAGGGCGGCGATGGCGGCCCGGGGACGGTTGGGGCGCCGTGGCCAGGAAAAATAAAATTGTGCCGTGTCCTGAGAAGACAAAGACAAGGGGCCGGTGGGGGATTTATTTTCCCTTTTCTTCCTCTTTCGAGTCAGGGTGCTGATAGGGAATGCCGGATTTTGTTGTTGTTGTTGTTGTTGTTGGAAAGGCCCTACAGAGGCTGGGGCAACAAACAGCAACCTTATCCGTAGAACTGTGACTGGCAATTGGGCGTCGCTGGCTGACAAACAACCCTGCGAGATGGTGCTGGATCGAAGTTGGGCGCGGGGCAGGTGGGTCTTCTGGCCCAAGCTTTCCCAGGAACGATCTAGCGGCCGCGCGGGGGAGTTCGGATCTTGGCGAGGTGACTGGACAAATACTCCATCTTTCTCGTTGGCGATGACTTGACTTCTGCCCGGATCTGATGCCCGCTGGAAGTATTGCCATCGACTTCTCAACTGTAAACACTTGCTGCTCGGCGGAGAGAATCGACGGACTGGAACGACACATCTCGAGACACTATATAAGTTTCTGCCAGGTTTGACCACGGGTGCAGCGAGAAGTCCACGGGCAAGAGGAGGAGATGGGCCTGGAGCCTTTCGAATGTGGCAGAGAAGATTCCATCACAGTCAACAACGTGGGAGTTGTTGGCGGGGGATGACGATGATGGGACGGAGCACGTGCCTCACCACAGGGCAAGATCCAACAACACCCGACAACACCCCACATGGCCAAGCGCCTTTTCTGGAAGTGGAGGGGTTTGAAACAGGCATGGACCGACCGCTTTGTGCCCAAACGCCTGATCGGGATGGAGGGGCAACGACCCAACAAGAAGGGCGCTCGACACAGCATCTGGGAAGTTTTGGAACGCTCTGGTAGCCCTTGTTGCGAAGAGAGTACGTACGTAGCAAGGGAAACTCGTTGCGGGTCAGGTTTCCAGGGCCGGTTCATGCACCAAGGTTGAGAAGTTGAGGCGTCGATGCCCAAGGCCCTGCCATCTCGAACGGATGACATTGACGCACTGTCCGACTCAACCGGGCTGTGCTGATAAAGAGGTATGTGAGAGATATGGAGGAGAAAACGTGCCGCCCCTATATATCCAGAACGACCGTGAAGTCCCCCCTTCGGCCCGCAGAGGCAGCAGAAAGGACAAGATCGTCATGCAGCCAAGTCTGGTTAAGAGGTTGGATCTGGGGATGTCGCTTGATAAGATAAGCCTCCAAGAAGAGCACGATAATATAGCCATCTGCAGAACACTGGAAAATATTTTTATAAACCAGCTGATTTCACTGGATTAAATATATCTCCCAACGTGTCCCGTCCTGATGCTTACGGAGTACGCTGCCCATTTCGCAAGTCTCAAAGGTTGCCGGAAGTTGCCCCGCCGCAACCCTCCAGGCTTGGCTCCTCCTGCAAGCGCCCGCTGGCCATTGGCTGGGCAATCTTCATCCACTGTGCGAAACCCACACCAGCCGCCCCCATCCCAGACGGGGCTGCCCGCGCCTTTTGCTCCAACCAACCATCTCCGAGAGCGGTTACTTGCCACGACCGACGTTTCAAACCGCCCTCCACCACCGTACCGAGCGTAGGCCCGACTCCGAGTCTGCGGGAGTCCTCGGTGGTTACTGCCGGAGCCGCCCAGTATTTTTTTTTTAATTTTTTTGCGAGACGACAGGTGTGTAACGGCCCGACGAAAGACGGCCCCAAGCAACAGCGAGACAAGGCCGAACGAGCGGAGACACGGCGCATCCAGTCACAGGCCACAGTCGGGCAAAAGAGGAGGCGAAGCTGGGATCAGCACAGTCGCGCGGACGGAAGATCGATACCCCTGAGCGAGCGACCGCGGACTCGAACGACGGCGATACAGAGATTCTCGACAGCGACTGCGACAGCGTTCCTCGACGCCGAAGAAGACCACCTTTCTTCATTCTGCACCACCGTCCGCTGCCATCCCGACATCACCTCTAGGCACTGTACCTAGACATTGATTTCCGTAGACCAGAGCGCCAAACGCCCGACAGCCTGGAGCCCCACGCCTCGAGGCCCGCAACTCCATCACTCGCCCTTCGAGCCGTACGAATTCCCGCCATCCCTCACCTCGACCTCCACAGGAATTAACTTAGGTATCGGCCCGCCCAGACCCTCGAAACTCGTCACTGCGCTTCCTCTTTTCGCACGTCAACGTCAACAGTCGACGTAGTCCCGACATCGCGTGCGCTCGGAGCCGGCTCCCATCAACCCCTCCCGTCCCGCCCCGTGGACCCCACCAAGCGCTGTGCGGATGGAGAGCGAGTAATGGCCCATGCTCCCCTCCTTCGCATGAACACGGGCCCAGTCGCAATTATGGACGTCTTGGGCATGAGCAGCATGGCCAGCGCGCCGCGTGCCAGCCAGCTGTCCAGCTCCGCAACATTTCCCTCCACCAACTCCTCCACCTCGGTGAACTCGCTGTCCACCGCCGCAACCTTGGCCACAGCACCTAACGGTCAGGTCATGGCTACCAGCAACATCATCAACCAGAGGGCCGATGCTTCGCGCTCTCTCTCTACCAGATATGCGTGTCCCTCAAGCAGAGGCTCGCCAAGGTGCCGGGCTTCGAAGGATACATGCACCACCTCGAAGAGATGGCCACCGATCCGGACGAGGGTGGCCCCGTCGAGTCTCTGTGGAAGCTCCTACGCACCGGATACCCGCTTCTTGCCATCTACAACGCACTCCAGCCAGAGACGCCACTCCAGGTGCAGGACCCCCCAGGCGCGTCCGAGGCGAAGCGGTCCAAGATCGCCATCCTCAGATTCGTCGAGGCATGCAAGTCCAAGCTCATGCTCCCGACGACTGAGGTCTTTATCATCACCGACCTGGCGGGAAATGACACGACGGGTTTCGTCAAGGTGGGTTTTCTCTCGTTTCTTGCAGATCAACAAAATGGCCTGACACTTGCTAGGTCACCTCCGTCATCAACCATGTTCTCGATCTCGCCGAGCAGCGCGGCCTCCTTCTCGAGATTCAACCCTACCCCGAAGACGATACCATGCAGGTTGGCTCCCAAATGAGCTACCGAGACTACGTCGTGCGCGAGCTGGTGGACACGGAACGAAAATACGTCCAGGATCTGGAGAACCTGCACGATTTAAAGAAGACGCTGGAGCAAAACGGTATCATCCCGGGCGACGTTGTTCACAACATCTTTCTCAACATCAACGCCATCCTGGACTGCCAGCGCAAGTTCCTGATTAGGGTGGAAACGACAAATTCGATACCGCCATCAAGGCAGGAGTGGGGGAAGCCCGTTTGTTGCGTACGAGGAGACATTTAACATGTGTTATCAACCCTTTATCGCCAACCAGCGGAAGGCCGGCCACCTGGCCAGCCAGGTGTTCGACAAGATTCAGGCCGCGGAACACCCGGTCGCCTGCGACTTGAACACCCTCGACGGGTTCCTCCTGAAGCCCATGCAGCGGCTTGTCAAGTATCCTCTTCTCCTCAAGGATCTGTTGAAGAAGAGCGAGGACGATGCCACCAAGGATGATCTGATGGCAGGAATCGATGCTGCTGAGCGCGTGCTGCAGAAGGCTAACGAGGTGGTCGACCGTGACCTGCTGGACGAGGCGGTGGAAGATTTGGTGTCCCGCGTCGAGGACTGGAAGAAGCACCGCGTCGATCAGTTCGGAAAGCTGCTCTTGCACGGTGTCTACACAGTCAACACCGGCAAGACGGAGCAAGAGAAGGATGTACGTTCTGCGGTCTGTTTTTATCTTGTTGACCAAGGACCGTTTGCTGACCCCTCGCCAGTACGAGATTTATCTCTTTGAATGCATCCTGTTGTGCTGCAAAGAGGTTGTGCCGGGAAAAACCAAAGACAAGAAGGACAAGACACGATCAACCGGGCCAAAGATGCGCAACCGGAACGCGAAGCTGCAGCTCAAGGGTCGCATTTTCATGACTAATGTCACGGATGTGATTTCTCGATCAAAGCCAGGTAGGTTCGGTGCCTTGACATGATGGATAGTTGACTGACCTGTTCCAGGCCTGCACACCGTCCAAGTCTGCTGGAAAGGGGATCCCGGTGTCGAGAGCTTCACCATCAAGTTCCAAAATGAAGAGACTCTAAAGAAGTGGACGGCAGGACTTAACCAGCAGCGGGCGGAAAACGCCCCTGAAGTCCAGCGCTCCGACGAACCGGCACCGACCTTCACATATTTCAGTGCTATGGGCACTAGCGGTCTTGAGAATCCCTATGCCCAGCAGCCCGACAGTGATGACGAGGATGATGTCGATGGAAGCATCGGGGGGACAACAGCGGTCTCATCACAATACGCCCCATCGGTCCCGATACCTGGCACCATGTCACGCAACGCTTCTAGCACCAACCTACGCCGCCAACGCTCGGCAACTGGCGAGAGTACGCACTCCATCGCTGGCATCGCGCGTGCGGGCCCTCCACGCTTTCCCATGATACCCCCCAATCCCCTGAGCGTCCAGGTCCCATCTCAGGCGTCACCCATGCCACGCCCAGGCGACTCCTACTTCTCTCCTACTGCCGACTCACCAGCGTCTAGCCGGGCCAGCACAACCAGCGGCATCTTTGTGGGCGGTGGCTATCCGTTTCCACAAAAAGTCGGCACCCCGCAGCCACGGAATATGGACGACAACAATCGGTACACCGCGCCCGCGATGCCGAGGCAGCCTTCACGAGACGGGTCATCCCCGGCGAATGCTTTTGGCGCGAACGGGCGCAACCCCCGGGGGCCCTCGATGCCTGTGATGGGCCGCCCTGAAGCCAATGCCTCCCAGCTCCAGCAGCAGCGCAGCCGGAGTCACAGCACACCGGATATCAATGGACAAGCTGCGCGGAATGGTGGCTCCATCCCGAACGTCCCGAGTATTCCGGCGCACCTCACCCACCCCTCGCACCCAATACATGGGCGACAAGACTCCATTCCGCGGAGCAACACAAACAGCCCAGCAAATGAACCACCCCTCCGGACTAACACAAATTCTCCGGGAATGCAACGGGCGGGAAGGTTTGGAGGCACTATGGTCCAGTTCCCCTCTCAGCCAATCTCCTCACGGACAGGGACGCCCTTACCGCCCCCCGGTCCTCCACCCTCCGGTCTCCCACCGCTTGTGCCGATGGATTCATCAAGGTCCATCGCCCCAGGTCACCCAACCGCTCCACTCTCCTCGAACCACGGACTACCGACGCCAGATATCGGCATGCCGAACCAGCTCAAGGTCAAGGTGAACTACGACGGAGGCAACTACTTCACCCTCGTTGCGCAATTTAATATCACCTACCAGAGCCTGGTCGACCGAATCGACGTCAAGCTGGCCCGGCTCACCAATAGCAGCATCGCTAGAGGCGACCTCAAGCTGCGGTACCGGGACGAGGATGGCGACTTTGTGACGATCGAGAGCGACGACGACATCCAAATCGCCATTTCGGAGTGGCGCGAAGGCCAAGGCGGCATGCCCGGCGGTCTGGGAGAGATAGAGCTCTTCTGCGTTGGCGAGATGAGCTAGTCTTGGACACTCGAGCATTCCTTGTTTAGACGGCACCCTAAGGGACGCCATTCGTTTTCGGTCACTGCATCGGCATTTTTTACCGCACATCTTCATTGGCTTTTCTGCTTGCTTTGCTTGCTTTTGAGTCACTGCATGGCGTTCGGGAGGGTTATCTCTATCAGTCCCTTTTTCAACATCTCCACGAACGAGACGAACGCACAAGCAGTAATCGAATACCCTGTTCCAGCAGCCGCTCCCTACCACATTGCTATTCCAAATAGCGCCATTTCTTGATTCCGTCAGAACCCCAACCGCACGTCTCGCATCATTAAGGGGGCAGCACGACCGTTTCCACCAACTCAACACACAACTCTCACCACATACCGTCCTTACAGCGACCGTTTCCTACACCACATCTTCTCACCACCACGATGCAGACGCACACACAACCAACTACATTCAGACACATAGCGCAGCGATCGCTACATCAGATTCTTTTCATTTGGCACTCGGATGCCACACTCGTTTTTACAACAACCCCTTCTTGGAGATATGTTTTGGACTTTTTTCTTATTGGCCTTCTTTTTTTCCTCTGCTTTTCTCTCTCTTTTTCTTCCACCATTCCTTATAAAACACACTCCTTCCACCTCTTCTTTTTAGCTTCCATATTCTTTCACTTCTTTTCTTCTTTTTTGGCTCAAAGCTTGAAGCTTGTTTCTCTCTCTCTCTCTCTCTCTCTCGTTCAATTTTGGGAATTGCACTGGGATTTTAAGACATCATGGGAACTGGGAGTGAGGGGGGTTCAATTTGCACTGGGTTGGGTTGGGCCTGCTTGGTTACCTTTGCTTTATTTTGATGAGGGGTTTCGTTGGTCGTTCGTTCAATTTTTCGTGGGGAGGGCTGGTACTTGCTTGGGTTGGAGATGAGGGGAAGGAAGGGGTTGCAAGCGGGAGGGGAGGAAGCAGGAGAGAAGTTCTGGGTGGGGGTTGGGGAGGGCATGGAAGGGAAGGAAGAAGCGGTGGAGAGTGTGCAGGGAAGAGAGGGATGTGTGCGCCTTCTGAGGTGCTATTGCCCAGAGAAGGACTGGGTGTTTCTGCAATTGGTCCTGCCGTTTACCCGTTGTGTGGCGTCCAAGATGCCCGTCTGGTGGTATGGATGTCCAGCCTTCCTATCCGTTTCGCCGACCCAAAGGCAGGCCAGCAGGAATGCCAGACTGGATTTTAAAAATTGTGATGCATTCATTGTACACGGCCAAATTTGACCTCCGTCTTGCCAACGCCCTTGCCTGATGCTAATGCCGCCACCTGCTGCTGTATGTACACTGCTCTCGGCTGCCCCGGAACAAGACTGGCTTAAGCGGTGCCTAAGCTCCCAGCACCGCCAAAGTGTCCCATCACGCGCTCCCGACTCCCTCCGACGAAGAATCTAGTTCCCTAAAACCACGAATGCCATTGTTTCCTCCTCTTCCTTCCTCGTCCCAGATCCCACGCACGGGCAAACGGACGGGGTATCTCTCGTCTCATAGTCGTCCCAACATTGCGTCCCTCCCCACCACCAAAAGAACAACAACCCAGCTACTTCTTTTTTCCCTGCGTTAACCTCTTCGAAAAGCGCGCGAGATGGTAGTTGATGGTGTTGGAGCTCTTCTTGGGCGGCGGGGGCGCGTCCATGCACGCCCGCAGCGCCGTCTCGACCGTGGTGCAGCCGCGGCCTGTGTAGCCGGCTGAGGCCCAGCAGGCTGTTTCGAACCACCAGTCAGTTAATGTGACTTCTGCCTGGTGGGAGGTTTTTTCGGGGTGAGGGGGAGTGGGGGAAAGGAGTGCGTACACAGCACCGACGACATGACGGTCACGCAGGGGTTGCCCTCGGCGCGGTTGGGGTGGCGCACGCGTAGCACGCGCAGGGGCGGCAGGCGGATCGGGTTCTTGGAGGACATTTTTAGCGTCGTATGGGTGTCGTCGGCAAGCGAGAGGACTGGGCTTGGTTGGAGCGGGCGAAGGGGTCGTCGTCGTCGGCGGCACCTTGGTTACGAGATGTCGCGATGCGAAAGTGAGTGGAGCCAGAATATTTCCGGTCACGTGCTGATAGAGCGTTGCAGGGTCGCGGGCAGGGATCTAGAAAGGTGGGGCATGTTCTTGGCGAGCTTCTCCTGTTGGAGGGAGCTTTGGGAGTTGGGAGATGGTGATTGGCTGCCTTTTGGAGATGTAAACAATGGATTTCTCGGCCCCTGTCCCAATGTCCGGGGGACCCTTAAGACACGACTTTCGCGATTTCTTCGGGCGACGCGTCGCATGATTTCGCTCTCGCCAACTTTGGGAAGTCTCGCGCTGGTGGCCTCTCATTGTTGACATGAGCTAGTGGCGGTCTCTTTTATCTGTTTACATCGCGATCATACCTTCTCTTACTTATTTTTCTTCCCTCGCTCAACTCACTTCCCGAACTCAAGGGACCATGTTCGACTTCACTGCTACCCCCGAGGGACCACGCGACCGCGACTCGCTGTTCAAGCCGTACGCCTCGCCTTTTTTCTACGACAACGACAAAACACAGGAACTGACTTCTTTCTCGTAGCATCCCGATTACCGCCGAATGCTTCCAACCTCCTCAGATTTCCTACCCTCGAGCCTGGCATCGCGTCCCCGTCGCGCCCGTCCCTGGCCAGCGCCGACAACCCAAAATTTGGAAGAGGGTCGGCGGTCTCGTTGCCGCGCCGACAGAAAATTCCCTCGCTGGCGTCACGGCAGAGCTCGAGCAACAGGGTCAAGGACCGAGGAAGCGCACGCGACCAGCGCGCCACGTCCCTCGTTATAGCGACGCGCTCTGGGATCCAAGAGTTGAGGAGCGCCAGGATGGGAAGCGCGATCTCGACGAGGCGCGAGGTACGGAGACAGTGAGAAGAGTGTGTGTGGCGTGAGCTAACAATTGGACCCAGCTGCGGTCTCTTCGGCCAAGCAAGCCAAATTGACGAGCGACAACACCACATCCCGACCGGCGACATTCCCAGAGGAGACCTTGAAGTGGGTCCCGCGAAAACGACACAACACGCGCTGGCCGATCGAACCAAAGAAGGAGGAGACGGTTCGCATGGTTGCCGACATGCAGCCCTTGATCGAATTTGAAGTACCCACCACCCTCGAACCTGTCGAGGCCACACTTCACATCGACGGGAAGCAGATGATGAAGCGGTCTACTCGTCGCCTGAGCAGACGTTTCTCGCTCCTTCCGGGGGAAGACTCGCCCCGAAAGCTTCATGCCATCCACTTGTCCCCCATGAAGAGATCAGCCCCGATGCTGTCCCCCGTCAAGAGGCCACTTATCACGCTCTCCCCAACCAAGGTTGTCGACTCGCCTCGTCGCGCCTTCCGCATCAACGCAACCCCGACCAAGGTGGTTTTGGAGTCGCCCAAGAACAGCCCGCCTGCCAAGTCGCCATCCAAGCCCTTTAGCCCACCGATCCCACCTACCGAGGGTGCCACTTTCACTCCAATCACCAAGGCGGCGCAGCGCGACCCATTCGATACACCCACCAGTGCTATTCCACTCCTGTTTGACCAGCCTACCCCAGAGGTTCCAGAGGAATCCCAGCATGAAGCTCGCCGGCGACTTTCGCTCCAGGCCGCGCGTAGGATAGAACGCTGTACAAGCGGCGTCTCCCGGCTGCTTGCTCTCAAGAGCGAATCCAGCAGTTGCGACCGCCGGCATAGCTTTGCCTCGCTTGAGGAGCCGTTAGCTGGTGGAGGGGGTCACGCCAAGGGCAGGCGCAACACCATGGACGGGTTGTGTGTTGGCATATTGGTTGAAGGTCCCAAGGCCGAGGAAGTGCTCGAGATCGACATGAAGACGAACCTCGATATCTTTGGGCAGCCAGACAAGACCGTCAAGCTAGCTCAACAGAACAGGCTGGATGAAGAGACGGATGAGGCGACCCCTTCATCAGAATCTTCAGCTTCGTCGAACGAAGTCAATTCTGTTGCCGAAGAATCCTCTGCATCTCCTGAGGTCACCTTGAGCTCACCCCCAGTCGACGAATATGTTGCGTCTGAGGGAGCAGGGATTGAAAGGAGGGATGCAGGCCCCCGTCAGGCAGTAACCGGCTTTGATGTAACCCAGGCCGCCACAGAAGAGCATGACCTCTCAAAGGACTCACCTCCAGCCTTCGAGGAAACATCCATTTTCGGAGAGGAAGAAGAGTCAGAGGTCATGTTTGTCGCCCATGACCCCGAGGGCCTCTCGACCATTTACGAGGAGTCGTCTATCGTTGAAAATCAGTCACCGGATGAAGTCAACTCCAACCAGCAAGCCGCGAACCTTCCGTCTTCCGCGGGTGAAGAGGTCGCCTTGAAAGAGATGCAGCCCGTTAAGTCGGTGCCTGACACGTCCGCGAGCCACGTTGTCAGCCTCTCGGATGCTTTGTCCCGATCTGATTCGCCACCGTGTGACACAGCTCACTCGGTCAACAATGACCCGCGGCTCTCGGTTGAGACAAAGAGCGTGAACAAGACTCCGGTCGGTTCAGGTACTTCGTTGGCAAATTCAGACCTCTGTAAAATCCATTACTTGGGGAATGAGAGCTTCGCATGCACTGACGAAGAATCCGAAGAAATGGAAGTGAAGTTGCTACCTCAAGTTGATAGTGGTGCAAAAATTGCATCTGAGAACCAGTCGCCCTATTTAATCTCGAATTCACCGGCTCGCACACTATCATCATCGCAACCCGGAACACCGACTACATTTACTATCACAGAGCAAACGACTCCACCAACACTCGCCGTTACTGATGCTGAGGAATGCGCTGGCTTCACTCCCATCAACGGGCGCCAGGTCTCCCCCCCAAGCGTCACACCCACCAAGCTCCAGGACGAGGAGATGGAAGCCGTTCCTGAGCCCGATGACCTCAACGCTGACGAGATTGTCGAAGAGGATCTTCCCGCTGACGCCGAGGGGGATGTTGCTCCGGCCATCGACGGCGATGACCTGACCATCAACCCACCCCTCCCCGTGAACGACACCATCCAACTGCAAAGCAGACACGACGACTCGGAGACCGAGATGCTGCGGAACTTTGTCACGCGCGTGACGGCAGATAAGAACGCCAAGGCAGCGGCCGCCGCCGCCGCTCTCGCCAGCAAGATTGCCCGCGCCCACCGCCGGTCTTCCGCATCGGGCTCACCCACTGCCGCGCCCGAGCCGGAGTCTAGGAAGCCCCTCGGCGAAAAGAGCCCCAACAGCAGCCCCGCTAAGTCTAAGAAGCGCAAGCTCGATCTCTGCGACGACAAAAACGACGACATCACAAACGACCAAAACACCTTCTCCCCCGACGCACCGCGCCTCAAGCGCCGCCGCAGCAAGCGCGCCGACCCCGCCTCCCCCAACCAATCACAACTACAACCATCACCTCCCCCATCCACCGCCACCACCACATCAACCACCGCCCCCGCCGCTCAACCCGCACCCGCGTTCCCTGCGCGCCCCGCGCCCTCCGCGAACTCTATCGCCCTCTCCCTCATCCCCGTTTGCCTCCCCGGCGGCGGCAGCATTAACTCCACCGCCACCACCACCACCGACTCCGACCCAACCGCCCCTACATCCCGCAACCAACGCCTCACCGAAAAAGACCTCGCCACACTCACCCGCCCAACACGCGCAAGAACAAGGGCGGGGCTACGCTCCCGCAGGCGGTGCTGGCTAGACAGCAAGCGGAGGAGAGTGGCGGGGTGGCAGGGTGGAGGATGAGGAGTTGAGGGGGTTTGGGAGGCTAGGAGGGGAGGAAATTGGACCAACAAAGTGGGAGGTGGGTGGGGATGGACAAAGTGATGATAAGGGGAGGATGGGAAAGAAGGGGTGAGGTGGAAGGAGGAGTTGGTGGAGGTGCAGGTTTTTGATGGCGGGGAGAGTGATTTTGGAGGAGAGAGGATGATGGCTGCTGCGGCGGTGATGGAAGGGGATGGAGGTTGACGGTGGGGAGGGGATGGAATTATGGGGGTGTAGATGAGATTGCGGAGGCGGAGGTTATGCCGGTTGGTGGTGGTGCCGGGGAGGGAGTAAGGTTGGGAGGGCGGCGAGGGTGGTTTCGAGGAGGGCGGTGAAGGAGGAGGGGGGCGATGTGGTGAAGACGACGAGGAAGACTCGGTCGTCGAGGTTGCCCATTTTGCCGCCTACGCCGGTGAAGAAGATCAGAGAGAAGCCTGCCACGGCGGAGAATCCGGTTCCTGCGAAGGCTACGCCTGCTACTGGACTGAGGACGAGGGGAAGGGCATTGCCAAAGCTGGTGTCTGCTCCTGCGCCGGCGGCTACGCCCTCACCTTCTGCTGAGCCCGCTGCGAAGACAGCTGGTTTGAGCCGCTCGAACATGGCGACGAGGAGAACCAAGATTACGAAGCTGGGCATGAGCGGCAACGGAACTCCGGCGCCGAAGAGGAGGAGCAGGAATGCTGCGTGAGGGGCGTGAGTAGTTGTTGGAATTGCATGTTTCGTTGGTATGGGTTTGGAACAGTGTTGGGCTAGACTGTGTATGTCCTTTGATGGGAGCGAATACCCGGTGTAGACTCTCATATGGGGGGATGTTTTGGGAGGCTGTTCGCTTGTGTAGCATGAGTTAGGGTTTATTACTGCTCAGACAGAATCTTGTTGATGGTCTTGCATGTTCTATTGTGATTTGCTTTGGTGAAGGTTGTTGGCTGTGTCACCAACTTCTCGCAACTGCTTGAGCTGCGGGAGCAGAACACATGTGAGAGCTATCGGTGTATTGGTACCTAGGTAGGTTTGCACTGTTATTCCGTAATTAGACTAAGCAACTGGTGATAGTAAAGGCAACCGATCTAATCCAACTCACCCTTTCCACAAAACCCAACTCTCTCTCCATCCTTACCAAAACAACAGAAGGGTGAGGCGAAACAGCAAAGAACTAATCAAGGTAGGAAAACAATCCAATAAAAGAGGTGAACGATGATGCCTGGTGACCTTTAAAGAACTAACGAGGTGAGGGAAACCACAGAACGAGTGACAGAGACAGGGCTGAGAAATTAGAATTCAGAGAAAACGAGAATCTACGATGTCCATCCCACTCTTGCCTCTATCCAAGTCTAGAGCTGGTCGGCTTTCATTGACCTTCTCTCCCACAATAACTCCCATATCATATCTATAAGATCTATAACTTCTCCCAAAACAGCGTTCTGCCCTCAAAGGTTTACGTAGCGCGTGCTATGCGGAGTCTCAGCCACGAAGTGCTTCCAAGACAAAAGCTCCGGATCCGCCCTCACATCCGTGGGTTGCACGACAAGGTACCTCGGCAGTAGCCTCCTTCGCTGTGCCTTCTTTTCGAGCTCCTCATCAACCGTAATTACCTTGAGCTCACCCAAAATCCCAATCATCTCCTCATCCTTGATGTCATGTGCAGTCTTCGGCAAGATGCCATCCCTCAGTTTCTTGGACTGCCACCAGAACCAGTTCTCATCCATCCTGTACGCATCAGCCGTCACCCATCGAACGACATCATTGATTCTGCCTAGCAGATAAACCGTGATAATGTGGAGACCGCAGGAAGGCCATAGGTGTTCACACGCTTAGTTAGGTTCTCGAATTGGTCCTCAAAATAGACTGGGTTAGGGATAATTTGGAAATTGGGGAGCCATTGGTAATGAGGGCGTGGTAATTCGGTCAAAACCTGAGTGGTGATGCTCGAGCTATTGGAACTGAACTGGGTTGGGGGTCTCTTTTCCTATTCGAGGGTTGTTATGGAAAAAGATATAAAATTCTGGGGAGGTTCAACAAACCTAGAGCCAAAATGTAAGCCTGTTGTCGCGGCGAGGCACAAGCAACTGGAACGAAGCCAGAGAACAGCTACATTCTATTGACGAAGAAAACAATCTGAGGAGAGAGAGAGAAGCTGTAGCGAAGATACGGGCGCCGTGCCCGATAAAAAGGCTCCCAACTCTCTGAGGCTCTCCAAATGGATGCCCCAACTATCCGTTTGTCACCGGTCCTGCGGCTAGGCAACCTGCCCTGACCGCCCCAACGGGTAAGTGCCTGAATCCACCGCGAGCCATGGAACCATTGAACTTCTTCAGCCACCTGGTCCCTAGGGAGAGATGATGCGAATGTGATGCGTCAAGGCGCGAAGGCGCCGTGCCGTCACACCTGTGAAGGGATGGCGGGCAAAACGAACAAGAAAAAACCGCTCTTCGAGGTCTTTTTATCATGAGGAACTGGTGACCTAGGAAAGTGGGTAGTAGCCTGAGCGTGGTTAAGAACCGCCAGCCCCGTGGCGAGGCGATAGGTGCTATACTAGCCGACGTTCGTCTTCCAGAGCAGTTGGCCGGATACCAGACCAGGTGAAAGGTTAGGAGACAAAGCGGCTGTTTCTTAACACATCAGCCGGAAAGAGCCATTCCCTATCATTTTATTGCCCCCTTTTTAACCACGGTCACGCCAAGTTTGTTCTTTTCTTTGTAGATCAAAGTCCCAACTGCCAACAGCCCGTGTGTGGTGGTCATGTGGCCTTGAGCCGCCCGCGCGTGAAACAAACGCCCTGCTGTCGCTGCCCATACCTACCGTACTCTGGTACCTTTCGAACTCCGCAACCGATCGATTGGCAGAAGAGCATGCTCGTGGGTTGGCGCCTCCATTTTTCAGCTCCCCATTCTCTTTGCAAGAGAGTGGTTTGTTGAAAAAAGCCAAGACCCATGAGTAGTCCTGGACTCCTGGACTCCTGGACGCCTGGTCAACAACAGGGTAGCCCGTATCCTCTGTCAGGCCCATTTGGGGTGTGGATAAGGTCAAGTAACAAGGAGCAGATTTTCAACTCACCACCGGACATCCAAAACACATATTTCCATGGCCTTGGGTGCATTCTCCCTCCAAGGATTCGGGCTCAGGGGCGACTTACACGGGCAGCCCCTGACTCCACTTTCTACCCCGACTCCACACAAAAAAACTCTTCAGAAAACCTACCTCACAAACCCTCCTTTCGACCAGCCATCCCAACAATCAGCCGAGCAGCGCCCGGCTAGCTCAATCGGTAGAGCGTGAGACTCTTAAGGAGTTCCTCCGTCATCTCAAGGTTGTGGGTTCGACCCCCACGTCGGGCTCAATTCCCGTCTTAACGACTTTTTTTTTCGCTCCCTCGACTTCTGATGGAATTTTCTTCTTTTTTTGCATGTTCTCTGGCCTCTGGGAGCACTGGAACTCTCCGGCCGTTGTTGAGGTGGCCAGCTGCTGAGGTTCAACCATCAACCCACGCAATTGTCACCGCTGACAAAACGAGACGACCAAACGACGACTGACGATGCTCAAGCAGTTATATTGACCAAAAATAT
Source organism: Collariella sp. IMI 366227 (assembly GCA_027946355.1). Taxonomy (NCBI): domain Eukaryota; kingdom Fungi; phylum Ascomycota; class Sordariomycetes; order Sordariales; family Chaetomiaceae; genus Collariella; species Collariella sp. IMI 366227. Next base: position 81,706 of record JAPEUS010000014.1, read on the forward strand.
GCCGTAGAGGCTTGGGTATTTACACCACAGTATTCCCTCCATCCATTAGTTACTTTCATGGATCCCATCCAAAACCCCCTTTGACCATTCCCTCCAACTATCTACCCCTCTGACCTCCCAAACCCTCCAGACTTCCCCTTCTCCCCCTCTCCTTCCCCTTTCCCTTCCACTTGACCCTCAACCCTTCTCCAAATCCTCCTCCTCCCGAATCTGTAAGTCCTGCACATCCTGACCATGATCCGGCGTTGGCAACTCCACCTCCGAGTCTCCCCAACAACCCTCCCCGCCCCTCGACATAACCCTATCCTCTGTCGGCAGCTCCGCGGCATCCGCAAACCGCGCCTTCTGGTTATTAGGACTCCTCTCTGCACTCCGCCCATCAATCTCCTTTGGACTCTGCGGAATCTCAGGCATTCCCGTCCCAGTCCCGGCATGCATATGCTCCGCGAGCGAACTAAACGGATGTCTCGCCATCCCGCCGCCACTTCGCGCCCATGCTGCCAGTGCCGCTGCTACGTTAGAGCCGTGTCCGCCTGATGGGGGCCACACAGGCGTGGTATATGTGCCGTTGCCGTCCTCGCTGGGAGATATCTCGGTGTCAACGTGGCCGAAGGAGCCGCGCCGTCTGCGCGCTGAAGGTGTCGTGTCGGAGGTCTTTTCGGTGAGGGTCCCGCCGTTGGAGCGGCGCTTTTTATTTTTGTTTTTGTTTTTGGAGGCGAGGGGCTGGGAGAGGAGCCAGGCAACGGCGAGGAGGACCAGGAGGATGGGGATACCGATGCCGAGACCGATGCCGAGACCAATTCTCATGTTGGTGTTGCTGTTCGAGGAGGAGGAGGTGATGGACGCGGGGAAGAGGATGGTGCCCTGTGGGAGAGAGGTCCAGAGCGTGGTGTTTTGGCAGCAGCGCTCGGCATCGGGGCCGCAGCAGAAGGATATGGTGTTGGTGGTGGGGTTGAGAGAGGAGGGGCATGGGATGAGGGGATGGCGTTGAGGGCAGGCTTTTGGGCTGAAGGGTAATTAGTTTGGGGTGAAGAGGGTTGTGGGAGAGAGGGAGGGAGGGTACTGTTGTCTGCTGGGCAGTATTTCTTGCATGGTGCGCCCCAGGCTTTGTCGGTGCATCCTTGCTGTGTCATGAGGTTGCTCGAACCGGGACTCAGACAGAGGCCGTTGGAGAGGCAGATGTCGTTCTTGCTGCAGCACCATTTTGTCGTGCTTGCGGTCTCTGGTGTGGAGCATGCCACTTGGTTTGCATCCTCATTCCCCCATGTGTCGTAGCATTTCGACTCAGCCCTGGCGTTTCTGACCAGCAGGATAACTCCCGCCAGTAAGAGCAGCTGTGCTCTTGGTGTTGACCGCCTTTCCATGGTTGAGAGGGGAGTTTGAGCGGCTGTCAATGCCGTCGAAGCTGAGCGGAATGCGCGGGACGCATGGGAGGACACGGGAGAAATACCGTGAATCGTCAAGCCGCGATGCGATGAAGGTGTGGCTTGGGGTGGAGGAGGTGAAGCTGAGGCACAGCACCTCAGATTTGAGCTTCACTCCGGCGCATGGATTTTTGCGGCGCAGGCCCCCAAGTTCGTGACGAACAGGAGCCAACCTCCATCCCCTGCTCTCACCAGCGCCACAAGACGCAACCAACTGCACTCGGCACTGTGCAGGCCGATTGGACACTGTATCTCTTGGGGATGGGCATCACTAGATGCGTTTCTTCACATCTTGCCCGTACCCGGCGCGGCTCCAAAATCACCAGCCCAACATGACTTCGCGTGTAGGGTTCACGATTATGGATCTGCCCAGAAGTTGGAATAGCAGTTTTCAAATGTCCATCGAGCAATACATGCTCTGGACAATATGATTGAGGGGAAAGACCTTTGTGTAATCATTTTTGTTCAACGAAACCTGCTATTGAACAAACAACGCGAGAACTGTCGATGACACGTTCTAGGCCGGAGATGATCGTTTGATCCGCTTGGAACTACTTCGTCTGGGGAGGAGGCAAAAACCGAACGGGCAGGTTCCCAAACGTTGAGTGACATGGACTTTTTGGCTTCTTCACCAGAAGCCGGCAGTTAAATCCTTTTGAACCCCGCCACTCCGTGTTCTGGGGCTGGGAGTGAGCGGCAGCAATTCCTTGAATCGGGATGCTGCCTTTTTACAGCCTGCCTGCCCGCCTGCGGCACAGCAGGCTCGGGCCGCGCTGGGTGGTCTGGCAGTGCCGAGAGCATGGGGGCCAGCTCCTGGCTGACCAACCATGCCGGGCAAGACTGCATGTGTGACGGGGAGCTGTTGGTCCAGACCGCTGAGGCCTGGACAGATGGCATGCTTGCACTGTATTAATCCCGGGGAAGGTCCCCGAATGATAACGCACAGAGAAGGCAACTGCTCAAGAGTCCTCGTGGACCTGTGAAGTTTTGGCTCAGCCTGCGAACCCCGCGTTTTACAGTATGGGAGCCGAAATAGAGAAGCGCTCTTTGCCTTGTCTTACCTCTCGGAAAGTATTACAAGTGGCAGCCTAATAGCTGATCCTGTGCCACGCACCCGCCACGTTGAAGTGACAATTTCTCACCCACCTGATCTTAGCACTGATTGATTCCAGATACCCGGCAGGGCTCCAACAGCGAATTCAACAACCATTTCAACAGCTGACTAGTTACTGCAAAAGTACATCAAAAGGCTCAACATGCTCGAAAACACGATAAAATCAGCTCCCCCAATTTTTACACGCACCTGAGGGATGTGGGCGATTGGGACAGGGGCAGGCAGATAATGCAGGAAAATGAGGATAACTTAACTAGTTAATTGGTAAAGTAGGGAGACTTTGGTTTGCTAGCGAAATTGTGTGGTTGGCTAGGTATCTTATTTTCTCGACTCTTTCAATGGCAATATGTTTGGCTGGGTGTTTGGTTGATTTGTGATGCAGGATCGCACTCAATGGATGAGGGGTCGTAATGACTGGATTGATTGTGGTGGAAGATGATTGTCCTCTGGTGTTGAAGGCCGATGGATGTGAGGTAAGCTCACGGCTATGGCCTTATCTAACATTTCCATCTGGAGTTGTGGGACGAAGGGAACCAACAGGCAGGAAGAACGGTGATAGATTGGTCTGGTGGCTGTCTGGGGAGGAAGAGTGCCCTGGGCGCGGGGCAATTGGTGGGCGCGAAGTGGCAGAACGCTGGGCGGTCTGGAAGATGTGAGCCCGGGCGGTGGCCCGGGTCTGACAGGAGTCCATGAGAAAGGCCATTAGTTTGACAGGAAACACAGGACAATCACTGATAATTGTTCCCAGAACAAATCCCAACCACTTCAGTTTGTCATAATGCAGACCCATATGGTCAAATCTTGTTTCATTTATGGAAGGCATTGGAAAAACCAGCAGGTATCTTATCACAGGAGTCCTTTGTACTCCATCAATGGGCGTGGTAGTATTCTTTTTTTTTTAAAAAACAAATCCCTTGCCTCTAAATAAATTAAACAATGCACATTGAACCCACAGCCCAAACAAGATCTTACCTTTCGAATAGGTATTCACCCATCCAGCTTCATTAAAACACCGTCTGCTCCATACCAACATCCTGCTTCAATACATCAGCCTCGATATTCAGAACTTGCATAACCTCCCCCATCCCCCCCTAACCATTCCCGCCACAACTCCACACGCCGCCTCATACAACGGCCTGACATCAAGATAATTTGCCACAACCAGCAGCCCATAGATCATCTCCCCATCCAGCGCCCCCAGAAACTCCACATCATACGCTGTGAGCACCACGCCATCAACCCCCACTCGTCGGCCACTCTCTTTTCCTACTATTCGTCAAAAACATCTTGGGTAGATTCTTGTTGTGTGTCATCCACTCGAAGACCTTAACGAGAGAAGTGTTGCTGGCATGAATGGAGACGGGGATGATGGTGGAGGATAAGAGGGTGGTGGTATTGAAGTCAGAGGAGAGTCCGGAGGAGAAAGGAGTGCTCTGCGGCTGGGAGGGAGAGGGTGTGAATGAGGGTATTGGGGAAGAGGGTGTTTGGATGTGGAGAGTTTGGGGGTGGGGGTGGACATGATAGGCAGGTTCCAAGGGGAGGCTTGGGTTTCAGGGGCTGCATCTATGTGAGGGAACCTTGGGAGTTTGTGATATGGTGGGCGGGCTCTGGATCGTGTGGAAGAGTTTATGCATTGAGTATGTTAAGGGTGTGTGAGCAAAGGCGTTGTTGTGTTGAAACTCAAAATTTACGTAACCGTTGTAGAGGGCAGACAATGCGTGTTGTTCCATGCTCTCAATGAAAGAGGTTGTTTGTTTGCTTAATGACAAAAAACACCTTGGGGTGCCGCCCCCTTGTGCTTGAACACCGAACAGTTCCCTCTGGCATTCTGTTGTATATCTTACCCTGCCATGCAATTGTTGAACCATATTCGTCGTGGTAGAAAGGGCTGGTGATATCAGTTGCTGACATCATGTGATAGGAGTCTATAGGTAACACGTACTTGTTAACAAACACTTCAGCTTGCCCGCTGAACACGTGTTTTCCGGTCGCAGCCACACTATTGCACACAGGACAGGCCCCCGTCTTCCTGCTGTTGTGTTAGGGACACAGCATGAAGGCCGGAATTAGGACACTGAAAACTCCATCGTTCAACAGACATCCAACTGTATTTTCAACTAAGGAAACCATGCTGCAACTAATCACGAGTTCTCCAAATTTAAAAAATATCTCATGTCGTGAGTTTCAACAAGGTGGCAATCTTGTTTGCAGAGGCTTGCGAATGTTTCTGCTCCAGCAAATGAAATGAAACAAAGGATATTTCAGGACAGACCTCGGTACACTAAATGGACTGCTGGGAGTCAAGATTTTTCCGTGACTTAGACCCGAGAGGTTGGGAGGAGAGGAAGGCAAGACAATCCAGCTGGAACCGGATGAGCTTCCCTTTTGAGACTCCAGTGCAGATCTTCGACCCAAGAACCGCCAAGACGGGCTTGCTTGGGCCTCGTGTTAGCCAAACTTGGCCTAACGTGTTTCTCCTCAAGGGTCTGTGCAATTCTTGTGCCAAAGTTAGTCATTCTAAGGAGGGATTTAAACCAGCTGAGTGATTGTCCACTTGTGCTTGGAAACATGGAACAAGGTGCCTATCCTTGTCACATCAAACAATTACCCTGTGATCTCCGTTCCGCAGCGGTTAGGCCAAGAGGACTGGGCGCGGGGGACTTACGGGAAGAGAACCATGCTGGCCACGTGCGGGTGCCCCTGTCATTAGAATTTGTCCGACGCTCCGAAGATCAAACTAAAGACCTCGCCAACCCCGCATTCTTGCCATCTTGGAACTTGCTCCGATGATCTCAAGTCTCCAAGCGTGCACGCTCCCCTGGCCCAGTGTTGGCAGGATGACGACCCCTCCTTTGGGACAGCATTCAAACCTGCTTCTCAGAGGTGAAAGTTTGATGTACTCTGTACATTTTGGGTGTTTCAAAACAAAGGGGCTGAGCAATAGCGAGAGTTGTGGAATAATTGACCCATTCATGGTTTATGTGGGAGACTGGATGAACGAGGCATTACCAGTTTCGGAAGTATGAAGGCTGAGAAGTGAGAAGGGGAGCCGGCTTCTATATCTGGCCGTGAGCCCTGCCAAGCAAGGGAGAGTGGCTGGGACATCAAACAAAACAGAATTTTGCTGCCAGTTACCCAATGGAAAGTGTTGGAGGGACAAAAGCTGATTCATTTGCTTTCTCGATGAACCAAAGGACTGAAAGCGACCTGCAAGCCTAGGAACTGCCGATCGGCCCATTTTCGTATGTACTCCGGAGTGCCACCGGGACCCGACATGCAGGGCACGGATGGCGCTGCGCGCGATTAGGTCTCGGACTTGGTCTCAAGTGCAAGCAAACGGGCAACCTGCAGCCACCCAGGGCAGTACAAGATCTCCCTTTGTTACGGGAAAACATGACCAAGGCGTCGTGTTTCTCCACTGCGCCAAAGCTCGGCTGCACATATCATCTGCCTCCCTGGCGCCAGCGAGGAGGCTTGCTTCTGTTCTTAAATCACTTCTCCCTCTCAATCGTTCCGCCTCCCGATCCGACCTTGGCAGCATATGGAAAGCCTTTCGAAGCTCAACTTGGTTCACATTCTATCTCCATCATGCCGCTCAAGCTTCCCTCGTGTATGAACTGGTACAAGAAGCCAGATTACCGAGACATCAAAGAGTACTCCACCAATATCAGCAGTGGAAAACGCAACCTCAGTCCAGATGGGCGAGGCAACGGAGGCATCCCCAGCAGACTGCGGCTTGACCGCATCCTGGCGAACAAGACATGTAAGTGAGGGTGATATAACGGTGACGATGTCTGAGGCTCACAACGTCGTACAGGCAGCCCGATGTCGTTGTATGACTTCTACATGTACCTGAAGTACATTGAATACTCGGCCGAGAATCTCGAGTTCTACATGTGGTAAGTTTGTTCGTCGTTGCGTTCCTCTCATCTCCGCTAACGTCTACCAGGTTCAAGAGCTACGAAACTTCGTACGCCAAAAACTTACCCGTCGACGAGAAGGACATCGGTTCCATCTCAAGTGGCTCACACTCCACATCGTCTATCACGCGGATTAAAGACGCAAATAGCCTTGCTTCAATCGAGGAGCGCGAAGAAGACGACGACGACGACGACGACGATCTTGATAGCGAAGCGGGTACGTCCTCACCCCCGGCCCCATACCCCTGAGCCCATCACCAAGACTAACATCTCCATCCAGCCCGCGAAACCCTCACCCGCATTTCTAACCTCATCTCCACCACCGCCCTCTGCTCCTCCAAATCCAGTTGTCCTGCCCCCTCATCCCCTCCCACCTCCGTGCCACCACCCACCCACCCCGAGCCCCCATTCCCCTCCATCCCGCCCCGTCACCAGCGGCAGCGGCAAACACACGCACTTCCACTCCAACTCGCAATCCTCCCCTCCGAGCTAAACACCATCATCAACCTCTTCCTCCTCCCTTCCTCCCCAAAAGAACTCAACATCCCCCCATCCCTGCGCACCCGCGCCCTCTCTGCCCTCGCACAGAACTCCTCCCCGACAGCTCTCAAACCCGTCGCCGACCACGTCTACGCTCTGCTCAAGAACTGCTCCCACCGCAATTTCGTGCGCCTGGGCGTCGGCAACGGGACGTTTGAGACGGTGTGTGTCGCGACAGTGCTAGGATGGATGAACCTGCTGGCGGGGTTTTTGGTCGTGGTTTGCAGAGCAATGGTGCCGTTTCGGGGTGCGCACACTAGGTGGGAGGCGTGGGCAGCGTGGCCGCTTTGGTGGTTAGGGATGAGTCTTGTGCTGAGTGGGTTGCGAGGAAGTTGTTTCTTTTTGTTGTTGTTTTCGAGGAGGCAGAGGTTGCCGTGGGAGAGGTTTGATGATGAGAAGGGGGTGAAGGGAGAGGGAGGAAGGAAGGGGAACTTGAGAGGCGGGATGAGGGAGAATAGGAGAGTCGGTGGTGGGGGTGCGGGGGGGGGTTGAGGAAGTTGTGGTGGTCAATGAGGAGGCTGATGATCTTTGATCGGAGGATTAGGGTGCAGGAGAGGCATTTGAGGAGGTTGCAGAGGAAGATTGTGTTACAGAGTTTGGCTGGGGGGTGGGCTTTTTGCGACGGTTTGCGTGGCTATCTTTATTTGGTTGCCGGTTTGGAGAGAGACGGTGTGAGGGGAGAAGGGTGCAGTGTTCTTGGGATGTTCTTTAACAAAATTTCGGCTCTTACTCTCATTTGGCTACAGGCTTGGGGGGTCGGGGGTTGGATGATACCCTGGGTCTCTGGTTCGAGCACTTGATAAGTAGACAATTGGGCGCTTTTATTCTGTGCGAACTCTGTTAAATTATGAAAGGTGGTGTGGTGTTTGGCCCCACCGTTGACTCGGACGTGGGAGAGAGCAGAAGTCAGGACGCGACGAGACTTTTACTCTGTTCTACAGGGTGCCAGTCCTTCAACTGCTCGGCTGTCGAGGAGGATACTGGGCTGGCTGATGGATTCAGGAAGACTGCCGATGTACAGCCTGGCCAGGAAGCTCGAGCTGGAGTAGGCAATCTGACTCCCACCGGTCGGAGGCCAAGAGGCCTTCTCTTTTTGTATTTCGCAGGCTCATTTACTGATTTCTTCCCTTAATCATCGGTATAGGGTTTTCACCCGACCCGCAAGGGCGCGGTTTTCCTGTATAGTAAATGTCTGAGGGTCCGACATGCCCGCAGGGCACAGCGGTGTAGGAATAATAATAATAATAATAATAATACTTACTGCCTATCCTGGTGATGCTGTCTCGGGCTGAGGCTAGCGAAGTCCTCTTAGATCTCGGATCGTCAGTATCCCCGAGGCTAGTACTATGGCTGTGCGCCATTTTCTCGCCTCAGCCAGGCTAGTCTGCCGCCGGCGGGAGATTTCCGTCGTGGGCCGCTTTCTGTTGTGGTGACGTTCGCTTCGTGGTTTTGGCTCCCGACAGGCTGGCCAGTGGCCCCTCTGCCGGTAATGAATTACGATCCCCATCCAGTTCCGCAGAAGTTACGGAGCTGCTGATTGAGTTTTGCTCTCTAAATTGGTTTCTTGAGCTCGAACATCAGCCCAACGACAAGCATTCCCGAGGTATCACCAGCAACCACCGCTTTTTTGGCCGCATTCGCTATCTCTTCCTACTCTTTCTCCGGCCTCCGACCACAATTCCTCAGCCCGACAGCATTAGAGAAGCCGACAACGCCATGAGTAATGCCCCTCGAATTCGGCAGTACACAGCCGACCTTTGGTATTGTATGACGTGGAGCCTGCCACACCCCTCTTCCGCGGCGACATGCCTCAACTGCAGCTTGCCATCTAAGCTATATATCAAGCAAGTCTCAACCACATGCCACCAGCTATAGCCAGCATTCTGCTCAGTACCTCTCAATCACGCCCTATGCAGGTTAACCACATGTCCCCGGTTACAGCCAACGTTCTGCTTAATGCCTCTCGATCACATCCTGTGCAGCCAGCCATCTGTATATCAAGCCCCAAGACAAAGCAATACATCCCCGAGATCATCCCAAGCCCTGCACTGTGCTGCCAAAAGCCGCTCTCTCCGTCACTCCTTACTCGCGCTTCCTCCTGCAGAACTGTCGCTGTCGCCGCGGCCAAAGATCTGGTTGAACGCATCCAGTCGCCTCTCGTGGCGCTCCTTGATCAGTCGCTCGGCCAGGCTATCCTCCGCCCAGAGCTCGGTCCAGTAACACGGGTACCGCTGTCCATATCTCCACAAGCGCCCTGGCGTCTGCTTCCGCACAGATTCGACGAAGGGCATATCAAAGAGCACGCCGTGGTTGGCCCTCTGGAGACCGTCGACGCCAGTGCCGCACGATCCAGTGGTGGCGATCAGGAGTGTGGGCTTCCTCTCGTCTCTAATTGGTATGTCGGGAAAGGCACTTCTAATCACACGCTTACCCTTCTTTATAGCACCTGAGAGCATCAAGACGATGTCCCAATCGTGAGACCAATGCCTGTCTGCGTATGCGGCAATGATCAACGCAAGGCCTGGCCGCGAGGCAAGGACGCATGCGTGCTTCTTGAGGAATGCAGCTGTGTTGCCAAGCCCGAGGTCGCAGGAGGCGTCGTAGAGGCAGCGGCTTAGCTGCTCGATTTTGCCGCTCCCCTTTGTAATTGTGTTGATGTGCTGTCCCACGATGTGCGCAGCACGGCCCTCGCTGGTCGCAACGCTGCTGTCAATCTTGCTGCTGTTGAGCCAGTCAGCCAAGTCCGACGAGAGATTTTCAGGCAGGTCGACGATGCCAGGGAATGATGCAAGCCAAAGTAACTGCATGAAGGACGAGTTAAATTGCGCAGACTGGAGAAGCTTGTCGGGCGTCATACAGCCACCACTTGCGGCCTGCTGTTTCTGGAGTTTCGCTCTAGCCTCCTTGCCCCAAGCTGCTGTTAGCTCGCCCATTCGACGCTGGAAGTCGCCCTCCTCCGCCCTCTTCGAGCGGCAGGCGACTGTTGTAGCGTGGAACTTGGGAAGTGGTACTAACGCCTGGCCATGGAAGAGGCTGCTCACAGAACGAAACGTCATGGTGCCCTGAGCATGCGGGCGCACGTGGCGATGGCCTCGTCGAACCTTTCCTTGTCCTTGGGCCTCCCAGCCTTGGTGGCAGAGTCTATTATCTGCGCGGCAGCGCAGAACGCGTTGAGATCAGGGGCAGACGGCACAATGAGTGAGAGCACCGACCCTAGGCTCTTGGCCAGCGACACAGCGATGGGAGTGGCGCTCAGCCCCGCCAGCTTGAAGTTGTGGCCAGGCGCGGCCTGATCCTGGATCTGGCGGAGGGCGCGGTGAACAAGGGTCGAGGGGGCCTTGGCACTATGGAACTCGTCAAGGGCGATGAACCTTGGTGCCACAGCCCAGGGCGCAAAATACTCCTTCAACCTCTCTCTCTGCTGCTGACGGAGTTCGTAGCGGCGGCTAAAGAAGCGATATACCCCGCCCCTTGGTGAAAGCGCCTGTGGGCTGCTGCTAAGGACAAGGAGCCAGTGCTTGCGGAAGAGCCGCGAGGTCTGGTCTGGCCCATATCCCATCTTGGACAGCGACCCCGGGAACAATGTGGGCTGCTTGTCCTTCTTCGGTGGCTGGTAGACTGGGGGGGCCCCAACAAAGTCAGTCAAGACGTCGCCTTGGACTTCCCCTTGCAATAGTGTCGGCGCTCAGTTCGAGGGTGTCGACAAAGCTCATTTGGGCATTGGATCCTGGTACCTGAATCTCCTTCTCGAGGTACTTGATAGCTGCTTGGGCGAACTGGGTGACCACGTTCGGGGGAGTAATGACAAGGGACGGGCCGGGCGTCAGGCCGCGGGCGATCTTCTGCGCGAGCGAACTAGACACGCAGCAACATTCGATACCCCATGGGTTATGCGAAGGACAAGGCCCGACCACCCCGGGTTGGTTGTGCGGCCGGTGCGGCAGGCCGGTGATTCTCTGGTCCCGTCGCACCTCGGAATAATTGAGTTCGACCAGCCGCATCACGGCGACTGCAGCCAGGCTGGCCATGGTCTTCCCCAACCCGGTGTCTAGGGCCATGATGCCGCCATCTAGCCCGCCGAAGCTCCGACGAAGAAATTCGTACGCAGCCTCCATCTGGTGGGGGGCGGAGGCGTATCTTCGTACCAGGAAGCTGAGCGCCCTGGTCGTGTGATGTACGCGCCTTGTCGTGACAGAAAAGCCGGCACGTAGCCTCCCAGAGCTCCATGTCGTCCACGGCATGAAGGGACGCCTTGAGCCTCTCTATGGTGTTCTCATTCATCACGCCCGTGGCTTCGTGCTCATCCCCCGTCTCAAAAGACGGGGCCGTGTAGGCCTCTGCCGTGACAGACTGCTCACCCATGAACACCACCGAGTCGTCGTCCGAGTCATCTTCCGAGGTCCAGTCTTGGTGTCCGGCCTCGACAGCATCGCTAGGCTTGGTTTCGTCGCTCTTGTCCTCGTTAATTGCGATGTCGGAGCTGGGCAAAGATGGCGTGAATCGCTGGGGCGAGGGCGATAGTGGAGAGGGCGATCGGTGCGGCTTTTGATGTGTAGCTAGCGCCGAACTACCAATGACCTCGGGAACGACCACATCAACATTTTGTACAACAAATTCCAGCAGAGGAATGTCGAAGCTTCCGTCCTACCGGGCAGCCGCACACTTGCTCAAATGGAGGAGGACAACTCGAAGCTGCCCAGCAGATCGAATGATGCATCCGCCAGTCTTGCGATTGGCGCTCTGGTCTTGGCGGTAACAGCCGTGGCCATCTTGGTCGCCGTCAGCGGCAGGTGGCTCTATACGTGCTGCTAGCACCCTGCTCCCGGCCTCGACGTCTACAATACCAGCGAGGCGCTGGAGATCGCGCAACATCCGGTCAGCATCGATGTGATCTGGCAGCCAACTGTCGACAGCCGGCGCGTGGCCTGCACCCCAATGCGCCAAGATGTCGGTGGACAGTGTCTGCCAGCTACCGTCAGGGAGACCTTCCCGTAGCAGCACTTGTATGTCGCGTAGATTGAGAGCTTGCATAGCAGCCGTTCCTTCTGGGGTAGAGAGGGGTCGGTCTCTAAGTGTAAGTCGCCTGCGCTTCACCTCCTGCTCGTCGGCCTCGCCAAGGCAGAGGCCTGGCGCTAGTCGCTTTGCGATGTTGCCTTGTGGGGGGGTCGGCCATACTGGCTTGCTGGTTATTGAACTGTTTTCCACCCTACGGCGGCGGCTTGCGCGCAGCGAATATCGAGGACTGGATAGATAGGTGGTCGCCGCCGCCTGCCTGTTGGATGGTCAGTCAGTTACTGACTGTTCCGCGCGCGCAAGGCTTCAAGCAGTGGCAGAGTAGGGCAAGCAAGACTGACCTGCGACGATTGCAATGCAATACAAAAACAAACGCGACCGTATCGTCGGCTGGTCAGGCAGATGGATGGTTGATCGAGGCGGTCGTTCACTGGTTGGCGTGGTCGATTATGGGTAGGATGGTTTGCGCGGGCGGGGCGACACAAAACCAGTCGGCGGGAAAGCCAACTCACCAAAGGAGAGCCTAAAAAGGGCGGCAACAAACAACAAAACAAAAGGATTGATAATTCAGCTGTTTACAGTACGATTGATCGCTCCAGGTTGGCGAAGTGCGTACCGTAGTGGTATGTAGGAGGAGGGAAGGCTTGGTTGGTTGGTTGGGGTTGGAGGGTGTAGATACTCCGTAATGTTTGCGCCCAACGCGAACCAAATGGGCGACGCGTGGTTTCGTGGTGTCGTTGCGAATGCGGGGTTTGGTCACGAAGTCACATGACCAGAGTCGCGGCGTGCCCTATTGACCACGGCAAACCTGAGCTGGTGACTCCGAGCAATGAACTCTTCCATACCCTGGGCATGCCGATAGACACAGTAACCAGATGACAAACATATGATTAGGCTAATAGAGGAGGCCGTGAGCCATAGGATTCACAAAATCTCAGACAGTATCTACAGGTGAGACCTGTGCTCAGAATCCTGGCCGCGATGGTGACAGAACCCACATTTGTAAAGTCGGGGAACTCATGGTCTGGGCGTGCGGCGCGCCCCGTGCCGCGTCGATGTCTTGCCAAGGCGCTAACCAACTCCCTGCAGTAGCCACAACGGAACGCCTCTGTCAGCTTCTCATCGTCACCGCCATTGGGATCAAATCACAGTGCTACCGAAAACCACTCAGAACAGTGAGTAAAGCGCATAGATTCTAGAACTTTTTCGGTGCGAGGATTTTTGCCAATTCATTTGGACCTATCATGACACAGAAGCCACGCCGTCGACGAGTATGTTGAGACTCTGCCTAGCATAGCAAGGCTTCTCGTAACTCATATTCCTCAGAACATTCAGTCACCCAAAGCATTTCCATTATTGCGCCAGAGTCATGTGCTCTCTCCCCTGCTACCGCCACCGCAAAGGCTGCCCGACCCGGCACAGATGCGAGAGTCCTCCCAACGATCATCGGCCACTCGCAGCATCGCAAGCACTGCCTCCTGCTCAGCCCCGCCGAATCAGTACCCAACCACTGCCGACCGAACCCACAGAGACCCCAACCTCTGTCCTCTCCATGTCTGAGAGACTGTGGAACGCTGCGTACGACAGCCTTAAGGCGGACAATGCAGAGCGTGTTATGCCATATGTGAAAACGTTGGAAACAGTTCTCGGAACCAAATGCAGCGTCGGGGGTATGGGGATTACCGGACTAGGCGGGGCCGTGACGGCGGTGGGTCCGGAGAATGTACGCTCCATACAGGCGGGGCGGGTACCACAACGCCGGTGGCAGCGTGCTAAGGGCAGCCACGAGCCAAGGCAGGTGAGCTCGTCGTCGGGTTTGGTGTAGCGACGGCCCAAGTTTGGGGTCGTCATGCAACTTGACACCCTTGCATGCTCGTGGCTGATACCGGCTTGGTGTATGTCACGTTGATATGCTTCCATCATGGTGAGTGCAATATTGCCTATAGATTGCAGGTTCGGGTGCGCCTTTGCCCCGAGGTGCCACTTGCTTGAGATACCGATTCAGCTGGGAACAATTCCGCGGTGGTGCTCTACGTCTGCCGGTCTCCCGTCCATGGCGCGCGCTCTAAATACACTTCCGTAAGATCTCTTCGTACACCTCTGAGAAGACTGCCTCTCCCTACATCTAGTTGCCTTCTTTTTTATTTTCAGACAGGAAGAACCAAGAGAGCTTTATAGATAGTACAGTCTAAAGGAGCAATCGCCCAGATTTTGGTGTGGCTGAAGGGGCCAGGGTTCTGCAAATCCCCTCTAATTTTAGTGTGGTCGTCCACCGTAGTTCATTGGCTACTACTATCCAGTATGCTTGGCGTTTGCCTTGGAGTGGTATCCGCAGGTCTTGATGTGCCTTGCCCAGTGAGAATGTGTCGCCTTTATCCGTTATTGGTGCTCAAGAATCTGACATGCAGGCTGCAGGGCAGCTCTTCTTGGCGAGGTCACTGATTGGTGAGGGTATAGGGGCGCTGCAGCTTCCTTGGCTGCATCTGTATTAGGCGGCCTTCCCCAGTCGCTGCGGCCAGTGTGCATGTGCATCAGACTGTAACCGCATAAAAGACAGCTAAATGCACCGGAACTCGGGCACAAGGTGCTCCGGAGCCACTCTTTCCATTCCATCTCAAGCTTGCCTGTGACTCGCTCGCCGTACCGCCTCCGCAGCTATCCGCATCGCCATGCCTGCCACAGATCTCCGCCTCCTCGCTCTTGACGGCGGCGGCGTCCGCGGCCTGTCTTCCCTCATGATCCTCCGCCGCCTTATGGCCACCGTCAATTCTGATGCTCCGCCTAAGCCCTGTGATTACTTTGACATGATCGGCGGCACCAGCACCGGCGGCCTGATCGCCATTATGCTGGGCCGCCTGCGCATGAACGTCGACGAGTGCATCGATGCCTACACTACGCTGTCTGACAGGGTATTTGAGAAGAAAAGTCACCGCGTAACCATCAAAGGCAAACTCCAGGGGCGGTTTGACAGCGCCGAGCTGGAGCGTGCAGTGAAGACCATCGTAGTCGATCGCGGCCTTGGCGAGGATGCACTGCTTATGGACCCTGATTCTCCTTGCAAAGTGTAACCTACCCCTATATCGGACCTGCGGACGGTCTTCACTAACGTCTGCCAGCTTCGTCTGCGCCACGAGCAAAGAGGCTGGCGGAACTGTCTGCCTGGCCAACTACCGCGTGGGGTGATCAGCTGCAGCGTAGTCTCAAATGCCTCGTCTCCATTGGCACGGGCCTGCCCGCCCTGCAGCCTGTGCGCGACGACGTCCTCGGAATCTTGGCCACGCTGAAAGATCTTGCGACGGAAACGGAGAAGACAGCACAGCTGTTTCATCGGGACAAGTCGTACCTCGACGATGAAGGACGCTATTACCGGTTCAACGTGGACCGTGGGCTTGAGGAAATTGGGCTCGAGGAGTCGAAGAAGAAGACGCAGATAGCGGCTGCGACGCGACGCTACGTCGAGTCGCAGGCTATCTTCAAGCATATGAAGGCGTGTGCAAACAATATCGCCGGACGAGAGTGTTAGTTTGGCCATTACGAGCTTCTAAGTAGTTGTATTCAATCGCTTGCTTACTCGCTGCAACAATCATTAGACTACGGCCCGTACCGAACATCGTTTAGCCTTCAAGGCGTGCCCGTATCGAATCACTTTGTAGCCCGACCGTTAGCTACCGCAGAGCTCGAAGAGTGCCTTCTCCCGCGACGTCGCGCACGAAAAGCCCAGCGACGAATATTTGTCCTCTACGGACTTGGTGGGATCGGGAAGACGCAGATAGCGGTCGATTTCGCCCGACGGCACCAGGCCGTTTTTAGCTCGGTCTTTTGGTTGGATGGCCGATCAGAGGACCGACTGAGGCAGAGCCTTGCTAGCTGTGCAGCCAGGATACCGGAAGGCCAGATTTCCGAGAAGAGTAGGAACGCCGAGTTGCATAGCGAGGAGGATCTGAAGATTGTGGTGGCGGACGTGTTGGACTGGCTCGCACGACCGGACAACAGCGACTGGCTCCTTATCTTCGACAACGTTGATCTAGACGTCAATCAGGAGACTGAGATGGGCGCCTACAATATTCGGAAGTATTTGCCCGGCGACCATGGGTCGCTGCTAATCACGACACGACTGTCGCGGCTGGCGCAGTTAGGTGAGTCGATGAGGTTGAGAGAGGTTGACGAACAACTGGCCAAGGCTATTTTCCAGCAGTGGCTTGGGGCAGAAGGAGGTGAGCTTTTGGCTTCATATGAGTTTAGAGAGGGTGCTGATGGACTATAGCTATGGACGAGACAGGTAGGGAGCTGCTTGGTCTGCTCGATGGCCTTCCGCTCGCGCTGGCACAGGCTGCCTCATATATCCGCGAGACCAATGTCGATACCGCGTCGTATGTTCGACTCTACAAGCAGCAGTGGGACGATCTGATGGGATCGGACGGAGAGTCGGGCTTGCCGTTGGTGGACTACGAACAAGGAAGCGTCGCGACAACGTGGACCGTATCGTTCAAGGCGGTTGAGGCACAAAACAAGAACGCCGCAAATCTGCTCCGTCTCTGGGCCTTTGTCGATGGCAGAGACCTTTGGCACGGCTTGCTGCAGGCGGCTGTCGATGGCGGAGAGCAGTGGCCTAGCTGGCTGTGTGACGTCGCAGGCAACGAGGTCCGGTACTTGGACGCAATTCGACTGCTGCTCCGGTACTCGATGATCGAGTCTCAGGAATCAGTGCCGGGGAACCATGTGATGCATCCGGTGGTGCATAAATGGGCGTCGCACATACAGGATGGCGCTGAAAAAGTAGAGATCCTGCGGCTGGCGGTGACGGTAGTTGGATCAGCGATACCAAGCAGTACGAGCAAGGACTACTGGTTGGTCCAGCGGCGGCTCCTCCCGCATGTGGAAAGGTGCTCATGGTGGGTAAGAAAGATATATAAGGCGGGACGGAGCTTTGACGACACAGCGGCCATAGATGCAATTCATATGGTAGGCAACCTTTACAGCGACCAAGGCCAGCTGACGGAGGCCGAGTCGATGTATCGGCGGGCGCTGGAAGGCTACGAGAAGGCGCTCGGACGGGACCATATATCGACTCTCGATGCGGTCAACAACTTGGGTGTCCTCTACAGCGATCAGGGCCGGCTAACGGAGGCTGAGTCAATGTATTGGCGGGCGTTAGAAGGCTACGAGAAGGCGTTTGGATGCGGCCACACATCGACTCTCGATACGGTCAACAACTTGGGTGTCCTCTACAGCGATCAAGGCCAGCTGACGGAGGCCGAGTCAATGTATCGGCGGGCGCTGGAAGGCTACAAGGAGGCGTTCGGATGGGACCACACATCGACTCTCTCTATAGTCAACAACTTGGGTGTCCTCTACAGCGATCAAGGCCAGCTTACGGAGGCCGAGTCAATGTATCAGTGGGCGTTAGAAGGCCGCGAAAAGGCGCTTGGACGGGACCACACATCGACTCTCTCCATGGTCAACAACTTGGGTGTTCTCTACAAGGATCAAGGCCGGCTAATGGAGGCCGAGTCAATGTATCGGCGGGCGCTGGAAGGCTACGAGAAGGCGCTCGGACGGGACCATATATTGACTCTCAACACAGTCAACAACTTGGGTGTTCTCTACAATAGTCAAGGGCGGCTGACGGAGGCCGAGTCGATGTATCGGCGGGTGCTCTCTGGGTTCCAGGTCGCCTTAGGGCCGTCTCATTGGAAGACTCAACTTGTCATGCGGAATTTAGATTTGTTGCCGCATACCAAAGGTATGTCTAAGAGGTTGTAATTACCTATTCCGTTTACTAAGTGTTCGTGTACAGGTCCGTCGGCTATACCCGAGCCACCACCGGCGAATGCTAAGGTGAAAATCCTGGAGAAATTGCGGGTTAAATTTCGCGAGTTTTCTAAGGAGCGAAGGCGCTCAGCGATATAGAGCGCGCGAGTCTCGGGTGGGTGCTCCTCCTCATCACCGACCTCCATACTAAACTCCATCGGGTCGTGTATGTGGCGAGCGCGACAATAGGCCTGATTCGTGAATAGACTAGGACAAATTGGGGGTTTGTGCTGAAGTTAGCTTTCAATCTCTTGATCGAAATCACGCAAGTGGGCCGGCAAAAGGCTGGTGGTGAACCGGCAGACCCAAGAACACAGAGAGATATAGATCATTTTGACCGTCGGGTTGTTGATCAAGAGTATCGTTGTGGAAAACTTGAGAATGTTGAACTCAGCGGCCGGAAGAATCGTCCGCTGTAAGGAGACTGACCCACGCTTTTTCATCCCCTTATACTGAAGATCCACAATGAGGACGGCTCAAATCTTGCCGTCAGACAACTCGACGTATTGGCGGGCATTCCTCTTCACGTATTGCCGAGCCTCGCTCTGTGAGACCTCGTACAACAGAGAGGGAAGGGTGCCCGCGTGGCCGAATGAAACATCTGCCTGCTTGCAGAGTTTGTCTTCCTATTCGATGAGAAACGTCCCTCTCTCCCTGAAGGACCGAATGCGCTCGCGGAGTGTCGGGTCCTCAGTGGCGCCAAGCAACTCTGCGACACTATCCTTGAGGTAGTCACGGAAACTGGAATCGCCTCGTTGGTTTGGTGGTGAGCGTCAACGATATAATCGGCGAGCCCGGTGAGCCCGTTGAGCGCGCCGAAGCCGTGGAATCTTGCGAGGCCATCGCGGGTGCAGCCATCGTTGCAGCGGTTGATTGGGGTTTACTATGGAATGAGAGATAGGGAGAAAGAGCATGTTTGGTCACTGACACTGAAAATTGAAGGTGTGATACAGTTATCGCACACAAGGGTGCAGGACGCGACGGGACTTTTACTCTGTTCTAAAGGGTGCCAGTCCTTCAACTGTTCGGCTGACGAGGAGGATACTGGGCTGGCTGATGGATTCAGGAAGACTGCCGATGTACAGCTTGGCTAGGAAGTTCGAGCTGGAGTAGGCAATCTGACTCCCACCGGTCGGAGGCCAAGGGGCCTTCTCTTTTTGTATTTCGCAGGCTCATTCACTGATTTCTTTCCCTTAATCATCGGTATAGGTTTTTTTACCCGGCCCGCAAGGGCGCGGTTTTCCTGTGTAGTAAATGTCTGAGGGTCCGACATGCCCGCATGGCACAGCGGTGTAGGAATAATAATAATAATATTTCCATAATGTCATCAACCACTTGAAATTCGACCCAGTTTGAAGCAGGCACCGCGAGCTTTGGCCTTCCGCCGTTTTCTGCAGGGTCGACGGCCCGGCCTCTGGTGCACGGCAGCGTAACTATCGTCTCCGCGTGCTCCTTGTCGAAATGACCCCAATCCCACCAGTCCACGTCGGTCACGCCCCGAAATCGGTAGCGAAAAACGTCGCTGATCTTGACGTCAGCCGGGCGGTTTGTGCATGTTGGCGACTGGAGATTGTACGTAGTGGTCCAAGACTCCCCCGGACGCAAGCTAACGAAATGACTATCCCCTCGAACAAGGACTTTAATATCCGGCTCATCAAATATTGCATATGCGCCCGCCTCGTCCTCGCCGAGGCCCCAAAAATCCCATTTTTGGTCGCCACGAAAGAGCGAATAACCTTCACGGTAACTTCGAGAAAAGAGCATATGGGGCTCAAAGTCATACGTGTGGAACGTAATGGGCTGTTCAGATTGTGAGGCATCGTATGCCACGCGAATGTGTACGTTGAAGGTCGCAGTGCCTAGATAGGTCTTGTGTAAAGCCAGGGTTTTAGGTGAGTCCAGCGTAACGACGAGAACAGGCCAACCGGCTGATTGCTTGGCTGCTGATGTGAGTGGGTAGAGAATGAAGTCAACATCGCAAAGATCTCATGGCTCAGTAGGAAGGACACGGGCAAAGCTTATGGCTCAATGGTTGTCTACGTGACCAAGGGCAGCGAGGCACAACGACTCCTGGATGGCCACTACTTCCACCTGGCCGGTGAATCAGCTTACACAAGTGTATTTGCGCCCCAGGAGAACCCAATCCGGTGCTACAACTGTCAAGAGATAGGCCACAAGGCCTTCTCATGCAAGAAACCGCAGGTCTGCACAAAATGTGCGGGACAAGGCCATCACCACAAGTCGTGCCAAGCTGCAGTACCGAAGTGTGTACTTTGCAGCGGGCCACACGAGTCGTTCAACAGAAACTGCAGGGTGCGCCGACTGCACAAGGATGCATAGGACATCACAGATACTCCAACTTGATGTCAACAAACGGCGCGAAGTGCAGCAGAGCCTGCTAAACGACGAGGGACTCAAGGATTACATGGCGTTGGCGATCTTCGAGCCATACGCGAAAACGATAGAGACCGCATTATCCACCTCATGAAGGAAGACTCACTCTGCAGCCTCCTCCCCAGAGGCACGAAGACATGGCAGTCAGGCGACATTTCAACCCAACACCCAAAGCCAAACCATCACCATACGCCAAGCGTTGGTGGACCACAGACCTAACAAGACTTCGCCAAACCTACACGTACTGGAGAAACCAAGCGAGGGCCCAACGAAGGATGGGACAGAGGTTACCAGAACTCCAAGAACGGGCGAAGGTTGCAGCCAAGGAATACCACGATACCACCCGCAAACAAAAGAGCACACATTGGAACGACTTCCTAGTTGACGACGTCAATATCTGGCAAGCAGCAAGATACCTGCAAACAAACAGCAGCACAATGGGGAATAAGATACCCCCGCTCGTTCGACAGGATGGCTCCATCACCGAGGATAAAGCAGAGCAAGCACAAGCACTATTAGCCACCTTCTTCCCGCCCCTGCCAGCGAGGATCGAAGACGAGAGAGAACGGCCGCAACGTGCACCGGTCGATATGCCAGACCTAACGATGGGAGAAGTGGAACAGAAGGTCTTCTCCGCCAAACCATGGAAAGCGCCCGGGGAAGACGGCCTACTAGCAATGGTATGGAGACAAATCTGGCCGGCAGTCAAAGACAGGGTGTTCCACCTATTCCAGACCTCGCTACGAAACGGCGATATCCCTAGCCAGTGGAGGAACACCAAGATCATCCCATTGAAGAAACCAGGGAAGAGCGACTACACGCTGGCCAAGGTATGGAGGCCCATCTCACTTCTCTCTACACTCGGCAAGATACTGGAGGCAGTCGTTGCGGAACGCTTCTCCTATGCTGTAGAAACGGCCGGTCTCCTACCCGCCAACCACTTTGGAGCCTGGAAACGACGGTCGACCGAGCAGGCCCTCCTGTTATTACAAGAACAGATCTACAAGGCATGGAGAGCCAGGAAGGTGCTTAGCCTGATCAGCTTCGACGTCAAGAGGGCATACAATGGGGTCTTCAAGGACAGGCTTCTCCAGAGACTCAAGGCAAGAGGGATACCAGAACACCTCGTCAAGTGGATAGGGGGCTTTCTCCTCCCAGCGCACCGCAACCATCATGGTAAACGGGTTCACGTCACAACAGCAAGACCTACCACAAGCGGGTCTCCCGCAAGGATTGCCACTCTCTCCAATACTGTTCCTCTTCTTCAATGCGGACCTGGTACAGCACAAAATCGATGCAAACGGAGGCTCGGTCGCGTTCGTCGACGACTACACCGCCTGGGTAACAGGACCCTCGGCAGAAGCGAACCGCGCAGGCATCCAGGCGATCATAGACAGAGCACTGGACTGGGAAAGGCGAAGCGGTGCCCAATTTGAAGGGGACAAGACAGTAATTGTGCACTTCACAAGGAACAAGGACCGATCCTCGGAGATTCCATTCACGATCAAGGGTGACACCGTCAAGCCATCAGAGAACGCCAAGATCCTGGGAGTCCTGATGGACTGCGAACTCCGCTACAAGCAACACATGGCTAGAATGGCAGCTAAGGGCCTCACAGCAGCCTTGGCCCTGAGGAGGCTGAAGATGCTCTCCCCGCAGACAGCAAGGCAACTGTTTGTGGCGACCGTCGCCCCCTGTCATAGACTATGCAGCCAACGTCTGGAAGCACCCATGTGGGGAAAAGGCGCTGAGCTGGCTGAACAGGACCCAGAAGACAGGCGCCCTAGCGATCACGGGAGCCTTTAGGACCGTGGCGACAGCGGTAGCAGAAGCCGAAGCAGGTATCCCCTCTATCCGGCAACGACACGCGCAAGGGGCTGCGAAACTCTGGATCAACCTGCACACCCTGCCGAGGGCACACCCCTTGAGCTCAGAAAAAGCTCGGAAGACGATACGTTTCACCTCCCCGCTCCAGAAGATCGCCTCCGCAACGAACGAAATACAAGACGCGCGGATGGAAACCATCGAGGAGCACGCCATCCCGCCCTAGAAACCCCGCCTACAGGTGACGCTTGAACCCGACCGAAAGAAGGCAGCCGAGATGGTCAACAGGACCATAGGCATCGTCATTGCGACTGGCTCATCCGTAAGGAAGGGCATCGTTGGCATGGGCGGCAGGACACGGGACACTCTCCTCGACAGGACAGGTGAAGCAGGGACACGCTATGCGGTGACTCTCGGGACAAGGGAGGAACAGAACCCGTATATAGCAGAGCTGGCAGCTATAGCAATGGCGCTAAAGAACGTACCATTTGGCACCCTCCAAAGGCATATCACCGTCATTACTAGGAGCATGTCAGCACTCGCAGCCATTCGACAACCGCGGCAACAGCCTGGCCAAAACATCATACGGCAGGTCTACAAATCAGTGGAGCTGTTGAAGGAAGGGGGAAACTCTATCGACTTCATATGGATCCCAGCGGAAATCGACTTTTCACTAGCATCTGAGGCAAAAGCGGCAGCGCAGAGCGCAACAAAACGGAGGCAACCACCAGACGTCCAACCAGACCAGGCAAAGTTGACAACGATCAGGCTAGCAATGGCCAAACAACAGCAAGGGAGAAGGCTCCCAGAGGACGTGGGCAAGTTCTCCAAAGCCATGGACACAGCGCTGCCCGGCAAACATACACGCGAGCTCTATGACAAGTTGAAGCGGAGAGAGGCCAATGTGTTGGCGCAACTCCGGACGGGAATGACAAGGCTGAGCGGCTTCCTGAGCAGGATAGGGGCTGCCGAGGCCGACCAGTGTGCCTGTGGGCATGCGAGGGAAACAGTGGGACACTTTCTCCTACGATGCGAGAGATGGACAGCGTTGAGGAAAGACATGTTGCAATGCACAACGACAAGACGAGGGAGCCTCTCGTTCTATCTAGGAGGGAAAGTACCATCAGATTCAAAGCACTGGTCACCAGACATGAAGGCAGTCCGCACGGCGATCAAATACGCATTGGCAACGGGAAGATTGGAACCGGACGACGAGCAAGGCCCGAGCCAAGCGCAGTGACTCCAGGTCACATTAAAGGAACTCACGCAACTAACACCACACAACCTCATCCAGCAGGTCCCGCTTTAGCCGCTGAAGATAGGACGCTGAACACTTGGAGAATGCAGCCTCCAAGTCGATTTGCTCGCGATTGAGAAAAGAGGCATGATGTGGCGTTGTACAAGGTAAACAATGTAAGTAAGGGCTTGGACGAGATCAAGGCAAAGCGGAGGAATCGAATGTACTTAGCGTGCCAAGGCCCTTTAGGCTTAGTGCCTCCAGGCGAAATAAAATCCATCCATCCATCCATCTGATTCTGGGGACGGCATCACTACATCTGTCGGTAGACAGGCACGGCAGCAAAGTTGGTGATGTGTTGGATGGTGGTGTATGAGTTGGTTGTGTAAGGTTGCAGCTCGGAGGGCGGTCTGCAGATGGTCCAGGCGGTGGTGGCCAGCGCCCGACAACATCCAATCTAGAATCATGGAATGCAACGCTGTAGCCAAACCACAGGGATATATTGGCAGAAACATGCACCTTGGAACACCAGAACCTGCGCTAGAGCTATTTAAGACCGGCAGCATTCCACATTTTACCCTGACCTCCGCGATCTCGGCTCTTCGGCTGGCATCCCGCTTGTCTCCTTCCGTCCTCCTGGATTCAGGGTTCCCGCAGGCCTCCGTCCCCTGCAAATTATGGCCCCACGAGTCCACGCGGCACCAACTCAGGGGAGAGGGTTGCAATTTTTAACGGGATAACGGGAGTTTGGACTCTTGGAGATCTACGGGTTATGGAGACGCTCAGTGATTGTTCCGATATAAGCTCTGGCAATGATCTTCTCGTGTTCCCGCCCATTATGGCGGCCGAAACCGGTGTACATCATCATTTTCGGTCTCCTTCTCTTGACGTCCGTCTATCTCACAATGAGTCAGTGGTTTCTGAAGGCGGCAGGCCTGGCACTTTTTGCCGCCAGCGTACGCGCCACGGATGAGGTGGGCATGTACCAACAGTGCGGTGGCATCAACTTCAGCGGGCCTACGAAGTGTGTCTCCGGTGCTTACTGCATCAAGTACAACGACTGGTACCGTCAGTGACGTTGTCCTGTCCACAAAGGTTACCCAGACACTAACACAGAGACAGACCAATGCATACCCTCCCCCAGCAGCACCAGCACAACGGTCAAAGCCACCACAACTTTTACCCCTAGCACCCTGAGCATATCCACTCGCACAAGCTCTACGTTCAGCGCGGCAACCAGCACCTCCGCCACCGGTGGTGTCAAATATCTCATCACCTTCGGCGACTCCTACTCCCAGACCGGTTTCGACATCACCGGCACCAAGCCTGCGCCGGGCAACCCGCTCGGCAACCCTCCTCTGCCCGGCTGGACAGCCAGTGGCGGCCTAAACTGGGTTGGCCTTCTCACCTCGCAGTTCAACACCTCCACCCTTCTCACCTACAACTTTGCCTCGGGCGGCGCAACCACCAACGGCACCATCATCCCGCCATATGCGACGACTGTGCTACCCCTAATTGAGCAAGTGGCCCTCTTTAGCGGCAGCATTGCCTCCAAGCCCAGCTATGCCCCCTGGACGGCCGAGAACTCGCTGTTTGGCATGTGGATAGGCGTTAATGATGTTGGAAACGCGTGGTTCAAGTCTGATTTCGACTCAGTTCTTGCTCAGATCATGGACACCTACTTTGGCAGGCTGCAGGTGATGTACGATGCGGGCGCGAGGAACTTCGTGTTGCTGACTGTCCCGCGTAAGTTCTGGCTACCCACTATACATATCTACTTTTCTTCTTGCTCGGGGCAAAGTTAGCCTTGAAAACTGACAACACTATAGCCACCGAGAGAAGCCCCATGATCATCGCGCAGGGCGCCGAGACGGTACAAGGTTTGGCGGTTGCCATCACCAAGTACAATGCCGCCATTGCTACGCGCCTGGAAGTCTTCAAGAGCAAGAACAGCGGCGTCACCGCCAAGCTCGTTGATACCCAGCCCCTCTTCAACACTGCGCTAGACAACCCGATTGCGTACAACTCGCCGGATGCTACTTGCACCAACGGCGACGGCAAGTCGTGCCTGTGGTTCAACGAGTACCACCCTGGTTTTGAAATTAACCTGCTGGTTGCGAAGGCGGTGGCTGATGCCTACAAGGGGAGCTTCTTTTAGGGGGCCTAGGAATCTGGGTCCGGAAGAGTTGCAGGTCACTTATATAATTGTGGGCTGGAAATTTGTAATTATCATCACAAAAGTAGTATGGATGCTATAACACCATTGAAACTATTGTCCCTGCACCGCTTTGGCTAGCCACTCCTGAAACCCCCTTGTCGCTGGCCTCGGTTGGTAGTCCCTTATACCTCTCCCCGTCATAGGTGTTATCAATAGCCTTCGAAAAACGCTGCGCCTTTATAACAGTAAGCCTCTTTGCATTCCCCGAAATGTTCCTTGCCACAAACCCATCCACCTCCCGCACCAACTCCCTTCGCCTCTTCCGCCCCGCGGCATCATACCCCCTTTCCACCACACACAACACACAATTACACTCAACCCTCCCAAGTCGTCATCAGCGCCCTCTGCTTTGCCTCATAGTCACTCAACTCATCATATGCATGAAAGATCTCCCCTTCAGCCACAATGTCCCTTGTAGCTCGAATCACCATCAAATCCCCAACGTACTCCTTCCCGGCGTTAGCGACGAACGATTGGATGATGTATGCAGTCAGGATCCAAAGCCCGGCGCTGCCTTCTTTGCCAAACTGACTCACCGGGCCAAACGCGTTGTGAGATACGATGTCGTTCACCCGCAAGGTGTTGACAGTTGGGCCATCCTTTGTCATCAGGGGCAAAGGTGTGCTGTTGGTGTTGGGTTGGCAGTCCTTGTAGAGATCCATAGCTTTATCAAGCTGCGAGGGATTAATTGATCAGCTTCTGCGCAATGGCTTTGCTCAAGCCGACAGGTGATGCTCGGATCTGATCATCACACACTCGTACTCGGCAGGGCGCGCCAAGATCACCAGGCCCTCCAAGCGTCCGCTTGTTAGGTCATGGCTGTTAGGGAAGAGAATTCGTGGCCGAAGACGACGCAGAAGGCTTTCTCGCAGAAAATGATTTTGCCGGTTGGGACGTCGTGGGTTGCAAAGAGACCGAGTCCACGGCCTGGGCTGGATGATATCCTGGTGTTGAGGGGGAAAGATGCGACGTCGACCCGGGGATGGGTGGGGGACAGGCTGGCTTTGATCTTCTTTAGGCTGTATGAGCCTACTTCTTGCTCGCGGAGGCGTGTGTTAAACTTGTGTAAGAAGGCGTGTGCATTTTTGTTTTCGGGCATTAGCTGCAGTCGTTTTTTAAAGAAGTTCGTTGCCTTCTTGTAGTTGCCTTGGTTGTATGCGGCAGAACCGGCGCGGAAGTAAGCCTTGCTATCGAGGTCTTTGAAGCGCTGGTTTAATCTGCCAAGGAGGGGAAGATATGGCATCAATTTTTCCTTCTTCAAGACGGCCCAGGAGAAGATAGACGAGGACTCTGTTGCGGGATAGGTCTCGAGTCAGGTTGGGGTGAGTATCGAAAAGAGCTTCTTGTCGGGCAACCTTCAGGCCCTCTGTGTAATAAGCGTGGGTCAACGGCAGGTTCTGCTCTGCAAGAACCGCGTTGTCTTTGTTTTTAAGATACCGTACCGGCTCCTCAGCTGCCATCAAGTCCTAGACCGAAGTCAGACTGCTGTTGCCAACTTTGCCTCTGCAGAAAAGCAAATTGGAAGGGTGTTTGATCCGAATGGTCGCTTCACCATGCTCAGTGAGGGTAAAATACGGGTTCTTGATCACAAAAGCAGACGCCAATTCTAACATGTCCTCGCCATCTCTCGACATGTGCAGACACACCTCCAAGCGCTCTGTCTCGGTCTCTCCTTCGTCTTGCACCATGGTCCATGACCTGGCCGTGAGTGTGACCACCGGGCTGGCGAGCTTGACGACGAGTCGATGGCCACGATGATGTATCTCTATTTGGAGATCGGCGAGTTTCATGGGTTGTAAATCCTGAAATGAAACGGTGCAGGGCGGACATGCTTGTTCCACTGCATAATTGGAGAGTACCACGGCTAGAACCTTCCGCCTGTGTTGTTTCAGGCTCAAGGGCACTGCCAATGTTTCTCATAAAAAGATGCGCATGTTGCTTGGCTAATGGCGGCTCTCGAGTCTTGGTTCTCGGGCATGGCCTGCAAGTGCAGAACATTTCTTCAGTCGGTCCTGGACGGTGTTCCGGATGCGCTCTGCTTCCTGATCGCTAAGAAAAAAAATGTTTACTTCGGTCTGAAAGCCCATTTTAAGGTTTCGAGTCCCGTACGAGTGCCGCTGCTGTCGTAACCAGCACTGATACCCTCGAGATATAACCTAGTTGACAGTAGCCGCTTTCTTTGCTCTCACATAAATATGTGCACCAAGTGGTTGAAGCTGTCGTTTTGCGCCGGAATGGAGGAAGATGAGAGTTTTGTAAAATCCCAGGAAAGGGCTTGTACGCTCACAAAGACTTCATCAACAAACACTCGGACTTGGGGGCCGTAACGTTATCCCCAACGTTGAAGGCTTGCCAGAGAGTCTGTGTTACATCCCCTGTCGGCCAACAGTCAGCCAGGATTGGAACACCAGCATAGAAACGGCAAATGACTCAAGCACCGATAATTCTGCAGAGTTACGCGCTCTCTTCTTTAAAAAACCTTCCGCGTCCACAAACCCAGCTGTTGACTTATACAGCACCAAACCCCGGCTCGGCTGCCCCTGACGAACAGCTTCCACATGTCCCCGTTGCTGCCGCCTATCCTCGAGCCGCATTTCCCTTTCTATCCTGTTCCAAAACCTCTCATCCTCTCTTCTGCTCTCCACAACCTGCTCTTCGCCCCCCAACTTCTCCAGATCCAGCCCTCCCATGAGTTTCATCCCTTGACTGTCTTCCCCTGCCAGCGCCAGTGCCAATACCAACAGCCATATCCACCTCCCTTACCCCTCCCCCCTCTTCTCTATACCTCCTTCTCTCCCTCCCTCGCCGTCTGAAAACACACGACGCTGCACACGACCGGCCACAGATGATGGCGATGAGCGAGTAGAACACGAGGAGGATCACTACAATGTCGGCTGCTTTGTTGCGGATGCCTGTGTGGCTGTTTTCGGTGGGGCGGGTGGTGTTCATGGTGTGTTTTTGGTGTGGAAGCTGGTTGCTTGGTTTCTTGAGTAGACTGCCTTTTTGGTGATGGTTGGTATGCGTCTGGGTAATGGGTGCTGTCCTTGAGGATGTGTGGCGAGGTAAAAGGGGTTTCAAGGATTCTCATAGTGAGTTTGATGCGCGCGCAAGGAAGAGGCAGGAGAACAGAGAGAAACTGGTGATATTGTTGTTTTGTTGGATGTTGGCGAGCGAGGAATTAAGCCGCCTACAAAGCCAAAAGGTGTGGGCAATGTGGGGCGGTCTGGTCGGCAGATGGCTGCGTGGGCGGTCAGCCCCGCAGCCGCAACAGAGTTCCTTCCGGTTGGGGCGCATCGTGGTGACATGGTCTGCCAGCTGGACTGAGAGTTGATCACAAGCGACCCTTTGTCGACAATAGTACCTTAGGTGTTTTTTGACTTGGGATCCAGAGCCTCTAGCTGGCTGATAAGAGCAGTTGCTTACACTCGTAGTGTCTGAGATAATTCCACTGATTCTTACGTAGACAATGTCAGAGGGGGAGAGGAAACGGGAATGTAAACACGCTGCTTAAATGGCTTCGCTCTGTTTGTATCGCGCCAGTTCTTTTCCTGGCAAAGGACGGACGGCTGTCCGTCGTAATGGATCTGAGAATTCCTAAGGCGAGCTCTCATATGTAAAAGATCAATGCCCTCCGCGACGAACTCCAAGGGATATATTGCCAAGGTGAAAGCACTCCTCACAAGAAGGCGAACTGCGGATTCAGCTCTCCCTGGTGGACTCCGGAGGTCGAGCAAACAGCTCGAGAGGCGAGGAGAGCCGAGAGACTAGCCAGACAGGCCCACACAGACTACCACCAGGAGGAACTAAACAAGAGGCTCAAGGAACGTACTAGAGCTATCCAGAAGGCCCGGACAAGAACTTGGAGGGATGGGATTCAGGAGGCAAGCGAGGCGAAGAAGCCGGACAAGATGTGGGCGTTCGAGAGATGGGCCAGACTACGGAGCTTTCTACCACCAGAACCTCCGAGGCTGCCAGCATTCAGAGACGCCTCGGGACAGATAACAGCTACGGACCACAGCCAGAAGGCCGAGGCTCTAGCTGGGAGGTTCTTTCCAAACCCTCCAGCTAACCTTACCGACATCCAAGACCAAGCTTTCCGTGATGACTGGGAGCCAAGGTTCAGTGTCCAACAGAGGGTAACACCGGCCGAAGTTGCGCAAGCAATGAGAAAGGCGAGCCCCTGGAAAGCACCGGGCGAAGACTTGCTTCCTACAGGCTTCTTGAAAGCGTGCGGGAAGCCGCTGGCCAACGTACTGGCTATACTAGCTACAAGGTGTCTGCAGTTGGGATGGTTTCCGAGCCGGTTCAAGAGAGCAAAGACCGTGGTTCTGCCAAAGCCGGGCAAAACTCCGCTAGCTTATCAGACACCAGGTGGTTATAGGCCGATCGCTTTACTACCAACCCTCGGGAAAATAATAGAGTCGGTGGTGGCTGAGAAGGTTACCCAAGCCGCAGAGACCAACGGCCTACTTCCGGACGAACAAATGGGCAACAGAGCACACCGGTCAACAGAGCTCGCGGTCCGACTAGTAGTAGCTCAGGTCCAAGAAGCGTGGAGGCAGAAAGCAACAGCATCGCTACTCCAGCTGGACATCTCAGGAGCCTTCGACACGGTTAACCATCCCCGACTACTTGCCACTCTTCGAGAGTTGGGCTTTCCAAAATGGTTGGTCCTATGGATACAAGACTGGCTAACCGGACGGGAGGCAACCCTTCACTTTGACGGCCAGGCAGCCTCCCCGACAGCCATACGGGCTGGAGTGCCTCAGGGTTCTCCCCTTTCTCCGGCTCTTTTCATTCTCTATATCGCCTCTCTATACAAGCAGCTGAAAGAACAGCACCCCCATCTAGCGATAGCAGGCTTTGCAGATGACACCAATCTCTTAGTCTTTGGCCGAGACCCGGAGACCAACGTCCGACAGCTGGAGGCGGCCTGGGAGACATGTCTGCGGTGGGCGGACACCCGAGGGATGGCATTTGCTCCCGAGAAGAGCGAACTGATTCACTTCAACAAGGGACGACGGCAGTGGACCAACCAGCTCGATCTTGCCCAGCCGGGGAGAGGCACCAGTCCAGTGAAGCCGACAGAATCAGCCAGGTTCCTAGGTGTCTGGCTGGACTGGAGGCTCAACTGGAAAGCTCACCTGAGGGCAGTGGAACGGAAACTGGTGACCCAAAGCTATGCTCTGTCAAGAATCGCAGCCAAGACGTGGGGACTGGGTCTGGCTAAGGCACGGGAGGTGTACTCAAAATGCATCCGGTCGGCGCTAGCTTATGGGGCTTCATCTTTCCACATCCCCACAGAAAAAGGAGGCAAGCCAGCAACGAAGGGGATCACCAAGGATCTTGGGAAGGCTCAAAACTCCTGCTTGCGGATCGTGGCAGGAGCTTTCAAGTCCACTCCAATCCGCAATCTTGAGACAGAAACATGGGTGCCGCCATTAGACCTATACCTCAACAAACGACTCGCCGACTTCGAAACCAGGCTTCAACAACCCGCTCTCGATAACGGCCAGGGAGGCAAAAAGGCCCCAGGGACCATTGTCCATACAGCTTGCAGCAAGATACGCCGGAGGTTTTCCTTAAGGCCGAGCAACAGGGGCCGACCACGGGCCTTAAGGCCACAGAGGCCGACAGCGGTAGAAGAGGCCGCAGGACTAATAGCGCGTTGGACCGGGGGAACCACCGACACGGACAGGGTAGTCGAGGAGGCTTGGAGAGAGAGATGGCTAAAGGAACGAGACGGTCGGGCGACGACGAGACCAGCGGATGACCTCGACCACCAACGGGAGACTCTATTCAAGGACAAGAGTCTTAAGAAGCACGAGGGACTGAGCAAAGCGAAGAGCTCGTTGTTGGTCCAGGTCCGAACTGGGGACATAGGCCTCCGGGACTTCTTGTTCAAACGGGGAGTCCCAAGTGTGCTGACGCCCTGCTGTGAGTGTGGGGAAGGGCGGGGAGACTGTCGAACACCTGGTGATGTGGTGTTTGACCCCACCGTTGACCCGGACGTGGGAGAGAACAGAAGTCAGGACGCGACGGGACTTTTACTCTGTTCTACAGGGTGCCAGTCCTTCGACTGCTCGGCTGACGAGAAGGATACTGGGCTGGCTGATGGATTCAGGAAGACTGCCGATGTACAGCTTGGCTAGGAAGCTCGAGCTGGAGTAGGCAATCTGACTCTGACCCGTCGAAGGCCAAGAGGCCTTCTCTTTTTGTATTTCGCAGGCTCATTCACTGATTTCTTTCCTCAATCGTCGGTATAGGTTTTTCACCCGGCCCGCAAGGGCGCGGTTTTCCTGTACAGTAAATAGCGGAGGGTCCGACATGCCCGCAGGGCACAGCGGCGTAGGAATAATAATATTGCCAAGGTTGGAAACTAAAAGGCAATTGATAGGCGGGCATGGCACAATTGACACGGGGCATGGCACTTATGCGGGCATGGCAATTTGGAGGTTCCTATTGGCTCAAAACTTTCTGTTAGGCAGGGGCCTACCACATCAAAATTCTGCTGTATCCTCTCCCCATATGCCAGCTGCCAGGTGTCTGTCAACTCGAAAAATGTCTATGTCACCGTTGTTCTTCACGTCTTCACATGCCATCCATTGCGTTATGGCTCGCATTCCCAACAGCTCCCGAAAGCGATTGCGATCTAGACACGATAGCGCCAACCCAGGGAACACGCTATCTCGACCAAGGCGCGGCAGGGGCCGGCCTCCCGGGAGCAGGAATAAGTCAACACTAGCTCAATTAAAGGCACAGGCGATGGTCCAAAGGGAAGGCGGTCAGTCTCTACCGACTCGTGGGGGGGGCGTGCGGCGGCCAAAATACAGCACCTGGGCCAGGAAAGGCAGCAGGCGTACGCGCAAGTGGTCCGAAGACTCAACCGAGCGTACGGAGACGAAGATCTCAATGGGAATGCGTGCTGAGCAGCAGTGATAAAGAGGTCTTGCATACTACAAGATCTACTCGACGCAGAGGGGGTGTATGATATTAGCTAGCTAGTTGTTCTGGAAATGTCAGGCAGGGCCTTCAGGGCCTGCAACAGTGAGGGTGATTGTCCTGGAGGATTTCCTTTGTTTGGGCAGCCTGTCAAAAACCGGCCCCGTGGCCCCCATTTCTGATGTTCTTTCCTTTCCTCTCCAGTTTTGCTGTCTTAGTTATTTGAGATCAGTGTTCTCTGGTATTGTCCCAGCTGCATTTGACTTGCCGTGACAGCAAACCCAGGACCGGTAAGACCGTGGAAGGAGCATAGAGGGGACAAGCCCTGACCCCAGAGGGGATCTCTCCTTTCCCTCCTCAAATGTCAACTCTTTGAGCTAGCAGGAGATACTGAATAAACTACCTCTCTCTCAACCGCTCTGCGATACCCAAGGAACTCAGTGACGATTCCATCGTGCTTGACGCCTTTGGAGTATTCCCTCACAGGAGGATAACTGCAAGGCCAGGAATATCAGATTGGAACTTAGATATTCCTCCTGAAGGATCAGTTACCTTCAGAGGTAACACAAAATGTTATGTTTGCTCACTACTGCTCTGCAAGCTCTTCACCTATCGTATCTGCACATCTACGTTGACGACCTTGCCCTGTGTTACCTCACAATGCTCTGAAGACAATCTTGGAAGGCAGCAGAGATCGTGTTAGTGTTAGTGACTTGGCCTTAACCGCTTTTAGTGGGGTGATGGTGACAGCTGTCTAAAATTTTGAGCCAATAGGAGCCTCCAAATTGCCATGCCCGCGTACGGAGTGCCATGCCCCCGTATCAATTGTGCCATGCCCGCCTATCAATTGCCAACTAAAAATTCACACCTCATATCACAGGTCTGAGTAATTAGGAGATTCCAAACCTTCGAAGGCCCCTGACCTTTAGCCGCGTTCCAAGAAGGCATATGGTTTTCGGAAGAAAGTTTGTTCGGAGAAAAGTCAGAAAACTGACTCGAGTGGTTGAACATCGTGCCCTCTCTCTTTCTCTCCTGAAGCTTGCGATGTCGACCCTGGTTCCTTGTCAAATATCTTCCATCCCTCCCGCCATGGTATTCTAGCGGCTGGCAGAAATAGTTATTACAATCTCGCATGCGTGGCTCTGGCTTATTCGCCAATGGTGGTGAGCTCAGGTGTGAGCTAGAGTTGGTTCACCTTTTGGTGACCCCCGCCAAGTTTTTTGGCCCGTCGGGGTCAAGGGGCCAAGGACTGCGACCTGCCTTCTCGTAACACCAGCCTATTACCAACCGGTATCTATGTGTGAACGCAATGTGGTGGAGCTTCTACTCGTCGACCAGCCCAACATTCGAGGTTCCTACGCCGACACTTGATGCCGGCATCTCGCCGCAGGGCGCGTGTGTGGGAGGGATGTTCATGTACCTCGGTTCGCTTCTTTCTGCACCATCGCGCCGATTCCCCTCTCGGGAAGTTCTTGCGAAGTTGCGACTCCTGGAACGCGTCGATGCCTTTCTGCACCTAGCGACGCATCGTTTAACTCTATTCGTGTAGTAATTTCCC
Source organism: Collariella sp. IMI 366227 (assembly GCA_027946355.1). Classification (NCBI taxonomy): domain Eukaryota; kingdom Fungi; phylum Ascomycota; class Sordariomycetes; order Sordariales; family Chaetomiaceae; genus Collariella; species Collariella sp. IMI 366227. Next base: position 115,701 of record JAPEUS010000014.1, read on the forward strand.
CCTTGCATTGAGAAAGCGTGCGTCACCGTCGAACTTGCAGCAATTTACTTTGAAGAAATGGAGATGATATACCTAAGGGTTCGGCACCTCGGACGGTCGCACCCAGGACCTCTGTCGCCCTCCCACCTATCGTTATCATCATCTGGATATTGAGCAACACTTGTTCGGAATGCTTCACAACTTGTTGGCCACAGTGGCATTGATGCTGGGCGTCGGCGGTGTCGCGTCGGCGCAGGCACCACAGAATGCTCTTAAACCCATCTGCAGTTGGGGACCCAACCCCACGAACCTCGAGCTAAAGGTCTACGTTCCGTCAAAGTTGCCCCCCAAACCGGCCGTCATTCTGGCAGTAAGGCATCCCATGGCAAGGAAAAAGCACAAAAAATCATGCATTAACCAGGCGGTTACCCACAGATTCACTACTGCGGGGGCACCGGACCCGCGTACGCGAACCTCACCGAATACAGCTCGCTCGCCGATAGCAAGGGCTTCGTCGTGCTGTACCCCACCACCAACAACGACAACCACTGCTGGGACGTTGCATCTACGCGCTCCCTCACCCGCAACGGCGGCGGTGACAGCACTGGCCTAGCCCACATGGTCCGCTGGGCCATCCGCAAGTACCGTGCCGACCCGAGAAGAGTCTTTCTCACGGGCATCTCGTCCGGGTGCCTGATGTCCAACGTTATGGCGGCCACATACCCAGACCTTTTTGCCGCCGCCTCGTGCTACTCGGGCGCCGCGGCGGGCTGCCTCGCGGGCTCCCCCGGCTCAAGCCCCGCCACCGCCGACCCGGCCTGCGGCGCCGGGCGCATCGTCAAGACACCTGCCGAGTGGGCCGCTGTGGCTGGAGACATGTACCCGGGCTACACCGGCGCCTACCCGCGATTCCAGACGTGGCACGGCGAGGCCGACGATTTTGTCAGCTACCCTAACCTGGCCGAGCAGCTCAAGCAGTGGTCGGCCTTGCTGAGCGTGTCGTTTTCGCACAATGTGACCGACACCCCCGAGCCCGGGTACACGAAAATGGTGTATGGGGATGGGACAAAGCTGGTGGGGTATTCGGCTCGGGGAGTTGGGCATGTCGTTCCCGCGCACGAAACGTCGGATCTGGAGTGGTTTGGTCTTTGAGGCGCGGGTGGGTTGGGGTTGGAAGATAGTACAATGGGGGGAGGACCTGGCCGTCCTAGCATGTTGATTGTTCTTACCTACGAAACCCTGGCTGCCTACCTAGGTGTTTATATTTGGTCTTCCCCCGGGCACCCTTCTCACCACCACCCACTCAGACTCACTCCAACTCCCGATCCCTCTGCAGCCCCTCCCTCACCAAACTACTTTGCAAAACCGTTTCCCAGTCGTGTACCTCAACCGTGTTCTGCAGATTCTGCATCACCACATCGCGCCCCCGCTTCCACACCTCCCTCTCATACTTGCCCACAGCCTTCGCCAACTCCTCTTGCGTGTGCGCCTGCATTGCCCGTATATGCGTCTGCAGCTCGGCGACGTCGGCGATGGCATTGCCTAGGCCTTGGCCACGGTCTACAGCACATCGGTCAGCACTTAAACCATCAGAGTTTCGACAGGGGCAAAGGGGGAGGAAGGGGAGTTGAGGAAGGGGGTTGAACTCACGGAACGTCTGCACATGCGCCGCATCCCCGGCCAGCGACACCCGTCCTCCCCTGCTATCCCACTCCTTCGTTGGCCAGTACCCCAAGCTGCTACTATACCCTATTGCCAAATGTCAGTCATCCGACCCCACATCCAGCTATCCCTGAAGTTCAAGAAATGAAATCCCTATTTTGAGGGCAACATAACTCCCGAGACAACTCCCAGAAAGGTGCAAAATTAAAAAGCAAAGATAAGGAGACAGCAAGAATCATTACTCACAAGTCTTGGTCCCCGGCTTAATATCCCGATACACCTTATCAAAAGGGTACACCAATTCCCCCGTCAATTCCCTCACCCTCTCCAACAACAACCCAGAATCTTCCGCCAACTTCCCCGTCTCCTCCCCCTCCTTAGGCTTCCATGACAGAACCAACATCCAAACCCACTCCCCCGGATCCTCACTCTCACAATCATGCAACGAGATAAAGTTAAACATGCCCGAGGGGTCGAGCGTGATGTAAAACTGCCGATGCAGGCTCCGCACAGCGCGGGCGGTGGCAGGGAAGAGAGTGGTGAGGGTTGCAAACGAGGAGATTGGATGGTGTTGAAGGGCGGCGGAGGAGGGGTCGGATTGGAAGAGGAACGAGCGGGTGATGCTGTGGGCGCCGTCTGCGCCGATGAGGAGAGTTCCGGTGGAGGTGGTGGCGTCGGTAAAGTGGGCTGTGACTTTCGCAGAGTCGGGAGATAGGGTAACGGAGGTGAGCTTCTTGCTGTACTGTTTGGGCGTTTTTAGTATTGGAGGTGTGGAGTGGTGGGAATGGAAGGGGAGGGGATGCTCACCCGCACGTCGAGTCCTGTTCTGATGAGGTTTAGCCAGGCTCTCCTCTTCAAGCGGATGGCGTGCGGCGCAGGGAGATCCTTGAGGAGTTCCCCTGTGGCGCCGTTGTAGACTGGGAGAACGGATTCCTCATGGCGTCGGTAAGCTGGGTCTGTTTGGACAGTGTTGACGAGGGCGTTCAGTTCCGGCGTCAAGCACTCCTCGATGCGGGTTTGTGCCCAATAAATGCCGAGATTCCAGTCTCGCGGTCGGGAAGTGAGGCTCTCGGCTTGCTCAAAGATTGTCACCGATATTCCGGCCTGAGAATGGATCAGTCAGCATCCGTTGGAACAGAGGAGAGCAACGGCACACCTTTTTGAATACCTGCCCTAGAAGCAAACCAGCCGAACCTGATCAATGTTCAGAAAGTTTCCGAGGGTGATGATGAGATGGAAAGCTTGTTACCAGCACCAATGACCAACACTCTCAGCGGCTCTGATTCAGTTGTGTATACCATGTTGAACAACCAGGGGACAATGTGAACGTCCAAATGTCAGCCTCGAGTTTTGAGTGCAGGAGGTTAGTTGACGGGGCAGCCCCTTTTATACCTCCAAGACGAAGCGGCTGGTCGTTCGCTCTCGGAAAGCCATCGGGGGACACAACAGACGACTCCTAATTCCATTGGCCAGTGTAGTGGTCACAACATTGAGCATCCGGCGGTGAGTCCCACGGTGGTAGGGTTCCAAGCCCACGAATTGCCGGTGCTTCCCCCCTGCGTGCTGTGGTGGGTGTGTGACAAGATGGGTGTGAGTTCAGACCAGCAAGAGGCAGGGCGTGGTTTCCGTTTGACAGAGCCCAAATTGAGAAAGTACCAAGCGAGAGAAAGGGCAGGCAAGTTTCGACCGTGGTGTCAATCACCAGCCTTGCTGACCAAAGGAGACGGATCAGTCCTGTCCCGGCCATGTATGCACCTCCTTGCAGTGCTTCAGAAACTTCTTTCGCCGGTAAGCCACTATGGACGTGGTTGTTTTTCTCGAATTACTGCACGATTTGCAGTACATGGCCCATTCAGCCTTGCCCTCCCCAGCAAAATCGAGAGACACAGGCGCCGAGACAAGCGCAACGTGGCTCAGCATCATTCTTGCCAAAGCAAACTTCCACCAGTTCTGGCTTATGGCAACACCGCCCGTCCCCAAACTCTCTAGCTCCTGGAGTCTTTCCTCATTGCCGTCAAAGAAGATTTCCAGAACGGCTCGACGATCCAGAACCGGTGTCCTCTCCTGGAGCGGTTGCGCCGGGCTGAATAGGTATTTCCCCGGCACGGTAAGCACTTGGGGGATCTTTTTGAGGCGTGGGTCATCTGCGGCAGCAACAGTAATCAAGGCCGGGTCCCCAAGCTTTACGGGACGGTAGATGTGTTTTCGGCTGATGCAGAGGCGGCACAGGCGGTGGCAGGTGATCAAGTAGAGGTAGCCGGCGAGGCAGCCGCAGGACTCGCAGTTTGGCGGCGAGCGCGCGAGGGTTGCGCAGAGGGTGCGAAGCGAGAAGGAGGTGGCGTTGACGCTGAGAATGGCGCGGATCATGTTGGGGGTATGGGTGATGAGGACCTGGTACTGGTGGAGGGAGTTGACAAGGGCCATGGCACGGCGGTTCACGCGGCGGAAGGTGGTGAGTGAGGGGATGTCGAGTTTGACGAGGATCAAGTGAATGAGTTCCAACGGCAACCAGTGCTCGAGGACGCCGGCTGGGGCTTGGAGCGTTGTTCCTGAAGGGCGGGTGAAGTGGCGGCCGTTATCGAGGGGGCATTGTGCTCTCAGGTCGAGGTCGTCCAGAGTTCCGCAGACCGAGACATCATAAGGCGATGAACGGGCATGTTGGGAAATGATTTCGTCGTCGCGTAAATTGCGTTCAGTGGGCGTCGTCATAGTTGGAAGTTTTAGGCAAGCGGCAATGTCGCTGGATGAAAGTGGTAAAGTCGGTGTTGGTGCTGGTGGTCCGTGGATGAGGACGGAGGAAAGAGGTGTTGCGGCTTTGGGTTTAAGCTGCAATGATCACGAATCAAGGCCAAGAAAGTGGGGTACAAACGGGCAGATTGTGGCTTTGGCATGGTTTTGGCATTGCTTGGCATACCTTTTTTTCTTTTTTTTCCTTTTTTTGTCTTCGATGACCTTTTGTCCTCAATCAACAACATCCACAACACCTGAACAACCCTTTGAGTTCCATCCTGGTGGTGAGATTTGGTGCTGAATCTATTGCTTCATTCCCCGCGCAGTGGTTCAACACAACTGCCTGGGTGTGCTCGAATGGGGTCAGATCCTCAAACAAGGGTTGATTTAAATCAATGGGGTATAATTAAACTGTTAAGTTATCCTCGCTTTCATCAACGCATTCCCGTTCCTTTTCATCCCCATCAGTATCTCAGAAGTCAATGTCATAAAATAGTGAGCTGTCCTCGTCCATCACCTGCCGGTAGATCTCAATGACCCTTAGATTCTGTTAGTCACCCAAATTCTTTCCAGAAAAAAAATACATAAAAAAGGAATGCTTACTCGAGATGACCAGGGTGTGTGGCAAAGCCGTCAAGGCTTTCTGCGTTCTCAAACAACACAACCGAACCAAGATCGTACCCCTTGGGCGCAGCGGACGCAACCTGCATTGGCGGGCCGATCCGAAGGTCCAGAACACCTAAAACATTATATCCCATCAGTACAGTACATCGAACGAAATTGAGCAGGCCATGCGGACATTACTTACCTGGCACGCAATCCTTCATCCCCAGGGCCAACAGCCGCCACTTCTCGACGAGCGCTGGGTCAGCATTCTGCTTGAGCTTAAAAAGCGCTATAAAAACGTGTTAGTGGGACGGGCATGGTTTTGAAGAAGGTAAAGTTTCAGATGGTGATGATGACAGGGAGAAGCTTGGGTCCTTAGAAAAGGGGTTCTTCTTCCGCCTTTAATTCTCCCAAACGACAAGGCATCGTGAACTTCACCTCGGAAAAAGATTTACAAGTTCATTTGTCTCCACCGCTCAGCTAGCCACTATTGAAGAGCCTAGGCTCAGTTGGTGGGCTGGAATGGAGTATGGAGTCTTCAATAGAGCTTAGTGATTACTGCGGAGACAAGGAAGCCACCCGAGCCGGAGAGGCCGAGAGTAAAAGATTTAAGACGCAGGCTCTGGTTCGCTCTCTAGCCCAGGTTTTTCCTGGTTGGAGAAGCTCAGGTCCAATGACCTTTGCGGGGACATAATGTTTTCAGCTCCGGAGAACCCTTTAGGTTCCAAGCCGTCTGGTTGAAAAATAACCTGATTCGATTGAACGTGATTGCCAAGCTGCAGTTCCTCAGCTTTCAGCTGTCTTGAGACTAAGGAAAGAAAGCCAATTCCGGATTAGTACCACCCACAACGAAATTCCGAATAAACCATGGATGAAGGGGACAGCTTAGGCTGCAAAGAACGAGTAAGACTGAGTTGACTTAATTACCCTCCAGACATGCAGTTCATTTTTCAAATCCAGCGAGAAGCTTCGGCTTTCCGTAGTCAAGTTGAATCACAAGTTCCTGAGCCACAAACTCTCAACAAAACCAAAAGTCCACCTCGATTCAGCACCACACGCAATTCGTGGGGGAGGGCCAACAGTTAGCCTCAAGATTCCATAACGTTACCGGTAGCCTTGAAATTGCAACCCAACGTTCAACTCGCCCCTAAAATCTAGCTTGAAAGCAACAAATTGGTTTAGGTTAACCTTGCCTATGCTGTATTGGAGTTTGCCGATGCGGGTAACTTTGCCTCCGTCGTCACGATAACTTTGAAAGTTTCACAACTGAAGGTAGAGAATAGCAGAGAGAGATATAAAAAGTTTGCTCAATCCTTTGGCCCTCAAAAGACAGAAGCGCACAACTCGTGTAACTGGGAATTGTTGAGTCACTGCTGGATGTTGGCTGCCAGGTTTGGGTCGCCACCCCTTTATTCGAGTAGGATGTCGTCACACTTTTTCAACGGAAGGAAATGGGGAAGCACGTACTTGATAAGACACCACTTTTGAGTTAAACATTATACATGTGTCGATAGGTTATAATACTACAGGCTCAACATGGTGAATGCGGGTATGCGTCTCAGTGGTTGGGGCCGCTGCCTCATAGCGCTAGAAATTCATAGTCAGACGTTTCATGGCCAAGGTTCAAGGGACTGAAGCTTCAGGATAGTAACCACATGCCTAGCCATGGCATACAAACTTAATTAGAAATCCACGGCGCGGCGTCTAGCTTGTGTAGTGGTGGTGTAGAAAAACAAGGACAAGACGAAGGACAAGGGGAACCGGAAAAGGGGTTGCCAAGCTCGTTCCTTGGCACTCGCAACGTACATCTCCTTTAGGTTTATTGTGTTGCTGAAGGTCTCGCGCCGGTTCTCCGGACTTTCTTCCGCTCCCCACCGAAATTTTGCTGCGTCCGGGGGCGGTCTCCGATAATTGGCGGCCGGATCCGGCGACCGGACGACGACGCTCCGAGCCTCGGTGCCACCCCGGCCCACCCCCGAAGGCATGGCCCGGGATGTTACGCCGTCGATGAGGGGATAGCATGGCCCAAGCTGCTCCGTGTTGAGATAACCTCCAAGCTTCTACAAGGTCTTTTCGTTGCGCCCCCTTTCAACGATTCATGCCTCTTTCCCCATCTCCGCCCCTCTCCACACATTGCCCCTTTCTCCATTCCCAAAATGAAACTCCCAACTCTCCTCTCCCTCTCCCTCCCCACTCTCACCGCGGCGGCCACCCTCACCCCCATCACCGTCGACTTCGGCCCCAATCCGCGCAACGTCTCCTTCAACATCTTCGTCCCGGACGTCATCCAGCCCAGCCCGCCCATCCTTGTTAACCCGCACTGGTGCCATGGCACAGCCCAGGCTGCCTTCGCCGGCTCGCAGTGGGCAACCCTCGCCTCCAAGCATGGCTTCATCGTCATCTACCCTGGCAGCCCCAACGCGGCGGACCAGTGCTGGGATGTTTCAAGCAAGGAAACTCTCACTCACGACGGGGGTGGTGATAGTTTGGGCATCGTGAGCATGGTGCGCTGGACACTGGAGAAGTACAACGCTGATAAGAAGCGTGTCTTTGTCACCGGCGTGTCGTCCGGCGGCATGATGACCCAGGTGCTGCTCGGGAGCTACCCGGATGTGTTTGCCGCTGGTGCTGCATTTGCAGGTGTGCCTTTTGGGTGCTTTGCGCCTGAGGGGGACAATGCCGGGCAGTATGGGTACTGGAATGCGGAGTGTGCAACGGGGAAAGTTATGAATACTGCGCAGAAGTGGGTGGATACCGTCAAGGGGGCGTATCCGGATTATGATGGGTGGCGCCCGAAGGTTCAGCTCTTCCACGGCACAAAGGACGACGTTGTGTTCTACCAGAACCATATTGAGGGCGTCAAGATGTGGACGAACGTGTTGGGGCTGAGCGAGACTCCTGCGAGCGTGGTGCAGAACACGCCCCTGAGCGGGTGGACCAAGAGCGTTTATGGCGCGAACGGGTGGCTTGAAGCATACAGTGCTGAGGGCGTACCACATAATATCCAGGTCCAAGAAAACACGGTGATGGATGTCTTCCAGCTGGACTGCACCAGCAACTGCTTCTCCTGGGGACAGACTGGCTCGAGCCAGTCGAGCACCACCACGAAATGGTCTTCCACTTTCTCGACTGTCACCTCAACAAGCATCTCGACTAGCACTACGATTCCTGCGACGACCACCCAGGCGGCTTGCACAACAAAGCCTTCCGCTACAAACGGGGTGCCCCTCTGGGCGCAGTGGTGAGCCGGGACGCCCCTCTTCCCTTATTAGTCACTGAAAGTTTATCCAGCGGTGGTGTCGGGTACATCGGCCCTGCATTTTGCCGTGAGGGCAGCACCTGCACCATGTACAATCCGTGGTACGGTCAGGTACATTCCCTCATGCATACATCCTTCCAAGTCCGAGACTAACGGGTGTCCCAGTGTGTGCCAGCTCCCATAACTGCCTGCTAAAAGTGATTGGTGAGCTGGTTCTGGCAATTTAAAAAACACCGGAAAAAAGTGTAAACTTGGGAGCCGTGTGACAGCCCTATAGTGAGAGGCAAGTTTTGAATCTGCGAGGGCATTCGTGGAGGTTCCTCGGAGGGATGGAGAATGTATAAACGACTATTATTGCTATTAACGTTACTCAATAACGAAACCAATGATACAGAACTCATTAACCCCTAACAATGTCCTATGTTTTTCGGAACCTTTCCTAGCTTCAAAGCCCTGGTTAAGGACATTCCCCAAGGAAATCCCTCAAGCATCTCCCGAGTCAACGTACCGCACCACACCCCTTCGTCCATCATTTTCAAGACATCCCGTCAAGTACCGCTTCTCATCGTCCTCACCACCTACCGCCATATCCGATACCCGGTCCCCAACCATAACCATATGGCACGCCCCAACCACCATAATAACCAAGGGGATACCCCCATCCCTTTACGTTGTAACCCGCACCGCCGGGACCAACACCAACACCCCCACCCGCGCCACCGGGACCACCATCACCAACGCCACCGCCGCCAACACCACCACCACCCACCTGCCTCTTCGCATTATCACCAGCATCAGTTCCAGTCTTCACCCTCGGAATGCCACCGCCCACACCGCCGTAGCCACCATATCCACCATAACCACCGCCAACACCGCCATAGCCGCCACCTACACCACCAAAACCACCACCCACCTGCCTCTTCTTCTTCCCAATACCATCAAAAATGCCATCATCATCATCAGTATCAGTGTCATCACCACCAGCCTCCCCATCCCCTGACGACGGGGATCCCACCCCACCAACACCTCCACCACCTACACCACCACCTCCTACACCATCTACACCACCACCATCTACACCACCACCACCAATCTGTCTCTTCCCAAAGTCCCCACCATCATCATCACCGCCATCATCCCTCTTAATAATCCCCATCATCCCCGGCATCATGCCCATACCGCCCATCAAGCCTGGCATCATTCCCAAGCCCCCATCATACCGGGCATCATGCCAAAACCCCCATCATGCCCGGCATGAGGCCCGGCATTAGACCTGGCATCATGGGGGCCTCATGAGGTAGGCGGCCTGGGGTCCAAATTGCTGGTCGTTGCCATCGCCGCCGCCGTTGTCGGTGTTGGGAGGGTGGTTTTGATTTTGTTGGGATTGGGAGGGTTATCGTCGCGGGCGTGATGGGGGTGGGGGAGGAACCACGTCGGTGGGGTTGGGGATAGCGGAGGTGAGGGCGAGGGAAGGAGGAGGGGAGAAGGGTGATTGGCTTCATCGGGGTGTTTTGGATTGTGAGATTTCAATACTTGGTGTTGGTTGAGTTTAAGGAAGGGTTTATGACGTTGATTTAGTTGTGGTTTATTGGTGTGTACTAGTGATGAAGAAAAGAGAGCGAGCTAGGAACTGCTGTCAGGGGAGCTACGGTTACTTAACTTCGAGGAGCTGAGCTGTCCCACTGTTTAAGCTGGAGCTATGGCTGAGGGGGAGGCCGGGATGGTCCGCTTATATTTCGCGTCATGAGCGTCGGAGAAGGGAGGAAAAGCTTTCTTCTTCCTTCTGCGGCTGCCGTCGGTTAGGGATTTGTGGTCTGATCTGGTGATCGCGGCTGAAGACGTCAACCCCCGTGGCTTGGATGGCGAGGCAATTAGAACATGTTTGCGTAGCGTTGATGATGCCGAACGTGTAAAAGTCGCCCCTTTGTGTCTCCGAGGCACTGGAAAGCACACTTCTTGAGTCTTATCCAGTGAGGAGTAGCAGAAATATGGGTCTTTCGGGCCGTTAGGTCCTCGGAATGCGAGAAGGTACACGAGGATGGAAGGAGCTAGGTTTCTCGAGGTTCAATAAACTGGGGTAGCTACTAGCTGTTGGTGATCTCATCGAGAGATGCGGTACCTTTGCCACCATGAGGCCAAGAAGGGGTTGCTTGTCAACCCTGAGCTTATTCTGCTTTTGGTTCAAGCTTCCCCTACTGAGAAAATAGCTTGCCGAGAAAATCCGCATTTGAACAAAGTGATGCGGTATCTCCTTCTCTTGGTTGTTGTGATCCATTGCTCCTGGATCGTTCAGCGACGGTTTTAGCTTCTCACCATTAAGTAGCTACGATTTTAAGTGCCGGGTCAATTTGGCGTTGAGAAATTAAAGATATGGAAGAGAGCATAGCCTCAACTCACCAGGATGGGTGGCAAGGTCAATACGATAGCATCAGTCCGATCCACATAACCGTCCGAAGTGCAGAGTCAACCACATGACGTGCCCCTTACAACATGTAAGAACAACAGGGATTTAGAAGCTTGGGACAGCACTGGACAGCAAGGAGCAAGTCTTCCAATTCATGACTCGACGACGCAAGGCCTATCCATCGGCAAGCCGGGGAGCGCCGAAAGCCTGCTTGTGTACATCAACCCCTCAATAACCTGAAAGCCCGCCTGAATTGTCATCGATTCATGAGCAGTTTGATGCTTTTTCGTTGCTGAATCGCTAGCGTAAATAACTTATAAGTGGCGAAGTCCCAAGTAGGAGGCAATCGGCGTTCTGACGACAGGTGTTTTTGTAATCGTTCAAACATGAGAGGAATCATGACCTAAGCTCGGGTTTAGACGTTTAAGCATCGCGTGATTGGTCTGAGACCAACCCCTGGTTCCTTCAAACCACGCGCGACGACCCCTCAATCAACCCCTTTCCAACAACCCAGCCCCCCTTACGGCACAAGCACACTCAATCTCACCCTCTCCCCTCCTTCAACCCTTCCACCCTCCCCTTCCACAAAAACCCCATCATCAAACCCCTTCCTGACCACCACCTCCTCCGTCCCCCTTCTTACTACGACCTCAACCGTTGCCCCCTAAACACCCTCACAACCCTCATCCCCTCCCAAAACAACCCGCTCGACCTGCCCGCGGTCCTCGGCCCCTCCCTCCACGCGCCGCGGTAATAATTTGGGATAAACACCGGAAGTTGTCCCCGCTGGAGGTAGTCCTCCCCGCCAGGACCGGGGATCATCTGCCGCAGATGTCTATACGCGCGGTCTGCCTGGTTCCCGTCCTGCGTGGTGTACAGCGCGTAGATGTAGAACGCCGCCGCATGGTTATACACGGACGCGTTCTCCGCGCTGCCGGGGGCCTTTTGGGTTACGCGGCCGATGTCCTCGCGCATGGATGTGTAGGGTGGGCCGAACATCTGCACGCCGTAGGGGGTTGCGAGGTGCTCGTCAATTTGCGGGAGGATGGCGGCGGTTTGGGCAGGGGAGGCGGCGCCGGAGAGGAGAGCGAAGGCTTGCGGGTTGAGCCAAATGCGGCCTTCAGGGTCGGACGCGACACCGAAGATGGTGCCCGCGTCGGTGATGCCGCGCGCGAACCAGGAGGTGTGCCAGAGGTGGGTGTTGGCGGATGTGTTGCAAGTGGTCGCGGCGGTGTAGAAGTGAGTTGCGAGGGAGGGGTGGTTGGTTTGGGTGCAGATATTTGCGAAGAGTTTGAGAGCGTAGGCGGTCGCGAGAGTGAGCCAGCCGGACACGCCGCGGCCAAGGTAGCCGACCATGTTCATGGGGTCGCACCAGTCACCTTGGGCGATGTAGCTGAGGCCGCGCGGGTCGCGGATGGAGAGAAGGAAGTCCATGGCGCGGGTGAGGCGCTCAAAGACGGTGAGGGTAGTGCCGTCCGAGGTGCGGATAGGTTCGTCCAGGAGGGCGTAGTCGTTGGTTTCGGAGAGGTAGACATCGAGGGCAATAGGCAGCCAGACACAGTGGTCGGTGTGCGGGATCTGGTTAATGTACTTGAGCTCGGCGCCCTCGGCGAGTAGGATGCCATCTGGCATGGCGCCGTTGGGCTCTTGCTGGGACAGGGCTGTGATGAAGGGTGCACGGGCGACTTCGGGGTTGATGTAGTTCATGCCCATGTTGTCCTGCAGGTAATTACGAGTTTGCGGGTCGGTGGTGAGGCGGTTGACATTGCCATGGTAGTAGACCTGCCGCGGCAGCCAGTTGTTGACGAAGTTGTCAAGTTCTTTGTCAGGGGTTTCAATCCTCAAGCAGCCGCGGCCGCGCTCCATGTATTCAGCGTAATCTTTGGCCGTCTGCTCAAAGGCCTTTTTGCTCAGGTAGCGCTCCCTCATGGTCTGGATCTCGGCCTCGTCGTACGCAGGTCCAAACATGAAGCGATACTCGCGGCTCTGGCCGGCCTCAAGCTCAGTGCGATACTGAACAGCGGCTGTAGGGGTTTCGTACCGCGCGTCGCTGTTACTGAGCTTCTCCCCTTCCAAGGCAGAGGGATTGTGTAGCCCGCCTTCGCCTTCGAATGCCTGCTGGCTCGCCTCCCACGAGTCTGGGAGCGTTTCACACAGAAAGTAGGTCTTGTCCTTGAGGTACTTGTTCTTGAAGTAGTCATCGGCCTTCTGGTACGGCGTCACGCTGCTGGCAACCACGCCTACCAGGTCCGCATTCCACTCGGCTGACTGGTTCATCCAGGACATGTACCCAGTGGGGAAGTAAGGCGTCACGGCGATCCGGCGAGGGGTTCCGGAGATGTTGGACACCCTGATGGTCCACAACTCGGCCACATCGTCGGTCGGGAGACTCATGACCATCTCGACTCGAATTCCGCTGCGCTCGACCACCCAGGAGACATTGCTCTTGCCAGCGGAGAAGACGAAGCGTTCGGGAGGGGCGCGGACAGGTTCGTGGGGCGCGGAAAACAGATTCCTGGTGTCGAGGTCCTTGATGTAGACGAAGCGGCCGGGGTGGTGGGCATAGTAGTTTTGCTCCGGCTGCATAAACGTCTTGGCCTCAATATTGGGAGCCTGGGCGTACTTTGCTGGCTCAGGCTGCATAAACTGGGCCGTGGCGTATCCCCGGCAGGTGATCTGAATCATCATCTTCTGGTTCCACAGGAAGGTTGCGGCTTTGGGCATGGCCGTGGGACTGGTTAGTTCATAGCGGTCGCCATTGTGGGAGGGTCGCAAAAGCGCGGCGTCTGTCATTTTCTGTTTACCTGCGAGTGTCACTGGAAGGCGTCGAGGCGATGGATGGGAGAGAGCACCGAGTTGGAATGGAGGAGACATCGGAATCATAACAACATATCGATGAGCCAAATGTCAGCTGACCGGCCATACCAAGGCATCTGCAGGCGCGCTCCTCCGGGTAAATTGATTCTTAAGAGGAGCTCACGACGTTCAACCAGCGCGGGGGATTGGCGGTGGTGAGCTCGAGGCGTGGGTCTTGACCATTCGACTCCTGGAGAGATCCCCTATTGGTGCGTTGTGTGCCTCGATGGGCAAACTTGAACCAGGTCTTCATGGCTGCCGCGCATCAGCTGTGCCTTGTTCGGTGCTTAGAACAACTGTCATCCTTTTGATGAAATTATCCAGTGTGTGAAATTCGAAAACTCCTACCCCCACACCTTTCCTTTCAGCTCGACAGTGGAGACCTGCGAGAAGCTCCCCCCACCTGCCACGCGAATGCAGCAACACGAGGTTTCCAGGTTGTCAATGATGCGGATAAACCGGCACGGATGCGAAACAAGGAAAGGTTGGAAATCTTACACCTCCCAATGGATACACAAGACCTTTCGGCCCTCGAGTTGGTCGAGAAGTTGATCACAAACATGGTCTCTCTAGGGATGTTCTGACCCCTCGAGTCCTGCCTGTATTTAAATTCCACCAGCTGCACGTTGCTGAGAGCAGTGACTGCAACAACAACAAATGCCGTCGGCATATAATGAACCTTCATGCTTGTGGTTTCTCGTCCTCGGAATTTCTTGCCCGGTTCGAGAGAAGTACCATCTCCTAGTTTCCATCTTGGTTCTGCATTGCGTCGACGAGCTTGAGCGACCATCTGTCGATCTGAGATACATCGGGTAACTATCCGTAGTCTGGAAATCTTTGAAGATGCCGCGGCCCACCGAAACGCGGGGTGAAGCCGAAACAGCAATCTTTGATCCGCCGCCGAAATGCTAGCGGCGTCGTTGGAGATGACGAAGGCAAGCGAGGTGGATGCCAAACCAAATTGGACGAAGAAGTTGCTTGGCGTTGCGGGGGTTTGGGGTTTAGGAAAATGGATCCTTTGCGCCACATGTTCCCTTCCTCACACAGGCAGTTTACGCAGTTAGCGCAGATGAACTGGTTTTCGGTTTGTGCAAATGACCCCACTGCCTTCGACTGCCTCTTCGGTTCCTCTCCACCAAATGATCATCGACATCAACCCCAAGTCCAGGCAGACTTACAAGAAGGTTTGGCCCGCGTACCGACTCGTCCCAAACCCAACATTGCTTATGCACTAAGCCATCAGCCTCCTAATGATTGAGTCCAACCAACAGCGAACAACAAGCAGTCCGACAGATAAATCATAAAGCGCAAGGCGGCAAGAAGGGTTGATGATCTGTTCCTCTGAGAATGGAGGCGGGGACTGAGGTTGTCTTGCTTCTACCAGCAAACAGGAAGCAATGGACTATGAGCCATTCGCCGAATAATGCGCTTATTCTTGGGCTAGATGCATGATACATTTTGTGGTACTGCGACTTTCGCCCCAAACCCATTGTACACAGAGACGGCGCTCAGCCAACAGCCGTACCAGGCCTCCTAGTCTTCAGTAAACCAAAAATTGCTGGATCGCCTCCCGCGCCGTGATCTGCCCGCAAAGGATCCATGCAGGTCATCTTGCAGATGAGATTTCTGAACCGGGGGTCCACCTGCTGCCACCTCCCAAAGGGCAGCCTCGAGTCCTCCTCGCTGAAGGTACAGAGCATTTTCTTGACACGCTTAATAAAGGGGTTATCGTCTCCCCCATGATAAGCAGTAAAGCCCCCGAAATCCTCCATCTTCCTGGCAAATAAGGACAAGTGGCGCCAGAGTATCAGCTCTAGCTTCTCCTAGGGAGAAGCACAGTTGCCTCGTCTAAAGCAAAGACCATCCTCCCTGTCCACGCGAATATTGCCTGAATTCCTGCCAGTCAGTATTGGTGCGCTGTCGGTTGACGGAAGACCTCACCACAATGGCAAAGGAGTAGATGTCCGATGGGGTGTTCTAGATTCTACGAGCCCAGGCCTCTGGGCTTCTCCAAAAGTGGTTCCCTGACAAGCGGTCTGTGAGGCCCTTGGCTTTGGGTGGAAGTACCACCGCAGCTTCTAGGTTGGTTATCTGGACGTTGCACAACCCAAGGTCGCCATTATCCTGTTTGAAGGAGTCCATCATGATGTTCGTGGGCTTGATACCTGTCATGCATGTCGACATGAAGCAGCCCCTTTTCGAGATAGGGGAAGGCGAAGATATGCCGCTCAGGAATGCTATCCACAGCTGTTCGGACATGAGGAGAGTGCTCGACATGCTTCTGTAACATTATAACGTAATCGAACTCGCCTGAGATAATGTCCTTGGGTATGAACTGCTTACCCTCGTGTCTTAAATCGAGAGGTATTGAGAATTTTCCATCCGCAGGCCATGCACCGGAAGGAAAAGGTCAACCTACGTTGCGCGGTACACACACCAAATCCTCCCAGCGGCCTGCCGCTGGGAAAGCACCTCGTCAATGACATAATACTTGCCTAGAGATAACTTGAGTTGTAGTCCCAAGAGTAAGGGCTGCTGTCCGATGGCAAGCGCAGAAGCCGGGGCGGAGACTGGAGACATGCTGCCAAAGCGATGGGAGCAGGGTGTTGCGCTTTGTGGCAAATTCTGTGAGCGAGAAAGAGGGCGGAGAAGGAATACAGAGAATTGGTAAAGTGACGGAACACCGCGGCGAAGCATCCGCACAGATAACTGGACTGCGCGAGGTCCCATCGCAAAGTAATTGCTGCAAGTAGAAAGGCGACTGGGGTGCCAGGAAACAGCAAGATTACGGCGTAGAAAGTGTTGCAAGAGTTCCTTGACCTTCCACACCTGCAGACCGCCCCACCTGCCTTTGTTGCCTGCAACACCCAGCACTTTTCCACTTCAACGCCAACAAGCAATACATCACCAACTTTTGCCCTGACTGCCTTGCGTTTCCTGCAACAAAAATTCATGCGATCGTTTGTTGACGCGCGCTGATGACGCCTGGACCCTGATGTGAGTGGGTCTTCTTGGCGGTTATAGACCACACACAAACGGCGGATGACCACGCGGGCCATGCCCCCCAGCCGATTTATGCGCCCTCCTGTGTAACTAATTTCAGACACACCCCAATGACTGAATGACGGAAATTCTACACAGGTGTTCTGTTTTCAAAACGGGGCACTGGCTGCGAAATCCCAGAGGAACCACAACTCAACAACAGGAAACGCTAAAGACCTTAAAGGAGAGTGAAGCCTGAGTCTGAGAAAGATGCACCTGTGACCTAGCCAATGTTTCCACGTTTAGTCCGGACAAAAAAACGGGCCGTCTTACCGTTGAGTTCTTTATTTTGGCTTACATTCTGGTTTATGTCAGGCGCCGCCGCGCCAACCATCATTCAAGGATTGAGGTGTAACTTGTAACTTGTAAGCCTCTTCAATCTACACCTGAACAAGCCCTTTCTACATAGTCTTTGAACCTGACCTTCCTGATTACTTTTTGCAACACTCGCTTTTGCAGTCATCCCATCATCAACATGTCTGCCAATACGATCCGGAGCGTTTCGCAGGCGATTGCCTATATTGCTGGCAAATACGGCACAATTTCTGTTGCCTACGTCCAAGAGACCAACGCATGAAGACGAACCTTCTTGTCCAGCAAGACGGCGGCTGGCTGCACGGCTGCCGTCGGAAAGGAACAAAAGTCAGGAGCGTTAGGCCCTGACGTGACGACTGTTGCGTTCATCCAAGGTTGCCCAGTGGCTCTACATGAGGCGACTTGAGAGTGCAAGCTAACATACAAATTCCTCAGTGAGATACCTCATGAAAGCGCGAAAGACGCCCGGATACACTAGACCGCTTTTCCCGTCAAGAATAACGACTTAAACCAGGGAACAACACGTCACGTTGTTTGGGTCAAGCGAGGGGAGCTCGGTCGTTGGATGAAGGGCACAGGTGACAGATCGGCAGCGGTGATGCGGAGGATCACTGAACATAGTTGCTAGGTGATTGGATAGATGTCTATGTAATAGTATGGAGAAGAGACGCGAATAACTACACGCTCGTTCAGTTCCTTCATGCAGCTCCCGGGCCGGTGAAGTGCCCGGGAGGCTCGGCACTGCGTTAATGGGGCGAAAGAAGAGAAACGTTGCGCCCCTTTGTAAGCTTCAAACGCCACCGCGGTCAGCAGCAGCCTTTGCCGAATTTGACGCAATTTCCGGCATGGCCGTGAGGTTGTGATCCTCCACCACATGGTTTGGTGGGTGGCCCCCCTGACATGGCCACATGCAACTCCTTGGCACTGCCAAGGGAGGCCGTCGATCACCGAACCGAGGCGCATGCGACAGCCCGCGCCCTTGCAACAATCTGCGCCCCTCTGTTGGTTTCGTTTGCGAACCACACTCCAAAAACATGGGTTGCGAGAGAGAGGTCCCAGATGTGGCAAGATTTCGGGGTCATCCACAGAACGGAGGTATTCCGCTGCTCGTCTGAAGAACTTCAATCCTTGGGGGTATCACTGCGGAAGACCTCACAAGTCCTCTGTCGTTATTTTATTTTTAGCCGTTGGCAAGAGCTGTCGCGGTGTTTAAGCAGTCCTCTCTGGCAATCCATTTCTCCCAACCTTCCGTCGTCGGAGTAGACCATACGTCCAGACCCCTGCATCCGACTCCAGCATGCTTGGTCTCACAAGGTTAGCGCGAGCTCTAGCAGTCTCGCCAGCTCCAGGCCATCTCGTTTCTCCAGACGATCTGATCTTGGTCGAGTTCGTGGGGCTCTCTGGGGAATCCTGGTCCTTAGCAGACCCCATCTGTTTCCAGCTCCTCGTCCCGCCCTCTTTTCCCACTCTTCTAGCCCAAGTTCAGGAGTGGTGGGCACATCGCCGCTTCGCAGCAGTCATGAAGAGCCAAATCAAGCGGCTTATCCGGGGGTCACCAGTACCCTGTCCCAACACCCGTTTGGTCCGCCAACGTCACCATCCAACCAAGCCATGATCTGGTTTTCCTGCACACCCCAGCTGAGATGGTGGGGTCGAAACTCCTGCTCGCTCAGAAGGAACATGACCCCCTGGCACATCAGACGATTCCAGGCCCCAAGGACCCTCCAACGACTGCGTGGCGCTTTTAGCGGCAGAGCGGAGACATCTCTGTTCACCAAATCGGAGGCAGTTTGATCTTGACGTCGAGTCCTGCCTGGAAACCGTGTGCCGGACACCCCAAGTGGCAAAGGTGTTCGACCAAACAAGTCATGGTCTGCGCAAGTTATAATGCCGCCCCGTTAGCCCGCCTTGGGGTGCCGTCGGTGTTGTCTGGGGAGAGCCAATGGCATCAGTCGCTCCTCTTGCGGACTGCTCCCTACGGAGTAGGCCTGGTCATCATTTGAACTGGACCACCATCTCCAACCTGCATTATCCCTTGCTGGCCAAGCGGCGCGATGGTAACCTGCAGTCTCCATGACTCCCGGAAGCGGCGTCTGGCCCATCGAAGAGCTTTGCTTTTCGCAACTTTAATTCCGCCCCTGCCTCTTGGCCTGTTCCTTGCCGTTCACCTGCATTTACCGCTTCCTTCATCGGCTTTGAAAACGGACTCGATCCGAAGGGTCTTCTCCCGGGCACCTGAAAGCCCCCAAGTGCCGGCTTCCACCCTACATATGCACGATCCCACCCACGTTGTTGCTCCCGCCAGTGGGTGTGGCACATGAGTTTCGTTCAGGTGCCGGAAACCGTTCCTACACACCATGAAAGGCCTATCACCAGAGGATGCGAGAAGCATCATTGCCATCGAGCGGGCTTGCTCTGCCCTCTCTTTCGTGGGCTGTATCTTTGTCCTAGTGACCTTCTCGCTCTCTGATGCCTTTCGACAGCGCGCCATTAATCGCATGGTTTTCTACGCTACTTTTGGCAACATTTTGGCCGTCGTCGGGACGCTGATGACGACGAGCTACACGCACAATGTCGACTCTTTTGGCTGCCAGCTCCAGGCGCTTCTTGTTCATGTGTAAAGCATCTCCGTACCGTTTAACCGTTCTATTGCTCACCCTTCACAGTTTTATGCAGAGCGATGCCTACTGGGCCTTGGCCATGGCCGTCAACGTTTATCTTACCTTCTACCGCAAGTACGACGGGAGAATGCTGAGGAAAATGGAGCTTCCATATTTTCTCTGCTGCTACGGCATCCCTTTCATTCCAGGCTTCGTCTTTCTGTGGGTCTCAAGCCCAGATGGGGGGAGACCTTACGGAGACGCTGTCTTGTGGTGCTGGCTCAAACCTGAATGGGAGGTCTTTCGTCTCGCGACATTCTACGCGCCGGTTTGGTATGTTATTCCCATTACAAACCATTTGCATGAGCTAATGGGAGTAGGGTGTCTATCCTCGTCTCCATGGCCATCTACATTCGCGCTGGGCGCGAGATCTACCATAAGCGGCGCAAGATGCTCAACTTCAGCTCGACCGGCACCGGCACCGTGGTCGAGCCCTACACTACCATGGACGTGTTCTCCCCCGTTTACAACTACAAAACCACCGAAGTGGTCCAAACAACTGAGATCATCCAACCACCCGCCCCCGTCGCCAAACCGGGTACCCTCACTCCTGCACCACCAGCCCAAAGCCAAGCCTGCTACATAACCACATCTATTTCTGCCGACGCCCACGCTGCCAACCAACCCAACTTGCGCGCCTCCCTCGACGACCTCGAAACCGCCACTGACAACAGCACTACCATAACCCTCACCACCACCACCAGCAACACCCTCATCACCCTCCTCCCCAACAACCTCAATCACAACCACCACAAACGCGCCTCCAGCACCACCCAAATTTCCCTCGCCCCACCCCACCCCAACCCCGCCACCACCACCACCCACAACCCAAACCCAAACCCCAACGCCCTCCGCCGCCGGCAAATCCTCTACGAAATCCACAACGCCACCTGGTCCTACACCAAGTGCGCCATCCTCTTCTTCTCAGTCCTGCTCATCACCTGATTCCGTCCTCGGGCAACCGCGTCTACTCGCTGCTCAACCACGGCGAGGTGTCCATGCCGCTGTTCTACGCGAGTGCTTTTGTGCTCCCGCTGCAGGGGGTTTTGGAATGCGATTATTTATGTGGTGACGAGCTGGGCGGCGTGTAGGAGTTTGGGGGTGTGGGTCTGGGAGGGGTTACTGGAGGGTTTAAGAATAGGGAAAGGGGGAGGGGATGGCGAGTATTGATGGGAGGGCGGGAAGAGGGGGAAACAGGGAGGGGTGGGCATCATCATCATCATCATCATCATCATCATCATGGTGTGGGGGTATGGGTGGGGAGGAAGGGGAGGGAGGATAGTACGAGTATGGAGGATTTGACGGGGAGGGGAGGAAGAGGGGAGTTTGGTTTGAGGGGACTTTTTGGTGGGTAATGATTGAGTTTCTTCCTTTTTGGGCGGGTTGGTGTTCTTCGTTTTTGGATACCCCTTTTTGCGATCATCGGCCACGGCCGGCTTGGAGCATTGACGGCTGCGGTTGTCTATCTGGGAGGAGGGTTTTTATGGGCTGTTGGGTTTGTCTTTTGTTATGTGTACATTGGATTAATTTGTTACTTTGTGACAAAGTCTTTGGTGAAGATTGGGGCGAAGATTGGGGCGACGGGCCAAGTCGTGCTTTGTTTGTTTTTTGTGCCAGTGGGTGACGACTTTCATGTTCTCCTCATTCCGTTTGCTTCTTTCCCTTCCAGCTGAGTGCAGACCTGGAGGCAGTGCTACAATCACGTGTAAGGTTGTAAGCCGCATTGTCATCAAAGATGAAACCGACGGGCCAAGTCGTGCTTTGTTTGTTTTTTGTGCCAGTGGGTGACGACTTTCGTGTTCTCCTCATTCCGTTTGCTTCTTTCCCTTCCAGCTGAGTGCAGACCTGGAGGCAGTGCTACAATCACGTGTAAGGTTGTAAGCCGCATTGTCATCAAAGATGAAACCGATCGGGCACAGGCACACCCCCTCACGGGCAATTGCCTTTCAGTGCGGTTGTGGACATCTAGCCGTTGATAGTGGGAACGGTTGCGCGAATGGGGACACGGTTCAAGTTTGTGAGAAATATTGTTTGTTTAAGAACCAAGAGAAAGCTGTCACCATTCTCTTTCCTTTCTTGAGTGCAGGCTTGAGCTTGATAACTTGGACCCTGGATATCACGGTAAAGCTAGTCTTTGACATCTGAGTCGTAGATCTGAAAGAACAATGGATCTAGGCGAAAAGAAATGGTCTTCTTTGCTTTAGGTTTAACAGGGCTCTGTCTCGTGTGTTGGGAGAATGGGGTGGCCAATAAATTTAAGACATTCAAATGGCAAACAGAAACCTGCCCGTGCCCATCATTCTAGTACCCGGCGTACTGAGGCCTACTGTGAGATGTGAGACTTACTGTTTTCTGAGTGGCGGGTTCCAGCACTGTAGCCATGCCTGGTGCTGAAGTCGTTCTTTCCATCCAGTTTCCATCTTGTCTTAATTATTGACATTGCCCTCTGCTTTTCTGCCACCCATATCACACCACAAACTCACAATTCTCTTTTCACCTCGACTGAATGTCACATTTTGCGTTTCCCAACCACAATTTGAACATCTGCCTCCTGATTTTACAACGGCAAACTTGGCAATCTCCATCGCTGCTTACGAACGAAGAGTGCTTAGCTCTCAAGTGAGTTGACTCCATTAACTCTTAACTTTCATCGGGACTCAACAACCGATTGTTAGTTGCTAATAACCATTTCCAAATCGCAGCCATGGACTCGCTCAAGTACACCATCAATCACGTCTTTCTCCCTCCGAAGACGCCTCAAGAGGTTGACACCGGCATCAACGAGGAGCATAACCTCATCAGCTTCTTTTTGAACTCGACCAAAGAATTTGCGAAGCAACGTTCAGCTACCGAAGCTCAGCAGCTCCAGGCTGTCGTTCGAATGCTCCTGCGCCTGTTGATGGTAAGGCCTGGTCTTGGGAGCAGCGAGAAGACGGCCTCAGTGCGCGAGGTTATTGGCGAGCTGAGGAATGGCGGTAGGCCTCACGTTTATTTTGCTACTTCCCACATTCTTTTCGGAGCAATTTTCTGACTAAATCAATGCCCAGAATATCTTCTCCTTCACGTCCGAGCTCAAAACGCGGGCCTCCTTCTGACCGGCCGCGGTCAGGATATCTTGGTTGAGGCTTTTGAGCTTCTGGCTCCCAACAAGAATGTCATGACCTGTGGTGGTCGCCTCATTCGAAAGTTTCCGGACAGCGCAGCCACAATTCCTTACACCCAAATGCTTAACTCCAACGTTCTCAATGAGTTTGTCGTCAAGCTTTGCACCTTGGAGCTCGAAGAATGCCCGCTTGCTCGCCCGAAGTCCAGGAAGTCCGGGGATGAGCATGATGAAGACCGCGATACCGCCTCTCCATTCTTGGTTACCGAGATGGTGGTAGCCCATTTTGCTGCGCTGGGCGAAAGTGTTGAGCCCCAGCGTATTTCCAAAAGAAGCCGGGAGCAGGTGAACTGGGACCAGGCTCGGGTCCCTTTCCATCGATCTCCAACTTGGTTGTTGTTGCGCGTGGCGTTACGGCTTGTTCTAGATCGGAACACCTCCAACAGCGGAAATCAATCACTGTACAAGGCCCTCACAGCCTTTTATCATGGCTATTTGCTCCAGAAGGCCACTCAGCATGGATTGAGTAGCGACCTTCGGTTTTTGATGGGAGCTAAGCTGGTTCGGCGCATTGCCAAGTTGAAACCCGACCCTGGCTTTTCCTGGCAGCCCTGGATGCAAATCACGAGGTGTGCCATCGAAGCAAACTACGCCCAGCTTAAAGAAAACTGGAATCACGCTCAAGCCCAGTCTGAGGACTGCCAAGGCCAGGCAAGCAGCCTTCAGAGCCTTTGCTTCCGCTCCGACACCAATCTTCGTCTCACGGAACTTGAGAGACACTTATCATGGGTGAAAACACGCTCCAAAAAGCTCCAGGGTTTGGCTGGCCCAGGAGACAGCACCAAGTTTGACAGCGTGTTGCCTGCCAGCCTGCCCTCCGGAGCCTCCATGGACAGCTTTTCTCTTCTTGAGTTGGAGTCATGGATTGAACTGAATCTCCCTTCTTGGCTTGCCGCCCGCTTGCAAGATAATCAGGGCAGCCCTGCTAGGCCGGAGCATGACATTGGGGCTTTGAAGAATCTGTTATCTGTGTATTCATCGACAGCCGGAGGCGTCTACGCCGGCAACCCCGAGGCGCTTTCCTTAATGTACCTGAACGTCATGGATCTATGGGTCGGTCTGGACAAGCTCGCTGGGCAAGCAATTCCTCTGCTTTTGGAGTACGACCCATGTCTCCCGTCAGACTTCCTTCACTCGTTGATCCTACCAACCCGGACGCAGATGTCCCGTCTCCAGGCGATCGAGCTGTACCTGCTCAAAAGGAAGCAGTCCGCACACAGCGTGTACTACCCGGTCTTTGCAAACTTTGGCAAAGACAACTCGTTTGCAGTACGGTTCTTCAATTCCTCCAGGGAGCATCAGGACCTTCTCAAGGTCATCCAGTCCGAATCCGAGAGGATAGAAAAAGAAAAACTTCAGGAGTACCAAACCTTGCGCCGCAGCTATGGGGACTTGTCCCGCCGTCTCAGTTCAACGGCGCACGAGACAGAGTGGGATGAAGACAGCTGTCTAGATGTTTGCTTAGGGAGATGCAGTGCCTGCAACCTGCAGCGAAGAATGTCTTCCCTGAGGATCAACATCTTTGAGTGGCCTTTGCCTGCAAACTTCACTCTCTCCAAGGCCATTGTTTTCGAAATCGGCATTCCCAAGGTTGTCGAACTCTGGCGAGATGTAACTACGACCCTTTTTCTCAGCATCTTCTCAACCGCTGTCAAAAAAGTGCGAGAAAACCGCGTGTGGCAAGCTGTGAACCATTCTGGTCTACGACCGCACGTTGGAAATACAAGCCAGATTCAACTTGCATCGACCATCAAGCCCGTCGAGGCGTCCCATTACCACGCAAAGCACATCATGTCGGTGACTGAAACAGGTGTTTGCGTGCGGCATCCGTGGTTCAATTACGACTACTACCACAGCACGGAGCTGATGAGCAGCACAGAGGTTTTCAAGCCACCCATTCTTCCATCCTCTTGTTCCTTTGCAGAACACCAGTATGGTCAAAATCTCGCCGACTGGACACGCTCAACTGGACACACGTCCAACAACGTCATTGCAGCTCGGTCAGAGTGCCCGCAGGCCATGTCCTTTGACGAGTTTTGGGCCTTCGGTCATCTCCGCGCGGGTTCGCGGCTTCAATGGGCTAACGTTCTCTGCCAGCTCATCATCCCGTCCCTCAACTGGAACCGTGAGGCGACGTATTTCCTTGTCTTACAAGCCTGTCTTGAAGCGGGCCCTCTGAGTGGCGACAACTCAGTCCTTCGAGAGGCTCATGAAGACATTCTGAATGATGACTTTGTGCGCCAGCTGGTGTCAGCTCTCACCGATGCCCTCACTCGGTTCCGCGAAAACTGGCAAAACGATCTTGCCGTAAGCCTTTTGGCTTGTGTCGCGACCCGGGTCTTGTCATTGATAACCTGCCCCGTGCTCGTCGACTCCTTGCTGGACTTCCTCGTCAAAGTCAGGGGGGTGACCCTGAGCTGGGCGCGGCAGCTGCTCAACAAAATATCGAAGTGCAGCACGCAGGAGGACAGAACTGGGCTTGAACAGCGCACCTTAATGGTGACATTAACGT
This sequence comes from Collariella sp. IMI 366227, assembly GCA_027946355.1. NCBI lineage: Eukaryota > Fungi > Ascomycota > Sordariomycetes > Sordariales > Chaetomiaceae > Collariella > Collariella sp. IMI 366227. Next base: position 140,889 of record JAPEUS010000014.1, read on the forward strand.
GCCTGTCCACTTTTAATGTTGACTCGAATCTTCTGGAAAGGATCGTGCGGTCTGATGGCGGACTGGCCTGTGTCGTTGAAGGGGCAATCATCGCCCATGACCATAGCAAGGCAGCAGGTAGCCCGATCTTGCGCCTCCTGACGCGCCGATGGCATGAGGTTATGCACAGGGCCATGGGCTTTCTCAAGAATGAGGTTGCTGAGAAAAACAACCCTGGGTTTCACTCTGCAATCCAGCAGTTTTGGGCCGATTACATCCCTTCTACCACAAAATGGGCAGTCCAGCTGGGAAGTTCAGAGCATATCCTCAAGGCTCTCATGAATCGAGGGGACGAAGCACCTACCGAAATTACTTTCAACGTTCTCGCGGGTAAACTTCTCGTTAACGGTTATCCTTTGTCCCGCCTTCCGCGGGAATATGAAACCCACGCGACGTACATTCAGCTCTTTGGCACGCAAGTTCTGCAAGTCATGCCGTCGACTCGTCTGCAAATGGATTTTTCTGCTTGCCGCAAGCTACAGGGCTGGATTGTGCACTTTGCCATGGCTGGTTCTGAGTTGGTGATCCAGGCTATCCACACGAAGAACACAACCCGCTTGAATGAGGTTCCGGACGAAGAGGTCTGGGAGTTTGTTCCACCCTGGAAGCTGGAAGGGGATGTTCCCATGTCTTTTGTGAAGGACTGTTCACACTGGCTCAACCATGCCACCGGGAAGATCGAGTTCCGCTCTACAAAGGAGCCCTGGGTATCCTCCACGGATAATTGGATCCTCACTCGAGATGCCGAGCGAAAGCTTCTCACGCGGTATGGATGCTCTCTGATTGATCCGTACAGCGCCACAGCAACACTGCTGTCGACCATTTTGAGACCCATCGAGGTGTTGGGAAACATTGACATTGTTTTCCGCCCAGTCAACAAGATGGTGGTGCTCGACCTTCCGAGATACCTCCTTTCATTTACTCTGGTTGAAGGCGAGACCAGCGTTAGATCTAAGCACTACTGCGGCATGCGCATCGATGAGGATCAAAACATTGGTGCCCTTTTCGGACTCCAAAACAAACTTGTTCTCGAGCAGGAAGATGTTTCGACACACTGCAGTCCTCAGAGAATAGTGTTAATTCCACGTGGCTTGCCCTTGACTCGTTTGGGGTCAAACCACGTGAGTGTCAACATCGATTTCTGCGAGAAAAGTCCTGTCAAGCATGATACCTTTTCTGTCGACTCAAGACTCGGCCTCTTAATCAGCAGCGGGTCATTGTCCAGCAAGCTCTACCTCTGTCTTCTGCACGCTCTCACGTCCCACTGTCTTCCTGACCCCCTGACTTGGAGAACCGGAACAGAGGAGGCTTTGAGAATTCTGCGATCTGCCTCCGTCCGGTCGTTCCAAAGGCTCGACACCGAGTCATATGACTTGCTCTGCAAAATCGCCAGACTCTCCCCTCAGCGACAGTACTACCCCCGGCATCTTCATGACATGGAGCAGGTCAAGTGGCTCAAGACACTCCCCGTCCTGTCCCAGCATGACGAGTTCTGGCCTACTGTCGAGGAGATCCTAGCACACGCGCGGGACTGCGAAATCCTGTATCATACCCATGGAGAGCTTGTCAACACCTGCAGGTTTGCTTCGCTCGATCGGTCATCCCTCGCCTTGATTCAACGAGCAAAGATCAGAAACGCCAGCTTCCAGGTTTCTGAGTTTGGAGCGGAGAATCATACCTCAACACTTGACCGCCACTACTCGGGGCGTGGGCGGGACTTGATGCGTTTTACCCGGGCAAAGAGGGTGATTCGCTGCATTGTTTCGGGGAGTCAGAAGCTCTTGGACGACATTTCTGTCCAACGCCTACGGGAAGCAGTCTTGCAAAGCACGGGAATGGGTTTCCCGGGCCACCCTGCTGTGGATTTTTCCTTCAAGCTGGAGAACCTCAAACCATTTGAGACTGCACTGAAGGGCTTGTGGTGTGGGCTGCACACGAAACTGGCCGAAGAGCGCAATAAACACAAGATTGCGTTCTTGCTTGCCTCACTGCTCTATGCCGAGAGCGTTAACTGGGACATAGTTCAAGCGTTAATGACCATCGCCAATGTTGGCGACAAATTCCACCGCACGATTTGCCCCCCAAACGAGGTTAGTTTTGACTTGAACTACAAGATCTCAACAATGAAAAACCGTGTAGACAAGATCATCAGCACGCGTCTGTATCGCTACAACCAGTGTCCTGAAGCAAGGCTGCCGCGGAACTGCAATGAGTCCAAGAGCGCGTGGTCTCAACGGAGTCATCATGCCTGGCAATGCCGGTCCAACGCACTTGCAAAAGAGTTTGCCTCAGCTCTCGAAGCAGAGTGGCAGATGGGTTGGACTGTCTCAACACCTGTCAATTCTGGAAACAGATACAGCTCTTACATGGATGTCTCCGCCGCCATGTTCGATGTTCGCAAAGCGCTGGACCTTGCTCGTCGAACCAAGCTGTTTCTGGAGTACATGGACAGCTTTGTGGCGGAGCTGGAAAAGATGAAGGTGTCTTCAGATACTGATTTCGATCACGACAGACTGGCCCCAGAGAGCTCAGACACTTTTATTGAGATGGAGCAGCATTTTTCCCCGTTGGGATTTGTTCATTCAAGCTCTCTCTTTGCCAGAGCAGCACCCAAGACACAGCGGCCCAGGACAAAGGACTTCACCAATCTTTGCAACAAAGTGTCACAGGCAGTTGGAAATAGCAGTCCTTTGACGGGTCTTCTGAGCCAGCTCGCCGGCCTTTGCGACAAAACGCCATACCAGGTGGCTTACATCGAGGAGCTCCAATCCAGTTCTGGCATCGCAGGCCACGAGTGTCATCAACTCAAGGAAGGCGTGAATCCCGAGCAGGTATTTGAGCGGTACCTGATCAAGTGTCAGAAGACTGCGGAAGAGATCAAAAAAAGCATCGACAAAGTCCTCTCCGGAAATTCCACCACCGAGATAATCTGCTACTCTGCCGGCCTCTACCCTCGTATCTCCCCAGTCTTCCTCTTTCAGCGCCTCACCCGAGCCTTCTGGGCAAAGCTCCCCGAGGACTGGAGGCTATGTCTGATCAACTGCGGTCTTTCCCTGGCATACCTCCAGCGCGCCGAACGTCTCATCAACACCAGCAGGCGGCCTGACCGGCGGGCGGATTTGTTGAAGGAACTTCGGAACATGGGTAGCCACGGGCTTGAGGAGGGTGACCCTATGACCTTCCCTGAGAGTCTTCTCCTTGAGCTGGAACAGGGCATTCTCATCCGCCCCGTTCAGCAAAACATCGCGGCCAGGATGAGGGAGCCCCACAAAGAAAAGAACTGCGTTATGCAATTAAACATGGGCGAGGGCAAGTCGTCCGTCATTGTCCCCATTGTTTCCGCCGGGCTGGGAGATGGAAAACGGCTTGTCCGCGTGGTGGTTGCGAAGCCGCAGTTAAAGCAGATGATGCACACGCTCATTGCCACGCTGGGTGGTCTCATCAACCGCCGCGTGTACTATCTGCCCATCTCAAGAGCTGTCCGTCTGAGTGCAATTGATGTTCAGATTGTGGACCGGATGCTAAAGGCTTGCAAGGAGGAGGGTGGAGTGCTGCTTATTCAACCGGAGCACCTCCTTTCGTTCAAGCTCATGGGTTTGGAGAGCATCTGGGCAACCAGTGAAAATACACAATCATTGGGTCAGCGAATTCTCACCACCTATCGCAACTTTGAGGCAGACTCCCGCGACATTGTGGATGAGAGTGACGAGAATTTTAGCGTTAGGTTCGAGCTGATCTACACCATGGGCGCCCAGCAGCCCATTGACATGAGCCCGGATCGGTGGACGATTATCCAAGAACTCATGGATGTTGTCCTTGAGGTTGCCAGCCGCTTGTCAAATGGTCCAGAGGAATCGAGGGTTAAAGGTTTACTCTTCGAAGAGGACAAGAACAGCGGCCGTTTTCCAACAATCCGCGTCTTGGAGGAGTCGGCCGGACTGGACCTGGTTTCTGAGATTGCTGAGCAGGTCTGCCACACAGGGCTCAGGGGCTTCCCAATCCAGCACCAGTCCAAGCAGATGCGGAAAGCGGTGTTGAAATACATTCTCGCCCCGACTTTGAGCCTCGAGCAAGTCACTGCAGTCGAAGAGGTCAGCAGCGGGTTCTTCACCGAACCGGCAACAAAGAATGCACTTCTCCTACTCCGTGGTCTACTAGCCACGGGCGCAATCCTCTTCGCCCTCGGTCAGAAGCGTTTCCGTGTCGACTACGGTCTCGCCCCTGACCGGCAACCCCCGACCATGCTGGCCGTCCCCTACCGCGCGAAGGACTCGCCTGCTCCACGATCCGAATTTAGCCATCCCGACGTCGTCATTGTTCTCACTTGCCTGAGTTACTACTACCAAGGCCTGTCCGATGGCGAGTTGCGCACCTGCTTGGAGAATCTCAGCCGCTCAGACCAAGCAGAGCAAGAATACAGCAGATGGGCAAGCACCTCGCCACAACTGCTTCCTGCGCTGGGACACTTCTCAGGGGTGAATCTCAAAGACAGTACCGTTTGCCAGAAGAGCGTCTTTCCGGCGCTGCGCTACGCCAAACCTGCTGTGGACTTCTACCTCGCCACTGTCGTCTTCCCCAAGGAGATGCGCGAATTTCCCTGGAAGCTATCAGCGTCCGGCTGGGATCTTGGCAAAAAGAAGGCACACCCCTTGACCGGATTCAGCGGGACCACCGACTCGAAGTATGTACTTCCTTTGTCGGTAAAGGCCTTGGATCTGCCGGAGCAACGGCACACCAACTCTGATGTCCTGGCCTGTCTCCTCCGTGAAGAGAACAATGTCTTGGAGCTTGGAAGCGGCCAAGACCACCTATCTGCTCTGACGGTGGATATGTTGCTCAATGCTGTTACCTCGTTGAGCCAAAAGATGCGTGTGATTCTTGATGTTGGAGCACAGATTATCGAGCTCAGCAATTTGCAAGTTGCGAAGCGCTGGCTGGAGATGGTTCCTGCCCAGGAGGCAGATGCTGTGATCCTCTTCAATGACCAGGATGAGTTGTCAGTCTTGACACGCAACGGCATGGTCGACTCGTTCATGACCTCCCCGTTCGCCACACAAACTGATCGTTGCCTTGTCTTCCTGGATCAGGCGCACACCAGGGGAACGGATCTGAATTTGCCCGACTCTTATCGAGCTGCGGTCACGCTCGGCCCGGGAGTCACGAAGGACACTCTTGTCCAAGGTTAGTCGCCAACAACATCCACTGGCAGTTCTTCCAAACTCGCTAACATACCTCTTCTTCTCAGCTTGCATGCGGATGCGCAAACTCGGCAATGGTCAGTCAGTTACCTTCTGTGTCTCGCCCGAGATGCAGAAACGCATCCGAAATCTTGCCAAGGTCAACATTGCTCGCCCACTCGCTGTCACCGATGTCCTGGTGTGTTCTATTGCCGAAACCTGGGATGATGCCCACCGGAGCCTCCCGCTCTGGGCCACACAGGGTATTCGGCATCAGTATCAAGAAATTGTCTGGGAACGTGCGGATGATGCGGGCAACCTCTCACTAGAAGATGTCAACGAGTATCTCGAAGACGAGGCCCAGTCCCTTGAGCAGCGGTTCCGGCCCGACACGGGGAACTCTGATGCCAACTCCTGTCAGAGCCTGACTTCCAAACTCAACAAAGCCACCGAGCTAAAGTCCCGGAAGACACAAATCTCCCGGATCAGGAGGAAATGCGGTGAGTTTGGCCTCGCCAATCTCGATGCGATGGGTTCTTTGCAAGAAGAGCAGGAGCGCGAGCTCGCCCCTGAAGTCGAGCGCGAACGCCAGGTCGAGCGTCCCGCGCCCCAGAATCCTGCCACTCACTCTCTACACCCCGACGTCCGCAGTTTCGCAATATCAGGTCTTATGGTGGCCAACAGCCCGGCCTTTTTGCCCGCTTTTCAATCGCTCTCTTCTACCAGCGCGGCTGCCCTCTTCCCCTTTGATACCTTTCCCAGCACCCTCCTCGTCACGGCCGACTTTGCGCACACCATCACCCTTCCTCGCACTCCCTCCCACCTCGACGCCTACCAGCGTCCTGTGCAATGGCTGCTCACCCACCAACCCCCTAACATCACCACAACTCCCACAATGATAGCCATCAGCTCCTACGAAGCCAACGCTCTCAAACCCCTCCTCGCCACCACCACAGTCCCCATTCCCCCAGTCTACCTCCGCGCCTACCTCCCTCGCACAAGCCTCTCCTTCCGCACCCTCGAAGACCTCAACATCTACACCATTCCAGCCCTCCTCACCCCTACTCACCCTCTACCCCCTCCTAACAACCCAACTCAACCTCTTCTCCGGCCAGCTCTACATCCGCTCGTACCCCGTCTACATCCTCATGTGTCAGTACCTGGGTCTCGCACACCAGGCGAACGAAGGGGACGTAAAGGTTGCTGCGGACGGGTTTGTGGGGAGGAGGAGGGCAGGGGTATGAGAGGTGTGAGTTTGAAGAGGGGCAGAGTGCGGTGGGGTTTCTGGCGGCGTTGGTGAAGAGGGTCAGGAGAGATTGTGTGGATGTGGAGAAGACGCATTTGGGGAGGTGTTGGCGGGGAGATTTTGAGGGGGAGAGATTTCGAGTAGGTGGACGGGAAGAGACGGGGGGTGTGGAGGAGGTGGAGGAGGCGAAGATGACGAATGTTTGAGGGATGTTGGGGTTGTAATGGATTTGGGAGACGATTGAGTCTTGGACAGTTCTGTCTGTCACAATGTGTGTTGACTTGTGGAAAGCTGGCTGTTGGATTTGATGTATCTGAAGGATGTCAGGCATCTGATGCCGTGACAAGGACTCAACCAATATGTACTGTGTTTCTGTAATGCTGCGAGCGTTGACGAGTCCTTTGGGAGAAGTCCCGATTGCGTTGCTCACCACCATGACACACCGGTGAGAGCTGTGTGGTGCCAGAAATACTCCAATCCCTGCGACTCCCGCATACATAGTAAAAGCAGACAACCCCTCCCCACACAGCTGAGCTGGCTGAACTCCAAAAGTCATCGACTTGCTGTCTCGCCTCGCCTGGACGTTGAAGGAGCGGCTAGCGCGTTAGCCCAAACACGACCTGGTCCAGTTGCTGAAGCGCATTAGCCGCGCTCCTTTAGCGCAGACAAGGGGAGGAGGCTTTGCTCCGGGTGTCCCTGGTCCGTCGTAGTTTCAAATCTCTTCTTGGAAGGCTTGATACCGTAGCTGGATGGCAATGAAGGCGAAAAGGGCAAGCAAGGAGTGCTCTAAGCACGCCTTTAGACTCTAGAAAAGAGCTGCAAGAATTCATGAAAGGAGTTGCCAAATCATCCTCATCCTCGAAGACTTCACGAAGAGTTCCAGACACAACAAATTCAGCTTTCCAAAAAAGGACATCGCCCCGGCCCTTAAAGATCCTTCGGCCGCCAGGCCGAAGCAGCTGGCCTTCTCCCGCCACCAAGGAGCCAACCACCATCAGCGGCACAGTCCGAGGCGTGGCATGAGAATGCGACACAGCCACTCAGTGCGTGGTGCGGCACAGACCATAGGGCTCTGTTACTCTGCAGCCTGAAAGGAAAACCAGGATGAAGGGAACCTGCTGGAGCATGAAGGCGGGAGATGAGCATCCGAGCGGCGCCGGCTCGTTCCTCCCGCATTCTTATTTCTTTTCTGCCCTCTTGACGCGGGAGTAGGTAGGCCTTAATTTAATACCTTGTGTCGCACACACCGCACATGTCACGATGCGCCTCTTGCCAGGCTGGAACACCGGCTCCTCGCCTTCGCTCACTCTACGGCAAACCATGGCGGCGAGGATACCCACGCTGCTCCTCGGAGCACTCCTGCTCGCATCCACTACCGCGGGAGCAGAGCCCGACCCGAGCAAGAAGCCCCAGTTCGTGTATCCGGAATTCGGCTCAAGCCACGTCTACAACATGCTGGACACGGTAATGGTCACGTACACTAGCTTCGACGAGACGGCGGAGCTGTGGACGTTTTGCGATCCCGGCGCAGCCAGAATGAGTCAGTGAGACCCTCCTACCTCTCTGGCTGCTGTGCTGACTAGTATTTGCCTACCGCAGTCTACCGACAAAAAACGCCCGGGTTCAACACGAGTGTGCCCGTGCTGCTGAACTTTACATCGTCCACGCCGTGTTGGTTCAATATACGGACAACAGATGATGGGGAGAACAGCGCGACGTGGAACCTGCTCGGGGAGGAGCGGGCTCAAGGGAGGAGGGTGTTTGGGCCGGGGGAGGATGTGGCATCGTCGAGCACGGTGTCGAGCGCGACGTCGAGCTCTACGGCAGGGTCGGCGTCGAGCACGGCGGTGTTCCCTTCGACCACGGCGGTGGGCAATCCCAGCTCGACGTCCTCTGGTTCTCCAGCCGTTGGGGGAGGTGGCGGTCTCAGCGCGGGCGCATCAGCGGGGATCGGGGTCGGGGCAGCGCTCGGGGTGATCGCGGTTGCGGGAGCGGTATTCTTCGTTTTCTGGCGACGGCGACGGCAGCAAAAATATGCGGCAGCGGGCCAAATGTCGGAGGTCCCAGAGATTGGAGGCGGCGACGGCGGCGGCGGCGGCGGCGGCGGCGGGTATGAATATTCGGGGCAGTACAACAAATGGCAGTTTGGCGGCGAGATGGATGCGGTCAACAACCCGGTGGAGGTGGGGAACTCGAACTTGCAGGCGCGGCCGGGACAGATCGGAAGGCCACATCATGAGATGGCGGCGTGATCGCTATGTCGGACCCCAGGATAGACCCCTGGCATCCTGGAGTCATTGGGTGGCAGGGTACCGACACGGAGGGGTACCGACACGGAGGGCTCCGGTTGGGGAGGTCAGGATGTTTCGTGTCTCGTTCGATGTTGCTGTGTTCGATTGATGAGTCGGTCTGTGGGATCTGCCGTGGTCTGCTGGGTGCTGGCGCATATTGTCGGTATTTTCAGCAAGCGAGGAGTTGGGGGGAGGTTGGAAGAGAGCGAGCGTTGATGGATTTATTCTTTTGGTGACCGCAACCTTGGTCGTGGCTCAGGTGATGGAAGGCGGGAATTTGTCGATGCATCTTGTTCCCATCTGGATTGAATCTCCTGCCAAGCCGCACTCGGACAGCCACCCGATAACCCCGAGCGCCCCGAAAGGGGCCAGTGCCTGGTGACTAAGGCGCGCCAAGCCGCTAGAGCCCAGCGCAGCGGAAGCAGGGTCTTCCGCGGCGACAAAGACGAACCACAAGACGAGTTTGTCTGCCCATTGCCCATTGCAATTTTAACGGTGGGGACCCCGATTCGCCGGGCGGTGGAGCAAAAACCAGGGAACCAGGGACAAGAAGCCGCCGCTCGCTCCCAGTTTATCAGTTTCAGATTCGCCAATTCACACTTACCCCCTTCCCGAAACCTCACCCCGCCGCCGCTGCCGTCGTGAATTCGCGAGTGAGTTGATTCGCTTCAGACTCACTGGCCACGATCACGACTTGCCATCATGGACACCGCCCTCGACATCCTCGACCCGCTGGTTTTCGACAAGGCGTACGCCTACTTTGTGCCCGCCCTCTCACCATCTGCGGCGCTCAACAATGGCTCGGCACACTCGGCCCTGGGGGGAGTGGGAGCCGGTGACTTCCTCGCCGAGTCTCACTACGGTTCGGCCTGGGCCCGCGACAACATGCTGCGCCAGTGTATCTCCATCTTGGTGATCACCCAGATCGGCGCCACCTCGCTGTACTGGATCTTCAGCGCCCTTTCCTACTACCTCATCTTCGACCGCCGCCTCGAGTACCACCCGCGCTTCCTCAAGAACCAGGTGCGCCAGGAGATGATTTCGTCCATGCGCGCTGTGCCTTTCATCAACATCCTGACCCTACCCTTTTTCCTCGCTGAGGTGCGTGGCAAGAGCCTGCTATACACCAACGTCGAGGACTACGGCTGGTGGTGGATGATCGCGTCAACGGTCATCTTCATGGTCTGGAACGACTTCTTCATCTACTGGATTCACCGCCTGGAGCACCACCCCAGTGTCTACAAGTACATCCACAAGCCGCACCACAAGTGGATTGGTACGTCTCTCTTCCCGGACATCTCTCACAATCTCCCTGCTAACACCCCTCAGTGCCAACCCCCTGGGCCGCCCTTGCCTTCCACCCCCTTGACGGCTACGTCCAGTCCCTTCCCTACCAGTAAGCGCCCCCCTTTAATTTCCTCACATCCAGCATCTAACCCTCACCAGCGTCTTCGTCTTCGTCTGTCCCGTCCAAAAGTACCTCTACATGGTGCTCTTCGTTCTGGTCCAAGTCTGGACCATCCTGATTCACGACGGCGACATGATTACCGGCCACTGGCTCGAGAAGTACATCAACAGCCCCGCGCACCACACCCTCCATCACATCTACTTCACCGTCAACTACGGCCAGTACTTCACCTGGGCCGACGAGTACTTTGGCTCCCACCGCCCGCCCCGCGCCGAGCTCGACCCCCTGCTAGAGGCCCTGCGCGTCATGCGCGAGAAGGGGCTGGTCGATGAGAAGGGGGAGCCGATTCCGGGGGCGAAGGAGGGGAAGAAGGATCAGTGACGGGATCTTTTGGCGGTTGATGGGAGGGTGTTGGCAGGGATGCGATGATTTTGTTTTTTAAGAGGTGGAGATGATGAGTGGGATGGGAAGGGATGACACGCGGGATTGGCTATTACCAGCGTTTCATGAAAAGGCGTTTCCAAACGGGTTGGTATGAGCGTCAGTTCTCAAGGGCGGTTTCTTTTTACGAAGTACATACGTACACACGCGCGGGATGGATGGACGGGATAATTGGGCGCCTACTACCTAATCACATGTTCTTATTTAGATACTGGCCGCTTGTTCGGTCGACTGCTTGAGGCAGTTGGCGTGTTCTCTCCATGCCCTGTTTTTAATGCATAGAGTTTTAATAAGAGATACGCAATTATGACGGACAGACTTTCCCAACTCTTTGTTCTTGGGGTGGTTATTTGGGTGGCATTGCCGCCAGGTTGTTCGGAAAGCCCGGCGCTACCGTTTCGGCGGCATCATAGGGTTGCGTCCGGTCTCACCTTGGTCGAGTGCGGGGTACTGATCGTGGCCGAGGAAAGGAGAGGCAAGTTGGATGTGTGAAGAGAAAAGGTGTGTTGCACAAAAGCCCTCTGCTCCCTTGAACATGGGCATATGAAAAGAAAACACAGAACAGACAAGACAGCGCTGTCTATTGTAAGCCATCCCTTGTCTCCGAAAATAAAGGAAAGATAGGAGTATACCCATTGAAACTTCTTGTCCATGGATCCTAATCATTTCAAGTCCTGATGGCTGTGCGAAAGAGAATCTGTTGTGGTTGATGAACCATGGGTTGCTGGTAAGAAGGTTGTCCAGTGGCAGTTTAATCTTTCTTCTCCCAGTGTATATTTTTGGCGTTTAGGAGTCCTTTGATTACCCCTTTTTCGCGGTTGCCTATCTCTTGGTTTCTGTTATCATATCATTTAATTTTCTCCATGTTTCACGGTGGAAAGTCGCAGTTGTCGAGGGGGTTGGTTAGAGAAGCAGCCCGAACAGAAAACGAAAAACACAAAGCTCAGCGGTTGGAAACTTCTCCAGCCGCGAAGTTTCGCAGCACACCTTTATTTTCGACTTTCCTTCGCGCCCTTCACCAAAACACAACCCCGCATTGGCCACCTGCTTCGCGACTTTTTCTCAACAACATTTCGCCACAACTTCTTTCTATCACGATCACCACCAACCGACTCGCTCTAAGACATTACCTACTATAGCCGAAGCAACCAAAAGCAAAAATGCCGACCACAACTCCCCAGGAACTGGCGCAGTATCTTTTGCGGAGAATCCCACAGAAGGTAATGCATTTTCTTTTTGTTCTCAATTTTCGATTCACTTGATCGATCTCCGGCTGACGTACTTTTGTATCCAGCGTGTCTTCGAGAGTACCATCTGCGCTGCGCTTCTTACGGGCATGACGGTGGAGGAGATCCGCGAAGTCGTCAACGAGAGTATGTCGTGAAAAAAAAAAAAAAGCTCTGTGGACCAGTCGAATTCCGTTGCTAACATCTCGACAAGTTATCGAATCCCTCGAGCGCAAGCAGGTCGCAGACGACGACAACGCCGCGGCCGACCACAAGCTCGAAAATGTTGTTCACAACTGGGACGATGGCGCACTGGGGGCCTACGACGACGAGATCCGGAAAAACTACTCAACCACGGGCACCTCGTCAGACTCAGAGACCTCAGATTCAGGGACCTCAGACTCAAGGAGTGTGGTAGTCAAGAATGAGATATTGGAGGACAGAGTCCACGTCCTCGAAAAGAATGTCGAGGGTATCAAGACTGAGGGGCATCACCATTCGTATTACAGGGGCAAAGAAGCGGAAGGTCGAGCCAGAGGAGTGCTCGGACCCCAAGAGACGCGCCACCATCAAGGTGGAGGTCGATGACGATTAGGACGACCACAGGAAGGAGCTGGGAGGGTATGCGGCGTTGGGTTTCCACTCGGGGCAAGCGAGGTGGTGGATTTTGGGCACTTCCTTTCTCTATTATTTCAGGGTCACGGGTCTCCCAGGGGGTTCTATGTCTGTCAGCAGCATGAGGGTCTCATATCGGGGTCGCCGTCTGCGATGGATTGGAGACTGTTGGATCTGACAGCTGTGGGCGATGGGCATATCCGCCTAGGATGTGATTCATGACGCAACAAACAGTGTGCGTTCCGCGAAATCGGAACAGATGATCTGTTCTGCCAACTCAAATCCTCAATCGGATGACACCGAGAGGAACCAAAGAGAGGAGCATGGTACACCATCTGAAGTAGAATCACAATTTGATGGGATTTCTGCCGTCATTTCTCCAGTTACATGTTCAAGTGGGAACCGAATCATGATCAGAGCGCTGCCAGATGAAGGCGCAGCCTACTCCGCCGTCTTGTCCGGGTCCCATGATGGCAGCCGTCAGGGAAGGCTCGCCGCCCTCCACCCAGCACGTACGTGCCGTCATTATTCATAAACGCCTTCCTCTGCGCAGCGTGCTTTCCCATTTAAGAAAGGGCAACTGGGCGCCAGTATCTGCTGCTATCTTCCTCCGGGTTTTCCCTTTCCCTCAGACCGTCTTCAGCGGATTCTTCGTTCACTTGAAGACTTCTCAACACGAGTCTGACAACCACAATTTTCAGCACATAACCATATATTGATTCAGCATGACACCCAAGGAGAAAGGAAGTTTTGATAGGACCTGGGAGACCGCCGACACGGTTAGCACCAACCCCGCATGCACCTCTGTCACCAAATGCTGACTCCCAACTTCCAGACGGCTCTGATGGCGGCCATCAACGGCCTGCGCGCCCAGGGGCTCACGCCACAAAACATCGGCGCCCTCTTTTCCAACTGTACGCTCAACTCGTTCCCTCTTCCCGTTCAGCCGCAGGATAGTTCCCAACAGACCACTGACCAACTTCGCCGCCAGGCTACGCGGAGCATATCGAGGAGGTGTACGGCGTCGACCCGACTCGCCGTGCCAGAGCCAGGGCCACCCAGTCTGTCGCGGCTATTACCCCAGGCTCGGCGGCCGTTCCGCCCTCCAGCAGTGCTGGCACTCCAACTACCGAGGGCTCCAATCCTATCACTTCCAAGGACGCGGCTAGCACTGGCGTCACCACCCCAGAAGAGGAGAAGGCCATCCCCGAGGCCGTCGCCAACGCTACCAGCGCTGTCGGCGAGACCATCGCCAACGAGCTCGGTCTGAAGGAGCAGCAGCAGGTCAAGACCGAGACCGCTGTCATCGAGGCAATCACCAAGACCGAGGCCGTCGCCAAGGTTGAGATCACCAAGACCGAGAACATCAAGGTCGATGTCATTGCCTCGCTCTCTGAGGTCTCAAATAAGAAGACCGAAAAGCCCAAGGAGAAGAAGCCCGTCTTCATGACCGAGTGCGGCGGTGTCTACGGCGATTCGGACTGGGAGTCGGATGCCGAGGTTGAGGGTCCCCAGGGATACGGATACGGGCCTGTTGACTCCTTCTAAATGCCGGATTTTTCTTTTGTGGACGGCAGCTGCGTCGGATGATGTCCTGTGCCGCGCATTGAGAGCCTGTTGGCTGCTTGTCTACGGGGTACGGTAAGTATGAGAAGGGGGGGAAGGGGGGTGATGAATCATGAACATGAAGGGGAAAAGTGCTTGCACAGCCTTGCAGCCTTGCAGCATGGTCAGCGCTTTCACTTGAGACGGTTCGTTGGATTATTCTTACGTTACGATAGTGTCTTAATGGAGCAGCCTAATGTCGAAATACGGATTCTAGTCCAAAATTTGGTGAGGGTGGTCGCATGATTAGTTGCTGACCGGAGGGGCCTGAAGGTGTGCTGTCACTTGTTGCCAACCCTAAGGTAGTGTGCTCTCTCACTCTCTCATGGCGACAACTTGGTCACGATGACTTCTGTGGATCAGTGCTCCAAAATAATGTCGCCATAACTTTCTGTGGGCTTTACCATGTAATGAGCCTCCACTTGATGACGCATCCTTCTCTTCACAAACATTGCTTCACAATGGGACTGAAAAGTGATTGATCTGCTCCAAACACTCCCGGTAACCCTTGTTTGTTTTGAGCATAACTATCCTGATCTTTGTCAAGTTTCAACCTTCAGGTCAGGTGTCACTTGTTTTGATTCGGTGCTTCAAGCTCTTCAGCATGTTGATGGAACCGTTGTTTCTTCGAATCCACAACCTTTATGTCAGCGTGGAACGGTAACCCCGTGGATAACGCCGGCCGGACACCTAAATGAGAGAAGAGGCGACCTGGTAAATGGCCTAACGGCAAGTGCAGTGGATTGTTGTGGTGTTGAAGCAGATGGGCAGAGACCACAAGCCCTGGAACTACCATGACGTCGTGGCAAGCCTTAAACCCAAAGGTAGAAAAGACACGGAGGAGTAAGAGGAAAACACCGCAATCCAGCCTCATGCAACCCTGTACCATCTGCTGTTACATCTTTAGAACTAATGACATCTCAAACACCACAAAACATTTTGCTGGTGAGGTGATGTGCTGAGTCTCTGTACATCTGCACAAGTGATCAGAGCAGACAATACAAAATAAAAGTTCCGCTAACCGAAAGCAACCCGTTGGCCTCAAACGTCCTCAGCACAGCCAGGCTGAGGATCGGGTATGACATAATCCTGTCATGCAATCCCCGCCTCGCAATCTCCTCGCAGACGACACCCTTCGCCGTGCGGTGTTCGGCAACCCACCCTGCTGGGCCAAGTGTGGTCTTAATTTGTTGCTTCTTTGTCTCCAGCTCGTCGTGAGCGATCCCCCCGCCCGACTGGCGGGGACGGCGTGCCAGAAGAGTTGGTCGCTGTGCGACCAGGGGATATCGGTGTTGTCTTGGGCGTGGATGAGGGTTATGTGGTAGTTAGGTTTTATTGAGAGGTTGTTGGTGGGTGGCGATTTGCAAATGCGGGCGAAAGAGGCGAGGTTAGAGGCGCTGGGCCATTTGCTGAGGATGAAGATGTTGAAGAAGGTGAGGAGGCGGGGGAAGTGCGCGAGGGAAGAGAGGAGCGGGATGGTGCCAGCGATGCGGTAGGTGAAGGTTAGGAGTTCGACGTCGGCGAAGGGAGCGACGAGGACCAGGCCGGCGAAGAGGGTTGGTGGCGTAGTGGTGGGTGAGGGAGATGCTGACTGCTGTGCCGCAGGATTGGCTGAAGAGGAGGATGCGGGAGGGGGTGATATTGGGTCAGTGCATGGCGAATTCGGCGAGGGTGATGGCGTCGGTTCGGAGGCCGTGCTTGGAGGGGGTGCCGGTGCTGGAGCCAAAGCCCCGATAGTCGATGACGATGGTGTGGATTTGGTCAGGCGTGCCGGCGTAGATGGTACGGTAGCTGGGCGATCGCCAGCCGGAGCCGAGGGTGCATTTAGCGCCGTGGAGGTAGAGAGCCAGGAGGGCTTCTGGGTCGTTTCTGCAAGAGCTTGAAGGAGGGACGCTCCGTGACATCTACTGCCAGACTTTCGGGTGTTGGATGAACTCTTCGTGTTGGCGGTAGAGTTCCAGCGGGAGGATGTGACAAGCATGCAGTGTCTCTCCATCTGGCGTGACGAGATTGAAGGGCGTAACTTGGTTTTGGAAAAGCCCCCATTGCTCAACGACACTGACATCTTTGAACCAAGTGAGCGTCACCCCATGGAGGTAGATGGCGTGGTCCTGGAAGAATGGGATTGTGAGCAGGCCGAGGAAAAAGAAGTGCCCGACGACACCAATGCCCAAAGTCTTGACTGTGTCCGGAAGAGCGAGCCGAGAGCCATCGTGGGCTCGGCAAATTTCGAAACACTAAAATAGCAAGAATATCATAGACGATGAAGAGAAATGAAAGCAACTTAGGCCAAATGCCTGTAGCAGCACTCAGATAGGCGAGCGTAGAACTCTAAAACCCAACCCACCTGCCTCCCGCCGCAGTCTTTTTGCTTCATTTGTCAACCATCTCCTCATCCAAATACCTCAAACAAACCTTCAGAGGTCAGTTGAACCAGAGTTGCCGTGTCCGCTTGATGAAGCCCTTTCATTCAAATTTTGTTAGTTCCTCTCCCAAGGGAAAAAAAACAAACATTATGTCTTATCCCAACGTCCTGCCCGGGTCAACCTGTTCTTCCAACTTCCCGTCTAAGCCGAATACCTGTTTGAGTTCCAGCCCCTGGTCGTCTCAGTGTCCCCGGATCCGATTCAAGATTACTCCACAAGGGTTGGTGGGAGGAGGATATTCCTTGTGGACACGTGCAGGAACCAGGGGAACCGTCAGGGGCCTTGAAAGTTGAGATTAGGATGGGGTGTTGATGTCGATCAGAGCAAACACTGTCACAGGCAACTGAACAGATGGCTGAATTGTTCTTATCATGAATGCTCCTTGCTAGCTGAAGAACATCCAAGCAAGACAAAAATACCCGAAAGGCATTATAGACATTATCCACACAGAAGAGTAACACAGATCCAGACAATGCGCAGTAAATGTCCTCTGACCCAGATTTACAATCAAATCAAACACAATCCCCAGCTCCAGAACTCCCCCCTCGCCCAAGATGACAAGCAGACAATCGCCCTGTATCATACGCCATGCAGATGGTGCCGCCTCCCCAGACCTTTCCAGACAAGATCCAAGCATGCTCTAACATCCCTACCTAGTAGCTCCCCACCCATCACACATTAACCTGAATACAAGACCTACAAAGGGTGCTTCACCGGATGCAGAATGATATTCGGCGCCCAGATCTTTCCCTCCCTGTCCTCAAGCAGCCAAGGCCTCGGAGAGCCCGCCTCCAGCTTGCGGCCCATCCACTCATAAAAGATATGCTTCGCCCAATCCGACTCCCACCAGAACGTCAGACCAGGCCCCCTAGGATGGTCCGAGTCGTCCGGGCCGAGGCCGGTGGTGCTCGCCTTGGGTCCGCCGCGCCACCACTTGCGGCGGTTCTCGACATCGTCGCGGTCGCGGTGGAATACCGGCTGCTGGGGGAAAGCGAGCTTGAGGCCGTGCCACAGGGCAAAGCTGGGGATGGTGGCCTCGGACGGCACGCGGATGCCCTGCTCGAGCTGGGCCTGGTGGATGACGAGCAGCAGCGGGCGCGAGGCGCGCTGGATGGCGGGCGGGCAGTAGAAGCGGGGGGTCTTGACGCCCGTCTTGAGGCCGTAGATCCAGTCGCGGAAGAGCCACTTATTGGGTTTGTTGGCGTCCATGCAGTATGACATGGTGATGGCGTCGGCTTCCTCGCCCACGCCCCACTGGAAGGTCTCGTTGCGCGGGTCCGCAACGGGCGGTTCCGGCCCAATGGGTAGGATCTCGCTGACGCGCATGGGGCCCCAGGCGTGCGTCCCGCCGTCGTTGGCCTTGTCGACGGCCTGGGAAGAATGTGCGGTAGTCGCCTGTCTCGGCAACCATGTGCCAGAAGCTGGAGCGTTCTAGGGACTGCTTGCGCGGCTCGTTGCGCGCCGACATGGTGACGCGGTCAAGGTACTTGCCCGCGTCGCCTAGGAAGCGCATGTCCATCTCGAGCTGCCAGAAGTGATCGAACTCGGGGTAATAGAGGGCGAGGAGCTGCATCGGCTGGAAAACCTGCCACATGGTTCTTGGGGTTGTTAGTCCGGGACAAATCACTTCTGCGAAACGGTGGTCGCTTACCTGTGCTCTTCGATCTTGGGATACCAGCTCTGCAGCAGGCGAACATCCCACAGCAGCGTGATCGACCGGAACTCGGGCGGGACGCGGGCATCCTCGAGCCCCTGCTGGTACGCCGCCTCTGACTCCCAAATGTTGTTGTTGTATCCCTCATAGTCCTTCATATCCACTAGCAAGATCACCTGATGCTCGCCGCCCGACCTGAGACCAGCCTCGGCAACGAGCGAACGCAAGAAGTACAGATCTTCAGGCCGGTAGTCGAACCCGCGCCAGGTGCGCACCACGATGGCGGTGCGCCGCGACGACTCAAACTCGTGCCAGTGGCGGATATCGGGGAACTTGGTCTCGTGGCGAAGGGAGAAACGGTGGTTCTCGGTGGTGTCGTCAAATCGGGTCGCGGTTATGGGGAAGCGATGCCGGTTGTTCTCGAAGCAGTCGTTCTGCAGCTGGCCCCAGTCGACCTTGTTCCAGTCCACCTTTTTGCGGCTGTAATCACTCTGGTCTTCGCCCATGCCGTAGGCTCCATACCGGCCTTCTGCGCTCGTCCAGGTCAGGTCGATGCCCATCTCCTCAAAGGAGCCGGCCCAGGGGGTCGGGTACACTGTGTTGGGACACGCGTCAGCCAGTGGAATCATCGCAGACTCTGGTGCAACATCACGTACAAATATCCAATTCCTGCTCCATGAGGTCGTCATCGCGACTCTGGCCGAGAAGATGGCCGCGGGGACCATGGCAGGCCACGCGGTCGGAAAGCGGCGGCAGTACATTGTGAGTGGGCATGCGCTTTGGCACATCCCGCATATCCGCCAAGTCCTTCTGTAGCTTCGTCCATTGCTGGGGCGCAAGGTGTCCAGGACCGTCGGGCAGCTCGAAGATGAGGTAGTAGACAATACAGATGGCGAGGGTTATGAAGAGGGTCTGGCGCGTAAAGAGGCGGCGGAACCTGGCGCCGCCCAGGCCGAAGCAATCCATCTTTGCGACCAGCGGGGACGAGATGCCGCCTGGTCTGTAGGCTTTGAAGTCGTCCAGCGAAGTCGGAGGCTTGAATGTGAGCTGCTGACGTTATAGTGCCGCGGGGCGCGACATTCGATAGTCGGAGAGCAGCGGGAGTGCTAATTCCACGCAAGTAACGAGCGAACGGGTCGAAGTGAAGGGCTGAAAACACTCGAGGGAGAGACGAAGTCGGGCGAGTCGATGTCGCGGCAACGATTGACGATGACAGCAGACAGCAAAAGACGGACAGCAATAAAAATTGAGATTGCCAAGTTTGGGGAGAGGGAGGAAGGAACAGCGCCCTCTCCTGACAGCCCCTGTCCAAAAGGCGCCTCATCCACGCTCTCCCCCAAAGTGGCTAAAACATTGGCGGATATTTCGAGACCCACAGCGTCCAACTGGACATCCCGGTTTCATTTCCATGGACGGAAGCAGACCGACACGAGAAACGGCCCGGCTCGTCCTTGAATTAATCATTGTACTTGATAAAAACCTCATCCATCCCGATCAACCCTCTCCAACGCCGAGGAGCCGTGATTTTTTCACTGAGCAGGTCTCTTCGGCTGGACCCTTGGACTCGACATGCGACGATAAAGTTCAGACGAGGGGCTCAAAATGACTAGCGCGTTCGCCACTCCCGCTAGCATCCGTCTGGTTTGGCCAGGCCCAAACCAGGGGTTTCGCGCTTTCAGGGGTCTCGCTTCGATTGCAACCGAAATCTGCCCCAACACCACAAACCGCAAACAGCAGACGACATTCCAAAACAACACCCTTGGCTATCCTCAGTAGAAGGACTCACACATCGCCGTCTCGAAAGGTTGGTGCGATTTACAGACCCTCTTCTCACGTAGCCAACACCCGACAAGTGCCGATGACGCGCAATCACAGCACTGCCTCGCGATCATCGCCTCTCGTTTCTCGGCACTCGCTTGGCCAGATAACCGCCTCAAACCACTCGGCGCAATCCGATATCATCGGCACCAATTCAGCACCTGCGAGGAATCGAACCCCACTCGAAAGCCCGATCACCCTCTTTTTTTAACACGCCTCGCTCGCGGCGGCTCCGACAGAGAGGGCTTTGGAAACGACATTGAGAGTCCCAGAAGGATATGTACCCCACCACCAGCGGGTTCCACACCCAGATCCAACCTGACGTCGTCATCCACCTCCCCACGGAACTCGGCTCGGCTCGCCTCGGATGGCCGTGCAACCGCCAACATATTCTTGCGTGCCCGACTCCTGCTCTCTTCCGTTGTCGAACCGGTGATATACAAAATTTGCCTGCGATGTGTAACTGTAAGTTATCTGCAGGCTGAAATATTTGGTGGGCGTGCAACAGCTGTTTGACGGGGATAGATTGCGAAGGGGAAGCCGGGAGCCGTGCTCGGAAGCAGTACCGCGGTCCGGTGTAGTATCTTGGGTAAGTGACGGAGAGATATGCCGTGCGATGATACGGGGGGTTTGTTACTGTCGAGGTTGGTCAACTACGGTGAGAACGTGCGAGCGCCGATGAGGGCCCTTCGGAAACGTGCATGCCATGCTCTGGGTGTAAACTTGCTGTGTTCCGGTAAGAAGCAGAGGAGGTAATGACAGTGCCACAAGGTCGGCTCGACATGCTCGATCAACCAGCGAATCGACAATGACAGTAATTAACGGCCGTCTGGGGAGGGAGGCTCAGGAAACGTTACACAACGAGACTCCATCGCGTTCGGCATAAATGCATTTTTCAAACCTTCAAGTGATGAGAACGTTCTTTTTATTTTCGACCATGAACAGCAGTGCCCTCAGGAGCGCTTGGCAACATCCCCCGCCGGCACCTCCGCCTCCCGGAAGCTCTTCATCGGCTGCAGTCCCCACCGCCCAAACATGGCCGCATCCTCATCCCATCCATTACACTCCGTCGTCAACATCTTCTCGCCCGTGAAGATGGCGTTCGCTCCGGCCATGAAGCAAAGCGCCTGCTGTTCCTCCGCCATCGTCTTCCTCCCAGCCGCAATGCGAATGATGGTAGCCGGCATGATGACCCGGGCAGTAGCTATCGTGCGCAGCATGCTCGTGAATTCGACAGACTTCCTTTCCCCCAGCGGTGTCCCCTTAATAGGCACTAGTGCATTAACGGGGAAGCTCTCGGGGTGGCTCGGCAGGGTCGCAACGGTATACAGCAGACCAACACGGTCCTCCGAAGTCTCCCCCAACCCCAAAATCCCCCCGGAGCAGACGTTGATTCCCGCATCGCGAACGTGCCCCAGCGTCTTCAACCGCTCATCGTAAGTCCGAGTCGAGATAACACTCGGATAAAACTCCCGACTGGTATCAACATTATGGTTATACGCCGTCAGCCCCGCCTCCTTCAACTCTCTTGCCTGCTCGGCATCAATCATGCCCAGCGTGACGCACGACTCCATGCCCAGGGCTCTTACGCCCGCCACCATGTCCTTGATGTTGCGCAGGCTGTTCTTGCGGCCGCGCATGTCTCGCCAGGCGGCGCCCATGCAGAAGCGGGTACTGCCGTTTTGCTTGGCGATGCGGGCTGCTTCGAGGACGGATTCAACGGTCTCGACGCGCTTGGCTTCGATACCTGTGCCCTTTTGGTAGCGGGTGGATTGTGCACAGTAGGAGCAGTCTTCGGTGCACCCGCCGGTTTTAATGTTCATGAGAGTGCAGAGCTGGACGGATGCGGGGTTGTGGAAGCGTCGGTGGATGGTGGCCTTGAGGGGAGTCAGTGAGATGGTTGAGGTTAAGCCAAGACGGTGCTTGGGAATACTCACGGCTTGATAGGCCAATTCCATCAACGGCTGGTAGTAGATCGCCGAGATCTCGTCCCGGGTCCAGTCATGTCTCGGCGCAATGGTGACAACTGCCTCCTGTAGGATCCGCTGGGCTCGTTGTTGACGTTCTGCATCGTGTTGCACCTGAGGCGACGACGGAGGGTGAGGTGTTTGTGATGGCGCTTCAACAACTGTTGACATGCGGAGTTGAACGGCCCTCGGCTGTAGAGGGTTGCCGCGGGGAGCCGCGGAGGCCGAACGCACGCGAGCCGCCCGCAGCAACACCAGCTGGCATGAAGCCCTCATGTCGTAAAACGAGGATTTCGGTGCCTGAACGGAATGCCCAAGTGCCGGGGATTTGTCTTTTCTTGCAGAAAAGAATGCAAGAAGAACGGAATGAAGGTTGAAATGCCGACTCAGCTTACAATTTGTTGAGCATCCCGCGTTGAGATGCAACCCTGAGTGGGGACATGCGAGGAGACATCGTCGCGTGGGGTGAGTCAACTGCTCGCACTCCACGCATCTGAATGCCAAGTCGTCCGATGATTGAGAAAACCCCGATAACGGTCCAGACGAAGGAGCATGCCTCACTTTTGTGTCGGGTGTTGAGGACTGCGGCCGGCCGGGCAGTCCAGAGCCACAGGTTGCGCCCTGGGTCAAGGCCCGAAGCCTTGCAAGTCCGCAGCCACGTGCAAAATCCTCGCCTTCGCGGCGGATGGCTGCTGAGCTCCCGGGTCAGACGATCGTTGATGGGCCACCAGCCACATCCCTCTCCAAAACGGTCCCCGAGTCTGTCGTGAATTGAGCCCCTGGCAGCAGCTCAAAACCTCTTGACACCCTCCATCCACTCCTTCCCGGACTTCGCACCATCATGGGCCTTGCGGAACAGTTTCCTCTCCCAATCCTCAAGCCCTCGAAGGAAATCCTCACCGGCACCTCCAATACCGAGATTACTCCCCTCCTCGGCCGCACCTTTGCCCTTGTGCCCAACACCACCAACTTTGCGAGCGTGAAGTGCAATCTCAGACGCGCGAGTAACGAAGGTTTTGCGGAGGACGGCGGCCAGTTCTTGCTCCTCTGACAACTCCATCATATGCGTGGCTAGGCCGTAGAAGTGGGCACTCTGGTCACGGAGCGGTACGGCGCGGGGGTCGGCTTTAAGAGCTTGGATGACATCGTTGCCTAGCGCTGATGGGAGGTCGAATGTGACGAAGGATTTGCCCTCGATGTCGCCTGTGTTGGCAATGGCGAGCATTTCGGCGAGCCAAAGCGGGAGGCTGACTTTGGTGCCGGATTTAAGCGGTTGCGTCGGGGTGTTGTCGAGGTAGCCTAAATCGGGAAGTTCGAGCTGGAAGGTGCATGGAATTTTCTGGATGCGTTGTCGTGTCAGTCTCGTGGTCTTGGGTGAGAGAAATGGAGTATCAGTCGGGGCTTTACCTCTGCATCGGTAAGGATGGAGTCGATGTCGTAGTAAGACATGTTGATAGTACAATTGCGTGGGTGGGGGGGGGGGGGGGCCAGAAATAACGGAAAGAACACGACCGAATTTACAATCGATTTGCTGTCTTAAGAAGGGGCCTCGGCAACAAGAGGATCTCGACGACAACGCGAAATGGAGGGGGACGCGCCTGTGGCTGATGCTCATGGCTGGGGATGCACTAGCCACAAGAGTTCTTGAGTTGCCGAAATGTGGGGCAATGACGAAATGGTGAAGTTGCCGAAGCTTCCCCCGAGCTTCGACGGATCGCCGAACAAGTTTGACAGTTAGGACTCGGCTCTGCGGCAACTTTGAACCCTTCGAAAGTACAACAACTAAACACCCCCTCGCCGGTTTTTGCAGTTCCCAATTGACACTCTAGCGTTCAGATACCCATCGCCAACATGTCTGCTTCTCTCTTCCGCACCGCTCCCGCCCTCCGCGGAGCTCTCAGAGCTGCCGGAGCTATCAAGCCGGCCGGCTTCGCCAGCACGAGCTTCGTGCGCGGCAAGGCCACGCTCCCCTGACCTTTCGTGTAAGTTACCGCGCTACACCCTTGGGCGAGAATCAAGTACTCACCGCCTCCACCCGCAGACGACTACGGTGCCCTCGAGCCCTACATCTCGGCTGAGATTATGGAGCTCCATCACTCGAAGCACCACCAGACATACGTGAACGGCCTTAACAGCGCGCTCGAGAGCATTGCCGAGGCCGAGGGCAAGGGCGACTTTACCAAGGCTGCGTCCGCGGCGCCCCTCCTCAACTTCCACGGCGGCGGCCACCTCAACCACAGCCTCTTCTGGGAGAACCTGGCGCCCGCCAGCCGCGAGGGCGGCGGCGAGCCGTCGGGCGCTCTGAAGGTGTGTCCTTGCCCACACACCATCTCCACCCTCTGACTAAACACTTCCATACTAACCCACCTCCACCAGACCGCCATCAACTCGGACTTCGGCTCCTTCGAGGCCTTCCGCAAGCAGACCAACACGGCACTGGCCGGTATCCAGGGCAGCGGCTGGGCATGGCTGGTCAAGGATAAGGCGGCGGGCACGCTCGGGCTGGTGACGCGCGCCAACCAGGACCCGGTCACGGGCAATTTTGTGCCGCTGATGGGCATCGACGCGTGGGAGCACGCGTACTACTTGCAGTACGAGAACCGCAAGGCCGAGTACTTTGACGCCATTTGGAATGTCATTAACTGGAAGACGGTGGCGGCGCGGTTTGAGAAGGCTTAGGTTGGTGCAGAATGGCTTTGGAGTTGACCTTGAAGCTAGGA
Source organism: Collariella sp. IMI 366227 (assembly GCA_027946355.1). NCBI lineage: Eukaryota > Fungi > Ascomycota > Sordariomycetes > Sordariales > Chaetomiaceae > Collariella > Collariella sp. IMI 366227. Next base: position 165,522 of record JAPEUS010000014.1, read on the forward strand.
AAGGGGTGATTTTGTACCATCTTAGCGAGAGCTTATTGTTGAATTGCTGTATCATCGGAAAGTCAATGCGCCTCAAATCTCGAACTCACAAGGGGACATGGCCTTGTACCGTTCTCTTGTCTCCCAAGCCCGCACCCACATGGAGGATGGTTGTCCTCACCTGCCTGTACCCAAAATCCGGAGCAGTTTCTACCCACTCGCCCGCTGTTTTCCAGCCTGTGTTGGTCCACGCAACATGCACCGGGTCGCCGTGCCATCAGCGGAGCACCCCTGTTTCTCGCCGAGCTGGCTACCCCCGTTCAGCCCAGCATCAGCGGTTCTTAATTCTCCGACAGGAAGCTGGATTCCCTGTCTTGGTTTAAAGCAAAAGAGACAGGGCACGTGAAAGAATGACTAAAAATTCGGTGACCATCAGATCACCGTCACCCAGATTTGTTGCTCACCGCATTCATGCGTGGGCAAGCAGCTGCCTCATCAAGGCAATTGCCTATCTCGGGGCAATGAACCCCAAATACAGAACCAAGCTGGCAATGCGAGCGCCCTCTGGGTGGTCAATTTGTCCCTGGAACTCCTGGAAATGGAGGTCCAACAACGACGGGACCCAAGGACCTGATCCCATGACCTCGTCTTCCTGGATTCAGGGTCTTCACCACGCCATTGGACAGGTGAGTCTCCCACCTCAATATTCTCTTCCAGTATTCAGCGAGGACTTCCCCACGTTTGCCCCAAACCTCGAACGATGTTTGCCCTCTCCCCGGTCGTCCCGAAGCGCTGGGGGGCTCCAAGTCCCAGGAGTGCCAGGCAGGGCGGAGACTTTGGTGGATGGGATCTTGGCAGAACAGCTCCCGCATCCTTGCACATGCACGCCAAGCCTGGCAGTTAATGCCCCACTCTTCCTTCGAGCCGACCACGAAGACGGACACCCATGGATGCCCTTGAGCTCTTGTTTTCCATTGGCTTGCAACACCCGAGACGCTGCAGGTGACAGCCAACCTGGAGATCTCCGGTTTGTGACCGTTGATTTTGGGTGTCACACAGAGAAACAGAATGTTTCTCTTGAAGGTTGTTCAACTTGACCGTTTCGCGGCCAGCCGCCCCTTGTGCCACGCTACTGTCCTCGCGGCGGCGGCAATGCTCGTGCTAACAACCGAAGTCGATGGATCCGGTTCCCGGCGCATGGAATGGTGGGGTTCGCTTACTTGCCCCGCCTGAGCTTCGTGGAGCTTGACGAGAGCTGGGATGGGCAACAAAGACCTTGAATCGCTCACCGGGTTCGACGGGAGGGAACCGGCGTGCGGACATTTCGCTCGGCTTCCTGCGCTCGTCTTGTTCCAGAAGGAGGCCTGTTCACATGACCAAGGTTGCGTGTTTTCGCCAGCGCTGCCTCTAAAGGTCGTATTGGGCATCAGGACATTCCCCTGGGTATGGCTCGACCCCTGCGTCGAAACCCAGATTTGAGCACTCCCTGCTATCCCAGAAACCAGAAACTCGTCCGAACCGTGACCATGGGCTCTGGAGCTGCTCCTCGAGTCCAATTGCCAGAGGAGATGGCACGAGTGGCGTGTAGCATTGAGTTCCTAGTTCAGCTCCTGGATGTTCCTCATCAGCGTCGTATGATACCTCCTCTCTCCTCGCTCGCACCCCTTGTCCATAAAGTGACACAGCGGCTCTCCTACCACCCCTTTTCTCCCAATGCCGACCTTGCATATCTCGACAATCTCAAACTCGGCTCGGTTGCAACACAGCAACACTTCTCATCTCTCGGTTCTTCCATCGGCATCGGCTCCTTCGATCGCGAAGCGTCATCATTCCAGGCCGTTGCGACCCCGCCATCCCGCGAAATCCACAGTGGATCACCCCACTAAATCCCGTGCCCCACCAGCCAAATTCGTGCAAGTCCAGCCCAACCCTGGCTTCAGACCCCACTTCCAACGCACGACACAGCAGGGCTGTTGGATCGTCTCGGACGTTGACATCACCATCACGCCGGGACGCGGGAGGGAGGGACCCTTGCGAGCTACGGGACTTTGTCTAAATAGATCACTTTTCCATCCAGGGCCGGCAATCTCAGTGCCAGAAGAGGAGGAATCCCATCAGTTCAGCCCAACTCAGACCGCCTTGACAACCCTCAAGGTTCCCCAACGAACTTACACATCACAAACTGACAGCCAAGCCGCGGAAGACGCCCGCATCCCGACCGACCCCAAGCCCGGAGTCTGCTGTACTACCGCCGGGAGCACATCCGTCTGTTCATCATCTCCGATCGTCAGATCCCTCACCGCCGGCTGCGACAGTTCAGCGGAGTGCGTGTAAGTCAGCTTTCTCGTGGTGATCCCTACTCCCCGTTGTGTCGTGGGATCGATAGTCCCCGCCCAAAATTCCCCTACCCTTCAATATCACAACACCCCATCGCATGCTGCCGGCCACAGCTGGCACAACATGGTTTGATGGCTGGTCTTTCACCGACATTGCTAGCCGCATCTCCATGCAAGAGAGGACGTGGCGGCAATGGCAAACCACTGCCAACGGCAACCTGTCAAAAGACGTGGCAGTCCTGGTCCGTCCAGTGACCCCTCTTCGGAGAGGCAGTCGGGTTGCGGCATGGACACAGTCGAGTCGGGTTTCACTCCGCTTGCTCTCGCTGGACGTTATCCCATCAAGTGTCTTCCCGATAGCGGACAGGCCTGAGGTCGTTCTGCAGCACGGGGGGTTGTGACACAGCGCGCGGGGTGAGGGAGATGTGTGCTACATCGGGGTGGCACTCGAGAAAGGGGCAAATCCCACCAAGTCCCCTCGCTAGTCGACACCGACACGCCGTGTGTCCCGACATGTCGGATCGAGGCATTGACAATCTCGTTTCGCAGGAATAGTAACACAAAAAAGCGGAAGCGGAAAGGGTAAGATCATGACCGACCGATCTTCAGACGGGGTGGGCGAGAACGCGCACATCCAGCCTAAAGACTGGGCCCAGGGAAGCAACCTAAACCTCGACGTGGGCGAAGGAGGTGCAAGTGTTGCCCCACCCCACCTCCCCGACCGCGACAACCAGGAAGACCTGCCCAGGTAAGAGCTACCCCCTCCCCCTCCCCACTCACCCCTCACCCATCCATGTCCGCAGCTGCACGCACGAGCAGCAACAGGGCGACCTGCGTCACCGCCTCGAGGCAGCAGCACGCGGCTCCCCGCCCCATGCCTCTCCTCCAATGCCTTCCATTCGTTCCAATTGCCATCCTCCTCCACCAAACAAATTGCCAAGTTAACCAATTGACCCCCGCGAACAGGTCCGTCCCACGCCACCACTCCTCCTCGGGCCCCTCCCTGCCCCAGCAGCAACCCGAGCCGCAACCTGCTTCTCTCTCCCCGTGTTCGTCGCCGCCACTATCGTCTGGGCAAGCACCATCACCCCACTCCAGTACCAACCCCTCGTCCGACCCACACCATCCTGCCCCGGCTGCTGCACCCTCCTCGTGGGCGTCGGCAGCTATAAGCGCTGCTGCCCACCTAGCTGACCGCATCCCAACTCCACGCATCATTGACCGTGATCGAATCCGCTCTCTAGCTAGCGGCGACCCCTCCCCAGCATCCAGCGGCACCGAGAACGACGTCGAGTCAATCACCAAAAGCAGCACCCACGCTGGTGACCACCACCACCACCAACACCGCCCCCACAAGAGCATCCGCCCCTTCATCCGCGCAGTTATGGCGTTCGAGAAGAGCCGCAAGTTTTCCACGGGCACTTCGGTGCACCGTAAGCGTCAGATGAGCACGCTTGTCGAGAGAGAGGGTCACTTTGGTCCGTCGCTCACGGTATGTCTTGATACATTCTGCCTGTGAAGCAATGTTGCTGACTTGACAAGACGCTCTACCTGGGTATCTCGGCCGTCTTCGCCGACGACCACACTGCCGTCGTGGCCCTGGCCATCCACGACACCGTCTACCTGGTCGACTTCTCCGTCAAGCGCATCGTCCTCGACGACGCCATGAGGATGGGCGCCGACCTCATCGCCGACTATGTCATTTCCGAGGTCGAGAAGTACGAGCACGAGAACTTCTCCAAGTTTATTGGCGCCGGCCTCCCCACCACGCTCAAGTATATGAGCCCCTCGCTGTGCTCCCGTCTTTGGCTCGAGCTGGACATTGTGCCCATTGTCATGCGCCCCGATGACGAGCACAAGGAGAAATCGTTCTGGGACGTCAAGCGCGTCGACGAGCAGGCTGATTCAATGGCCCGCAAGTGTATTATGTGAGTGAACAGGCATCATTTTTAGTATGTACAGTGACTGACAAAACACAGGAACTTTGGCCCCTCGCTTGTCCCCCTGCTCCAAGTTGGCTGGCGCGGCGTTGTCCAAACTGACGCTGGCTTCCGCGCCCACCTGACCACCGTCCAGAACCACAAGGACACCTGCGGCAAAGCCACCTGGGAGACCATGCTCACCTACGCCAAGCAACTCAGGGGCAACAAGACCAAAATTGCCTTCTTCAGCTCCACTCCCCAAGGCGGTGGTGTCGCCCTCATGCGTCACGCCTTGGTGCGCTTTGCGCGTCTCATGGGCGTCGATCTGACGTGGTATGGTGAGTACAATATCCCAATTCCTCGGCCCCTGGGACACAAAAGTAATACCTTGTAGTGCCCAAGCCTCGGCCGGGCGTGTTCCGTATTACCAAGAACATCCACAACATCCTCCAGGGAGTCAGCCATCCGGATCAGCGCATCTCGGCCGAGGAGAAACAAGCTATCATTGACTGGATCACCGAGAATGCCAACCGCTACTGGTTCTCTGAGGGTGGCCCTCTCTGCCCCCCCGAGGAAGGAGGTGCGGACGTTGTAATTGTGAGTAAAGCCATTTCATTGCCCATCCTCCCACGCTCTCATTCTCCATCAACCAAGCCCCTGTCTGCAAGGTTGCTGCAAAACCACCATTCGATCCAGTCTATCCCGGGGGGGGGCGTGGGGGAGTAATTACACACCTCGGTGACATTCCATACTGATGAATTCAGATCGACGACCCGCAAATGCCGGGTCTCATTCCCATGATCAAGAAGGTCACTCCGTACCGCCCGGTGCTGTACCGGTCCCACATTCAGATCCGCAGCGACCTCGTCGCCAAGGCGGGCTCGCCGCAGGCCGACATCTGGGACTTCCTCTGGAGCAACATCCAGGGCTGCGACATGTTCATCAGCCATCCCATCCCCATCTTTGTCCCTCACACCGTTCCCCGCGAGAAGGTCGTGTATTTCCCGGCCACCACTGATTGGCTCGATGGCCTGAACAAGCACAAGCATCTTAACAAGTGGGATTCCGGCTACTATGGCAACATGTACAACATTGCCTGCCACACCCAGCGCATGTAAGTTATTCGACTCGGAAGGCTCTATGAGCACTGCTAACAACACCAGGACTGAGCTCAACTGGCCCGCGCGCAAGTACATCATCCAGGTCGCACGCTTCGATCCTTCCAAGGGCATCCCGACAGTAATCGACTCGTACGCCGAATTCCGCCGCCGCTGCGAGAAGGCCGGTATGACCGATGTTCCGCAGCTGGTGGTGTGTGGCAATGGCTCAGTCGATGACCCCGATGCCAGCCTCATCTACGACCAGACCATGAGCCAGCTCGAGACGTACTACCCGGATCTTGTTAAGGACGTCAGCGTTATGCGTCTAGATCCCAATGATCAGCTCATTAACACGGTGTTGGCCAATGCCCATGTCGTGCTGCAACTGTCGACCCGTGAAGGGTTTGAGGTGAAGGTTTCCGAGGCGCTGCATGCCGGCAGGCCGGTGATTGTTACGAATACTGGAGGTATTCCGCTGCAGGTGAAGGATAAGGAAAATGGCTTCCTGGTTGCGCCTGGTGACTGGAAGGCTGTTGCCGGCCATCTCATGGATCTGTTCACGGACGACGACCTCTGGAAGCGCATGAGCCATGCCGCGGCTACGGGTGTTTCGGATGAGGTGGGGACTGTGGGCAACGCCCTGGGCTGGTTTTACCTCGCAGCGAAGTGGAATGAGGTCGGTGTGGAGAGGCATGGTAAGGGTGGATTGAAGGGAGGCGAGAAGTGGGTGAATGATATGGCGCGGGAGGATGCCGGGTATTTGTATGCGCAGAGTGAGAATAGGCTGCCGAGGCATTTTACGCAGCGGAGGGAGGTGGCCGTGCATACGAAGGCTGAGGAGGCGAAGCCGGCGCCGGAGGTGGAGGGGGAAGGGGAGGTTGAGGCAGCGGCTGAGTGAGGGGAGGTCTAAAGCGTAGATAGAGAGGTTGGAAGAGGGTGAAGGAAAGGGGAGTATTGGTGGGCTTCTGGGCTGTGAGAGAGTTGCTGGGTGTTGTTGGTATTGAGGTGGTATGAGCATGGCGTGGGTTCTTGGACCGCAAGCTCGGCATCTGGTGTTTTTGAGATAGGCACATGGCCAGAGGTGCCAATGCACTTCCCACACAGACAAAGCGGGTCTTGAAGAGGGATTTGGATGGTTGGTTCGGTTTGATGAGTTGCCCAGTCGTGCCAACCGTGTTAATCGAGAGAGAACGGGAGGGTGTAGCCAGATCGAAGTTGTCCTCCCTGCTGCTGTCAAAAATATGGCTCCACGGCCACGGGGCTGAAGGGGACGTGGCTGTTTGTGCTTTGCGAACGACCAGAGTTGCCCTGTTTTTCGCTTTCTTCTCTATCAACAAGTCTACAGCTCTCCGTAAATCGTGAGCCCATCAGCAAAACAAACCCCGTGAAACGCCATATATCCTTAAAACCTATCTCCACCCAACATCATCCCCTCCTCCCTTCTCTCTGTTCCCCCATTAAACCGACATCTCCATCGCAATCCCCTATGCGGATTATACCCCCTCACAACGAAATCCTCCGCCCGCCACCCATCCACCACCCCATCCCCTTTTCCCCAAACCCTCTGCCTCCCGCACGATATCCAGCTCGGGAAATCCCGTGGTTCCCGCTCAAGCTGGGTTTCGAGCGCCGAGACGTGGTTGAGATAGATGTGGGCGTCGCCCATCACGTGGGTGAGGCTGCCGGGGACGAGGTCGCATGCGTACGCGAGCATGTGGGTGAGGAGCGCGTACGAGGCGATGTTGAAGGGTACGCCGAGACCCATGTCGCAGGAACGTTGGTAGAGTTGGCAGTGGAGGTGGCCCTGGGGTTTGGATTGGGGTTGGTGTGTCCGTGGGGTAGGGGGTGGAGGAGGTTGTTGGTGGTTGGGTGCCCTTGCGAGACCCTGGGTAGGAGACGTAGAACTGCGCGAACATGTGGCACGGCGGCAGAACCATGCGCGACATGTCGGCCGGGTTCCAAGCGCTGAGGACGAGGCGGCGGTCGTAGGGGTTGGTGCGCAGCATGTGCACGATACGTGCAAGCTGGTCGACGCCCTTGCCTGTGTAGTCTGTCTTGGAGTCGACGTACTCGGCGCCGAAATGCCGCCATTGGAAGCCGTACACGGGGCCCAGGTCGCCGGCCTCGCGGTCCGTCAAGCCCAGGCTGTCGAGGAACTCGCGCGAGCCGTTGCCGTCCCAGATCTTGACGCCCTGTGAAGAGAGGGTCTGGGAGGAGGTGTCGCCTGAGATAAACCAGAGAAGCTCGGCGATGACGGCTTTGGTGAAGACGCGCTTGGTGGTGAGGAGTGGTAGGATGGGGACGCCTGAGCGGTTGAGGGGAGAATTTGAGCGGGCGCGGGGCAAAGATTGAGTAGGTGCCGGTGCCGGTGCTGGAAAAAAAAAAACAATATTAGCTGCGTGTCAGGACGGGAATTGGGAAAAGAAAGAGACGGACCGATCCTCCCGAAGCTCGCCCTGGTCGAGAATCTCGCGGACAAGGTCGAGGTACTGGTACTCTTCGTGGCGGGGAGTAGAAGAGGAGGCAGCAGCAGGTGCCGCTGCGGGCGTATCGTTTTGCGTGACTGTCATTGTGCGGGAGGATGGTTCGATCGGCTGGAGATAAATGTTCGGAATCTCAGGCTCTGGATTACAACTGCAGCTCAAGTCGCTCGGGTTGGTGGTGGTTGATGGGGAGACGCGCCAGGCTCTTAACGCGTCGACGCGCTGGGCACCCTTGACCCCGCCCCCACCAAAGGCGCTGTGTGGCTGCTATGGCGCATGGGATCCACTCACCTCGATGGCAGTGGCGCTGCACTCTTCCTCGTCTTCCTAAACCGAACCGCTGGCATACTTGCTCAGCTGAGAACAGGCATGGCAAGACTCAACGGCTACCTCCACCGCATTGGAGCATCATCGTCAGATCAGTGCGACTGCGGACAAGCAAAAGAAACAGTGGACCACTTCCTTTTCCGATGCAAAAAATGGACGGCATACCGAACAGAGATGCTCGAATGCACAGATACCCACAGGAGCAATATCTCCTTCTACCTAGGAGGGAAGTCGACATCGGACAATAAAGACTGGACTCCCAATATGGTGGCCGTTCGGGCAACCATACGATTTGCGATGGCCACGGGTCGGCTTGACACCCATCGACTGCAGGCCGACTAAGACACCTAACCACCACACCCAACCGAACTCATAACCCTCACCTCGTGCCTGGGATAGCAGGCACCGCTTCAGCCGCCGAAGATAGGACGTTGAACACTTGGAGAATCGCCTTCAAGCCAGCCTACCAACAATCCCACTAACCCACGGGAATCCGAAGAGAAATGGAACAAGGGACTGCATGTACTAGAATGGACTCTGTATGGGCTTGGACGAAATCATGTCATATCTTGGGAAATGTATAGTCAGATTGTTATAGTTGCCCTTTCGGCTTAGCCGCCGGGCGTTAATAAATTGTATTGTATTGTATTGTAAACCGAACCCGCATGAAAGATCCATGGATGTTGAACTTTGCAACCAAGTGGTTGTGACAAATTAAGCAATACGGAACTTAAGAAGTTTATAAGCCGTCTATAAAGATCTAATTATTAAGAAAAAGTGAAATCCAACCCAGGAACCCAAAAAACTTGAAACCTCACGAACTCCCCGCACCCTTTACCAAGACCAGATTGCTCTTGCTGGCGGCATTATGCTTGCAAACATCCTTTCCTCTTAACGCCAATTCAAAGAAGGAGTAGAGCTCGACAAAGCTATAGGCAAGAATCGTCGGCAACATTAAGACCCAATGCACCAGGCCTCTTGTAATACCCCAAACACCCTGGTTGTAATTATCCCCCGGTACAGGGAGGCACCAACGAGCGAGAACAGTGACAACAAGCAAAAACGCGTATTGCGTTCCCAAGAAGATGAAGCGGATAGTGGAAAACAGAGAATCGCTGACGAAGAGTCGATCATGTTCGGGCGCAGCCATGTTGACGAGCTGAACAAAGAAGGGGGGAAATGATCGAGAAGATGGCGCTGGCGCAAAGAACGAGTCCGTAGTAGATGAAGAAGCGCGTGGCCCAGCTGATGGACAGATAGAGCGAGGGCATCCGGTAGGTCTTGACGATAAAATAGTGAAAGACCTCGCCGGCGCCAATGGTCCATCGGCGAACCTGCAGGGCCCATTCGCGAATTTCGTCCACGTAGTTGGCGCCAGAGGTCGGACCGTTGATGGAGATAAGATTCAGGGGCCGGATGCGGATTTCTCGTCGTGTGAGGATGGTGTAGCGAATCAAGGCGATGATGTCCTCCATCTGGTAGGCCGGGACATGGGATTGATGTTCCAAGGAATCAAAACACCCATGAAGAAGAAGGTGCGCAGAACACCGGTGATGTCGACAAAGAAAGGCATCGAGTCGCGCTTGTAGACAATGATGGATTGCCAGATGGAGGAGTGGCGGTCAGCGAAGTCCAGCTTGGAGTACTCGGTCTCCAGCTCCAGCATGTACTCAGGATCGAAAACGGCGTCGCAGTCGCAGTTGGTGAAGATGTGTTCGTATGTCTCGTAGTTGTAGTCGGCATCTTGACGGAGGACCTGGAGGCCCTGGCGACAGGCGTAATTCATGTTGGAGCACTTGCCACTAATCTCGCCGGGAATGCCCGAGGGGTGGAAGGTGACGATGAGGCGGAGGAATTTGCCCTCGTACTTTGCGCAAATTTCATCGCGTTTGGCTTCCTTGTCGGGTGTGCGGCATTCCATGCCGACGATGACGGAGAGGCGGGATGCGGCATCCTTTTTGCTGCACGAGAGAGTCCAATGTGGTTTGCAGTACGCTCATAGGTTCCTTGTACAAGGTCATGGCAACGACATGACGAAGGGTTGAGTGCTCGTTGGCCCTGGCGCCAGCTGATTCGACATCTTGGGCTTTTTTCGTCTTGAGCTTGTTCCGGCGGTTGATGGCCAGTGTTCGACGAATGGCGCAAATGATAGCAATCAGCCAGATTAGTTGAAAAAGACCCATCGCAATGACGAAGACGATGTTGGTTGCTTGGTTGACGTAGGGAATGAGAGGCATCCATATTGGAAATAGAAGAAAAATGAAGATTGTCAGGAGGAACAACAGGTTCCAGCGGACATAGCGGTTGGCTGCTTCGAGTTTTGCAGCGTTGATGCCATTGTCTGTTGGGATATTGAGAGATGAACCTGATGAGGAGGATGAAAGCACCTTGGGCGCTGAGCTGTCGAGAGATGAGACTGATGAGGAAGAGGAAGGCATCTTGGGCGGTGGGCTGTCAAGAGATGACCCTGATAAAGAGGTTGAAGGCATTTTAGGGGGAACTTCTCTCAAGAAACAAGAGCTAAATAGTTCAATTCTCGAGGGCAGTAACCAGCTTGGAGGGAGTTCTTGTTTTCTTCTGTTTGTATCTGTCAAGTGTGTTCGTACTCGTTGTTTACAGTCTCCACCTCCAGTGCTCCATGAATCAGCTTGCTGCCTACCATTATATGGCAAGAAAGAAAAAAGTTGAATATTGACTGCTAGTCTAGCCTCCTATTGATTTGATTATGGGACCATTTCATCGATTTCTTGCGCCTCCCCCGTTGTCCCTGCAGACTCTGCCATTGTTTCCCAATTTTTAATTCCCAGTGCTCCATAACTCAGCTGGCTAAATGTCAATACATGGACAAAGAAAGAAAGTCTAGACCCTGATCAGGCTTGGTGTTGCAGGGGTGTAGATAAATTCGACCCCAGTCAGAATGGTCTTTGCTACACTTGGCATTACAACTATCATTCAGCTGGACCGTCGGGCCGCCGGCGAGTGCGGAGCCCTCAGCCAGCCGCAATGCGATCCAAATTGCCCTGAACCGCTGAAGGAATTCAAGGAAGCCGCACCATGAAAGCATCACGAGATCTGCCACGATGCGCCAGAACGTGCAAGCCCCAAGCTGCCGCTTTCAAGTTTGTGAAGGTACAGCACATGGGAGACCATGAGACAACATCAAGCGCAAGAAGGAGTTATTTTCCCCCCTTGATATTATCCAAGGGCTTCCGCTTGCACAACAAAGCCACGTTCCTCAAAAATCCACCTCTTGAAGATATTGTTGACGACCAATGCAGCAAAGAGCCCTCCCTTGCTTGCTGGTTCAGGTTCACGCAAACAACGGGGTATGAGGCCAGACCCACATGGTGGCGGCACGGAACGTCTGCCTTTTCCCGGGACAAGGGCTTATCGGAGAATAATACTGGTGGGCTGAGGATCGATATCGTCTCGCTCGCAGTTCACTAAACAAGGAACAACGACAAGCTCCTCTCTCCGACTCCTTCGGCATCTCCCCCCTCAAACTAGCGGCCATGGGCCTGAACCAGCTCCTATTCCCTAGGCCTGGCGGATGGGTGGTCGAAAATAACTCATTCTTTTTCCTCAGCTGGTTTAATGCTTTAGCGGTGACAAGTCAATCGAGCTGCCGACGACGGTTTTGAATTCGCCCTAGAGAGTGTGCGTCGATGATGTTGAGACGGACGGCGGCTATCAATACGGATACTTTGTGAAGCGCTTCCGCAATATCAGTGATGATGAGACGGGGCAAAAGCTCCTGCCAAGTATAACGAGCTGCTCGCACGCGTCCCTGATGACCCTCGCTGCAACACTACCAGCCTGGCCTACGTCACCGCAGCCGCCGCGTGGCACAAGCGGCTATGTCGAGCCGAAGTTGTAGAAGAATTTCTGGGCTGGTTGTTTGGTGAGGTGTAATTGGGGTATCGGACCCCAAGAGGATGTTTTGCTCGGTGAGGGAGGCTTGGGCGACAGCGTTGTTGGGGAGAGATTGTAACGTTGTCGATGGAGGAGCGGCCCAGCGGGCCTGCGCTGCCGTTGGGGGAGGCGGGGAGCAGACCGAGCAAATAACTGATCATTGGAGGTTGATGTGATGTGCGCAAAAGGATTCTTCCCTTGTCGTCGTGTCGCTTAGCGTTGTAACTTGTCCGCATTAGCTTCGGTCTCACTCTCCCCTTTCAAGCCCTTTGAAATATATCTACAAGATGTCTGTCGCCCAGTCGGTATGAGATTACCCAAGCTACTCGTATTTCTCTTGAAAAACGCTGGGTTTGAAAATACGCCCATTCCAACACGTTGTTCAGTGTCTAGGCCACTTCCTCTCAATGGGCTTCTTCTTCCTGATATAGATCGTCGGATCGCAGGTAACAAAGCCACTGCCCGGGTGTCGATGGTACACATCGTAGAACTGGCTCAGCCAGTGGGTTGGGCCATAGTCACTGCGAGAGTTAGTTGGCGTTACATGACCTTGCACTGCCAAGGAAAAGACTGGTCTTACCCCCAGAAAATACTCTCCACACTCTTCACGTCTTGGTCAGCCCCGTCATGCCAGTACGTGAACTCCTTGAAGATTGCCCCCGGTTGGAGATTGGCCTCCTGGATAACCTGAAACACGCTGTTGTTGAGCGTGGAGTCAACGACCAGCGTATGTTTGTCAATCTTGAGTATGCCCTCCTTGATGTACGCTTCAGGGTCGTACGGGGTGAGGTTCTCCTTGTCGCGCAGCTTTGCCTTTATCGTGGGCACTCCTCGGTCGTCCTCGGTGGGTATCTCAAATGTTTTGAATGGTATGTCATGCAGTTTCAACCTTTGGAGTTTCGTCAGGGACCTGGCAATGTCCATGAGGAAGAGGTTCCTCCACTTGGGTATGTGCGACGGCCCTGTGTAGCGGCCGTCGGCCTCCCGCCCAAATATCGTTTGTCGGGTAAAATGAATGATCTTGTAAATTTTGACGTCCGCTTGCTTTAGACTTTGGTGGAAAGCTGATACCATCTTCGGGTTCTCATGCTCTTTCTGAAGTGGCCTAAGGAAGTGGCGGCTGCCGGAGGTTTGGGATGAAACGTCGTAAAATGCGAATTCCTCGCGGTGTATCCTCTCCATAAATTTGTCCAGGGGGCCGAGGGGCGACTCCGCTGGAGACTTGGATGACCTCTTGAAGTACTCGCTGCGGAATAGAGGCTTTGGTAGGGATTCCAAAAAGTCGCATATCCTGATGTGTGTCAGCATGTAGTCCCTAGATCAGCTATCATCGACCCGGTGCCATACGTACTCTTTCTCACTTGCATTCCACCCTGCATCACCAAATTTCCCTTCTTGTGCAGCCTGAAAAGCTCGGTAGATGTGCTCTGGCACCTCTAGGTCGTCATTGACGAGGTACTTTGTGCGAGCTGTAACCCATTTGCGCTCACTATATGTTAGCGCAATGATGTCGCCAGGTTTAATCTTCCTGACGCCTAAATTGTAACTTTTTTCTTCAGCCATGTTGAATGTCTGGATTGCCGTTTGTCTGGTCGTTGGCAATGCCCTCAGACTTTGATAGGGAGGACGCCTGGGTGCGCCCCCTGCGAGTGTGGCTGTGCAAGCAGGTTTGCTGCAGACGCTGTCGCAGCGGAGACGGTCGGCGTCAAGTGGCGACAGGGAAAGTTTTACATTCTTAGTGACCATGAAAATGTTGGGCTAAGTCTCAGCGCGTTTGTTGGCCTTGATTCAAACCGAGGACGGTGCGTTGTTCTCGGACCTTGGCCTTGTGACAAAGATGGCCAGATGACGAAGCCTGACGCCATGGCCCATTGTCTGCACTGCCCTCGCTGTTGGCGGCAGTGTCACTGGGAGCGGGTGAAATCATGTTTGCTGTTGAAAAATTCGGTGTTTCTTTGAGAGCGCTGGTCTATTGGCCTGTTGGCCCGTTGAACGACTGATCACGTCGGTCATTGATGTTGAGTGGCCCAGGCAGGGCCGCCGGCGGGTGGCGGCTGGTGAACCAACTGCATCGCAATCTGAGTCCAAAAAGACCCGCAGCAAAAGGCCCGGCGCTTGTGAGTAAACTACGTGGTAGCGCTTGCGAGGGTGCCGGATGTAGTACCCAGTCCTTAATGCCTTTTCGAGAGAGCATTCAGTTGAGTCCTTGTAATCTTGTTCTTAAGACTTAAGAACACACGAGGTTCCGTAATGCCGGTTATCAAGACTCAACCACCAGTTCCAATCCGAAGATGCCCACCACAGCTGCTATCACAACTTACACGAAAGGTAAACAAGCAGGCACTCACTCGCCCAGGCAAACCTTTTACAACTGGAAAAGAAAAAGTAAGTCTGAAGACCTCTGCAACTCGCAAAAGGAGAGGCCACGATCCACCCAGGGCTCGAACCTGGAACCTCCTGATATACAGATTCGTAGTCAGACGCGCTTCCAATTACGCCAGCAGACCTTGTTCAAGTTGTGACGCCGGTATCGTGGTTGAGGAATAGGTGCCAGAGGGTGTCCTGGGTGTGGCGGTGGAGTTCGTCGCGAAGATTTCGATGATTCGTAGTCAGACGCGCTTCCAATTACGCCAGCAGACCTTGTTCAAGTTGTGACGCCGGTATCGTGGTTGAGGAATAGGTGCCAGAGGGTGTCCTGGGTGTGGCGGTGGAGTTCGTCGCGAAGATTTCGATTTCTGAGCGGAAATGTGCGAACTTGGTGGATACCCCAGGGATAGCCACCATACGAGGCGACGAGAACAAGAAAAACTCTGAAGAGAAGGTGCCCGAAGGTCGAGTTCGCGATGCACGCGTTTCCGCGGTCGAAGGAGGTTGTCGGAGGAAAGAACGATCGAGAACCGGGTTAAGGAACACGAGACAGGTTTCGCGGTTTCAGATGCCCGGACCCTAACCCTTCGCTGGATGAAGTGGCACCGGCCTCGCAGGTTAAGGCTGCGTCGATCTGCCGGGTCGTCAATATAAGGTTAGACAGGACTTATGAGGGATTATACCGATCCAGCGCGCTGGGTGCCTATCGATGATGCAAAGGCGCATTTGCTTCGTTTTTTGCCATATGTTCGTGGCCATCACAGCTCGGATGACGTTCCTGGCCTGGACCCAAGTGGGGCGCGTCCATTCAGGGACCCGGGCTGTTGTGCACCCCCGCCCCTGAATTGACAACCCCGCGCATGAAAGCGGCGACGAACGGCTGATCGCCTGTAAATTTGGCATCAGATCATGTCTGGTGCAGCTGGCGTTCTGGTCTTGGAATTATCGACTTCGTAACACTCAATACGGGCACATGGACCTTGGAAACGCCAGAACATCCCCCAGAATAACCCCAAAATACACCGCAAGATCCCGGAACACGGGTGTTCCCGCCGCGGAGATGTGGTGGGAATCGGGACTCTGCCGGGGACAGTGTTGGGTGCCGGCCGGGAGAGCTGAGTCAGATCCAAGGAACCCAGGAAACCGGGACGCAACGTCGAGGCAACCACCGGCCCTCGGAGATGCGTAATCCTGCGTCGATCGAACGGCTCGCCCGGTGGTTCCACCACCGCCGGAGACGTCAGGCGAGACCGCGCAGTGCAACCGCGAGCGAAAATCGCGACGGCGGGTGTGGGTGAGAGGATGAGGCTTGTCGACGGCCGCGCCGGCGGGCGATCGGGTGGGGCTCCAAGATAAATACCACCCGGGTCCCACGGAGTAGTCCAGGTAGAGCAGATCCGCACCGACATATATAAGACAACCATGAACACCTTCCTTCCCCAGCTTTTGAAGAGAGGAGTCCAGAGAGGAGGCATCAGACTTACCACACAAACCCAGATCCGCCGCTTATCAGCATCCCCCATCATGGCTGCCGTCACCGCAAACCAGATCGCCATCGTCAAGGCGACAGCGCCCGTCCTCAAGGAGCACGGCGTCAAGATCACCACTGTCTTCTACGAGAACATGATCCGTGAAAACCCCGACCTCAACAACATCTTCAGCACCACCAGCCAGACCACCGGCCGTCAGCCGCGCGCCCTTGCCGGCGCCGTGCTCGGCTACGCCACGTACATCGACGACCTCCCCAAGCTCTCCCACGCCGTGCAGCGCATCGCCCACAAGCACGTCTCTTTGCAGGTCACCCCGGAGCAGTACGACATCGTCGGCAAGTACCTGATCCAGGCCATCGGACAGGTTCTCGGCGAGGCCGCCACCCCGGACATCGTCGACGCGTGGATCGCCGCCTACGGCCAGCTCGCCAATGTCTTCATCAACCTTGAGAGAGACATGTACAAGGCCAACGCGGCCGAGAACTGGGTCGGCTGGCGCAAGTTCCGCATCGCCAAGAAGGTCGCCGAGAGCTCGCTCATCACCTCCTTCTACCTCGCCCCTGTTGACGGCGGCCGTCTGCCCAAGTTCCTGCCCGGCCAGTACATCAGCGTGCAGCTCCCCGTCCCGGAGCTCGGTTACCTCCAGAGCCGGCAGTACTCCCTGTCCGAGGGCCCCGTCGAGAATGGCGAGTACTACCGCATCAGCGTCAAGAAGGAGGACGCGGCCGAGGCGGGTATCCCCGGCCTGATCTCCAACATGCTGCACGGCAAGTTCAACGTCGGCGACGAGGTTGAGGTCTCCCACCCCCAGGGCGAGTTCTTCGTCGACCCCGCCGACGCCTCTAAGGCCGGCGTGCCCGCCGTGCTCATCTCCGCCGGCGTCGGCGCCACCCCGCTCAAGTCCATCCTCGACAGCCTGACCTCCGGCTCCGGCCGCAAGGCCCCCGCCGTCACCCGCCCCGTCTCGTGGATCCACTCGGCCCGCTCCAGCGCCATGCAGCCGTTCGGCGAGGCCGTGCGCCAGACGTGCCGCGAGAATGAGAACGTGAAGGCGAACGTGTTCCTGGCCAATGTTGGGGCGGAGGACCAGGTCGGTGTGACCTATGAGTTTGGGTCGATGCGCATGGACTTGGCGAAGTTGGATAAGGAGAAGGATCTGTTCCTTGGGAACGAGAAGGCTGAGTACTTCCTGTGCGGCCCGGAGCCGTTCATGGTGGATACGCGCGCCACGCTGGTCAGCATGGGCGTGGATCAAAACAGGATCTTCTTGGAGTTGTTTGATACTGGCGATGTTCCGCCTATGTAAAATGGGGTTGTCAGAGTAGATGGGCAAGAGAAAGAAAGAAGGGAAGGGTTGGGCACAGAATAGCGGGATGGGGTTTGGAGTTGTCGGGTTTTTGTTTTGGATTTTAAACTTGATGTCTCCCTTTGTGCTGTCGTTCCGTTAAAAGATAGGATACCTGGAGGAGGATGGAAGCATCGTCTCTGCTTGCTCTGGACTTAAATGCGTGCTTCTTATGAATGAGGGTGCTTGTGTGCCGTGGAAGGGAGTGGTCACCAGACTCGAGTGAAGGGAGGGTGGCTTGCAAGAAGCTGTGTTGGGTGCTCTCCTGCCCCATTGAGCCGTGGATGGTTCACACCTGCTGGTGACCCCTCTTCTGGTGTTGATGTTCCTCCGCGGAGGGTTGGGGGATAGGTCTGGTGAGTGGTGGTTGAAGGTGAGAGTTGGACGGCAAAAGGGTCAGAGGGCAACTTGGAGGTTTGGGAGAAAGGATACGCGGCGGGCTGTGGTCACACTGGTGAGGCGGTTGGATGGGAGGTTCTGTTGCAAGAGGTCCTTGACCTTCCACACCTGCAGACTGCCTCACCTGCCTTTGGTGCTTGAAACACCCACCACTTTTCCACTTCGAAACACAAGAAGAAGAATACATCACCAGTTTTGCCCTGCCTGTCTTGCGCTCTCTACAACAGTTCCGAAGTGGCCGCCGTCCTATTTGTGCAGGACTGGCTGGCTGGGGTAAGTGTAAAATTGAACTCAAACTTGCAACGACTTGACTTCTCGAGACGCCAGGGTCATTCAAGGAGGTTTAGCCGTTTTATGCAATTGAAAGACGGATTCAGCCAGAGCCTTTTGCGCTTGGTGGCAGGGTTCATTTGTCAAGCCGCGGCCAGCGGTGTGTGTTGGGAATGCGGTTCTGGATGAATGGAGCTATTTGCGCAGTTTCAGAAGACTGGAAACAGCCCTGAGCATTCCTGGCACTGTAGTGTCTTCAATTGATAATTCGCCCAAATCTTAAAACTGCAGTGGTGCTTCGGTCTTTCCCTGGAAGATTGTTTTCTGCTGCTTGACTCTTTTGGTTGATGGTGTTTTGTGACGGCAATGTGCGTGTTCTGAGACCATGATGTTGTTCTGACGGTGTCAACGGCTTTGGCTGACACAGTCCTCTGCCGCTTGTTCGGCAGCTGGCGGAAAAGTCGTGCTGGCGCCCCACTTCCCGAACAGCCAAGCATAACGGCTCAACTTGGCACGCCCAAAGTCTCCTGACGTTACCTAGCAACGGCAGCCCCTGAGTCGAGATCGCAAGTCAACAACAGGAGGTCGGCCGGAAATCTAAAAAATGGGAAGACTGAAGATTACGACAGGAGTGAGGTAACGGCGGCATGTAACGCGAGTCAACGGGTTGTCCGAAGCAATACTCATCGCGCAGAAACATGGCGTTCGCCTCCGACGATTCCATAGGGTGAGAAAGGCGGCAGGAGGCAAATGGTGATGGCAGTTCGTTCCTTCCCGTGGAAGAGGGGTCTAGAACGTGGGGTGGGGTCGCTTCCATCTCGATTAGCACCCGTAGAAGTCTCCTGCAGAAAAGGCAGATGGTGTTGAAGGCCCCAGACGGGCAGGTGCAGAAATCCTATAAACGCCTTCCCTCAAAATCCGATTCTCCTCTCACTTCCATTCTCGCCCGATCTGTCTGTGCTCCTTGGCCACCCGCACAGAAGCCTCGGTGTCTCACCGAATATGAGCTTATTCGAACCTGGGGAGTTGTATCGTGTGGTGATGTTTCTCAAATCGTTTCAGGGCCTTTTAAGAGTAAGGATCACATGGCGGCGACCCCTGGGCCATCTTGTTGTGGGGGTGAACTCATGCGCTCGTAGTCCCCCCTCGGACATCCGACGTTCGGCAACCCGTTCCTCAGATCTCTAACTTGTAGAATCTTTTTGTAGATCTCGGCCCGTAGTCTTTTGCGTCACGTGCGTCAATCCAATTCCGATGATGCGAGGGAGTGCGGCACATGTGCCGTCTGTGCCCGGTGTGATATACCCTGTTTCATAGTTTTTAAAAGACCCTGTTTTTTATAGATGTACCCATTGGAGCATTAAAGAGATGGATTCTGTTTTTTGCATGGTGCAGGGGTTTGGCTGACGGCTCTGTCCAGTGCGTCCACGACCCAGCGGCTTCCAGTCGCGTAGGACAAGATCTGTTTAATTTCGATGCGAGGCTTGTGTTACAGCATGACTTACATATAAGCGGATTGTTTGTGGGAGGTATGAACGTCAACTTGTAAGTACAAAACGGCAGAGAACCCAAGACTCTATTCAGTGTTCTCAAGTTTTTTTGCCACTTCGCCCCTGAAATGCCACACTCCCTCTTCCGACGCAGCCTCAACCAAATGATCGAAAATCCGACCCTTGAAACGGTGCACATCTCGCCCCAACTGTATAGAATAAAACCCTACCCGATACCAAGATGAGCCAATTGGGACCCTAGCTCCTCTTGAACCGCGAAGCGGCACAAGCTCATCACCGCTCGGCAAGACGGACTTCCATAAGGAGATGGTCAAGTGCGCGAGAAACACTATGGGAAAGAGGTTTGCGGCGCGCTGAGGTTCTTGATCTTTGCCTTTCCCGGCGGGCGGATGGCTATGGGGGCGAATTCTCATTCAACTGCTGCGATAGAATCAGCCTCGTGACGGCACATTTCTGGCATCAACGGGTGGAGGCAGATTGAAGTGTAAAATTGTAACCCCATAGATACTGGAGCCTACGGGGTCAAGAGCCATCCAATATAATTCGGCGTGACTGGCATGCTTCTGCAGACCTCGACCGAGTTTTCCTCGACGGAATGGGGGCGAACTCTGGAAGAGGGGTCACAATAACCGGCCGGAGGGGGCAGCGGGGAGAAACACGGCACTTTTGAGGGGTAATCGAGATAGGAATACATGTATTTGGCAAGGCGGTTGTTAGTTGATGTTTGAGTCTGGATTTGTGCTCGGGAGATAATGTCAAGTGACAGGAACTCAGCGAGGCGGTGGAGAACGAAGATGGCCAGGACAGAACACTGAGTCCATACCATCGATTATAAGGACAGTGAACAACCCAGCTGTTCGAGCCGTGTGGGGCAGAAGAAAAAAGACAAGCTCAGTCGCGAAGTTCACTGCCGCCACTGACACGTTGCCGTGACGCCGTCGACCTTGAGTGGCTCCTTCCTCCTACCAGAATTTCCATCCCATCTTTTGGAAACCAAAATTTTCACTGAACCTCAGCACAGTAACCGCTTGTGGCTTTATATTTTGCCCCACCACTTGATGCCGACCGATTGCTCCCGTTCTTCGCCTGCGTATAAAGCCAAACTTGCGTTTTCTTTCTCTCTTCTGCGCACTCGCTTCCTCACAACGCGCAACCACGCACCACCAACAACCGCCATCTTTCTCATGTTGTGATATTTTCTCCATCTATCGCAGCATAGCGTTGTTCTTTGCCGTGCTTTTCTCTTTTCTGGGCGCATCTTTCGCATCTCTTTCCTCTGTCAACCAGCAACTTTCCTAGCATCCATCGATTTCACCACATCCTCACCGCCACACGGTTGCGTTTGCTCCGGCGGGCGACTGCACCATGCCGTACAAAATTCCCATTGCGGAACCGATCGCAGTCGTTGGTTCCAGCTGCCGCTTTGCCGGCGGTGTCACGACGCCGTCGCGCTTGTGGGAGCTGCTCAACAATCCAACCGACCTCGCGAGGGACATCCCACCCCAGAGGTTCAACATCAACGTAAGTCGCAGCATGCTGCATCTCAACCTCATCAAAGTTGAATTTATCACTGATCTTTTTCATCAGGCCTTCTATCATCCCGATGGCGAGTACCACGGGACCACCAATTCGCCCAAGGCCTACTTTATCGAACAAGACCACCGCGTCTTCGATGCAAGCTTCTTCAACATCACGCCTCGCGAGGCTGAGGCCATTGACCCTCAACAACGCATGCTGCTTGAAGTCGTGTACGAAGCTCTCGAGTCGGCTGGCTACACTCTTCATCAGTATGCTGGCGAGAAGGTCGCTGTGTTTGCAGGTCTCATGACCGGCGACTACGACACCTTGTCTCAGCGCGACGAGCTGGACACCAGCCAGTACTACGCAACTGGCAACGCGCGCTCAATTTTGTCGAATCGTATTTCCTACTTCTTCAACTTCAATGGTCCATCAATGACCATCGACACCGCCTGCTCTTCGAGTCTTGTCGCACTTCACCAGGCCGTTCTCAGTTTGCGATCCGGAGAATGCAAGATGGCCTGTGTCGCCGGCGCAAACCTTATCCTCACTCCCGAGCAGTTCGTCGTCGAATCCAACCTTCACATGCTCAGCCCTACTGGCCATTGCCGCATGTGGGATGCCGGCGCAAACGGGTACGCTCGCGGCGAAGGTATCGCTGCCCTGTTCATCAAGACATTGAGTCAGGCGCTTGCAGACGGCGATCACATTGAGGCCATCATCCGCGAAACGGGTGTCAACTCGGACGGCCGTTCCCGCGGTATCACCATGCCGAACTGGAAGGCGCAGTCGCAGTTAATTCGCGACACCTACAGCCGCTCAGGTCTGGATTCGTTTTCTCCCGAAGACCGCTGCCAGTATTTTGAGGCACACGGCACAGGCACCGGCGTTGGCGATCCCAATGAGGCGCGCGCAATCGAAGATGCCTTCCGTCACAATAACAACGGAACCGTCAGCGAACCGTCGTCTAGCCTCACCAACAAGCTCCTTGTCGGGTCCGTCAAAACGGTCATCGGTCACACTGAAGGTGCAGCGGGCCTGGCCGGCCTCTTGAAGGTCATCCAAGGCATGCGCCACAGCTCGGTGCCGCCCAACCTGCACCTTGAGAAGCTCAATCCAGCTGTTGAGAAGTACTACCGCCACTTGCTTGTTCCTACCTCAACTGTTGCTTGGCCCGCTGTTCCGACTGGGCAGCCCATGCGTGGAAGTGTCAACTCTTTTGGCTTCGGCGGCACCAACGCCCATGCCATCGTGGAGCAATATCTTCCCGAGATTCACGATTCGGTCGCAAAGAGCTTCCGCCCAAATCTCAAGCTTCCGGTGCAAATTCAGCCTTCCGAGCGCAACATGGACATTAAAGTTGGCCTTCCGCTTGTCCTCTCGGCGCCATCTCAGAAGGCGCTATGCGCCATTGTCCGTTCATATCGCGACTTCCTTTGCAGGGGCCCAAAGGCTTCCTTAGAAAGAATTGCCTGGCACTCTTACGCTTGGCGCACGGCTTTTGCTTTCCGGGTTTCTGTCTCTGGTCTGTCCACTTCAGACCTCGCTAGCAAGCTTAATTCTCTCATTGCGAAGACTGAGAGTTCGACTGCTGCCGCCCTTGGTATTCGCGGCCGGCCGGTCAAGGAGCAGCCCAAGATCCTCGGCATCTTCACAGGACAGGGCGCACAATGGGTCACAATGTCTCGTGCTCTGTTCCTCTCCAGCGAGATCTACGGCAACACCATCCGGTCGCTCGACAAAATTCTCGCGGCATGCCCTGACCCGCCCTCCTGGTCACTCGAGCAAGAGATCTTGGCCGATCAGTTTGAGTCCAATGTGTACAAGTCCTCGGTCTCTCAGCCGCTTTGCACCGCAATCCAGATTGGGCTTGTTGTTCTCCTTCGCCACCTGGGGATCACCTTCCACACGGTTGTTGGTCATTCCTCTGGTGAGATTGCTGCAGCATTTGCGGCAGGCCGAATCTCAATGCGCGAGGCGATTCTCATCTCGCACTACCGCGGGCTGGGTGTGCACATGGCATGCGGTGCCAACGGGGCCAAGGGTGGCATGCTCGCTGCAGGCCTGAGCAAGATCGATGCCGCCGAGTTCTGTGGACAGGAGAAGTACACTCACGGCTTGTGGATCGCGGCCAGCAATGCGCCGTCCAGTGTCACCCTTTCGGGCGATTTTAATCTGGTGCAAGAGGCCTGTAGGGAATTGACGGAGCAGAAGAAGTTTGCTCGCCTTTTGCAAGTCGACACCGCCTACCACTCTCCGCACATGAAAGCGACCTCGGCCAAGTATCTCGAGTGCTTGTGCTCCTGTAACATCGCACCGACGGCCGGCAACGGTACTCACTGGGTTTCCAGCGTTTACGGGATTGGAGAGCCCGCAGACGCAGAACTCGCCGCTTTGTACTGGAAGAAGAACATGGTGAAGCCCGTTTTGTTCAATGAGGCGATTGGTACAGCTCTGAAGATCTTTGGACCATTCGACTGCGCCATTGAGATCGGGCCGCATCCGGCGCTTAAGGGCCCTGTCACTCAGACCATGAAGGAGAAGAACGGCCCCTCCATCCCGTATTCCGGCCTCCTCGACCGCAAATTAGATGACCGCGAGGCCTTCGCAAACTTCCTGGGTTGGATGTGGACTCAATTCGGTTCTTCGTCTGCTCAAATCCGCCAATTCGTCATGGGTTCCATCCACCCTCAGATTGCCGCGACCAGACTCACCGATGCGCCGTCATATCCCTGGGACCACTCTCAGACGTACTACCGGGAGTCGAGGGTCTCTCGCCAGTACCACTTCAAGACGGAGAAGCCCCATGAACTCCTTGGTGTTCGGACCCGCGACGACAACAAGCACCAGCTGCGGTGGCGCAACATCCTCAAGGTAGAGAAGCTTCCGTGGACGAAGCACCATGTCTTCCAAGGCCAGGCCTTGCTTCCGGCCTCAGCATACCTGGTTATAGCCCTTGACGCAGCGCGGTCTGCCCTGGCCGGCCGTGAAGCTTCGATTGTCGAACTCCGCGATCTCAAGTTCTTGAGTGGCATCATTCTGGAGTCGAACTCTCCCGGCGTCGAGGTTTTGTTCAACCTTACTCTGGAGCACGAGTCCGAAGATAACATCGAGGCCTCTTTTACGCTCACTTCAGCAATTGCAGACGGCGGGAGCGACATGAGGAAAAACTTCAGCGGAAGTCTTACCATTACCCTTGACAAGCCCGCCTCAAGCGTGTTGCCCCCACGCCCAAAGGAGAGGGCAGAGACTCTGCACGCCAGCACCGAGGCCTTTTACCAGATGATGAGCGGAACCGGCTTGGTTTACACCAAAGCTTTCAAGGGCCTGCGGACCCTGGAACGCCGATACAATTTCTCTTCGGGAACCCTGAAGAAATATCATCCCGAGGACACGACTGGATTGACCATCAGCCCTGCCACGCTCGACAGTTGCTTGCAGACTGCTTTCGTCACCATCTCATCCCCTGGCGACAACGCAATTTGGACCTCGTTTCTTCCGCTGGACATTAAGTGCGTCCGGTTCAACCTGGCCATTTGCGACACCAACGACCGGGTCAACGATTCGCTTGAGGTCGACGCATATCTAACCAAAGCGACGCCCATCACCACGGAGTCTGCAGCTTCCTTCACGGCCGACATTGAGATCTTTAACCCCCGCGGCGAGATGGAGATCCAGGTCCAGGGCCTCACCGTCGGGTCCTTCAGCTCAACCAAACCCGAAGACGACTGGGAGTTGTACCTCACTACCAAGTTCGATGTCGATCCGGATGACGAGATCATCTGCGCCGACAACCTGGATAACCACACGGCGGGCTCAATGCTCGTTGAGAGCTGCGAGCGTGTAGCATCATTTTTTGCCAGCCATGCCCCTCCTTCCAGGCCACGATCTGCATCTCTTTCAACATTGCTAGCCGCCCAGCCCCAGGCTCCGGTGCTGCGCACTTCTTGGACTAGCGAGACTGAACAGTCTTTGGATACTTTTATTCGCGCATCATCTTATTTTGTTGCTCTCGACTTCATTCGCCAATTGGGCAAAAATCTTCCGGACGTCTTAACGGCCATGCTGCCTGCTGTCATCGACGAAGCCTGCCAGCTTGTTGGCTTCCAGCAGCACGTTTCCCGCATCGTCCGCCAAATCGCGCACAAGTATCCGCGGATGCAGGTGCTCGGCCTGACTGACCCCGAGTTGGGCTTGACGGAACATGTCTTTTCAGGCCTGCAGGAGTCTTTCCACCTGTACCACGTCGGCTCTCAGCCCGAGAAGAACCTTGAGAGCCGTCTCCCACTCAGCGACTCCCTGCAGAAGAAGATCATGGTCGATAAGATTGACTTGGCCAACGTCGACGATGAGCAGTCACAGCTGTACGACCTTGTCCTGCTCAGCACTTCGCTCATCGAGTCGCAGAAGACTCTAACTGTCCTGCGGGCTATCAAGCGGATGATGCGCCCTGGTGGCTTCCTGATCATGATCGACGTTTCGCGCAGCCCGCTCAAGGACCGCATCCAGCGCCTTGCTGGTTTTGCCTCTAGAGGAGGCGCACCCCTCTCGCCGCCGGACTGGCCCGACGTGCTCGAGCAGTTTGGCTTCGCTCACCCAATGCGGAATTCCCATCAATATTATCCGCCTGGGTTTTCCCTCATCATCCGCCAGGCAGAGTCGGCCGACAAGGCCCTTTTGCTTCATCCATTTGCTACCACGGCCAACACTCAACTGGTCAACCGTCTTCTTGTTGTTGGAGGCAAGCAACCTTGGACTTGGCTCATTTCAGAGCGTGTGAGCCAGGCCATGGCGCCAAAGTGTGGCTCAATCACAGTGTTTGAGACCCTTGAGGACATCGATCCCGCGAGCATCTCGTCGTCCTCAGCGATAATTTTCTTTGGTGATATTGACGAGCCCGTCCTCGCGAGCATGACGGAGCTGCGGATGAAGGCCTTGCGCGGTCTCTTAAGGCCCCAGATGACCATCCTCTGGACTACCTGCAATGCCCGCACTTCGAACCCCAACCACGCAGCTTCGTTCGGCTTCACTCGCACGCTGACGGCTGAAACCCCTGGTCTCAATCTTCAGATGCTTGACCTCGACAACATCGACACCAGCAGCGCCGTTGAGGCCATCACCGAGACCTTTGCTCGGCTCATGAGGCAGATCATGGTTGAGGGTGATGAGAAAAATCGACCGATGTGGACTAACGAGCCCGAGGTTTACATGGAGAAGGGGCGTCGTCTGATTCCACGCATCCTCCCCTGGAAGGAGGGCAATGACCGCGTCAACTCACCTCGCCGCGTCGTGACGAACACCATCAACACTCTCGAGGAGGTCGTCGAGATTGTCCGCAACAAGTCTGAAGACGACGTTCTCCTGTTCGAAATTCATTGCAACAATGCTAGGTCTTCGAGCATCACGAGCGCCATGACCTTCCTTCAGGTCGACTACAGCACCGCAGAAGCTGTAATGATTGGCAAGTTCCCGGCTTCTCATGTTTGCATTGGCCGCAGCTTGGAAGACGGCAAGACCAAGGTCGCATTCTCGGATTCCAACGCCTCGTTCATTACCGTCGAGTCAACTTCTGTTGCTAACATCGACGATGAGGGACTCAAGCCGGACGTTCTCCTTGCGCTGGTCTCTCGCTATCTTATGGCCTTCGGCGTGGAAAGGTCGATCGGATCTGAGGCGGTGCTGCTCATTGAACCCGACAGGATGCTCCTTGAGTGTCTTGAAGATATTTTGAGCAAGCGCGACATCCAAGTTTTTGCTTGCTCGAGCAACGCCACTCGGTGCAACACAATTCCCGGCATGATTTACCTTCACCCCGGGTCGCCCAAGCGCGCAGTCAAGGCCCTATATCCGACCAAGGGAGCATGGGTTGTTGACATGTGCCCCAAGCCGAACGGGCTTTCTGAGATGGTGCTCAAGACTCTTCCTGCGAACTGCAAGTACAGCACCTGGACGACTTTGCTCCGCCCGAATGAGCTTGAGAACCACAACTTTTGGAGCCAG
Organism: Collariella sp. IMI 366227; assembly: GCA_027946355.1. Lineage (NCBI taxonomy): Eukaryota > Fungi > Ascomycota > Sordariomycetes > Sordariales > Chaetomiaceae > Collariella > Collariella sp. IMI 366227. The sequence continues at coordinate 192,481 of JAPEUS010000014.1, forward strand.
GCGGTTTATCTTGCGCATATAAAGGCAGAGACATGGGGATACAAGGCCGAGCCTGCCCTGGCGACTGTTCCGGAGCTTCTTCAGTCCATCACTCCGACGCGGCCGTTCCAGATCATCGACTGGAAGGCTGAGCGCATGGTCTCTCAGATCGTCAAACCCCTCGCCGGAACCCAGCTCCTGAGCGGAAACAAGACCTATGTTCTTGTGGGGTTAACGCGGGACTTCGGCCAGAGCCTGTGTACCCTTTTTGCCTCGCAGGGTGCCCGCCACCTTGTGCTCTGCAGTCGCAACCCGCCAAAGGCCCAGCCCAAGTGGCAGACCGAGATGCTCGCCAATGGCATTATTGTTCGCTTTAAAACGCTTGATGTTACCAGCCTGAGCCAAGTGACGGCCTTCAAGGAGAATCTCGCGGAGGATATGCCTCCTGTTGGCGGTGTGGTTAACGGCGCCATGATTCTCGAGGACCGCGTCTTCTCCGAGATGTCGGTGGAAACGCTTCATCATGTTATGCGTCCCAAAACGATTGGCTCTTGGAACCTCGACGTGACCTTCTGCGACGAGACTATGGATTTCTTCATCATGACGTCCTCCTTCGCGGCCATCGGCGGCCACGCTGGCCAGTCCAACTATGCCGCGGCCAACATGTACATGAACGGCCTTGCGGCATCCCGCCGTAACCGCGGCCTCCCTGGCTCCGTTCTTAATATCGGCGTCATCTACGGTCTTGGCTTTTTGCACCGCGAGAAAGACGACCTCTACTACGGTTTGGAGCGCGAAGGCTACCCGCCCATCTCAGAGCGCGACATCCACCACATGTTTGTTGAGGCCATCGTCGCTGGCAAGCCAATCCCGGGTCAAGTGCATGACATCACCACGGGCCTGCGCCGCTTCGCCGCCCAGTCGCCTACCCTGCCGTGGCAACACGACCCGCGCTTCTCGCACTTCACCCGCCGCGAGGTAGATGACACCAACACGGTCAATTCCCTCGCTGACGGCCAGCCAAAGCGCAGCCTGAAGGAGCTGATCGACGCCGCGGACGGCCATGCCGAGTTGGTCGAGGTGCTGGTTCAGGGGTTTGTCGCACGCCTAGTGACACAGCTGCAGCTTGGCGAGGGCAGTGTCAGCGCTGATCACAGCGTGGTTGAGCTGGGTGTGGACTCGCTTGCCGCGGTGGAGATTCGTGCGTGGATTTGGAAGGCGATGGGGCAGGATGTGGCGGTGATGAAGATCCTGGGGGGGAAGACAATTGGGGGTTGTGTGCAGAAATTGGGGAGAGGATTTTGGAGGAGGATTTTGGAGGGGGTAGTGGTGGTGGTGGTGAGAAGGGGAGGATGGTGTGGGGAAGGGAAAGGTGATGGGGATGGGGAGAAGAAGGGCAGTGAGGGGGAGTGGCGTTTCGGTGTCCGGAAGTACGGTTGTTGGGTCGTCATTTTTGACTGTTCCTGGTGGTGGTGATGGGACGGTGCGGAGCGTTGGTGCTTCGACTTTGCTGACGCCGGTGTCGGAGAAGATGGATACTGGGTTTTGAAAGTGGTATGATGGGAAGGTTGGAGTCATGAAGGATTGGGGTGTATGACGGATATGGATGGAGTCAGATTGTTATGGTGAGATTGGGTTCGGATTCAGATTGTCACGGAGATTGAGCTTGGGATTGGTAATGATGGGATGTTTATGATATTGGGGATGAATAGCCTGTTTTTCTTTTTTTTTTGTTTTTTCGGAGTATGGGTATGAGATGGGGGAATCGGATTTCGTACCGTACTTGTTTGTCTTTTTTCTTTGCTTTCTGTTGCGTTTTGGGAAACGGTGAATTTCATGGCATGGAGTTTGATAGCGCGCCTTGTGTGTTTCCTGCATTGACGGGCGTTTGGGGTAAACGGGAGGATATCCATGAATTGTTCTTTGACTTTTAGTAGTTCACTTAGAATGATGATTGCTTGGACAGAATAACCGGGTTGCCTTTGTGTATGACTTGGTAATGTTGAAACGTGAACAAACATGAGGTTGGTTGGCGAGTGTCGATTGGTGCCAAAACCGGGAACATCAGCGCCCTTACACAGACATCCCAAAACCATCAAGGAGAGGTGGAAGGGCTGCAGCGGCGATCAGTAATCCCCCGCATCAACCCCGTGGTTCAAAATGATTCATCTGAGTTGGTGAACAGGTTAAGCGGCTCTGTCTCGTATTGGCGGCATCAAATGATGCAATCTCGAGCGGATGCCTGGGGGGAGAAGGAATCAAGGATGACGGCGATTCCTGCAGGATCCATTTGGAAAGATAGATGGGGCTCGGTTTCCGGTGAGCCTGTTGTGCCTGGTGCAGCTCTCCCCAACACGATGGTTATTTCCGTAACGCTACTGTAGTGCCCCAGAATGGCGGAACGGCAGTGGCGGGTGGGGGTTGGATCGGTGAGACAAGCGAGCGGCGACCGCATCCGATGAGGGGAAAGGGTGGTCTTGTGAGACACCAGCGCGGGGAGGAGAGGAGGACGTGGGGAGACGATGAGGGAGGATGTTTGGGGTTTAAGAAGGGGTCACCCCTCTTTCCAACATCTCTTTGACAAGTTCAAACACATCCACCATCAACAAACACACTCGCAACACCCCACACAACAAACAAAATGACGCCCCAAGCCCACCCCCACCACCAAAACCGAGTCCTCCCAGCGCGTTGTCCCTGGCTCGGTCAACCACACCCCGCGCCCTGGCCCAAAGCCGCTACCACCTCAGTCGAGTCCATCAACGCCGCCCAGATTGCCAACGACACCATTACCGCCCTCAACAAAGCACTCGCCAACAACAACTATGGCGCCGTTGCCGATCTTTCCTTCCGGACAGCGAAAATGATACTGGCGCAACATCCTTCTGGCGCGACCACCTCGTCCTCTCCCCCATCTCCGCACGCTCAAGGGCCGCGAGAAGATCAAATCCTTTCTCCAAAACCACGGCTCAAATTCGGCATCGCTGAAACTCATCCTCGACACCAGCACCCCTTCCGCTCCCGCAAGCCATGCCCTTCCGCCCCTAGACGACAACGCCACGGGCGTGGGTTTTTTTGTGCGTGTTGAGAGTGAGGCAGGGATGGGGAGGTGTGGTGAGGATGGTGGAACAAGAGAAGGGGTTGGAAGGTTTGGACGGTGTTTACTACGCTAGAGGGGTGAAGGGAGTGGTGGAGAGGGTGGGGAAAGAGGAGACGGGGTGGTGCATGGGGTTTGAGGAGGAGGAATTGGAGGGAGAGGAGGGAGGGAGAGAGGGAGGGGGTGAGGGAGTTGAGGTGCTTATTGTTGGTAAGTTTTTGCTTTGTTTTGATGATGTGAGGTTGAGATGATGGAGTTGCTGACTGTGATGGATAGGTGCTGGCCAGGCGGGCTTGACAGTTGCTGCAAGGTTGAAGATGCTGGGTGTTCGCGCGCTGGTGATTGATAAGAACGTGAAGGTGGGTGACAACTGGCGGAAGAGGTACCATCAGCTGGTGCTGCACGACCCAGTCTGGTATGATCACCTGCCGTACATGCCATTTCCCGAGTCGTGGCCGGTGTTTACGCCCAAGGACAAACTGGCGGACTGGTTTGAGTCTTACGTCAATGCGATGGAGCTGAACGTTTGGACGCAGTCTGAAATGGCCAACAGCGCCTGGGATGAGGAAAAGAAGCAGTGGACCGTGGGTGTTCACCGCAGTCTACCCAATGGAAGCGTCGACGAGAGGACCTTGCATCCGAAGCACATTATCATGGCCACTGGACACTCTGGCAAGCCTAACCTACCCGACATCCCCGGCAATAAGGATTTCCAGGGCATCTATCGCCACTCTTCCGAGTTTGCAGGAGCCTCAGAATTGGGCAAGGGCAAGAAGGCGGTCGTCATCGGCGCGTGCAACTCCAGCCTGGACATCTGCCAGGACTACTTCGAAAAGGGCTGGGACGTAACGCTGGTACAGCGCTCATCTTCATATGTTGTATCGAGCGAGGGGGCCATGAAGGTTTTACTTGGTGTTCTCTACGAGGAAGGCGGTCCGCCGGTGGAGGACAGCGACATTGCTCTCTGGGGATGGCCCAGCCAGGTCCTCAAGTCAATCCAAATTGACCTGACGACAATCCTGGAGGGGCATGACAAGGAGATGCTAGACGGGCTGGACAAAGCAGGTTTTAAAACGGACAGGGGACCGCATGGGGGTGGCTTGTTTTGCAAGTATTTGCAGAGGGGAGGAGGGTATTACATTGATGTTGGTGGCGCGAAGCTGATTACGGATGGGAAGATCAAGGTTAAGCATGGTCAGGAGGTGCAGGAGATATTGCCGCGGGGGCTAAGGTTTGCGGATGGGAGTGAGCTAGAGGCGGACGAGATTGTTTTGGCTACGGGGTATCAGAACATGCGGACGACAGCGGAGGGTATCCTGCGGGAGGATCTGCCGAAGAATGTTGGAGACATCTGGGGGTGGGATGAGGAGGGCGAGATGAGGACCATCTGGTCGAGCAGTGGTCATCCGGGGCTTTGGTTCCATGGTGGTAACTTGGCGATGTGCAGGTATTACTCAAGGTTGGTGGCGTTGCAGGTTGTGGCGAAGCTGAGGGGCATCGAGGAGCGGGTTTAAGCTTGGCTGGGGAGGATGGAGGTTGTTGGAAAAGCTTTGGCAGATGGGGTAAAGGGAACATGCTTTGTTGTACTCTTGCAACTGTTCCTTGTGCGGCAATACTGGCAATGTTTCTCATTATTGATCTTGAACAACATAGTGAAACAGGTCAACTCGACGGCCTCTGCTGCCAGCCCGCATGTCATTCAGGGGTTCGGGGGTAGTAAACATCGTCTTGAGACCTGAACTCAATCCGAAGAATCCGGGTTCTGATACCCTTGCCTTGGACTATAAACTTCGGAAAAGAAAATAACTATGAATAATTGACAAGTAGTCCAAGACTCAGCCCTCGTTCGTTATTGACATCGGGACATATAAAAAAGATTGGAAGTTGACCAAGGCCCTCGTGCTGCACTGTCTGCATCTGCCATGGGAGCTTACCCCTAAATTTCTCAAGGTTTTCCTTCCGTTCTCTCTCTCGGAAAGCACATAAAAAAAAGGAAGGCACGAATGCAACACAACCAGTCTTTCTTATCCTGCTTAGCCATGTTGAATTCCCTAGCGGAAATTTTGGATGAGATCATGGCTCAGTGACAATATCAGTCTGCTCAAATCTTGAAGCTTGTTGAGGTCTTTTGGCCTCGGGCACTCGCTCGTTTTACGCCATTCGTTTTCCAAGCATTACTACGATGAAGTTCACACTCGTTTACATGACGGCCTTGTCCGCTCTCATTACCGCCGCCCCTCTCTCCCCACCTCCGCCCGAGCTCCCACGCCTCGTCCTCTACCACCAAACAACGCACACTAACAACAGCCATCCCATCTCCATTCTCCCACTTATCTCTAACCCTCGCATCGCTCTTTCGCACCTCATCGTCGCCGCCTTCCACGTCAACCCCAACGGCACGATCCACCTCAACGACCACCCCCCATCCCACCCGCACTACGACACCCTCTGGCAGGAAACCCGCGCCCTCCAATCCGCAGGCGTCAAAGTGTTGGGCATAGTAGGCGGGGCAGCGCGCGGCTCTTTCACCAAGCACACTTTCGACAGCACCAGAACCTGCACCTTTGAGAAAGCCTACGCCCTGCTTCACAACACTGTCACCACGTACGACCTCGACGGCCTCGACCTCGACGTTGAAGAACCCATGTCCTTACGGGGAATAATTCGTCTTGTGCGCCGGCTCAGGACTGACTTTGGCCCCGACTTTCTCATCACTCTCGCGCCTGTTGCGACCGCCCTGGTTCGCACCAACACCCAGGCAGTAGAAAGATGTAGAAGGGGGGCCAGGGGAAGAGAGGGCGCTAATCTCAGCGGCTTCAGCTACTTTTTTCTCAACCACGACGTTGGACAACACATCTCATTCTACAACGTGCAATTCTACAACGGCTTCGGCACCGTCAGTTGCAGCGCAGATAGCAACACCAACACGAGCAACACATTCGACGAGATTGTCGACGCCGGGTGGGATCCGCGCAAGATTGTGATCGGGCAGCTAACGAGTCCGGGGAATGGCGGGTGCGGGTTTGTGGAGCATGAGGAGCTGAGGAAGGCGGTGGGGGTCATGAGGAAGAGGTACGGGCAAATTGGGGGATTGCCGGGTGGGAGTACTTCAATGGTGTGCCTGGGGGAGTGAGGAGGCCGTGGGTGTGGGCAAGGGAGATGACAGGAATTTTGAGGGGAATGAAGGGAGATGGGTGGAGGGGAAGTTTGTAAGGGGAAGTGGGAGATAGGTTCGGGGCCAGTGTGGTTATCCCCCTGATAGAGAAGAGAGCACCACCGTTGTGGTGCAAGGATTAACTCCGGGCCTTGGAAAAGCAAAATTGACTATAAAAATCATTGAGTATTAGCTTTTGACTCATTGTTGCTCAGGGGTCCATTTTTCCGCCGTCAATGTGGAAGTTGCGTGGGTGAGCTTGAGGTGGACGGAGGCACAGTGAGTGAAACGTGAGAACTTCGTCAAAGGAGGCAGCATGGGAGAAAAGTTTTGCATCCCTGTCACCGCCAAGACCATCTCTACTGCCCCAACTTCAACCAACCACACGTCGTGTCTCTCGCCGCGACCCACCAACACACGACAACCAACCACCTCACCACCACCAACACCAAAACACCACCATTCTCCTCTGTCACCACACTTCTTCCCCTCTACACCACATTATTGTCACGCATCGCATTTTTTTTCTTTTCTAGTACCATGGGCCGTCCCGCAGGCACAGTCGGCCGCGCCCAGCTCCGGCCCGAGGACCTGGTGCGCATCCAGACGCTGTCGCGCGACGCCCGCATGGGCCCCACTCAGATCCACAAGATCACGGGGTACTCCATCTACCAGGTCAAGTATGCGTTGAAGAAGAAGACGCCGACGGTTGGGAAGCGGACGGGGAGGCCTAGGAAGAAGGGGGCGTCTCCTGGGGAGGGGAAGGAGGTGGGGACTAGGGACGGGAAGGACGGTGCTGGCGCTGGGGAGGCTGAGCCTCACGAGGGCATGGCAGAAGTGGGGGATGAGAGCAGGGAAGCGGAGGGGACGGGGAGGGCGATTGAAGGGTGGGTAAATTTGAATCTTGTTCTTGGGAGGAAAGAGCACCGGATTGGGATGCGCTGACCGTCTGTTGAAACAGGGAAGCTACTGTTGCAATGGAGCTTGAGCAACAGCGGGACTGATAATGGGAACAGCCGGCTAAGGGACAACCAACCGCTCCGCCCGGGAACTTGGGTGTTGGAGTTGGTCGGGGATAATGACTCATCGGAGCCGGCGGTTGAGACGCCTCGAGCAAAGGCTGTGGTTGAGGCCGTGCAATGAAAGGGTTACAGAGATAGTGGTTTGGATCACAGGATTGTCAGATCGCGTGGGTTTGGGTATGATCGACAATGAGAAGAAAGCGATGGGACAGAGCGTCTGAGGCGCATTTGGATCTTCAGGTGAGTACCAATCCATGTAGGCAAGAACGTCAGCTCGGAAAACTGACCTGTAAAATCAGGGGGTATTTTAGAACGGATTTAATATTTAATTGTACTAACGGACATGACTAGGGTGCAATAGATTTGCTGAATCATTTCCAGTTTCACCAGCAATCTCGCCCTTGGTTCAGATGAGACCAGGCATATCACGGCGGCAGCCAGGGTCAAGCACTTAGCCGGCAAGAGATTTGATTAGGGAAAAAAACCTATCGACTTCGAGCACAGAAAGAGCGTCCCCAAGGCCTGAGCAAGCAGCGACAGCAAAACCAAAAACCAATCCACTCCCTTGAAAGCCCGCCAGAACCATTGCCCTCCGCCATTCCCTTCTCGTGCCACACTAACCCAGAGGTTGCTTGCCGAGCCATAAACATATTGACCAGCCACCCGACAAACACCCCATTCCCCGAGACTTGACGAGCTGTTTACAGGTGCAGGCAGTTGAGGAGCTGGACGTTGATGAGGGAGCCCTATCGATCGCATCCATTAACACACCCATTCTCATTGCGACAGATAGGAGGGAAAGGAAACTCACCAGAGGAGCGTTGGTCTGGCAGCAGTAGGCCTCGCCGTTGCAGTTGCCGCCGAGGATGCCGACGGTGCAGCCGAGCAGGCCGAGCAGGCCGTTGCAGCAGACCGACTTCTGGTTGTTGTTGCAGACCGAGGGCTCCGTCCGCGCCTCGACGGCGTCGGCGCTGCCAGCAGGCATGGCCGAGGCGGTCATAGCGACGGCGAGGGCGGTGATGAGGGTCTTGAACTGCATTTTGAAGGGGTTGGGGGGTTGCTTGGAAAGCTGGGAAGGTTGAGAGTGGTGTTTTGGTGAGTTTGAGTTTGCTGGGTTGTGGTAATGGCTGATGGGGATAAGATCGAGGGGAGATGGGGGTGAGGAAGGGGGGTTATATAGACTTTCTCGTAGCTTTGGAGGTTGTCTGTGCTGCCGCGTCCAGGGTCTAGGACTTTACCCTCTCCTGTTTCTCCTTCTCTTCCCTTCTTCTCCTCTTCCTTTCTTCTCCATTCTCAGTCGGAGATGAGGTTGGATGCCCTCCCCGTTTCGAATTTCAGCCGCATGCTTTTCTTTACTGCCTTGATCCGGGAACTGTGATGTCCATCTTCCCTGTTTGTTTCCCAGCCATCGCAGTCATCATATCGCCCTTCCCTTTCTGGTCAAAGATGATGTTGTGAAACATGGACTCGAATTCCGAGCTGGACTTGAAGCCCGGGAGCTTGCAGCAATCACCTTGAGTTGGGACAGGGGAGTAGGGAAGTCGCCTGTGGCGCTCTGAGCGCGGGAGAAGCTGTTGGCCTGCGGCGGTTGACACAGCGGGAGCAGTGTTTGTGGTTGGGGATTTCTATGCAGCTTCAAGGGTTATCCATAAACGGCGCTGTCTCGACTCAGGTAAACACTCCAACACACACTGTATGCACTGTCGGTCCCGGACAGGTTCGGAAATCGGGAGACGCACGTCTACCGTTCCCACTCCTGATTCTCTGGTACCGGACCAATCACGGTGCTTGGAACTAGTTGTCGGCTCGCCATTGCAGTAAAGTATTTGTACTGCAGGATAGACTCTGGAGGGCGAAAAGCTTTACCCTGGATGTAAGCCGGAGCTCTAGCTCCTCCAACATCTAGACTATGACGCATGTGGCTCGATACCTAAGCATGGGAAGTTGTCTTTGGGAGACTCGCAAAGATTTCATTCAAAAACACGGTCTAGCTCTTGTTACACAGCTACTCCGTACGGAACAAGAGATAGCGCTCTGAGAAACTGAACCACCTGCATGGTTGAATACACGGCTCTGTTGACTGTCGTCCACAGTCTTCTCAACTCTAAACATTAGATTCGGAAACGAGCAGGAGAACGACATGGCAGACCCTTACTGGTCTGTTGCTTTTGGTAATCCCCAGCGGAAAGAAGACAAGTTGATCGACAGGGGGTACGTGTTGCCTGCCAGATCAGATACAACGCAACCCTGTCTCTCCGCTGGTCGAAACACGAAGCCAAGCTCGGATGCCCGCCGATACTCTCCGGCCTCCTGCTTCAAAGAAGGGGCACGAGACCCGAGCGGCAATTTTGCTCAGCTAGCATGTCTTGGGGGATGAGGCTGGGGAGTTTCCCTGGTTAGCATTCTCTCTCTATCCAAGTTGATGATCCGATGCTCTCTCTCCGCGGAGGTGGAATGCTCTCCGCTTGCTTTCCCCATCCAGAGCGGCAGATGCTTGATCAGAGGCATCCAATAAATTTATGAGATGCGATCCCGCTATCTGCGGTTGTTGTCTCTCCCGCCAACGCCAGCCTTGGTGGACCAACCACGAGTGCAGGGGGCGCAAAAGGGTGGCCCTGTTCCGGCAGACGGGGCAAATCACTGTGTCCCCCGTCACACCGAGACTGCGGGGAAGTGTGTCTTGCATGGTCGAATAGATTGTTTCTATTCTCAGCTGTCACTGGGTGTACAAAGTCTGAAATTATAGGCGAAGTGCATTCATCCTTATGTTCACTGACTTTGGACGTCAGAGCAGAGCATAAAACGAGCCTGTCATTCCGGATTGTAGCCCCACACAATCTAAACCAGATTTGGTCTAGATCCGCATTTAAACCTACGCACGCGGAGCTAATCATTGATAGCAACTCTGCACTCGCAACCACCACAGTCAATTGAAGAGCGTCAACTACAAATAGAAAACATGTAGAAGAGTTCCATCAGTACAACTAGACCCGAGCAAGGATAGCTTTGGAAATGGAGAATCTTAACGAGGATAATGACTAATTTAAGAGAAGACGAATGTGAATCGAGAAAGGAACGCGAGCGTTGTTTATAGAAGCGTTGCTTCGACTTAACGGGAGAATGGGTGGACCTACGGTTTGAGGTGACAAAGCCTACGGTCTGAAATGACAAACTCTTAAACTTAGGCTTCTTTCCGATTCTCGACAGATCAAGTAGCAATTGCATTTAAAAGGCAGAAAGATAGTGCTTGTCGGGCTCAAAGTAGCAACAATCAACTCCCTCCATGACCCCCAGCCCCCACTGTTGATCCAAATCAGAACTACGCAAACAACAGTTTTCGGAGCCTTTTCAGGCTAGGAACTCGCGGTTTAGGTCAGGAATATTACGAATTAATATTGTGTACATGACTACGACGGGACTTGAGCATCAGCGTGGCTCGGGCGCCAGCATATGAGGCAAGGTCATCCCTCCTGACCTCGGGAACGTGTTCAAAGTCTGCAGACTATCAAACCTGCCCACCTGGGTATGAGTTCTGCTCATGTTTCAAACGCTTTTTGAAAGTCCCAGAATCAAGCCTGATACATGCCGTTGAAATTGGGGACACAGCACAAGCAAGCGGCAGGCGTATGCAATGCGGAGCTGGGCAATTAATATCAGAGGCCAACACGGATATTGTCAACATCCTTCTATTACATTCCAGATCCAATTTTGATTCTACAGGAATGACTTTCTGCATCACTCGGGGGGAGGAAACTTAGCCGACGAGTTCTTCTGTCATAATCCGAGCCGTGACGCAGACAGCCGGTGAGGTGTCAGCTGAAAGCACTGGGACAGTTCAGAGCGTGGCGTGCCTCAGAAGTCCGACGTTTTGCAGTTCCTTGGAAATTGCAACATTACCACGATAAACGTTGTCATCCCTGCTTGCAAGGTAACGAGCATCCACCTTGGCAAGCCCAATGGCAGCCTCGACCAGATTACCTTTTTACTCCCTCCGGCTTCCGTCCCGCCTCCCCCCTCACTTCACAATTTGGACCTCTTGTTCTCGCAGATCATTGCATTTAGAGTTTGCGATTGACATCATTGTGCAGTTCCTTCGGCTCAGCTCCCCGCCACCAAAAATATGCCAGCCGCAAGGGCGTCAACGGCAACCTGACTCCCACCAACGAGCCCAGTGTCGGGCTTCTGTGGATGATTTTGGAGTACCCAACCCTGATTCAATCAAGTTTGAGACTTTTTCCCCACGGGAATTATGCAGCAATTTGTCATGAAAGCTCACCAGAGGTTGAGAGGATGAGCACATTTTTGTACTCCCTGCTAAGTTGGCATTTTCAACGTGGTAATGGTCAAGCAAACCGCGCCCAAGCACAGAAATTTCTCGGCTCTCTTTTCTACCAGCCTGTCCCGACCCCGACTTCCAAAGGGCACTCGCCTGCAAGCACACTACCGCCACTAGTTACGCATTTCTAATGCAAAAAGACCAATACGCTGAGCAAATAGTTCCTCGGGAGCCGTCAATGAAACGCTGCCACTACCTTTTTGCCACCCCCTCAGCGTAGCCGCGTTGCACCTCAAAATTTCGGAACCGAAGCTGAAAGAGCTGAAAATCTCTCATCAACAACCTCACCCAAGAATGTAACACCCAGACTCTCGAGCTTTGAGTGTTGCCACCGTCGCCAGAACATTTCTCAGACATGGCGTCTGCCGTGAAAACCAGTTCTCCGAGGGAGTGGTTCATGCAACGCTGTGGTGTGATGTCTGAGACTGAGCTTCAGGGCAGCTGACGACACTCTTTTCCTGTACAACACACCACCACCAAAGACAAAGCGAAAAAGCCCTCGATTAACGAGCTTCCATCGGAGAAAAGCTGAAGATTCCAGCCGAAGACACTGAGCCCTGAGATTCAGTTTGCTACCGTTCTGGCACTCTTCTTCCATACCCATTGCCTTCTTTGCTTTGTCTCTCATCTGAGCAGTTCGATCAATATATCGAGCCTTTCCAAGACTCTCCAATGATGCGAGTATCATTATGTTCAATTTTAAAGCCCTCTTAGTGTTGGAGAACACTTCAGTGAGTTACCATCTTGCGGCCTCTGATGCTGTCTTCGTCGCCAGTCTCCATATCAACGACATTGTTAAATAATCTTGAGTACTATGTCGCTAAAAGGGTACGGTACACTAAGAAGAGAAAAAGTTGAGAAAGAGCAGCGGGCTGCAACTTCACCGCGAGTTGATTTCCCTTCGCACGTTCAAGTGATTAAAGCATTGGTGATCAAATCATTGACTTCGGTTGTTGTGTAACGCTCACTGTTTTAACACACAGAAACCAACATCCTTGTTTCCCAAGCGGCTATCAAGATGCGAGTTCAAAATATCCTTGAAACACTGCTCAATCACCCTAACAAGTGAAGCGCAGTGTTCACCTTCTCGCCCCTCTCTACCATCCATCACAACACCAGTATTCCGACCGTCGCACCAAACCGTTGCCTCCAACCATTATCGATCAACCCGCGATTGAGGATCGGCAGAGGCATAGCTTGCACGTACCACGACATCTGCCATCTAAATGGAACACGACAGACCGTTAGGTCAACAACGGGATTTGAGACACGATCGGCGCAAGTATCATGTTCAAGTACTTCGCGGGCCGTGGCAGAAGATCTACGGGCTACGGGCCAAAAGGATCGTCGGTGGGACAAAGACAGGAGACACAACAACGGTTTCTGTTCAAGAAGGGTCAGAGCGCAGATATAAACGGAAGCAAACGATGGACATGACTGCGGTGTGAATGATCGTTTGGGCTGGTGAAATTAATGATGAGCCCACAAAGGGAGAGATTTGTCTTGATAGTATCTAGAACATGGTAACAGCATTCTTCTTTAACCGAGTTCCTTTGTTGCAAATCTTTGACTTGTGCTACGAAGCAGTGTTGCCGGTGCCAGTGTTAAAGTCGGTACCGGTGTCAGTTCCGGTCCCGCTGTTGAAGTTTTCGCTGGTGTCGGTACCAGAGTTGAAGCTGGTTCCGGTGTCTGTACCGGCGCCACTGCCAGAATCAAAGTTGGTGCCAGTATCAGTACTGGTCCCAGTCTCGAAGTTCGTGCCCGTATCGGTACCAGCATCAGTGCCTGTGCCGGTGTTGAAGTCGTTGCCAGTGTCGGTACCAGAGTTGAAATTGGTTCCAGTGTCTGTGCTTGTGCCAGTACCAGTCCCATCATCAAAACTGTTACCGGTATCAGTACCGGTCCCCGAATTGAAGTTGGTTCCGGTATCGGTACTCGTGCCAGTACCAGTTCCAGCGTCAGCAACACCGCCAGCGGCAGCATCCCCAGCCGCCGCATCCTCAGCCGCCGCGCCGTTTGCGGCAACACCAGCAGCAGCAAAGGCTCCTGCCTTTCCTTTACCCTTTCCCTTGCCCTTGCCCTTGCCCTTGCCTTTGCCCTTTCCTTTACCCTTTCCCTTCCCCCTTCCCCTTCCCCTTCCCTTGGCGCTTGATCCTGCTGTGGAAGGTAGGCACAGCCCCCTCACCCTCCTCGCCAACAGCAGCCGCACCAGCAGTGTTCAGAGCCGCGGCGGCGTTGGCTGCTCCCGTTGCGGTGATGTCACGGGCTGGGAGGACGGACGTGGCGAGTGTTGTGGCTGCTGTAGGTTGATGTCAGCGGGTCCTCGTTAAGAAAAGATGAAAAGGAGGTTGGGCTTACCCGCATTGCGCTCGTGGATTTGGAATGCACTGGAGCCTCCGAGGAGGAGAAAAGGGGCAACAGCCGCGATGAAGGACTTGGTGAAATGCATTGTGATTATGTGGTGGGATGTGAAAAAAATGGTTACCAGAACCAGCGAATGATTAAAATGATGCAGTGGTTGAAGCGAAAGTGCAGCAGTCAATACTGTCTTTGGTGTTGAGTTAGAGGATGCAAACCAAAAGAAAAAGGAAAGCAACAGGAAATAGAATGAGAAATTAAGTCTTCGAAGAGAGCAGTGAGTTGGGGTTTAAGGGCTGAGGGCTCAGTGGCACCGCATGACAAAAGAACCCGACGGAATGGCCACTGAGAATCTCGACTGAAGTAGACCTGTCTCATCTTTTCCCTCGTCTGAACTTAGAGTTAGCCCATTGATGATGGTAGGTGGCGTTGACAGTGGAGAGCTATCGCAGCTAGAGATGGGGTACTCCCAGGCGCCCCTGAGTCTCGAGCGCTCGGATGGGCGCGCCACCGTGCGTCTGAAACGAGGGGTCCAGCCATAGCGACGCGAATTTGGCGTTTCGCTGGAGACCATTCTTTGGGACGCTCACTTGGTTGGTGTCTCTAGATAAGCACTACTCATGCGAATCTTTTGCGGGAGTAATGACTGAGGTGGTGGATCGGCAGGAACCAGCTGGGCTGTGTTCGGTGCCGGTGTTTCGGGCATTTTTAACCGCCTTACTGCTCTGTTTCATGCCACTAATCACACTGTTTAGCTTGGAATTGGTTTGACAACGCTCTAACACCAGGCTAGGTCAACTGTCGCGCGGTGAAACAAGCCCCGAGGGCTCTGGACATTTTGAAAGGGGACAGGAATGCTCCTGAAGCCTATGTTCCCCAAATTTGAGCGAAGTAGTCATCGGTACCTTCAGCAATGACCTGCGAGAAGTATTTGATTTATGCTACAAATTAGGTACACTGACGACGTGGAGAAATGCACTGTCTTCTCATCCAAGCTCGACTGTGTAATAACCAAAGGGAACGGCAGCCGCAGTGGAACGCTACCTCCTTTTTGTTCGTGGCATGGTTTAGTTTTCCAAGCAGTGTCTTCCAAAAGCGCAAAAGCCTGGTTGTGTTGAGCGCAGGGCGGGTGTTGGTGATCTCATTTTTGTGACCAGAGACATTTGAGTCCCGGATTCCTCCTAATGGACCAATCGTCACTAGTAAGTCGCTTCCAAAGACCTCTTCTGGGTCTTATCGTACACACGATGACCAATATTTCCTCTACCGACCTCGTTCATACCCGCCAAATATTAGGGCCAAGGGGGCATTTAAGGATAACGGAGCACCAGCAAGGCGCGAGCAAGGCGCGAGCGTCGAGCAAGCAGCAGAGGCGTAAAATTCAATGATAGGTGAAATAAAGGGGTTTCTTTGAACTTTCAACCTCCAAATCCACCGCAGGATACCAGGCTGCCCGAGGTAAACTGAGCCATGTTCATCGGGGGTTCTAAACTCAGTTCGTCGAGTCTTTCATACAATCAATTCCTCCCAGGGGCCTGACACCGACACCTCTTACGCCCCGCCGCTATGCTTCAACACCTTTCCCACTGTCTCCCAATCATCATTGTCCTGCCTCTTCCTCTCCATCTCCGCCACTAGCGTCACAAACACCTCCTCAAACTGCTGCGCCGTCAACCCAGCCCTTCGCACCTCCAGCGCCCCCTCCAACCTCTTCGTCGCCTCGTCCACGCGCTTCCCGTCCCGCGCCACATACCGCGCCACCCAATCCGACTCCTCCTTGCCCCTCCCACTCCCCAGGTTTGACAGCCAACCCACCGACTCCTTCTCAGCCGCCAGGATAAGCGTCTTGTTTTCATTCCGCCCTAACAACATCAGCGCATTTTCTAGAAGAAAACATGATTAAAAGAAACTTACATTCCAACCTGCCCGCCTGCAGCCCAGTCTGACTCTCAAACCTCTTCCTGAAATGATACACAAATCTCCCCCACCCTCCCATCTCCCCAGCCAAAACCACGCATCTACCTTCCCCGTCGTAACAAAATGTGTCGTAGCCCCCGACCACCGGTCCGCCGGCCAGTCCACGGTGGATAGCCAGCTCAGTCTTGAGTGCCCATTCTGAGGGTAGACGACCGTAAATAAGAGGTGGTGCGGTCTGAGAGGTAGAGTGTCATGGAGCGTTTGGTGTGGGGGGTGGGGAGGTAGGGGTAGGTTGTTGGGGCTTGTGGGGTGGTGGGGTGAGGGCATGGGGATGGGACGTGGGTGTGGTGGTAGGGTTGGATGTAAGGGGTTGCTGGCAGCCTTGGTATTGCGGGAAGGTGTTGGGTTGTTGGGGCACGGGCATGGTGGGTGGGATGCTGTAGGGGTTGGGGCGTAGTAGTGTTGTTGGTGATAGGCGTTGGGGTCTTGCTCGTAAGGGGGCTGTGGTTGAAAGTGACCAGACATAGTGCTTTTGGGGGTTCTTGATGCCGATTTTGGTGTTGTTTTGTCCGAAGAGTTGAGAGAGCTGTGTGTTCTGGTGAGGGATGAACTAAGGGCACAATCCGATGGTAGGGTAGGTCACGGTATTTATCTTCACCCGTTCTTAATGAGGTCATGAAGGGGTCCAGGCAAAGGCTTTGCGATTGAAGCGTAAACGACCTGTCCGAAAAGAGAAAAATGTAAGTGCTGACGTTGAGCCGAAGGTCCCGGGTTCAAGGGACTTGAGCACAACTGAGCCTCAACCCATCGCCCCGGTGATTGGTCCACTTTCCCAAAAGGGAAAGAAAATCGGCCAAGAAATGGGCCTGGGGCCGGCCGGTGCGACGTCAGCCTCAGAGTGTCCACTTCATCCCGCTCGGTTGATGCTACTTTCGGCCTCGGCCGGGACATGGCGGAACGATCGCAGGTTTCTCGTGAGATGTAATCAGACGTACATGGCCCATGGAGGCGACCCGCTCCTTGTCCTGGAAAACAGTCCGTACTCCGTACAGTCAGTCCACTTCTGGGCCCTCGTAACCCTCCAGACCCCTGAGCAGGTTCTCCTCTCGCTGCCCCTTCACGTAAGTTATCATCTCGTCCCAGAGATCACGATAATCCATCCACTCCATCTCTTCACCCAGGATATCCTATCGCTTGAACGGCCTCAGCCTTACGGGTGCAGCTCCCTAGCAAGCAGCCCAACCACACTTTGCAGTCAAGTTCGCAGCCTCGCGGAACCGACGGACTTGCAGCAGCAGCAATTAACTTCAGGCGCATAAGGTCGAGGATATCCGCCCAGTCGCTGCTGAGGAGCCAGAAAAAGTGCTATGCAATGATTCGAGCCCGGGTCCCAGAGTCATAGGACTTTTATGGTGTTGTGCTTCGCCTCGACGCCAAACAAAGAGAGAGTGTTGAGTTTAGGCAGTGCCTGGGCTGCACGGAGCAGGGTGTCAAGACGGTAAAAGGCTTCTGTCTAGCCCCCGTCTACGTCGACGGCGAGAGAGGTGAGCATGATTCTCAGGAGTCGAAGGTGTGGTTCACAGCACGACAGGACGGAGCTCATGTAGTTGTCGAGGTTGGCTTTATCTTTCCCTGCGAGGAAACCAAAGTGGCCAGACTGGACTCTGCAGTGGTCATTGGCGATAAGGTGGAATGTTTTGGGATGTGCGCATGCGTCCTGCAGTTCGTTCCATGCGGGAAACCCAGCTGCATCTCTCGGGCATATCAATGAAAAGTTGTGGGTGAGAGTAATGGCCTTGATTTGGATCTCGTCCAGCGAGACGCCGGTTTTGTGCAGAGCGATTGGTAGCTCCCACAGAAACTGGACGAATTCATTCTCCTCTGGCCTGGTCGCTTTCTTTTCGACACCCTTCCATGTCATCGGCGCTCGGATGAGGCGAGAGATCATTTTTTTTTGTCGAGGAGCGCCTTGGCCGTCTGGTCTTCCACCTTCTTGTCTGGCGGCTCTGTCCAGCGGTCAAAGAAAACAGGTAGGCAGTTTTGGGCATCCGGGCACACGCGGTGGTGAGAGTCTTGACAAATGTGCCATCCCGAGGCAATCGATCTTGCTCCTGGTTGAATCAGCGAAACTTGTCGTAGCCTTCCAACAGGACTTTCTGATACTCGCTGTGCGTTTCTTGCTGTTCGTCGGCCGAGGCCATGGATGGGTTGCGTGAAATCTTGTGGACGAGATCGAGGGAGGACTGCGTGAGCTAGACTCGGAGGCAGGAAAATAGCGGCGGGGTTGCGAGCTGAGAGAAAACACGGCAGACGATTTGCGCTTGGCGGACGTCCCGATCGTTCTCAGGGTCATTGATGTTCAGCGAATTAATCCCACCGTCCGGCGATGCTTCGTTGAATGCGTCATGCTGAAAGAATATGAAGAGATAGCGTAGAATGTCCAGTGGGAGCTCGGTAAACTTGGGCGTTCGCGGCCCGCTCCCGGAGGAGCTGCCTGCGAGGGTCAAACGCGGTGGTGATCTCGACGCGCTTGGCGTCTCGCAAGACCAGGGCTGGAGGCTTCGGTTGATAAAACGAGATGTACCGGTACTCAAATCGGGTTTTCTGAGGCAGCATGGTGACCCCCTTGATATCGAGCTACCGCAGTTCCTCGCAGAGCGCGCCGAGGTCGAGTGAGGAGGGATCCGGTTTTGCCCCGCACCATAAAACTGTTGAACCACTGCGCAGGGAATGAAGCAATATATTCAGCACCAAATATCACCACCAGTATGGAACTCAAAGGGTTGTTTAGGTGTTCTTGATGTTGTTGATTGAGGGAAAAAGCTCTCCTCCTGGCTATGACACGCAGATCAAAGTGAGGGGTAGATATGCACCAACTCAGCGGTGGCTTTATGCACTCTGCGGTTCGACAAAAACAGCCTCTTGTCGCAGTTCTGCGAGGATTCTGGGCAAATCCAGGACGGGCTCGGGCGACTGCTCGTATGGGAGAAGACTGCTTCCATTTTCTGATGCCACCGTTTGGGGGTTTAAGTGCCGTGTGATCAGCGGGGTTTGTTGATTCTCAGGCCTCGGAGTGGCTCAGGATGAGGAGGCATCTTACTGCGTAAGGGGGGATTTGCGTTCAGCGCCAGCAGCGCAGTCGCAACTTTCCATCTTGGCATGCATCTCAGGACCTTAACTTGGGAGATTGTTTGTGTGGGCACATGCAGACGGGCTTCCGAAAAGATCAAACGGCAGGAATCTTTTCAAAAGAAGAGAACAAAAAGGGGGGAGGGGGAAGGCATACGAAAAGAAAAAAAAAACATAGGGAAAAGCGAGAGAAAAGAGGGAAAAAGTCGAGAAAAAAGAGAGGGAGTCTTGCCAGCTGGTTGGACAGCAGCTCCGTGTTTGGGTCGGAGATGTGGAACGTGGAAGCGGTGATGCTGCGGCTGCGGCTTGAAGCAATGCTAGAGTGTGCATGCGAGTTCCGGCGGCCATGATGTTGCTTTGAACACACCACTTGATGTTGGCCTCGGCTTCTGCGAAGGAAACCGTGACGCGAGGATGAGAGAGTCGGGAAAGACACAAAAAAAAAAAAACTGGCGCGAAAAATGAGATTGTTGACAAGTGTGAACTTGCCTGGCTGTTCCAAACCGCTTCGGGAGAATTCTGACCCGGATTTCTCCTTCATCTCGGAACGGTTCTTCATGCATCCGTAAGGTGATATCGTTGGGTTCCATTGTCGAGAGTCGAAGAGGTTGACAGCTTGACACTGGTCGAGAAACTCTTGTCGTCGAAGTTGGCTGTGGAACCCAAACAGGAAAGAAGTGGAAGGAGGCCCTTATCGATAATAACATGTGAGTGGATCGAGCACGTTCCGAATTGGAACGCGTTGATTGGTTTCATGGACTCTGTCGCCCGCCCCGCCAAGCCCAAGCGCCAGATGCCAAGAGCATGTCCCGATCTTGGCTGCAGCGACTGGAAAAGAGCCTTGGTCCACTTCTCAACCTCTTGCAACACTAAATCGCAACCCAAAAGCCCACGAAATCGCAACCCAAAAGCCCACGACTGGTCGCGTGTTGTGCCACAACAACGCCAGACACCTGCGCAATGACAGAAATATCGACATTTCCCATGAATGCCAAGCATGCCAATGCTTAGCCTTTCCCCACGTGTGGCAATACTGTCTTGACAGCCAACGCTGCTGTCGAGTTCTCGAGGAGGGCGTCACTGGGCGCTTTCGATTTTCCGTTTTCTCCACGCTCATGTCGCCTCTCACCCAATGATCGACTTTGTCTCTCCCTTGGAATTGGTGTCCATTTGCTGATGGGATGCTCTCGGCTCCGACGGCAGTTGCCTCTCTCACAGAGCCATCTGGAGCTCGAGGCGACTGACTACGTGAAGAGGGCTGCAGAGACTGAGAGAGTGTTGACTGTTGTCAATTCCTTCGGCTTCCTTCAGCCGTGGTAGGCAAATAGCATGATTGAAGGAGGAAGCATGCTGCCACTGCAAGTTCCCGCTGTTCCCAACCCGACAGGCATCGATCACCACCACTAACATCACAAAGGCCGGATGACATGCCCATGTGATGGTGGGCTTGACCACAGCCAGATTTGGCACCTGGGACACCTTCACCCTCGCTTCCAGACGGCCTCTCACGCCACAGCGATTGCAGCTTGCCGTTTGCCTCACCGAGCATCCAGCCTGGCGGCAAACCCTGAACCACGTTCCCTCCACACGCCGATGTGAGAGGCCGGCAAGGAATAGGTCCCCCCCCGCCTGAAGACGATCAACTCGGCCCGCCAAGCTGTCTTTGCCTCTGGACCCCACAACACCTGGAATATGCTACTTGCGGTCTTGCCTCGATGGGACGGCAACTTGCCACAAGACCAGGCCCACCAAACCGCCAAGCTCTGGGCACAGGATATGGGTGTGAGGGAAGCGCGCTGGCAGTGGTCTCCCACGTGTGATTGCTCTCCAGACTTCTGATCACCTCTCCTTCACATTCCCAGCGCCCTGGGTTAAATACCCAACACTCGGCCCGCACCTGCATCTCTGTTCACCTGGTCGACCAAGCATAGCCCCCCCCCCCCCCAGCCGCTGTCTCACCCGAGCACGCGACGCAAGGCAAAACCGCCGCCATGCCTGCTCTTCCTCAGTTTGACTACCTCTTTGCCATTGGCACCATCTTTGCCGCGCTTGATGCGTGGAACATTGGTGAGTCCGCCCAACCCAACAGCCGGAAGGACAACAACTGACGTGTACACTTGCACAGGTGCCAACGATGTAGCCAACTCGTGGGCGACATCGGTCGCCTCCCAGTCTGTAACCTATCTCCAGGCCATGGTCCTCGCCTCCGTCATGGAGTTCGCCGGTTCCGTCGGTGTCGGTGCCCGCGTCGCCGACACCATCCGCACCAAGGTCGTCGATACCTCTCTCTTCGACAAGGACCCCGCCCTCCTCATGCTTGGCATGGTTTGCGCCGTGTGCGCCTCTTCCATCTACCTTACATTTGCGACCAAGATCGGCATGCCCGTATCTACCACCCACTCCATCATGGGCGGTGTCATCGGCATGGGTGTTGCTGCCATCGGCGCTGATGGTACGATTTCGAACTCCATTTGGAAGAAGTTGTTCTGACAAAACCAGGCATCCAGTGGGTTGGCAAGGGCTCGGGAGTCGGCGCCATTAACTCCGGCGTCGTCCAAGTCTTCCTCGCCTGGATCATCGCCCCCGGCCTCTCCGCGGTCTTCGCCTCCATCATCTTCTTAATCACCAAATACGGCGTCATGCTCCGCAGCAATCCCGTCCGCAACGCCCTATACTTCGTCCCTTTCTACTTCGGCCTCACCGCCTGCCTCCTTACCATGCTGCTCCTCTGGAAGGGTGGCGGCTACACCATCACCCTCACCGACCCTGAGGTTGCCGGCACCATCGTCGGCGTCGGTGCCGCCTTTGCCCTGCTCATCGCTGCCACTCTCATGCCCTGGCTCTACCGCGTCGTCATCCTCGATGACTGGCAGCTCCGGTGGTACCATATCCCGCTCGGTCTCTTCCTCATCCGCCGCGGCGAGGTCCCGCCCCACCCCGACGACGCCGGCCCCACCATCAAGGACTACTACGAGGGCCGCATGACCAAGGAGGAGCTTGATGCCCGCAAGGCTGGCGAGCGCAACGACATCGAAGTCGTCCCGTCGTCCAGCATAGACAAGGACGAGAAAGAACCCACCGCCGCCACCAACCCCAACGGCGAGGGCTCTGACGCAGCCTCGCAACCCAACACCCCAGCCCCTCTCCCGCGCCCGCAAACCCCGCAAGAAGTTCGTCGGCCCCAAGCCCGAAGGCGCATGGTACACCGGCGCCGTCCTCTTCTGGTACATTAAATGGGCTCTCCTCCGCGGCATAGACCAGGAAGTCGTGCACGCGCAGTCCACGCATGACGGGCTCGCGCGCAACCTCGAGGAAGTCCACGCCCACGCCGCCCACTACGACAACCGCGCCGAGTACATGTACAGCTTCCTGCAGGTGATGACGGCGGCCACGGCGTCGTTTACGCATGGTGCGAATGATATTGCGAATGCCATCGGCCCGTACGCGACGGTTTTTCAGATTTGGAATGATGGGAAGTTGCCGCCGAAGGGGAAGAGTGAGGTGCCGGTGTGGATTTTGGTGTTTGGGGGTGCGTGTTTGGTGATTGGGGTGTGGACATATGGGTATAATATTATGAGGAATTTGGGCAACAGGTTGACGCTGCAGAGCCCGGCGAGAGGGTTTTCGATGGAGTTGGGGTCGGCGATTACGGTTATTTTGGCGACGAGATTGAGTAAGTCATACTCGCATTGTCTTTTGAGAGGCTGAAGAAGCTAATGTCGGCCGCAGAGCTTCCCATCTCGACTACCCAGTGCATCACGGGCGCCACGGTTGGTGTCGGTCTTTGCTCTGGCACCTGGCGGACCGTCAACTGGCGTATGGTCGCTTGGATTTACCTTGGTTGGATCATAACCCTACCGCTGACCGGTATTCTCTCTGGCTGCCTGATGGGCATCATCATCAATGCTCCTCGTTGGGGCTACTCTGGTTAAGGGTTTGGTATGATGAGGGGACAAGGGAGGATTTGGGGGCAGGCGGTGTGTTAGCTATATCGTGAGACACGTTTTGGATTTCGAATACCCCGGAGGTGAAGTGGCCTTGAAGCTTGATGACAAGTTTGGTTTGGAAGAAATATAGCACTTTAATTCCGAGCGCCTGCTGTTCCCTGGTATTGTCCAACCCCCAATGCTAACCCTTCATGAGTTCCCAGCAACAACCAAGAATACTCCGATTGCCTTTACTTGCTCGCTATGCACCGTGGTCCAGGGTTAACAAGGCGGCAAGGAACCTAGAATCAGGCAACACACCGTATTTGGTCCATGAAGCAACTCAAGTTAGCAACTTACAACAAGAAACCTACTGATACATAACACCGGCCGCCAGACAAACACAAATGCCGTTCCAGAACCCACGGGTATCAACTTTTCCCATCCTAACCCATCCCTAAGCGCCATTTCCAGCACGCCGCCAGTTTGCAAGGTGGCTAAAAAAGAAAACCCAACCGATAAAGATTGACATAACATAGACCATCAACTTCTCACGGGGAAAGCGTTCCGACGCCTTTTAGTTGGCCGGGTCCCAGTTGACAAATCCTGCCATCCAATCCTCTGCCCCAACGACGCTGCCAGTAAGAGTAGAAATCTCGTGCCTTGCCGGACAGGTTTTTGGCTCTGGCATGGGCGTTGAAACGGTCTGGGTTGGTGCATTAGGGCGCATGTTGCCTTCGTCCGTTGAATAGGAGGCGGTGCTTTCGCCCCCGGACATCTCGCCGTCTTCATCCCTTGTTCCCATCCCCTCATGTCCCTCCTTCCGCTGGATTTCCATCATACCCTTGGCAAAACCCGTCTCCACACCAACAGCGCCACCCCGACTCTTCACCATCTTCACTTTACCCTTCTGCTGCTGCACCTTCTCCTTCAGCCTCCTACTTCCCACCTCCCCTCTCTCACCCCCGCCCCATCTTTCCCCCGTCTGCACCGCCCTCCCTATCGTTCCACCCTCCCGCTCCATCCCCTCACCAACTCCATAAACCCCCTCCTCCTTCATTTACAACCAACCTTACCATCTCGCCCACCCGCATCTCCCCTTTGTGCCGCCTTGCCCGTCCTCTTCACAAGATGCTCCACCGCCGTCTCAACCTCCCTCAACTCAAAGAAATCTTATCCCACCCCGCATCCCCGGCCCATAAAACACCTTCGCCTCTGCCCTCTCCCTAACCGTCCGCACCCTCTTCCCGACCTCCTCCAGCGCTGACAGGTGCAGGGTGTAAGCGACCGGGCAAGCGGACCGCCGCCCGTGCTCAAAGGCGAGGGTAGGCGGCTTCGTGTATGGTTGAAGATGTCGGGGATGGCGTTGGGGCGGTGGTGGTGGTGGTGGTGGGCAAGGGCCGTTTCGCGAGCGGAGAGGGAGGCTGCGAGGTCGGTGAGCGCGGATTCGCGCGTCGAGGAGCGCGTTGTGGTGTGTTAGGTGGAGAAGGGCGTCGTGCGGAAAGGAGGGGCGAGGAGAGGGTGTGGAAGAGGAGGGTGAACTCGAGGAAAAGGTGTTTGGGAATGTGGAGGGTTTTTTCGGGGTTGGTGGGGTTGGCGGGATTGGAGGGGAATGTCTTTGTTGTTGTCGGTGGTGGAGGGTTGGGCAGCCGTGGTTGCTGACGCGAGGAACTGGTCGTGGAGCTCGGCGCAGCGTTGGGCCAGGCGCTGCTCCGCCATGTCGCTCACCGGGATCAGGTTCGGTTCGACGTGGTATGTGCGGCAGTCGCCTGGGGCGAGGTTCATGCCAGGTGGATTCCCGAGGGTTGGCGCGCTGGAGTGGTTGTAGAGCGGCGGCTGGTTGTCGCGGTAAAATATGTACTCGTGGCGGATCTGCTCCGATGTGGGCGAGGGAAGGCTTCGGATGAACGCATTGGCGTTATGTCCACGAGTGGAAGACATGGTTGTTGATGCTGGGTCGGCGACTGGCAGGTCTTGTTCCACGTGGGGGCTTTGGTGGTCGTGTTGGAACATCGTCGATGGGAAATTTTCTACTATTATTAGAGATGAGTGCTATTGGGCATTTGGATAAGACCCGACTTATTTAATATCTGAGTTTTAGGCGTAGTCGGTCAGGTGGCGCGTAAGTCGGTTGTATCGCAAAAAGCGAGCAAGCTGGAATAGTCAGAGGGGTAGAACAAGTAGGCGAGAGAAAGTCACGTCAAGACTTGGTGAATGGCTGTCGTCCAATGCTTCCGTCTTGTTCCACGCTTAACACATGTTGAGTGCCCATTGTGTATCGCTTTAGTGAAAGACGCATTTATCCTAGCTTCACGCGTCTAACCACTTGTCTTCTGTCTGACACGATACCAAAACATTATTCGTATTTATCAACGGTAGCGTTATCTGATAAGCAGTTTGGACGGCTGGGGCATCAAAGCAGATTGACTGCCTTTAGAAAGATCTTTGCTCAGGTTCAGCCTCCATTCCGAAATATCTGATCAATATCAATCCAGACACCAAGGATACTGACGTATCAAAAGCACTTTATACCAAGCGTCATAGGGTGTGTGATTTTGACAAAGCTGAAGACGAAGCAAGTTGCGTTCAATGCACAGATTAGTGCATACATCATGCGGCCGAGGAAGCACACCAGAGGTATTGTGCTTCTCGCCCAACGTTTAAGAAAAACCTCAACGAGAGAAACTACCTAGACCCAGTATTTTCTCATTGTTTCTCTGTCTACTGTCTACAACCGGCATGTTCTCTTCGCAAAAGGCGAACGTAATTCAGGATATCTACAAAGATGAATATGGGCAATGGCTGGTTGGCCTCAAGCGAAGCCGTGGTAGCAAGACGTTGAAAGACACCACCAAGTGAGCGGAGTGTGACAGAACAATGCATGATCAAGTCAAACTTGGTATTTACGCAGGGAGTGGCGCCGCTAGTTATGTGGTCTCTAAATTCCAACCCCTATGCTAGACCATACCTTGGGCCCGGCGCCTGGCAATGGGGTAATGTTGTGGGCAATCTCGGCAACCCGAAACCATCAGATATTGGCGGTAAAACGTCTCGCGAACATAAAAAGAATCTCCCACATATGTCCTTTTTATCTAAGCACAGCTCTGATTTGCGTGGAGAACGTCTTTTTGCAACAGGATGGTCCAGTCGTCCCCAACCCACACCACCGGTAAACAGATATCTCACCTAACTCTTTTAAAACCTAGGTGGTGCTCTCAAAAACCTTTTTGGCAAAAAAATAAGGTCTTCTTCACTAAAAAAACTTTGCGAATGATTGTCCAACGAACATCACGTCAAGAGGTCGGCTAGAAAGAGATAGGGGAAAGCAACACCATGAGGGTATATTTCAATGCCATAGTTAATACAAGAAGGATAATTATTAGAACCATTACATCACTTCACCTCCTTTTCCCTTCATCTCACCCCTTCCGCTTTCAATTATTTATTTAGCCAACATCTTGGGAATCAAGATATCATCAAACGCCCACAAAATGCTTTGAAATTGCACACTGAAAGCACCACCCGTCCACCACGTCTCCCTGCGGCCTTGGAGGGCATACAGATTCTGAATAAACCCAGCCTTCAACTCGGCCGCAGGCACATTCATATGCATCGCACCATGGTCGGCCCACGCACGGAACTCAATCTCGCCCTTGGGATCCGCCGTCGCCGGCAAGGTACCCGCCTCAACCAACTTGGCAAAGTTCTCACGGACCAGCTCCTGCGCAGCAGCCTTGTCAAACTTCTCATCACCCGCCATCAGCACGCGGAACAAGTCGCTGCCCTGGCCCATGTACTCAAAGCGGGAGTTGAAGTTGGGTTTGGGGAGGGCGAGGTAGTTGCTGGGCGCCGCAGCGGCGGGGAGGTTGATGACCGAGCCGTTGATGGGGAACGAGGGGTGGGCGACGATGCCGGCGTGGACGGAGGAGTAGCGGAACTTGGAGAGAACGGACTCCTCCTTAGGGTCGAGGTTGAAGGGCTCCATGTTGGCCGGGGTGGGCTCGATGGCCATGAGCAGCTTGCGCGCGATGATGATGGAAGAGTGGCCCGCGGCATTCTTGACCCAGAGGGTGTGGCCGATGGGGGTGCGGAGGGACTGCACGACGGTGGTGCTGAGGAGGAGGTCGTCGCCGAGGCGGGCCTGGATGGCCTCGTACAGTGCGATGTTGCGGCGGGTATTGGGAGTGAAAGAGCTGGCCTTGCCGAGGAAGCCGCGGATCATGGGCTGGCCGAAGGCGGCGAGGACGTAGAGGGTCAGGGTGTTGGCCATGTCACCAACGCCCATGCCGGTGACCTGGAAGACCTGGTTGACGCAGTCTTGGATGGAGTACTTCTCGACGAACTGGTTGAAAGGGAGGAGCAGATCCTCGGGAATCTTGTCCGGCGCGGGGAAGTTCCAGTAGCCCGGCAGGAAGTACTGCTCGTAGGGCTCAGTGACTTCAAGGAAGCGCGTCAGGGCTGCAACGCGGGCGTCGTTGGCAGGCGATGTGAACGCGACGGGCTCGCCGGTGGTGAAGTCGGCCCACTGGGACGTCAGGACGTTGCGCGGGGCGGTGCTGACCTCGATGCCCATGCGCTCGAAGAAGGCCTTGGCCGGGCCATAATCGTTGAAGGTCTGCACGCCGTAGTCAAACGGCTTGCCGGTCTTGGGGTCATCATAGGTGGAGATGTGGCCGCCCTGGGATTGTTAGCTGGGTGGCTCTAGGTCAGTCGTGGTGGTTACCTACAAGGTGATCGGCCTTGTCGATGACCACGATGCTTTGCTTGAAGTCTTCCTTCAAGCGGATGGCAGCGTAGGAGCCGCTGGCGCCGGCACCGACGATGGCAACATCGGCAGTGATGATATCCGGGAGCCAGGAGCCGGAGGCGACCGAGGCGCCGGCGGCGAGGAGACCAACGAGCTTGAGCATGGTTGCGTTGGTGAATGTGTGTGATGGAAACAGACCGAGGTCAGGTCGAAGGAGGGGACGCAGTTAAGGGACTGCAGATATACCCGAGATGCTCGGTCTTCGCGGCCGGATCATCCGTGGGGGAGTGCTCTCGGCGGCGGGTTAAGAAAGGGGTTGATGGGGCAATATTGACGGAGGAGCCACGTGGGAAAGCCCCCGAGGCAGCCGACTGGCCGCCTTGGAGGGACGGAACCATGGATTGCCTGCCGGCTTCCGTTTGCCGTCCGTGGAGCTGTTTCTCTGAGGGCGAACAGAACTGCCGGAATGCCAATGGTTCGGTGTGTCTCTCCTGTTCATTTACTGGGCCGCTTCCAATCCTGTGCAGGTGGGGGAGTGCTGGGGTTCAACAGGGCCCTTGTTGATTCGTTGCCAGGGATCCTGTCAGTCTGGCTGTGGTCCCCAAGGGACCAAATCCGAGGATCTTCGAAGATCTTGCCTTATGAAGCAAAGGATTCTGCCTTCTGCTCCTGAGATTGCGGTCTCGAAGGCTTTTCTCCCAACGAGTATTTCTCTTTGAACTCTCCCCTCCATCACCATTGTCCTCTCCCACAACCACCACATCACGACTCATGCCCTCTTCCCGCCCACACCCACACTGACACTCCCGGATCCCAGCTCCCACTCTTCACTGCCGTGGATCTTGGCCAACCCACTCCCCCAACCCAAACCAGACAAGGCCGCATGCAGAGCGCAGCAGACTATTGTTTTCCTGCAGGAACAATCCAATCCGTCGGTTGAGACAAGCGCGAGGAGATGAGAGAATCGCATGATTTTCAACCGCCCACAGGATCCGCCACAGAGGAGACGAGAAGAAGAAACCCGAAACCGCGGACCAGGGACCCTGCACGACAATGCCCTGCACGCCAAGACGCCGGTTCTTGGAGCGTTGTGGGCATTGTGGGGGGAAGAGTGGGCGGAGGAGCAACGGCTGCGGATGGGATCCTTGCGTTGCGCAAATTATTCACGGCTGGGCAGGACGGGAGGCGGCCATGGACGGAAAGGGGGTTGTCCTTGGTGATGTTTTTGTTCTCCCATGTTGATCTTGCAGTCTAAATCGATCTTGCGGTCTAAATCATCATCATCCTTCTCGGCGTGCGCGTGCCGAGGGAGCCACTATTACTTGGAAGTCACGTTCACCCTGACCTCAGTCTTCCTGACGATTCCCCTGGCGGCCTCATCGGCCGTGGCCACAGTCGGCGGCATCGAGACCCCGTTCTCCTTAAGGATCATCTCCTCGCTTCCTGACCCGTCCGCAGAACCGTGCTTGTAGAAGCTTGTCGTCGTGCTGTACACGTCTGTCTTGTTGCTGATTGTCCCGTCCTCCCCTGATGTCCGGATGTTGTTCTCCAGCTCGTACTCGTCCGCTCGCGGGCCCGCGAAGATGCCGCTGGCGCCGCCGGGGTGGCCGCCGGTTACAGTGCCGCCGTCTCGGGCGCTTGTGAGCTTCGTGCCGCGCGACTTGCCGTACCCGTACCGGGAGGCGTACTGGCCGGGTGTGTTGTTGTACCGATCGGTTGAGTTGAGGCTTAGGATGCGGCTGACGAGGGGTTTGAGAGAGGTCGCGCAGGCAGCGATGATGCCGACGTTGAGTTGTAGACTGGGAGGGGGCTGTTAGTTCGACAAGTGTCGAGAAGGGGATGAGAGAGGTGTTCTTACTAGCCCCAAAACTGGATGCTTTGGCGGAATGTCTTGTCTACCTGTGTTGCGTAGGCAATCTGATAGACGGACTTAACAATGCCCAGGGCAACGGCGCTGTAACAGTTAGTTTGGGATCATACAAGAGATCTCTTGAGTGGCTTACAAGTATCCCAGACTGAGAATTCCGATCAGATAGAACTTCAGCTTCCGCTTCATTTTCAAAGACCAAATGATGGGAACTGGGAAGGTTGCAAACAGAACGTCGGTGAAGATGTTGAAACCTGTGTTGACCAGAGAGAACTTGACAAAGATTTGGATGTCGTAGCATTTGGGGCCAATCGTTTTATCCCAATAGCCCTGCATGGGGAAGCAGCGCAGGAGAAACGTCATCATGCCCATAAAACTGTAGCATAAAACGAACACTGTTCGCGGATTAGATGCTGACTTTTGATGGAGAGGAAGGGAGGCTACCATACCTATCGTTGCCCACAGTGCCCATTTATACCATCTGTTTGTGCTAAGCCTCAGCAGGTTGAAGGCGATCGATATCTTGAGAAGGCACAAGGACCAGGTCGTCGAGATAATAGACTGCCAGAAGTTGGCGTGCGAAATGATCATGTTGTCCGCCTTCGAGAGAGTGTCTTGGTGTCTTCCTAGTCCGTGCCGGGACTGTATTATGAACACAATCCATCCTCCCATCGCACAAAACTGCAACCGAGCAGAGTTTAGCAGACCGATTTCCCAGGGGAATCAGGAGGAGAAGAACAACATACTGCTGACAGGACCATGCAAATGTCATCCCTGCCAAAGGTCTTGATGACAACCGCTCGTGCGTAGATGCGAAGAGAGACGAAGATGAGGGCGAGAAAGTGGAAGATGGTCACCACGGTCACGATCATGACCGTGTTGCTTTCGGCGACATAGGCAGGATCGAGTGGCTTCGGCGCCGCGGTCGGCGTTGGCGTGGCCATCGTGCTTGGAGATCCCCCGCCGATCTGCCCGGTAGCAGATCAGCTAGGAGAGGGCGGCCCGGATACTGGAAGTGCTCGGGGATCCAACTCGGAGTTGTTCGCAAAAAGCCGGGGTCTCCAGGGCAGCTTTTCAACTTTAAACAACAGAAGAATGGCAAGCAGAATAACAAGCGAGGGAGACCCGACAGCGCGGGCGGAGGGAACGGAGGGTTTTGTCAGACCCTCCCCCAAGACCAAGTCCCGGTCGCCAGTGCTGGAGCAGGACCTTGATGACGGCGGTTTTACCGCTCCAGGGGCTGTCTCCAGCATCTCGATTGCATCCTGCAATTCCCATCCAGCACCGTTATGCTGCCATGTTGCATCCGGCCTGGCGCATTTCCACTTCTTTTGGACAACTCCCAGTCCGCGATTCGCCGCTGCAGATTTTCCTCGTGCCATTGCGAAAATCCCACGAGGATCCTGCAGCCCCTAGCTGCAACGGTGGACACCGGGACGAGGACCGGCCACCAGGGAGAGGAAATCACCCGTGGACCTGGTTTCTCACCTGGCTGCTCTTGGAAATTTTCGTGGTGGTTCTTCGAGGCTCACAGGCCTCGCCACGAACACACATGTTGTTGTTCGTGTCCGTGTCGTTCCTGTGAGACCCGTGAGAGCGGTAGCGATGCGGCGCAGACGCATGCGCAAAACCTTGTTGGTTCGACTCCCGGCCCCGCGCTTGTTGTTGCTTGTGGATGGCAGTCACGTTAAAACTTGCAGGGATGTTCCTCGTTTCCAATCTGGCGGAAGCACATAAGAGGCAAGAAGCCGTGGATAAGCCGGTTATTCGAAAATCCTTGGTGTCTTCCACGTTGACCAATAGCGGTTGTTGGCCTGCCCCACCATTAATGAAGACGTCAATGATGAAGTTTGATATTTCCGTCTTTCCACAACAGCTGGTGCCCCAAGTCCTATAAAACTTTGTCGAGACTTACGGTGCTATAACGCAGCATCAGAATACACAAAAAGCAGTAAAATCGGCCGCCTTTCAATGGAGTTCTGCTGCATTAAATGTGTTGAACATGGTTTTGTTGTATGGCTTTGTTTTTTGGCCAGAGCGAGGTTGGGAAATTTGGTTCTAAGTCGGTGGGTTCCCCATGGAATAAGAAAAAGCAAAAGACAAAACATTGGCCCATCTGAGCATTTGATGGCGAAGAAGGACATTGATTGACGAACGAGGCGAACTGCTTTCTTTTTCCGGCAACTTCTCGTGATAACGGCGGGTCCTCAATCCCCTGACCTCTGTACTTGTAGGGTCATGCCTACAACGGCGATCATTGAATACATCGACGGATTGTGGTGGGACGACGCTCCCGGGCCGGTAGCCGTTGAAATTCAACGGTCCACATCGTGGGTGGACTGAAGTGGAGCGGAAGCTGCTGTGGCTGGGACTCGGACTTTCTTCCTTCCGTGCCAGACCTCGCTCTCGCTTCCAACGACCGCAACGAGAAATGCATTGAGTCGTAAAATGGGCAAGGCAAGTCAAAGCAAACTGATATTCCTGACAAGAAATAGTCAAAATATCAAACATTATTATGAACCAGTATGCCTCTGAGCACCGAGGTCTTGTGGATTAGACCACGCTTTTCACAATCCAACAAAGTCTATTTTCACAGATCTCTACATCACTCCCTAAGAACACAAAGAAACTAAGAGAATGGACGGCAAGATGCTTTGCTTTTGAACAAGAACAAAAGCAATAACTAATCCCACCCCGCGGGCTTCTGCCAATTCGAAGGCGTCGCTGGCGTCACAGGCCCCACCGGCGTCGGCGTCGGCGGCATGTGGCGTGCCGCCAGCGCCGAGAGCTGAAACCGGCGTTGGTGTTGCGAACTGGCCGGCGGCGATGCCTCCGGGCTCTGACCCCCCGGCGGCGGAGCCGGACACGAGAGCATAGACGGCGAGAAAATACCACTGCTGGCAAGGCTGATACCATCCAGCGAGTCCTGGCTGGCGCGCTTTGTGACTGCGCGCGATGGGCTCTGGGGGAGAGTGGCAGACAGGGGAGACACCTCAAACGGGCTGATCGGGCTGCTGAGGCGCTTGCCGAAGGAGGTGGTGATCTGGGGAGGCGCGTCGGGGCGGACGGGGCGGGCAGCGGCGCGGTCGGGTTGGGTCACGGGGTGAGGAGGGGAGTGCCGTAGCCGAAACTGCTCATGCGCTTCTCGGCTTCGCTCATTATGAGGGCGTCGCCGTGGTGGCCGTCGGTGAAAAGCAAGCCGCCGCCCATGGAGGAACGCTTCCTCTTGAGGTCGGAGTATGGGGATGCCTTAGTGAATCTGGCGAGGAAGGCGTGGATGTGGCGTTTGTGTCGGTATTTGTAGAGGAGGAGCGCGATGAGGACAAAGAGGAAGACAAGGAGGGCTGCGGCGTAGATCAGTACCGTATCAGTAACACAGAGTTGGGCGTAGGTGAACATACAAAAGACACCTCCCACAATTCCGTGGATGGAGTGAGGGTAAGGGCTGCCGCCAGAGCCACTGTTGTTTCCGTTGCCGGTCCCTCCACTTGTTGAGGAAGTCCCACCAGAGACGGTGCCGCTGCTCGTACTGCTCCCCTTGGTGGCTCCTGTGCCGCCACTAAAGTTGTTAAAGCGGCCGTCGAAAAGGCATCGCTAGTGACCGCGCTGACTTGCGTTGCCGCTGGGCCAGAAACTGAGACAGTAACAGTTGTCTGGCTTGCTCCTCCGTGAGTCACATCAGTCGACCCTTGGCCGCCGCTACCTCCAGGCCGAGACTGCGACCCCTCGTGTTGTCCTTGGGCACCTGAATTGTTTCCAGTCCCCTGAGAGCCAGTACTCTTGCCCCCGGCTTCATTGCCGTTTGTGCTACCACCTGAACCCGTCCCACCGGTTTGGGAACCGCTGTAGGATTTCCCTCCCTGTCCGCCGCCCGATCTGGAGCCAGATCCGGAGCCCGAACTTCCTGCGGAACCCGAGCCAGAGGAATCGGTGATTATTGAGCCGTTGCTTGTTGTTTCAATTCCAGTGGTGGAGCTATTGGAAGAATCGGTATCTCCGCTTGACGGCCCGGATTCTGAAGCGCCATGGCCCGAGTTGCCAAACTTCCCCGTGTTCCCATTGCCAGAGTTTCCATTGCCCGAGTTTCAATTTCCAGAAGACCCATTGCCCGCGTTCCCATTGCTGGAGTTTCCATTGCCCGACTTCGAGTTTTCCGAGTTTGAGGCACCCGAGTTTCCAGAGCCAGCGGTATCAGAGTTTCTACTCGGGGGCTTTTGCTGCCCAGGCAGCGTGTCTGGCTTGTTCGACGGCTGCGGGTCTTGGCCGGGAGGCCGTGTTTCTGGGAAGCTATTTTCTGCCGTCGGGGTCGGAGCTGCCTGGGTCGGTGTTGGCGCCGGCGAATTCGGGCTGGAAGAGGAGACTGTAGTGTGGCTTGGCGATGGATCCGCCCCGACTCCGAGGACGTCGAGCAGCGGGTCGGTGATAGTATTAAGAACTTCCTTGAGGAGTCTTCTTTTCAGCGGCCGCCCCTCGACGGGTGCCGGTCCGGGAAGACGCATCAGAGCTTGGCTTGAACGTCGTGCTCCTGTCAAAATTGCGCAAGTCGTCAGGGAAGTTGTCACAGGTCAGCAATAAAAGAATGGGTCAATGAAAGTTGCGCCTGTAAGCCAAAAGAGTGAAGACTTAGAAGCATCCAGCAAGAAGTCAAAGGAGTGAGGGACCCAGTGGTTGAGTCAACAGAAGGTGACGAGGACGGACCTGGCAACTTGTGGCAAGTGATAAAGACAGCCGGGGCAGGCTGAATGTCGTGCAGCATGGCTACCGGGCGCGCGGTGTCCCTGACGGTGCATGCCTGGGATGGACGCCATCACTGGCGCTCCCATGCGTGGGCTGTGAAAGACGCTGCAGAACAAAGTGCGAAGAAAGAAGCTTGGCATCCAACTGTCGAGGCGTTTGTGCTTTCTTCAGGAAGCGATCTTCGGCAGTGAGCCTGCCACCTTGCTCAGTTAGGCATGGCCTGTGTCTGCCGCCTCTGCCACGCGGCAGACGCTTGCAGGGGGCTCTGAAACAAACACCAAACCACCATCGCAACAAAAACATCCCATCAACAAAAAGGCTTCCCATTGAGGTCGAAGTTGGGACGCTTTTTCAACTCAAAACTTGAGAATTCTGTGCCAGGGAATCTCTAATATTCTTAATTCACTACCACTGGTTCCACACCCGGGCGGAAACCGTGAGTCTGTGTTCCCAAGCTTCCACCCGGCCTGAGCCTTGCCCCTCAAGACTCAAGCGTCATGTTTGCAACAGGGTTCCCGCAGATTGCCACTTTCCACACCTTCCGCCACGCTCCCCTCAACAGGCTGTTCTTTTACACCCTGATAAAAAGCAACAGAACTCGCGCTGGCCTTGACTGAGTCGGAGCATGTTTGGCTCGCAGATTCCAGATCTGCAGCATACCGCACATCACCGCAGCGGTGAAAGGGCCGAAGTCGTCAGACTATCCGTCTTTTCTGTAAGGATCGACATAACCCACCATGTGTTGTATGTTCTGCGTGCTAAACTCCGATGATAGACATGGCCAGAATCCATGCTGTCTTGCAGGTTGCGCTAAACACAGTGTCACTCTCACCCCTGCTTCTGAGGACGTGACGCGGTTGCGTTGTAGAAACGCTACGGAGTAGAAGCAATGGGAGCCATGCTGCCTGTGCACCCTTGCCACTTCCGCTGGCGTCCTGGACGAGGCAATGTTCCTCTGTGGACAAAAGCGATGCAGTTGAGTCGCACAACACTGCACCTGCACCACATCCTCAACCGGCCCGAATTCAGCACTCATCATGACAGCGCAATTTGGCTGTCACTGCTGCGTACATTTACACTGGCCTCGATGTTAAACTACAATTAGTAATACTCTGCGGATGTGGACTTGGCCAAATCTCAATCACACGGAGTACGATGAGACCCAGCAGTCATCTGCTTGGAAGGGATTGATACTAGGGAGCGAAAGAAACAGAACCGACATCTGGCATTTAGAACAAAAAAAAGGTTTCCAAACTGAGTTTCGCACAGATAACCGAATCCTGTCCTATTTTCATTTCTCTTGATATTAACTAGCGGTAACCCAACTGCTGAGCATAGCGCGATACAGCATCCTTGATATTATCAAAATCGAAACCCAATCGTAAACGCTAAGTTAGATCTAAAGTGGTCCACCATTGACCCGCGCACCCCATTGACCCGCGCACTTTTCTGGACATCATCATTCCAAACTGCCAGAGGTCCAACAAAAACCAATGCAATCAATTGAAACTACTCAGAATCGCTTGAACTATGTATTTCTCCAGCCTCTGGGCATGTCCTTGCATTGTGGCCAGGCTTGCGGCAGATGCCACATAGCCGCGAACCCGTCCGACGCCTCTTTGACGACCCTTCATTTTCCTCCTCGACATGCCCCCCATCCTCAACCACACCCTTCTCTGCCATTATCTCCCTGGCTTGGGTTCCATTAATAGCACCTCCGTCTTGGAGACGCGTCCGTTTGGCCCTCCGGCGCTTGGAAAGCGCTTCGTTGGCCGCTTGCAGTGTCCGTACCTCGGCCTCCAATAGGAGTACCCGAGAGGAAACCGCTTGCATTCCTTTCGAAAGCTGGTCGACAGCGGCTAAAATCGGAGTTGGAGAGCTTCCCTGGTGTCTAGCAATTTGACCCTTGATGAGGGTAGACTGCGAGAGGGCTTCGTTGGTGGTCTGGGGTGTCTTGGAGACCCAAGGCGAGGGTGGCCCATTGGGAGTCCCAGGGGGTGTTGGCGTCCGCAACCTGACATCCAGCTTCGAAAGCACAGCCTGTGGATCATAGGGGATAAGCCCAGCGCCCCGAAAGCCCCCGAGAACGTTTTCTTTGATGAAAGTCCGGTAGAAGGCGGCTCTGAATGCAAGGAAGAACTCGGGCTTGGTGATGTGCGTGATCCGGGCCCTGATGAAGTGCTCAATTTCGGCGCCGTACATCTTCTTCAGGACACTGTAACAACTGACATCTGCGTTGACGTGGCTCTCATGGCCATCAAGCACCAGCATCCGATATGCACCTCTCCGACGGCGCTTAGTATGCTCGTCGAAATGCTGCAGCCATTCCAGACCAGTCGTATTATCCGTCCATCCGTTGGTTGTTGTCTTGACGGCCCAGTCGTCGGGTATCTGATGTTCGGAGTACCAGCTGGCGAGGTGGAAACGGCCCTTTACCACCAAGAAAGGCGGCACCACGTAGCCGTCGCCAGCGATACTGCAAATCGCCGTCGCCCATTCTCGATTTCCCGGCTGAACAGCCTTTGGTTTTCCAACCCGATCGGAGCGCGTGACCACCATCCTAGGCCGTATCATGCCCATCATGAAGCCGGTCTCATCGAAGTTGTAGAAGTCGCAGTCGAGGATGCCGTATTTCGCTCGCATATTGGCCACCAGTCGGAACCATGGCTCAATAATTGCAGGATTTTTGCAGAGGCCTCTCTGGTAGTCGTAGACGCGATTGAAACGCATCTTTAGCTCTGGACGTCGTGCAACGAAGCGGTCTGGCCAGTTCTTTCCGACGTGTCGCGCACCGCGTTTCTGAAGCAGGAGATTGGCCATATCACCCACGTCGACAATCCGGGGCGAAAACCCTCGCGAATCTCGGTCGAGTACATATTGAACAATTACCTCCTCTTCGGCCTTCGTCAAATTTGAACGGCCGTGACAGCTGTTGGCCTTAGGGGTGACTCCGTTCATTCTGTTGCGGAGGGTTGTTTCAGGGACGTTGTAGATCTTAGCTGCACGTCGGCGAGACAAATTTTTGGTCGTACGGATAGCCTCGATGGCAAGGATGATTCTGGCTTCTTGGGTTTGCACAGACATGGTGTTTTGTGGTGTGATGGAACAATTGCCCTTGGAGGTTGTGTTGCGATAGAAAAGTGCGCGCGTCAATGGGGTGCGCGGGTCAATGGTGGACCACGTTACCTCAGTATATTATTATTATTATTCCTACACCGCTGTGCCCTGCGGGCATGTCGGACCTTCAGACATTTACTATACAGGAAAACCGCGCCCTTGCGGGCCGGGTAAAAAACCTATACCGATGGTTAAGAGAAGAAATCAGTGAATGAGCCTGCAAAATACAGAAAGAGAAGGCCTCTTGGCCTCCGACCGGTGGGAGTCAGATTGCCTACTCCAGCTCGAGCTTCCTAGCCAAGCTGTACATCGGCAGTCTTCCTGAATCCATCAGCCAGCCCAGTATCCTCCTCGTCAGCCGAGCAGTTGAAGGACTGGCACCCTGTAGAACAGAGTAAAAGTCTCGTCGCGTCCTGACTTCTGCTCTCTCCCACGTCCGAGTCAACGGTGGGGCCAAACACCACACCACCAGGTGTTCAGCAGTCTCCCGCCCTTCGCCGCACTCGCAGCAGGGCGTCAGCACACTTGGGACTCCCCGTTTGAACAAGAAGTCCCGAAGGCCTATGTCCCCAGTTCGGACTTGGACCAACAACGAGCTCTTCGCTTTGCTTAGTCCCTCGTGCTTCTTAAGAGTCTTGTCCTTGAATAGAGTCTTTTGCTGATGGTCGAGGTCGTCCGCTGGTCTCGTCGTCGCCCGACCGACTCGTCCCTTTAGCCATCTCTCTCTCCAAGCCTCCTCGACTACCCTGTCCGTGTCGGTGGTTCCCCCGGTCCAGCGTGCTATTACTCCTGCGGCCTCTTCTACCGCTGTCGGCCTCTGTGGCCTAGAGGCCCGTGGTCGGCCCCTGTTGCTCGGCCTTGAGTGGAACCTCCGGCGTATCTTGCTGCAAGCTGTATGGAGAATGGTCCCTGGGGCCTTTTTTGCCTCCCTGGCCGTTATCAAGAGCGGGTTGTTGAAGCCTGGTTTCGAAGTCGGCGAGTCGTTTGTTGAGGTATAGGTCTAATGGCGGCACCCATGTTTCTGTCTCAAGATTGCGGATTGGAGTGGACTTGAAAGCTCCTGCCACGATCCGCAAGCAGGAGTTTTGAGCCTTCCCAAGATCCTTGGTAATCCCCTTTGTTGCTGGCTTGCCTCCTTTTTCCGTGGGGATGTGGAAAGATGAAGCCCCATAAGCTAGCGCCGACCGGATGCACTTCGAGTACACTTCCCGTGCCTTCGCCAGACCCAGTCCCCACGTCTTGGCTGCGATTCTTGACAGAGCGTAGCTTTGGGTCACCAGTTTCCGTTCCACTGCCCCCAGGTGAGCTTTCCAGTTGAGCCTCCAGTCCAGCCAGACACCTAGGAACCTAGCTGATTCTGTCGGCTTCACTGGACTGGTGCCTCTCCCCGGCTGGGCGAGGTCTAGCTGGTTGGTCCACTGCCGTCGTCCCTTGTTGAAGTGAATCAGTTCGCTCTTCTCGGGAGCGAAGGCCATCCCTCGGGTGTCCGCCCACTGCAGACATGTCTCCCAGGTTGCCTCCAGCTGTCGGACGTTGGTCTCCGGGTCTCGGCCAAAGACTAAGAGATTGGTGTCGTCTGCAAAGCCAGCTATCGCTAGGTGGGGGTGTTGTTCTTTTAGCTGCTTGTATAGAGAGGCGATATAGAGAATGAAGAGAGCCGGAGAGAGGGGAGAACCCTGGGGCACTCCAGCCCGTATGGCTGTCGGGGAGGCTGCCTGGCCGTCAAAGTGAAGGGGTTGCCTCTCGTCCGGTTAGCCAGTCTTTGGTCCATAGGACCAACCACCTTGGAAAGCCCATATCTCGAAGAGTGGCAAGTAGTCGGGTATGGTTAACCGTGTCGAAGGCTCCTGAGATGTCCAGCTGGAGTAGCGATGCTGTTGCTTTCTGCCTCCACGCTTCTTGGACCTGAGCTACTACTAGTCGGACCGCGAGCTCTGTTGACCTTCGGCAGAACCACGGTCTTTGCTCTCTTGAACCGGCTTGGAAACCAGCCTAACTGCAGACACCTTGTAGCTAGTATAGCCAGTACGTTGCCAGCGGCTTCCCACACGCTTTCAGGAAGCCTGTAGGAAGCAAGTCTTCGCCTGGTGCTTTCCAGGGGCTCGCCTTTCTCATCGCTTGCGCAATTTCGGCCGGCGTTACCCTCTGTTGGACACTGAACCTTGGCTCCCAGTCATCAAGGAAAGATTGGTCTCGGATGTCGGTAAGGTTAGCTGGAGGGCTTGGAAAGAACCTCCTAGCTAGTGCCTCGGCCTTCTGGCTGTGGTCCGTAGCTGTCAACTGTCCCGAGGCGTCTCTGAATGCTGGCAGTCTCGGAGGTTCTGGTGGTAGAAAGCTCCGTAGTCTGGCCCATCTCTCGAACGCCCACATCTTGTCCGGCTTCTTCGCCTCGCTTGCCTCCTGAATCCCATCCCTTCAAGCTCTTGTCCGGGCCTTCTGGATAGCTTTAGTCCGTTCCTTGAGCCTCTTGTTCAGCTCCTTCTGGCAGTAGTCTGTGTGGGCCTGTCTGGCTAGTCTCTCGGCCTTCCTCGCCTCTCGAGCTGTTTGCTCGACCTCCGGAGTCCACCAGGGAGAGCTGAATCCGCAGTTCGCCTTCTTCTGAGGAGTGCTTTCCTCTGTGTTGGAATATCTACGCCACAGTGCATTCGCGGTAGAGGGGGGGTTGGTGGCGTATCCCATGGGGAGTAGTCACGTGGTCTGGGACCTCGGGGACTGCTTCAGCTGCATCATCCGCTCCCCCTCATCCTTCCCCTTTAAAAGAAAATATGATCCACCTGAATTACCAAGCTTGCACGTCCCTCTCAAGAGAAGAGGGTATTTGCTCTGTGTTTCCAATGTATCGCGATACCTGGTATTTCCTACACTCTGCAACCCAGGTCAGCCAGCCTACCAGGTCGTCGAAAGCTTTGCTAAGGCCCTCAACTGTCCGGATCCTGACCGCTAAGCGGTTGGGACCTGGGTCTGTGAGGCCAATGATTCTGTAGAGCAGTTTCGACTCGGCTTCTACTCTCCCCTTGTCCATCTTCTTCCAGGACCACCCAGCTGGCTGGGTCAGTCTCGGTCCATCTCCTTCTCCTATCTCGAGTGCTTGTGGGTAGTGATCTGAGTTGCCGCGGCAATTCTCGCCATTGTACACTGCTTGGAGTTCCTCTGAAGTCCAGATGTGATCGATAGTTGACGTACGGCCTCGCTGCTGTCCTTGGGGGGCTCGGGTAATTGCTCCCCTTGGCGTCTGGAGAACAAGGCCCCACTGGGCGCTCAACCGTAGCAAATCCTCGGCTCCTCTCTCGTACCTCCCAAACTCGTCCCATAGTGGGTGATGTAAGTTGAAGTCTCCTGCTAGGACTATTGGGTAATCCGGCCTTGGCCGGCCACAGAGAGCGCCTGGCGCCTCCTTGCTGCTCGGTGGGTTGTAAATAGACCAAAGTTCGAGCCCGCGGCTTCCCTGGCCAAGGTCCACCTCTGGGAACCATACCCGGCACCAGTTTTCTGAGACCTCAAAATCCCACTGACCCGCCTCGAATTGCTTGCTGATGTATATTGCTGCCCTGCCCTCGAGCTGGAACACTAGATGGTATTTGTCTACCTCAGTATACTTATATCGTGTTCTCACTCCTGCTCTGTTACTCTTCGGTGGTGTGCCGTTGGTTCGGTTAGCGGCATCATCTCTACACGCTGCATCATCACAAGCCGCGGAACTCTCCGTCTTTATACACCTCCGCAGATGCTGTTACGCCGTAGGGGTTACACTGCTTAGGCCATATTGCCACAGACCCGAGCGCTCCTCCAACCACAGGTCATAAGCCCATACATGATGCATAGTATGTCCAAGTAGATGGATTAGATATTCCGAACTGTCTTACATCAAAACCGGTCTCCAGGATTTTAGAAAGCGGGGTCTATCGAAGGCGTAATGAGGGCCATCTTAGTATTTGATCACTATGTTAGCTCTCAATATTCCCCGGCCTCTTCTTCTTCCTCAAGCTACCTACCTTATTAGAGCGGAAGCCAAGACAATCTTAACATGGGCTCCCTCTCCGCGTTTCTGGAGGACAAACTCTTCCTGAGCCCGGGCGAGCTTATCCAGGTCCTTCTGGCCCTCCTCTTCATTACAAACACCCTCCACCGGCTTATCCGTTACCACCGGCTCAGCCACGTCCCGGGTCCGTTTCTCGCCGGATGGACCGGTCTGTGGGAGTTCACCCACATCTGGCGGGGCACCTACCTGCTTAAATCCCAGGCGCTGTTCGCCAAGTACGGGCCCGTGGTTCGCCTGGGACCAAACAAGATCATTGTCAGCGACGTCGACGCTGTGTACCGCATCTCAAACGTCCGGTCTCAATATCGGAAAGGCAGCTGGTATCCAGATGTCGGCCGGGTCACCCGCCAGGGGGAGAGTATCCTCACGTTGGCTGATCCTGAGGCGAGGCGAGATCGGAAGAAGATCATCATGTCTGGAGTACGTGTTTACCCGTGGTCTCGGAAGACGATGTGCTTGAGGAAGTGCATGTCTGCTAATGTTTTACTGCCCTGACCCCAGTATTCCGGCAGAGGCGTTGAAGACCAAGAGGAAGGGGTCGGTAGAGCAATTACGGCGTTCAAAGACCTGATTGAACGCAAGTATCTCTCGACCGCCGGGAAATTCGTCCCGCTAGATATGGACCAAAAGGCACACTTTCTCGCACTGGATGCGATTGGCGAGATCGCATACAGCCAGTCGTTCAAGTCGCTTGAGGAGGACGCCGATACTGTTGGTCTCATCGATTTGCAGAGAAAAATGCTGACCGTCAACAAACTCTTGGGATTGAATACCTGGGTCTATGGGGCTTTGCGAAGATGGCCGTTGTATTATCTCCTTCCCCACGACGTAGATGAGTCTGGACTAACTGTCGCGGTCGGGTAAGTTGTTCTTACGGGACGTACCACCTATCTAATCTGATCCTCTCCAGCCTAGTCAAAACCCTCCTCACGGAGCGCGCCAATCCCAACGCGCCCCCGAAGCAGGACATGCTCCAGTCCTTCTTATCCCACGGCCTCCACGGCTTCGACCTCCAGCAAGAAATCGGCATCCAGTTGTACGTAGCCCCTCCCCCTTTGCCCCCACACCCGCTGACCTAGCAAAACACCAGCTTTGCCGGCTCTGATACAGTCGCCTCCCAGCTCCGCACCACTTTCCTCTCCCTCCTCAACAACCCCCGAATCTACCACCTCCTCCAATCCGAACTCGATACCGCCTTCGCCGCCAGCCAAATCTCCACCCCAACCATTCTCGACAGCGAAGCGCGCGCCCTGCCCTACCTACAAGCCGTCGTGCGCGAGGGGCTTCGCCTCTTTCCGTCGTCCACCGTCTTCCCCTTCCCCAAGGTCGTGCCCCCCCAAGGGGATACAGTTTGTGGCGTAAGATTGCCGGGCGGGACGGAGGTGGCAACGGGAATGGTGATGTGGTACTTGGGGAGAGAGAAGGGGTTTTGGGGGAAAGATGCGGAGGTTTTTAGGCCGGAAAGGTGGTTGGAGGATGTGGAAGAGGGGAGGCTGGAGGAGATGCAGAGACGGGTGGAGTTGGCGTTTGGGAGCGGGCAGTATATGTGCGTGGGAAGGGGGATTGCATTGATGGAGATTAGGAAGATTGTGGCGGAGGTGAGTTTTCTCTGCGGCTTTGTTTGGGTGGGAATGGGAGCTGACATGATGCAGTTGATGAGAAGGTATAATTGGGCGCTGGCGGACCCAACGAAGATGCCGAGGGTTTGGAACCCGGCGATTTGGGCTGTGGAGAACTTTTGGGTGACGGTTGAGAAGCGGTGAGCTCAGAGCCAGTGACGGATGGTGGTAAGGGCATGAAGGTAATTCCGGGGGCCAAACTTTGGAGTGTCCTGGTGATCTTTTTGATAACCTGGAAGTTGACCAAGGCCCAGCCCAGATGGACCATAGTCATGTTGGGTGGGCGATTTTGGAGCTTTGCGGTATGAACTTAAACGATTGAGACGGCAAAGCATGGGGTGGATCTCATGAGACGGCAAGGCATGGGGTGGATCTCATGTCTATTTTAGTTCATTGACTCGGTCCTTTAACTATGGGACCACTCTTTGAGTTCCATCCTGGTGGTGATATTTGATGTTGAATCAATTGCTTCATTCCCCTCGCAGTGGTTCAACAAGAACTTCTGTTGATCTGGCTTCACTCTAAAAAAAGAAGATCCTGAGCATTCCCATCATCACATTCTTTTCTCATGAAGCTTCAGGTTGTGTTCTAGGTATTAGGAATCTTTGATTCTTCATTCTTGATTGAGGGACAGAAAAGACCCAGATGCAAACAATGCCTAAGTTTAGCATTGGTTCTTCAGGAGACCCAGCCTTACTGTGACGACGAGGCGACAGTAGTACTTGCAGCCAAAGACTGTCTATGACGTGAAGATGGCATTGGAGCTGCATCGGCTGATCAGTCACAGAGCTGAGCGCTTGAAGATCCGAGCAGGGTGTTGACAAGGAGTAGCATGTACGACGTTGCCAGTACACCCGAACATTCACATTCTGTCAGAAAGAAGCAGGCTAGCAGGGCAGAATGGATCATCTATTATGTTTGTGTTGGTATGTGTGTGAGGAAAAGGCAGAGTTGAGCCAGCTGCAAGAGAGATGGAGGGGCAGGTGCTTGGGCTATCCCGCGACAACTTCACACTGGGGCACAGCATGGCTGAAAAAAGCAATGGATGTCAGAATCTCTTATTTCCACCTTGAATACCGGCAATTGGTGAGTCTCTGGAGTTGGACCATTCTTCATCCTGGTTGTCTCACGGCCTGTGTCCCAGACCCGTCACCCCACGATCACATACTGCTTGTCTGGTGCTGCCAGCACGAGATGGTCGCATTTGCTGCATTAATTAGGCCAAACGCTAAGAACCCTTCCGGAACATCATCCGATTTGGCCTTCTGTTTAATTAATGGCTGAGACAAATAAAGACTGGGTGGGCCGCCCCGCATTCGACTGTTTCTCCTCTTTCCTCGAAAAGCTGCAACAAGCACGCCGCCATTCTACGTCTTTCTGCCCTGACAATCTCTGCTTCGACTCTCAAAATGGCTGATTCAGGAAAAGCAGCTGGGAGTTCGGCTGCCGCCCCGAGCTCCCCACCATCCGCCTCGGCGCCCTCGCCGACTCCAGCCCCCCAGGCTCCCGCTGCCCCGGGTGCTGGTATTCTTCCGGCGGCGCATTGGGAACCGGTCTGTATTACCTCACATGTTCAGGGCCGTACTTGTGGTTATTAACCAATTACTTCAACTTTAGGTCGAGGAACGGGAAGTTCTGGACGATGCCGACTCGGCCTACAGCATGCCCGCTAGCA
Source organism: Collariella sp. IMI 366227 (assembly GCA_027946355.1). Classification (NCBI taxonomy): domain Eukaryota; kingdom Fungi; phylum Ascomycota; class Sordariomycetes; order Sordariales; family Chaetomiaceae; genus Collariella; species Collariella sp. IMI 366227. The sequence goes on from JAPEUS010000014.1 coordinate 237,200, forward strand.
GCACCAACTCGCTCTCCGCCAGCATCTACCAGTACCGCACTCACCTTGGCCGCACGTATCACAGTGAAATCGGTCAGGCCGAGCACTGGACTCCCAACGATGAGCAGCAGCTAGAGTCGATGGACATCCAGTGAGCAGGGCCCACTTTTCTGAGCATCTAAACTCCGGACTAACCGCCCGCGGCAGCCACCATACTTGCACCCTGCTATTGGAGGGGGGAAGTTGTTCCTGGCTCCTCTGGAGATGGACAAAATTAAAGTAGGTCTTGCCACGGCTCATACTTCAGGAAAAAGCGCTAATTTTCCTAGAATGTGCTCGATATCGGCACGGGCACCGGCATCTGGGCCATTGATTTCGGCGACGCGTACCCCGATACCGAAGTTACTGGAACCGATATTAGCCCTATACAAGAAACCTGGGTCCCTCCCAATGTACGCTTTGAGTTAGAAGATGCCAATCTCAATTGGACTTACAAGGATGGATCCCAAGATTACATCCACGTTCGCAACATGCTCGGAACCATCGCGGACTGGCCCAAGTTCTACCGGGATGCCTTCCGCGTCTGCAAGCCGGGCGGCTGGATGGAGCACCACGAAGAAGAGGCCGAATGGCACGCCTATGATAAGGAAATCCCAGACCATAGCGCCATGGGCCAGGCCAAGCAGGTGTTCTCGGCCGGCGGCAAGAAGTTTGGCCGCACTTTCAACATCATCACCGAGGACATTCAGAGGCAGTGCATGGAGGCAGCAGGATTTGTCGATATCGTTGTGAAGGACTTTGAGGTTCCCATCGGAAACTGGTCCAAGGATCCCAAGCAGGCCGAGCTCGGTTTCTGGGCTAAGCGTATCCTGGAGACGGACTTATCAGGTATGGGCCCTTTTTGCCACCTCAACCATGACAACAGTTGACCTTTGTGGATGTAGGATTTGTCAACTACATGTGGGGTGCTGTCATGGGCTGGTCGCCTGAGGAGATTCAGATTTATCTTGCCCATCTTCGGAATCAGATGAGAGAGCCCATGCAGACTTGGTACCCCCACCGTGTGGTCTACGGGCGGAAGCCTGAGTAAAAGCGCAGATGAGACGGGCTGTAGTATAGAAGGAGACAAGACACGGCTAGAGGATATGTTTTTCTGTTTGATATAACGTTAACGTATCTTATCAGCGAGCGGGCCATATTACCGAGCGGGTCACTTTTCCACGCGACGCGCCACTTTCGCACTGAATACGGATTTTCTCAAAAACTTAACATGCCTAACTACTGCTTTAGAGGAAGCCAGGGTAGTTATGGCACTTGAAGCCCTTCAAAACAACGAAACTTCAAGCCTCCAAGCTATAGCAAAGATCTGTAACGGTCCCAGCAAGTTCATTGCAACTATCTGATGACGACTCTACGAGTATAACTAAGCTTGAAGAAAGGAAAGGAAAACTGAGAAATAGGCAGAAGCATTGCGAAGACCTTTTTCTGCCCGCGCGAAGCCGCACGTCCGCACCCACGTGACCCAGTCCTGGGCTCCCAGCCCCTTTTTCCTTGGCTGCCGCGCAGCCCTGCGGCCTGCGCCCCTGACACCCTGGTGCGGTGACTCAACACAACTTCTATTCCACCTAACCAAGCGCGTTTGCGGCCCTGCTTAGCGTTGGCTGTGCATTGCACAGCCCCGCGCAATATGGCGGCGCTATCATTATTGAAGCAAGATGCAGATTGAATGCGCCCTGGCGGACGGTGAGGCTGACGGTGAGGCTGACAGCATTCACCGGAGTTGTTTTTATATTAATTTTGCTGCAGTTCGCATGCAAATCTGAAGTATTTTCCCAACTCCTTTCGAACGACGAACCAAAACTAAAAACCTAACGTACCTGTCTGACCGTTCTTTGTCTAACGAAGAGGCAAATTCCCATGTCGTCTCTTGGCAGGTTTACCGCCGCTGCGGTCGCGGCCACACAGGAGACTACACTCACGCTTGCCAATCTTAACTTCGACTTTTCTTTGTGCAAATTCGAGGCTCCGGCTGAGTATCGGGCGCTGGGGGAGTGCCTGTCCCGACGCCGCCGCGATGCAGCCGAAAACGGCAACGAGCATATCTTTGCCCGGAAGCTCGGGGCTCTGTTTTCTTCCGTCATTCCTTCCACGCCCAACCTCATCAAGACCTACGGAAAAAGAGCATCCGAGATCATTCAGGAGGCATCAGCCGATGGCGGTCCAACCGCCGCCAAGAGTGGCATCTTCAGCGAATGGACTGGACCGGATGCGACGAGCATCTGGGCCGCCGCAACTTCAGGCCCGGGGGGCCATCGCGGTACATCTTTTGGCATGCTTGCTGGCAAGAATGTGGCCAGCCTCCGAAGCCGAGGCCATATGGGACGAGATTATCCAGGTTCGGAAGCGTGAGCTCCTGGACGTGGACCCTTCCGATCCGCTGAGGCCTGCCGCCCACTTCGCAGCGCAGATTGAGATCACACGCCGGCACATTTCTTCGTGGGACTCCAGCGCGCGAGCTTGGCTTGAAATTGCAGATCGGTCAAAACTGCGACAACAGAAGCAGTTGTGCTTGCTGATCGAAGACGTCAGCGGGCCCGTTAGCCAGACATCGGACACCTACCGCAGTGTGCTGGAAACCTGGACCACAGCGCTGACGACCATGGAGGAAATAGTGAGCGGAATGCCACAAACTATCCAAGACGGCTCAGCCTTACTGGCGCTCACGTCGTGGCACCTATATCCCGACATGTTTGTGTTGGGGGCGGGACCTGCCACTGTTGCCCAACATGACCCTTTGCTTCCGAGTAGCGCGGTCATCACCCTTGGGCAATCAACCCGGTCTCCAGACGCAGACTCCAAGCTTTGTTGGTCGTTGCCGCTCGCCTACCTCAAATACTATGGAGACCCGGTGGTCTCAACACGGGCTCTCGGGGAAACCACCACGCGACTGACCGTCTCTGATTTCACGCACGTTCTGTTTGGTTCTTTGCTTGCTGGTTGGGAACACTACGGGGAAAACATCGAACAGGCTGCCGAGCTTATCGTTGTTTTAAATGACTTTCTGGCGAGACACAGGGTTCACGCAGTGGGAGCTTCGCGGTCTTGGATACAGCTGCTAGCCGACTCGGCAGAGGAGTACCTGACCACGCCTGAGTCTGACCGGCAATACATTCGCAGTCTGATTTTCCGGGGTCGTCGACGCTACAAGAACTTTTTATTTGAACCGTCGGAAGCTTACCCACTTCTTTTCGGTCTTACTAATGTCAATACTCTGCTCAAACTCATGACCAATATGGAGACCAAGGTTACGGCACTCAGATTGATCGCGGAAAGTCTCGTCAATGCCCGCCCAGACTCGCTCCTTATTAGGTACCCCGCTCAGACAAGAGCGGCAACCGAGAAGAGTCATTTCAGTGAAGCATTTTCCTCTGGACGAAATTTGTTTGACAGCCGCCCTCCCTGGGAATACGCCACGGCCTTGAGGCAAGAACACAACCCGAAGAAGAGAAAGTTGGAACCGGATGCGGACGACCTCTCGGAGCATGTTCGCTGGAGGTTTGGGTCTTCAGACTCGACTGTTGCTGAGACTGCTCCCGCCAAGCCTGAGAGAGTCGTGAATATCAATTTTGACATGAGCTATGACATGCTTGTCAGCCTTGACTACTTCAGATGGCCAGCTCATCTCACGGCGTCCTTGTGGCCGACAGCTTCGGATTACTCTCACCAAACACACCACTTGTACCAATGCATTCTTGGCGATCCGGGTGATGCCGCCATATTCAAAAAATCGGAGGCAGCAATTTCCGGCTCAGAGGAGATTGACATTAATATCATCATTACAGCTCTTCGCTCTGACTGGGTCGACAAAAGGCCATTAGTGGATCTTTTAGAGTGTTCTGGAAAGTTTCAGGTTCAGCGACCGCCTCGATATCTCTACTGCCTGAGAGCTCTCGCTGCGGCTGTTGATGCGTACCGGTTGATGCCAGGCGCGACGATTACCACGGGGGTCTTCTCGGAGCCGCTCACAGACGCCCTTTGGATGCCAGCAGGATTGAAGAGTGTACCGGATCTTTCTGGCCCCGTTGGGCCGGTGCCAACTACCGGAATGACGCAAAGGTCACTCATTTACGGAACCGGGTTGGACCCGCGATTGCTTTCTAGGAGCCCGCTTGAGCCCTCCCGGACGGACGACGACCGGCCTAATCAACACAACGGTGCGGCCGCGCCCCTCAGACTCACCACATTTTCGCTACGGCGACCGAATGTGTTTGCCTGTATCGCCATGTTCGAAAATCGCAACATTAACTTAGACCCGCGCGCCCTGGAAAAGGTCATGGCTATATCGACTGGCAACTCCATTTACGTAGCCATGCCTCTGATATGCGACCCGTTTGAACAACCCAACGACAACGAGGTGAAACGGATTACCGGAAATATCAGCAAACCGGGATTAAGTTTGATGATACCCCCGCTTGAGCCCAAAATTAGGAAAGTCGATGAGACGCAGTGGACAATGATTAATCATGCCGTATTCGACGGGCTCCTTGATGACGCGTTCGAGCACACGTCTCTCCATCTCTCCTTCACGAGATATCAACTGCCGGTGGCATTCGATCACGGCTTCCAGAGCATCGAAGCCAACTATGTGGAGACGCTTGTATCCGTTTACGATCGGGAAGAGTGGGTGGGCGATCTCGACATTTTGCGGGCGTTGGAGGCGTTGTCGCTGCAGCGAGTCGATGCCGACATGATGTCATGTCGTCACAAACGCCCTCGGAAGACACCCAGGTTCCCCCTCACGTCCATCGACTCATGGAACGAGTTCATCGATCTGCCTTTAAATCCTTGCATCTTCCGCGCTTTTGGGAATTGGCTCGGACGCTTGTCGGCCGCGGCGCTCGGCGCCCAGCAGGGCCACAGGGTCATCCTGTTCCAAAACAAGGCCAAGATCTGTTGGGGCTGTGTACAAAATGTATGCAAGGAGTGGCACCTGCATTTGTCCCAGGGGAGTGGGAAGGAGACGATTCTGTTCATTTCATAATTTTAAGAGTAACTAGGTACTCAATTATTTTCCCAGGAACACAGCTATCATGACCGGCAGGGTTATGGTCGTCAATTCGCTGTGGACGCTTCGCCGTGGGATTGCATTGACTTAGTGGAGGAGGAGAGCAACGCCAGGGTACCCGCAGTAATCAGCATCTCAGGCGATGATCAGAGCAAGCAGGGGAAAGCAGAAGCAAGGTCAGGGCGACCGGGGTGAATTCAACTCAACCATTGCTCCGGGAGAACGACTTTTTCCTGAAATAGCCTGCTTCCGCGTTCCACGGCCGCTAGGTACTATGCAACTGTTAACCTGGTCATGGCATCGAAGGAGCTGAGAAACACGACAGTCAGGTACGCGTTATATGGAACAGAACATGAATTGGTTAACCCTTAGAATCAGGGTGGTGAACTAACTTGAGATGTTCAAAGCCCGGCGGTATAGCTCTCACGCACGCAACCTGTTCGTGTCGAACCTGTAACAGGCTGAGCCTCATGGAGGCCTCGGTGACTCTCGGCCAACCCCTGAATAATTATCTCCCGGCCAACGACTCCATCACACTTACCCGTTTCACACCCAGTGTCTCCCTTTAATCAGAGAAAGGCCTTCGCAATGCGTTGGCCTGTTTCTCTATTTTCCTTTCCTTTCCTTTCTTCAAACTTAGTTGTACGTTACTCGTAGAGTCGTCATCAGATAGTTGCAGCACACTCCCAAGCTATTGGGGGACAGGACCATGCGCAGTTGGGGGATAGTAGGAGGGATGGGCGGATGGAGAGGGTTTGATGGGTGGGTTTGGTTGAGGAGGGGGGTTGTTTGCTGTGGAGGTTGTTGGCTGAGATGACAAATACTTGTGGAACTGATAGAAAGATGGACTTGTCTTGACGAGGATGCACTTGGTTCTTAAAGCAACAAACTCGCCTTGCACAGTAGCTTTTCGTGAATCCAGAGCTCAGGAGTTAAAGATCCAGATCTTAAAGAAGACTCAGAACACCTCAATCACCACCCACCTTCCCTTTCCCACCCCCAACACTCCTTTTCTCCGTCTCCCCAACCCCATTCCTACCCCGTCTCTACCATTCCCACCACCATCACCACTACCACCACCCCACCCCCTTTCTAACCCATACCTCCCCAATCCAACACCCTTCCCGATCAACGCACTCCCAATCCCCAATCCCCATCTCATCAGGCGCACGCCTTGTTCCCGTCCCCGCCCCCAATAATCAAGTTCCCGGCCGGTATGTCGCATCGACCTGCATGCGACGTATGACACTTCCATGAATGCGAGCGTTGATGGGTATGTCTCGAACTTCGCCTCGGGGCAGGGGCCAGCGGATTGGATGCCAGGATCCGTTGGGCTGGAGGTCCATGCGGCGGAAGGGGAGGTATCTGTTTTGTGCGGGGTTGTTAGTGTTGGTTGAGATCGGCAGGGAAAAGATTTTGGTGAAAAAGAACACGGGGAAAACGGAACAGCTGGAAGGACTCACTCCATGATCTTCCATGCTAGGACAGACGACCAACTGAGACCACCACCGTATTCGAGTGAGTCATGAATGAGTGCGACGTGAGCTTTGTGCATCATTTCTTGGAAGCTTGGGATGTTGGTGCTTGAGTCGGAGGATGAACTGCTGCTGCTTGTGGTGGTCGACGGCTGGGGACCGTTGCTCAAAAAACTAGATTGCTGAAAGAGCTTCGGGGTGCTGGCACTGGGGCTGCGAATCATGATGTTTGGGATCTGGGCAGCGCGCTGTTGTTCGCCGGTGGGTTGGGCTGCGACCCCTTCGTGAGACGGTGGGCTATTCTCTGGTTCTGGGTTTGCGGGCGTCATGTAGGCACCGTCGAGTGCCTCGACACAACCCAGCTCGCGAACCTTATCAATATCAAAGTGCAGCCCGGCCTTCATCGCCTCATGGACCATCCAGACAAGCGGGACGTGGCTTGCCGACTTGGACTCGGGCAGCATCTCCCAGCCGCCGCCAATGTCAGCATGGCCGCCTGCAAACCAGACCTCATCAATGTCTTGGTCATTCTCGTCCTCGGACTCAGCAAGGGAGTTGACGTCGTGGTCCTCGTCGTGTGGGTGTGGGGCGACAGAGGCTTCGGATGGGGCGTCCATGCTTGGCCTCGCTGACTCCTGGGTTTTGTGTGTCACCCGAGAGCGGACGGAGTGTGAGCGAGCGCGGTAAGGGGCTGGGTGGTCCGGGACGTCTAGAGTTCGTCGTCGGCCTCTGTCTCCGTGTCTTTTATCTTTGCCCTTGTCCAGGTTCCCTTGGGAGACACTGCCTCGGCGGCGGTATTTCTCGCGGATATCGTTTAGCTTTTGCTTCGCCGGTGTGGGCTCCTTGACCTTTTGACTCCGATCGCTCTGGTAGATGAGATCCTGCCTAAATTTGGCACGCCGCTCGTCAATGGCCACCGCATGGCGGATCACCTTGGCCGATGTCCGCGCCGTGTAAGGGAACTTGCTTCGCTCCATCCAGGCTGTCTCGAAGCGAGGCACGCTGTTGACCGTGTCGAAAAGCCCGAGGAAGCGGATCCGACGGACCGGACGGGAAAAGGTCTCACGGAAGCCCTTCATAAAGGCATACATCTCCTTCTTTTTTTGGATTCCCTCCGGTGTCTTGCTGCCCTGGCGGCTCTGCCAGTTGGAGAAGGCCTTCCAGGCAAAGACGACCATCTCCTCGTTCCCGTGTGATAGGAGGCCGACGTAGTCCAGCATCTCGGCCAAAAAACGGGCAATGTAGGCACCGCGGGAGAAGCCGAAGATGTAGATCTCGTCACCAGGGTTGTAGAATCGCATGAGAAAGCGATAGCCCCCGACAACGTGTTGGTCGAAGGACGAACCGACGGCCGAGTCTTTCGCCTTCATGTACCATGACTTCATTCGGGCCATGGTGCCGGTGTGAGTGAGGCTGTTGGAGACTACATAGGTGCCAATGCCGGCTTGGACGAGTTAGCATGGCCCGAGAGTTAAGGAGTGTCTCTGAGCATACGTTGGTAGTAATGGTCTGGAGAGCTTGTCAGTGTTGCGTCCTTCTATGACACCCGACATGTTCACCTACACTGGTCACTGGCAGTTCTGTCCAGCATGCGGAAGATCTTAAGGATGTTGCTGTCGCTATCATCACCATGGAACTTGTTCCCCGTGCCGTCGAAGCACAAGACGATTTTGCGGGGCTTTTCATGGGAGCAAAATGTTTGAGGGAGATGATCTAGTTCCATGGGAGTTACGGGACGAGATGGAAGATGAGTCGAGAAGAAGTCTTGGTGAGAGCCACCGTGAGTGTCATCCCGTAGACTAGCTGGGTGGAGGTGGTCCTCTTCCTTGCCAGGTTTGAGATGAGGTTCACCCATTGTTGACTTTTCGGTGGACGTCGAGATCCCCTCAATGTCACTGGTGTTGCTGAGGAATATCCAGGTGAGGTGCACCAATCTCTGCCAGACGCCCCCGATTGGATAGCCTCCGTGCCCCTTCCCATGTCTTTATTGTGCTCGGAAGGACCACAAACTTGTTCTTGCCATGTTTGAGGAGCATTCCGCGCGTGATTCAGCCGCTTACGCCGTGTTTCACTACTCTGCTCGGCATATGCCAATCGTGTCCGGATGCGAGGGTACCAAGTCACTTATCCGACGCGATCGTGATGTGATGTCTTAGTCAACTTAGTCGGCGCCCGTCCTATGAGAGCGGACGGGGACGACGGCAGGGATACGGATACTGCGTACGAAGTCCGAGTAATGGATGCGGAGCAGGCAGTCGGCTCATGGCTGCATCTTCACCGGCCACCTGCTGAGGGGGAAAGGTGGCGAAAGAACCTATCACAGGACAGCCTGTCGCCGCGGCTGGGGTTCAGCTGGCGTGCGTCCTGCAAGTTGGATGGAAACGGAAAGGAAAGGCCCACTCGATCCAAGCTGGAGATAGTTTCCTCGGTAATCACGGCTTCATCGGGAAAAATAAACCAATTGGCTGATCGTGTCGACATGGCGATGTACGGGAGGTGGCGGCAGGCTCGCCTTGGACTGACTGTCGAGGGCTTGTGGTGGCTTGCGCGGGCGTTCTTCCATGCGCACCGCGCACATTCCAACCATTGAGGACCGCTGTCACCCTCCGCGGGCCGACCACAGACGACAAAATGGGCAGGCTGCAGGAGGGTCCCTCAGGAAGGGCTTAAGGAAGGACTCAAGGTCCAAAGAGAGGGGAATGCGGAGTCTGGAGAGAGTTCTGAAAAACGAGTAAGAATTGAATCTTGCAACCACCCGGGAGTACAAGTCTGTACAAGACTTTGGGGTAGCAGAGCTGGATTCAATGGCAGATTCTGGTGCTGCTGCTGTGTGGTTGTTACCTTGTGCATCGAAGAAAAATGCGGATAAGGGAAAAGCAGAAAGCAGTTTGTGTGCTGTTGCTTTTGGCGCGATCGACGCTAAAATTCCGGGCCGCGCCTTTCGGTTATCCAACCGGCCCGCATTTATGATTGGCCCAGGCTCATTACTGACCCACAAACACTGCACTGATCGACACCGACCCCACACTCGAGGCTCGGCGATCTCAACTTCAAGCACAGTCCACCCGACACAGTGCGTCCATCCAAGTCGATTTGATCGCGATTGGGAAAAGAGGCATGATGTGGCGTTGTACAAGGTAAACAATGTAAGGGCTTGGACGAGATTAAGGCAAAGCGGAGGAATCGAATGTACTTAGCGTGCCAAGGCCCTTCAGGCTTAGTGCCTCCGGGCGAAATAAAATCCATCCATCCATACAGTGCGTCCAGATCAAAATGGCACAATCTCGACGCGTCATAAAATCCTTGTTCATTTATTCTCACCGGTTCGCAATCCGCCATCATCACTCGCAGCGCCGAGAAAAGGTTATCTTAATTTAGCTTTGTATTGGCCATACCGTTTATGGAGTACGAGCTTAGAGTATGGAGTCATTGGAGTGTGGATGTGTGCCCACGACAGACCATGAAGTGGAGCGACAATGGACTGCAATGCCGGGACCTGGCAACCTCAAGGCTCGCCCAGCAACCCGGCCTCCACCCTCGACAACCGCCAGCCTGAGACATTTGTGTGAGGCGAGCTGCTGGTTCACTGTGCAGTCGGAGGCCCGAGAGTTTGGGGGCGTGTCCTGGATCCCCATTGGGCGGCGAGGAAGCTGAGCGGTGACCTGCGCAGCATGGCGCACATAGCTCGGCGCCACAGAGACCGGGAGTCGACAGGGTCCATTCAGAGACTCAGATGCGTCAATCGCCTCTGTTATGCGTCGGCTGCCCCCTCCCTCCATGCCGCAGGCACGACGGATATCTACGGAGATCCTCCTCGTTTCCAGCCTGTGTCTTCCGTACCCTTGGGTCTTGATCATTTCTTGAGCCTTGAGCCTTCTTTCCATCTCCCACAACGAACAACATGGCTTACCCTCAAAATGGCGAGAAAAGCAATGGCACAGAGGTAGTCAATGCCAGGAGCCACCCCAGCTCGACGACATCGACGAAACCGACGGGCTCGACGGAGAACCTCGCCAGCCGAGCAAAGCCCCAACCTGGTCTTCTCAAATTGAAACCGACCAAGGCCGACAAACAAGGTGTTGCGAACGCTCTCGAACGACACGGCCAAGTGATTCACGCTCGGGCCAAGCCATTGCCCAGCCAGGCCGGCGTGGGCACATTCTATGAGACGAAGCGATGGGGGAAGCTCAGGGACGACATCAAGAGGCTGCGGGCTGCAGGTAAGTGGAGTGAATGGAGTTAAGAATGGCATGCTCACCTATTTCTCAGATTTAAAGACTCTGAAGAATGTGGTCATGGCCAAACTCAGAGGCGAGCAGTTGAAGGATGACAAGACCATGATCATGGAGCATGTGATCCAGCTCGTCTCCAATCTGCCTAGCAACTCGAAACTCCGCACCGAGCTGACCAACACCTTCCTCGGCGAGCTGTGGCACTCCCTGGAGCATCCACCATCGCTTTATGTGGGCGAGAAGTACCAGTATCGCCAGGCTGACGGGTCGTACAACAACATCATGTTCCCCCAACTCGGCGCTGCTGGCACCGCATATGCCCGCTCGGTAAACGCCAACGTCCTGAAGCCGGGGGCCTTGCCTGATCCTGCCCTGATCTACGATTCGGTCATGAAGCGCACCGAGTACAAGAAGCACCCAAACAACGTGTCCAGCATTCTATGGTACTGGGCCAGTATCATCATTCATGGTACGTTGAAGACATGACACGATCAAACATGGCGGTTTCTAATGACAATATCCAGACCTCTTCTGGACCGATCACCGCGACATGACCAAATCCAAGACGTCCTCCTACCTCGACCTGTCCCCGCTGTATGGCAGCAACCAGGCGATGCAAGACACCATCCGGACCTTCAAGGACGGCAAGCTCAAGGCCGACTGCTTCGCCGACAAGCGCCTTTTGGGCATGCCTCCCGGCGTTGGTGTTCTCCTGATCATGTTTAACCGAGTTCACAATCACGTCTGCGATAACCTGCGAGCCATCAACGAGGACGGCAAGTTTACCCCGCCATCGGCCACGCTCGAGGGGGAGAGGGCTGCGGCTGCGTGGAAGAAGTATGACAACGACCTGTTCCAGACTGCTCGTTTGGTCACGTCCGGGCTGTACATCAACATCACGCTGCTGGATTACGTCCGGAATATCGTCAATGTAAGCGTCCCGCGAGGTTTTACTTCTGTAGATGCTAAGATCCGTCGCAGCTCAACCGCGTCGACACCTCCTGGACACTCGACCCCCGCGCCGATACTGGCATTGATGCGGGAACGAACAAGGGCGCCGAACGCGGCACCGGCAACGTCGTGTCCGCCGAGTTCAACCTCTGCTACCGCTGGCACAGCTGCATCTCCGAGAAGGACGACAAGTGGATCGAGGAGTTCTACTATGACCTCTTCGGGAAGCCCGGATCTGAGGTCTCTGTTCAGGACCTGGTTATGGGTTTCGCAAAATTCGAGGGTCGCATTCCCGAGGATCCCCTTAAGCGCCCGTTTAACAAGTTCAAGCGGGGCGCTGACGGCAAGTTCAACGACGACGACCTTGTCGAGTGCATCACGTCCGGTGTTGAGGACTGCGCCGGCTCTTTCGGGGCTCGCAACGTGCCGGCTTCCATGCGTGCCATCGAGATTCTCGGCATCATTCAGGGCCGGAAGTGGAACGTCGCTGGCCTGAACGAGTTCCGGAAGCACTTCGGCCTCAAGCCGTACGAGTCATTCGAGGACATCAACTCAGACCCTGGTGTTTCTGACGCCCTTCGCCGGCTGTATGACCACCCCGATTTCGTCGAGCTGTACCCCGGTCTTGTTGCTGAGGAGCACAAGCAGCCCATGGTGCCTGGTGTCGGTATTGCGCCAACGTACACCATCTCCCGAGTCGTGCTGTCGGATGCTGTGTGCCTGGTCAGAGGTGACCGCCACTACACGGTTGACTACAGTCCCCGCAACCTCACCAACTGGGGCTACAACGACGTGCAGTACGACTTGAACGTTAATCACGGTTGTGTGTTCTACAAGCTCTTCATCCGCGCGTTCCCGCACCACTTCAAGTACAACTCGGTCTACGCCCACTATCCCATGGTGGTGCCGTCTGAGACGGAGAAGATCCTGAAAGACCTCAAGCGCGACCATCTTTTCGACTTCAGCCGGCCCACTCGGCTCCGTCGAGAGACGGAGGTCAGTTCGTTTGACGGCAGGCAGCGCGTGTTTGCAAACCCGGAGAGGTACAAGGCATCGTGGTTTACCAATATTCAGGCGCTGCAGCCAAAGGCAAAGCTGCCGGGCGACGCCACCGTCCATGACACCCGCCGTCGCGAAGTCAACGAGCCGCTAGTCAGTGCGGAGTTCGTGCTGCGTGTCAAGGCCTTCTACCGTAAGGTCACGGAGCAACTCCTTAGTGGCCACAGTTACACACTTGCCGGCCACAGAATGGTTGACGTCGTTCGGAACATTGGCAACATCGCCCCTACCCACTTTGCGGCAGCCCTGTTTGGTCTCCCGCTGCAATCTAAAGAGAATCCTAAGGGGATCTACACGGAACATGAGCTGTACGCAGTGCTGTCCACTATTGCCTCCGCCGTCTTTGCCAGCTCCGACCCAGTCAAGAAGTTTCCCTTGGTCGAGGCCGCCAAAACTGTCGCTGTTCAGCTCGCTTCATCCATCGAGCGCACCGTCAAGACCCCGAAGGCGAAGAAGGACGACCCTCTAGGCACGTACGGTGCGCAGTTGATTAGAGCCTTGTCCAGGGCTGGATTTTCCACGCACGATGTCACATGGAACCATGTCCTGGCGACTTGTGCTGCTGTTGTTGCCTACCAAGCGAAGTTTGTCGGTCTCACCTACTCTTTTCCCAATGCCTACCTGTTGCTAACAGCCGGTTACAGTTTGCCGAAGCCGTCGACTTCTATCTCTCTCCCAAAGGTGAACCCCACCGCGAAGGCATCTACGCTCTCGCCTCGCAGCCGCCTTCGGAGCAGACCGATTTGCTGCTGCTCGGGTATGCGCTTGAAGGTGTTCGCCTCTCGGGCGCGACACGGCGGCTGCATTTTGATGCCGCGGCCACCGACGCCATAGCGACGGAAGACGGCAGTGAAGCCCGCGTGCAGGCGGGCGATCGCATTGCTGTGAGCTTTGTACGTCCCCCATCTTCGTCTCTCTTCCATCACCCTCTCGGATCCCCCTTTCCTCTTTTCACCACCCCACTTTTTTTTCACCGTCTTATCTCCCCCACCCTCCACAACAACCCACTAACACCCAATTCTCCAGCCCCGGGCCCTGACGCCGTCAACCCACACCACCCTCGACCCCCAACCCCAACCCACCCCTACGCCTCTGCCTTCACGTCTTCCCCGCCAGCACATTCCTCGGGCGCAAATGTTCCGTGCTGTGTTTAAGAGGTCGAATGTTAGGCGCGTGGTGGGGGCAGGGGAACTGGGTAGGGTTATTGTAGACGAGGCTGGGGAGAGGCAGGGAAGGTGGAGTATCTCAGGGAGGATTGGGGGCTAAAGGGCCGTGGCCGGTGGGGATGAAGGTTTGTTGGGATGAGTGAATAGGGGCTGGGAGGAGTGAGGGGAAGGGAGGTTACTGTAGTTTCGGATAAGTTGGCGTGGTGATGTCGTTGTTGTGGTTATTGCTGCAGGGGGGTTAGTAAACGGCCTTGGAAAGGAGGAAGTATTAATGTGGAGGTTGAGGTTTGATACCATTGCTTTTGACTTTCTTTTATGTTGTTTAGTTAGCACCGTATGTTCATTGTCATTCTTTCAAGTGCTCCAACCCATGGGATTCACCTTCCAGCGGTTGTGTCCTAACCTCTTCCCTTTTCGCTCGCCATGTCAGTCTTAGTACCAGAGTCGGACACAACAACTATCAGTGCCCAAAACCAATGAAAAAAAAATAGAAATGACACGCTATTTTGTCATCAGTGAAAGCCCTATCAGGGGCAAAAGCGTTGTGGTTCCCGAGTTCCTGAGGACTCGAGAAACGGAATTTCATTTAGCTGCAACTCGTTTCGATCGAGTGACCTCCGGGTTATGAGCCCGGCGCGCTTCCGCTGCGCCATGCAGCTTTTTGATGAGTGGAGAATGCAAGAAACAACCTCAAGTGGACCGTGTTGGAGTCTGGGAGGAAAGAAAAAGGAAAAGATTTAGTGTTGGAAAATGCAAAAGATGAGGTCGTACCCGGAATCGAACCGGGGTTGCCGGAATGTTCTGAAGACATCAGAATCCGGAGTGATAACCGCTACACTATACAACCTTGTAAGGTTGTTGGCTACGAGACGTTAGATCTTTGATCTATGAATGATAATCTTGCCGACAGAAATTTCGAAAATCTCGTCACAATACTTGCCGAGTTCCAATTTCAATCCGACTTTTCGAACCCTCAACAGCAGCACTTCACGAAGCCGGAAGCACTTCGCGCAAAAACCTTTATTAGATAAGGGCATAGATGCATCATGACAGCCCACAGACGTCATGATGGGGACATTGACGCGCTGTCGAGGGCAGCGGGCGGACTCCAGCTCCGACCCCTTCTCCTTGCAATCGCATGAGCTGCTGCAATGGATTCAGCGATGAACCCCCGTGGGTCGATGTTTCGTACAACAAGGAGATCGAGCGCTCACAGCAGCTGTCTTAATCTGCGCCGAAAATCTCAAACATTATGTCCCTCGTCGACCAAGCAGTCCAACCCCCTCACACCCCCTTGAACGTCGATACCTGCGACCACCCAGGGTCTACCGAGCAAGAGATCAAAGATGAGCCCGACTGGGCCCAGCTGCAGGGCCACGCAATTGGGGTGAAAACCCCCGACGGTCAGCGTCCAGGCATCTCGTACTCAGACAACAGCCACGAAGCAGAGCTCGCGGAGGCGCGCCGGCTGCGCGACGAATTGCACCGCATGGTGACTAAGGGCGATCTGGTCAACTTCCGGGATTTGATCCAAGGACAGCACGACTTCCACCTGCGCCATCCAGAGAACCGCTCGCTTGGCTGGCGGTATGTGCTAGATACGACGGAGGACTGGGTGAAGTACCAGCAAAAATGGCCAATCAATCAGCAGAAGGAGGCAAAGCAAAAAGAAGAGGCGGAGAAGAAGGGAGTAGAGGAGGAAGGGAAGGAGGATAAGGGTATTGATCATGGGGTGAAAGAGAAAGAGAAGGAGAAAGAAATAAAAGAAGAGGAACAGCTCTTACCCAAGGAACGCGTCCTGCTCGAGGTGCTCAAACGCGACGCCAACATGATGGCTAACCTGAAGCAAAACGACGGGAACCACAAGTCCCCTCAAATACACAACCGCTCATCCATTGCCATCGACGAGCAAGACCAGTTCACGCCCGACAACTGGCTCCCTCGCTGCCCCGACCTCATACGACTCACCGGCAAGCACCCTATGAATGCCGAACCCCCCTTAACCCGCCTCTTCGACGGCGGCCTCATTACCCCCAACGAACTTCACTTCGTCCGCAACCACGGCGCCGTCCCGCGCCTCCTCTGGGAACTCCACACCCTCGACATCACCTACGACAACCACACCACCACCTTAACCATGGACCAACTCAAATCCAACTTCTCCCCCTCCGTCATCAACATTCCCGTCGCCTTTGCCTGCACCGGTAACCGCCGCAAAGAGCTCAACCTCCTCCGCAAAACTAAAGGCGCCAACAACGCCGCCTCCTCCGTCGGCTGCGCCTACTGGAAAGGCCCCACCCTGCGCAGCATCCTCCTCGCCGCCGGCGTCCCCGCCACCCCAGGGCGGAAAAACGTACCACGTCAACTTCTCCGGCGCTGACCTCCTCCCCGGCGGCGGCGGTGGCTCCCCACCACCTACGAAACCTCCATCCCCTGGCCCACGCCCTCTCCCCCACCTCAGACATCCTTTGGCCCTCTACATGAACGACCTCCCGCTCCCCCGACCACGGCTACCCCATGCGTCTTGTCGTTCCCGGATGGGTCGGTGGGCGCTGGGTGAAGTGGCTCCGGCGCATCTGGATCTCAGACTGCGAGAATGACAGCTACTATCACATCTGGGATAACAGGCTTGTGCCCCTTTTGTGAAGGATAAAGACGGGGAGGTGGCAAACGTGATGTTTCACCATCCGAGCACGATGATTAACGAGCAGGTTGTTAATTCGGTGGTTTGTCGGCCGGCACAGGGCGAGGTAGTGGCGATGGGTGGGGGAATGGGAGGGGGTATGTGGTGCAGGGGTTTGCGTATGCCGGGGGTGGGGAGGTGCAGATGGTGGAGGTTTCGTTGGATGGGGGAGAGTTGGATGATAGCGGAGAGGAGGTGGCCTGAGTGGGCGGTGAGGCATGGGGATCGGTTTTGGACGTGGTGTTTTTGGAGTGTGGAGGTGGAGGTGGTGGATTTGGTAAGGGGGCTGGGGTGGTGGTGAGGGCGTGGGATGCGACGAAGAATGGGCAGCCGAGGGAGAAAAGTTGGAATTTGTTGGGGATGATGAATAATTCGTGGTATGAGGTTAAGGGAGGTCGTGAAGACTGAGGGGGCGGTGGGGGTGATGTTTCGGCATCCGACTGAGGCGGCGGCTGGGACGGGTGGATGGATGCAGCCGTCGGAGGAGTTGAGGATTGCGCAGGCTAAATTGGGTGCCGAGGCGCCGCAGAAGCAGTTTACGAGGGAGGAGATCGAAAAGCATGACAAGGAAGGAGACTGCTGGCTGGTGGTGGACAACAAGGTGTATGATGTGACGAGTGTTCTGGCGTGGCATCCCGGCGGCAAACCGTCCATTCTGGCGCACGCCGGGAAGTGCCATTCCTCCACGACCGAGGACTTTGCCAGCGTCCATGACGATGTTGGGTATCAGAAGCTGCATGGTGAGATTTCCTTGCTCTTGGCCTGCCTCATTTATCTGCTGATTCTTTCCCAGAATGCCTTCTGGGTTCTGTGACCAAAAAGACAGCCGAATACATCAAGCAGACAGCAGAAGCCACAGCCAAAGCAAAAGCCAAGGGCGCCGCACGGCAAGGCCAGGGCAGACAGTTGGCCCTGCAAAAACACTGGTGGGTGCCGGTCAAGCTCCTGGACCGCCACTCCCTGTCCAAAGACACGCGCATTTACACCTTTGCGCTGCCAGAGGGAAAGACTGAGCTCGGTCTCGGCACCTGCCAGCACCTCCAGGTCGGTTTCCATCTGAAAGACAGGATGATCGTGCGCCCCTACACGCCCACGCGGCCCATCTTCCCTTCTTCATCACCCAACCCCAACACCGAAACCGCGCCTCCCAAGTCCCACGAAAAGAAGCAACCACCAGACGCAGCGCACCACCCCACCCTCCCGACTCTCCCACCGCCCCTTCCACCACCCACTCCCCCACCCTCGCACTTTCGACCTCACCATTAAAACCTACTTCCCCACCTCCACCCAACCGATCCGCGGCCCAACAGGCGACATCATCTACCTTGGCAACGGCACCTTCCACATCTCCGGCCCGCACCCACGCACCCTGCACTTCCCCCGCATATCCCTCATCCTCGGTGGATCAGGCATCACCCCCGGGTACGCCCTGCTCTCGCGCATCGCGCAGACAGAGGGGGATATGACTGAGGTGAGGGTATTGGATGCGAATCGGACAGAGGGGATATTTTGTTGAAAGAGGAGATGGAGCGGTTTGAGAGGGGTTCCGGGGAGGATCAGAGTGATGCATGTGTTGAGTCAGCCTGGGGAGGGTGGAAGGGGAGAGGGGACGCGTGGGAAGGAGGTAATTAGGAGGGATGGCGTGCTCTTTCCGCCAGGAAAAGGGAGTGTGGTGTTTTTGTGCGGGCCGCCTGGGTTGGTGCAGGGGACGGCGGTACCGGTTTTGAGAGGTATGTCTACACTGGTCAGAATGGTGAGGTGGGTGAAAATGATGCTGACAGTAGGCAGAATGGGGATATGTTGAGGATGAGAACATGTTTGGGTTTTAGGCGGCGACGACTTCGGTGAAGGGCAGAGTGTGAGTGCAGGAGATTCCCATTTTGTCTCCTTTGCCAGCCGCTTCCGGGCTCTCACTGGTGCCGTCAGACAAGATGCCGGCGAGTTTCTGGCGAAGCCCTTGGCGCCCGAAGATTAAGTTTAAAGGGAACGGATGGTCGGGACTCTCTACGGGCGAAAAAGACAAAGATATGCATCCTCAGCACCTGTGTTGCTCATCGCGGCCAATCTGCACAGTGGAGAGGTGCATCCGTTTGTGAGACCACTCGTTTCTTGCCCTCGTTTTTTTGTTTCTCGGAAACGGGCAGGTTTGGTAGCTCTCTTGATTTCAACAGAGCTCTGCAGAAGGCGTGGAGCAGGACATGCCGGTTTCACTCTCAGGGCTCGGGGCTCCTCCCCTTTTTCGACCTGGGGAAAGTGCTTTCCAGCACAATCTTCAACTCCCGGAAGGACTGCACAACCAACCCTGACACCAAGCGCGCCTTCGAGTGCTCGCGAAGAGAAAGCAGACGCAGACGAGGGCAACAACGGCCGCGCCCGCGCTGGAGCATAAACATCCCCCCGCTGCCCCAAACTCTCGTCTTCTCTCTTCCACCCGCTTTCAACTTTTTGCTCGCATCTTCAGCCTCAGCTCGCCAGTTTATCGCCATTTTTGGTTCATCGCTGTCAACCTTGGTCATCATCATTCTCTTTCGCCTTCAGTTATCCACAGCATCATCAGCAAAATGCATTCCATCGCTGCCACTCTTCCGCTCCTCGCCAGCATCCTGGCCATCGCCCACGGCCACAACGACCATGATGAGCCCCAGCCATACCCCTTCCCATTCCCCGGCATGATGGGTGGTGGCGGTCCAGGCCAGGGCCAAGGCGGCGGTCAGATCGGCGGCTTGGGTGGCCAGAACCAAGGCGGCAGCGGCCAGAACCAGGGCGGCAGCGGCCAACAGGGTCCCATCACGGCCTTCCCACAGCCCGGCCAGTCCGGCCAGCAGGGCGACGGCTCAGTCTTCCGCCTCACCCAAGTCCCTCCGGCGCCCACCCAGGCTGCGACAGCCTTTCCCGACAAGTGCTCCGAGACCGCGGCTCGCATCACGCCCCTGCTCACGGCCAACCCGCGGTACCCGGCCCATGTCCAGCAGCTCGCCGACCAGTTCGGTCCCTTCCCCCAGGACACGTGCGAGGAGAGCCCCACGTGGCTGCCCAACGAGAAGGACGACAAGGACAAGGATAAGGGCAAGGGCGGCAAGGACGACAAGGAGAAGAGCGGCAAGGAGATCAACAATGCCATGTTCGCCAAGTACCGCAACGAGCACTTCATCCAGCCCCTGAAGATGAACATCCGCGAGCTGTGGGGGGCCTGCGGCGAACGCGCCGGGGATTTCGATGCCATCAAGGGCGACAACTGCTACAAGACCATGCTGGAGGAGTGCAAGAAGGACGGGCCCCCGCAGGGCGGCGACAACTCGTTCCCGTCGTTCCCTACTGGCCCCGGCGACAAGCAGAACAAGGGTGGCTCCCAGGGCGGTCCCAAGCAGACGGGCGTGCAGGAGGCTGGTGCGGCTGTCACCCAGACTGTGGCGGTTGGTGTCGTCGGTTTCCTTACTCTTCTGTGGGCTGTCTTGGCTTAAGCGGGAGGATGCAGCGTTGGAAGGCGGTGTTGGGGATGTTTTGGTCTCGGGGTGGTTTAGCAGTATTGTTTAATGTTTGTGTTGGAGGCATGGTTTAGCTGAGTGTTGGTGTACGGGTTGTCAGTTTGTTGTTGCAGAGGATACATGTGTACACAGACATGCCTAATCAAGTTGTTTTTGTCTGTACCGAGCGTCTGTCCACTATCGTTTCAGGTTTCGATGGTTGCATTCTTGTCTTCTGTTGTACGCCCAGGCCGTCAAGTTTTTACCGGGTTGAACCCCAGTGAGGCGAAGATACCATTCATGTCGCATACGGGAAGTCGGCAGTGCCCTTCTGCTGTGAAGGGAGAAAGTATCAGTGCTTGTTGAGGGTTGTCCGGGTCTCTGGGCATTTTCGACCTTTCCCATCTCGACCACCACCAACGTCTATCATCACAGACACCCTTATAGAGTGGCTCGGTGTCTTTATGATCCCTCCACGGCCGAGGGCTAAATCCTGATGTCATCTTCATGTATGCACGGAAGGAATTCGTGGCTTTTGCGGGTCTGGATTCACCTCAGCGTACTCGAAAGATTCTGTGCAACGGTCCGCTCAACTGCTTCATGATGGAAGTGTTGTACGTGGACTTCTTCAGCATGTGTGATTTTATACAAACTAGCGAGTGTCTTGTTACAATCCCAAATGCCCTAAACCTACCCTGTGCCAGACATTCAAACTCAACTCTCAAACCATCTTGAAGACGCTTCCAGTTCTAGCACGTCAAAAGCATCCTACCCCAACATCCCCGCGAGTCTCCTAACATATTATTTACCTCTCGCTAATAGAATGGGCGCCCTTCCATAGTGGATTAGATCGCACCTGGTAACCCCGTTCCCTCGCCCACGTGTCCCGCATTCTATCGCCCTCACGGTCTGATGAACTAGATGATCAGCAACAATTCGCAGACTTTAACTGGCATTATCTATAACTGACTGGGACATCTCACATGCAAGCCCTCGATTAAACTCCGTGTTCCTCTCGGTCTCCTCTTCAACTCGTTTCCAGTAAAAGTATTCCTTCATACGGCACCCCTGGTAAATGAAGTATGATGCCTTTGAGAGCAGCTTTAGCTTCTTGTTTGGGGGCGACTCGTCGTTGGAAGCATCGGAATAATAGACTTCGGGAGCTTTGCCCTGGACTTTGGAGTCGTGATTGTGGCCGTTGGAGTTTCCGTTGGAGTCGGCGTTGGAGCCGTGACCTTGGTTGTTGTAGTAATGATCGTGGCCGTTGGAGTCGTGATCATCGGAGGCAAGACCACCATTTTGCGGTGGAGACTGTGAACGGTCGCCGTCCATCCTTGGGTTCGGTAAGTAAGGTAGGGGTCAAAACACGGCTTAGTGTTGTTGGTGGGATTAAACATAGACAATGGCAGGGATTTTCGGGATGCAATGGTGGTCGGACACTTCAAGAGGACCATAAGCCAGAGGACATGCGTAGACAATTGCATCATGCCCTGCCCTAATCTTCTAATCTTAGGGCAATGAGGGTCTACAGACAGTGCCAGAACTGGCATTTCATATTACTGGAGAAAAGAAAGCGTAAGTACCAAGCCGTACAATGGTGGAGACAATCAGAGAGCACAGATTTGATGTGCAGAATCAGGAGCAGATACTGGAGCCCTCGGCATGGGGTATGGTGCGCCTCATTGCAAGCGGTAAGCTTAAAGGTGCCGACAGATAAGTGCTAATCACCAGGTATGGCAAGTCTGCGGAAGAATAGATAGTTCCTGACAACTGTGCTCTTCAACGTTCATAATTTCTGTTTGCGAAGAAGTAACGCCCCCAACGGATGGACCCAGCGGTCTGAGATCAGTAGCGTGTGAAGATCAATGTCAAGTTCTTGGGAAATACGGAAAGGGAATGGAGAAAAGGCGTGGTAAGTGGAGGCTGGTGGTGCTGTGGAAGTTGCTAATCGGCCCTGAGCAAGTGTATGGGGTACAACTACCCGAAGAAAGATAGAGAAAGACGACAACAAAATGGAGAAGGAACGGTAAAGGAAAGTGCGTTAGTATGTACAAAAGGAAGTGCGGAAGATCCCAAGTATTTATATTGCTGTATGTTGCTTTTGCCGGAGGAATCAGATTCCAGCGCCCCCCCAAAAAAACTTTAGAACATCTGTCCAAGATCATAGATGCATCACAATGTTGGATGCTCGCCCACACTGTACGCGTATACTAAATTGTGGGGTTGATGACCTACAGCAGTCGGGAATCCACCTGCATGACATCGTTTTGACACTTATGGTACGCGTCTGCCCTCTTCTTCTTACCTATATCCATTACTAATCTCCCCCGTTCTAATTTCTACCGTTCGTAATCATTGCTGCTCACTCAACCCGAGCGGTTGCTATGACAACTTCATCCTGGTCAGGGGTCGTAAACACAAAAGTCCGAATATACATGGACATGCAGTGGAATTCAGGGTTGAGGAATCTTGCTCTACTCTGATTCCCATCCACTTTTAAAGTCCCCACTCTTCGGCAAAAACTTTTTAATGCAATCGTAACATGGACAATATTCACGGTGTCCCTGATGAACGGACCCCTGGAATTGTTGTTGAAGTTGAATTCTTTGAAAGTGGATTTGACATCATTTGGGCCATCCCAATCGCGCAGGTTGAGCGAGAATGTATTGAACAGAAAACAAGGGTCCATAAAATCCCCGGCTAACCAATTGGAAAATCACAAGCTATAGTCTTCGCCTGACCTGTTGTTCCAACTCCTTGCTTGCCTCTAGGATCCAACACAAACACCAACCCGAGTCCCACACTCACCAAGCCTCCCACTTCTGCCCTCCTATCGCTACTAACCGGTTGAACAACTCATCCCTCAATGCCACAGCCGTCACCCTATACTCCTGCCCTGTCACCGTAACAATCACCAACCCATCCTTGACCTCCCTCTCCATACTCCACCCCACCACCAACTTCGCCTTCCACCCATATCCCCCAATCTTCCTCATCTCCGCAATATCCCCCACGGGCACGCTCCAAACGGGCTTTACCTCCTCATCATCGTTAGCACCACCACCATGCCCACCAACATGCAACCCCAACCTCCCTCCTCTCCTCCCAACCCAAACCCCACAACTGGCACTGTCGCCCCCTCCCCACTTAAATACACCCTCCCCTCTTCCTCCCATCTTCCCTCAAACTCCACCGGCCTGCTCACCGGCACCCCATCATCCTGTGCAGGAATCACCCCAGCCTGTTCTTCGCAGGCTTGCTCCCACCACTTTTGCGCGCACCGTATCAGTCCCCACAGCGGTTTTGACCATCCCCTTTGTGGTCCCCTTTGAAAAAACCAAGAATTTTGGAAGCCTTGTGGCCGTGCTTGTGGGCCTTGGCGGCGTCGATATCGGAGCCGGAGGTTTCGTGGGGCGCGGAGGGGTCCGGGTGGTTGATGGCTGCGTCGAGCTCGGCGGGGGTGGCGGAGAGGGGGTTCGGAGCCGGTGGAACGGAGGTGGGCTTCTGTGACAGAGGTGGATTCGGTGGGGGTGGGAGGTAATGCGCGGGGGTGGGGAGCGGGGCGCGGTTGGCTTCGCCGTAGCGGAGGAGGGTGAGGTGAGTTGGGCGTTGGTGGGGACACCTTTGAGGAGGGTGCTGGTGGAAGAAAGGTTAGTGGGTGAGTCAAACCAAAATTGGACAGGGATAGCTTACTTGCGCGGCTCCAGGAGCTTTTGCCAGTCGGGGATTGTGCGGTTGACCCAGTCAAAAGCGGGAGTGAGGACGGGGTCGCCGAAGAAGAGAAAGCCGAGGAGGAAGGAGATGGATTTGAGGAGGAGGTAGGGGGTGATGAAAAGGGAGGAACCGAGGAGAATGGGGAGAAGGATGGCAACGAGACGAAGGCGGTAGACTTCGGAGGGGAAGAGAGGGATGGGGGAGAGGGCGCTGAGATCCAGTTAATATCCGGGTAACAGCTGGGATGGGAGTGAGAACATACTTCGCTAGCCGCTCCCAAGTATCGGCCACAGTTCCAATTGTATGCATGATGGGCCGCATCTTCGTCCACATGGCCGTCTCCATCGGGACCTTGGTCTTGTCGTGCTTCGCGCTTTTGGTGCCGCCGCTGGCCACGTCCTTGGCATTGGCGGTGCTCTTCGCTAGGGCAGTCGGATCAGGGGCTGCATCCGACGCGCTGTTTTCGTCCGACTCCGGGTCTCCTTGTGGGTGCTTTCCCGCTGCACTACTGAGAGCAATAGAAGCTATTCCACTGACAAAGTTGCTGGCTTCCTCCTCGACTGCCTCGCCCTTGTGGTTCTCGGGGGCCCCCGTTGCGCTGTCGCGGCTGCCGAGGACGCCGGCCTTAGGCTTCTGGACTCCGCCAGTTGTGCTGTCAACCAAGGCTACCGGAGCTGGCGGGAAGAGGATTTCACGGGTCTGAGGGAACCCAATTAGAGCGAGAAGCACAGCTGACAGAAGCGGGACGATAAAGTCAAAGAGCCAGGCAACAAGGTAGGCTGCCGCGAAACAAGCGGTCCGTTGACGCTCGCGCCACGAGCGAAGGCGGGCGATGTGTTTCACAGCGGCGAGCATTCCAACGCCGACGGTCATGTAGAGGCGTTCGATATTGGCACGCATTTTGTCGGGCGAGAATTCTTCATCGTCAGCGATATTGAGGTCCAAACCTCCTGGCGGAGGGTACTTTGTGGCCTTGACGTCGTAGATTTGCTATGAGCTGTCAGTTGACATCCCGCAACATTTGAGTCTCGTCGAAGAGATACATACCTTGTTGAACCGGCGAACAAGCAGCCACAGCTCCTCATTGTCCATGCCACCGACCAAGGGGGCGGCAATGTCCTTCTTCTTCTCATTCCACCCAAGGTCCAGGACACCTGTTCCATGGTTCTTTTGCGCGAGCCCCTCATGATCTTGGCTTTCTGCTGCCAGAGAATGAGAGAAAGTTGGACCGTCTCCTGGTGCCACGGATTCTTTTTGCTCTCCTGGTTTGGCATCCGTAGGGTCTGTTGCTGGGATGGGGAGGATGTCCTTCACTCCCGCCCCAGGACCCGTGTTGTCGAGGAGGCTCCGGTAGTTGGACTGCATGTTGATGGGGGCGTAGTATGAGCTGGTTAGCTTCGAGAAGCAGATCCTTGAGAAGAACTGCACAATATTAGTTTGGACGGTCCCAGGAACCTTAAGACCGTCTGATCATGATCGCCCGGATGCATGCGAAGAGAGCCGAGACGATGACATCAGCTGGACCAATCAGAGCGGGCGAATTGCAGCAATGACGCACCGCCGCCAATGTGTTGGCTCCAGATCCAGACCCCTTCCAGGGCTACTCTCCTTTCATCTGGCAAAGATGAGCCAAAAAAGAGACCGGAGGGTTTGTTCCAGCCCCCTGTTACCACCTCGGTTAGTCTGCACGTCTACGCAGAAGCTTGGGTGCTGCAACATGGGGTCCAGACACAACTTGAGCGTGAGTTGACGATCATGAGCCGGGCCGGATATTCCATATCCCTTCTCAACTTGGTTAATTAAACGTGGTATAAAGTCTGATTTTTAGACACTCGTGATATACAACCTTGGCTTGGAATTGCTCCTGCGTTTGGTCCTGGGGACTCGGCAGGATTCCGAGCCCGGCCCCACTTTCGGTCCAGCTACCGTCGGCCCCACTCGCCGGCGGCGGTCCATAACCCCGGAGTGGTGACGCATCAGGGATGACGACATCGATAGGAAAGATCAACAAAAGTCGAGATTGGGTTGGATGTCAACATTGACCGTCGAATTTTGACCAAACAAACCTCACGTATCTCTCAGCACTCAATCTCACCATGACCGACCGCATTTTCCAGCTCACCGGCACCTGCAACAACTATCCCTGGGGCAAGAAGGGTCAGCAATCCCTTGCTGCTCAGCTCTGTAAAAAGACGGACAAAAATTTCCAAATTAAGGACGATGAGTTCTACTCGGAAATGTGGTTTGGGGACTACCCCGACTTCCCCGCTCGTGTCTTGAAAACGGGCGAGCCCCTGAAAAATGTCCTTGACAAGAACAAGGAGAAACTCCTCGGCAAGAAGGTCATTGAGCAACTCGACTGCCAGCTCCCTTTCCTTCCCAAGATCCTCTCCATCGCCAAAGCCCTCCCTCTCCAAATCCATCCCAACAAAGACCTCGCCGCCAAGCTCCACGCCAAAGATCCCGATAACTTCACCGACCCCAACCACAAACCCGAAATCGCCGTCGCCCTCTCCAAATTTGAAGTCTTCGCCGGCTGGAAGCCCCTCCCGGAAATATCCCCGCTCTTCACCAACCTCACCTTCCTTCACCCCTTCGTCCCCCCCAACACCACCACCTGGACAGACGCTACCCTCCGCTCAGTCACCCGCGCCCTCCTCGAAGCAGACGACAACACCATCAAATCCCTCCACTCCCAACTCCTCTCCGCCCCACCCCACCTCTTTCACGAGATCCCCAACGCAGGTCCCATCCAAGCACTCCTCCCGCGCCTCCAAGACCAATACGGTCCCGTTGACCCCGGCTCCCTGGTCGCTCTCCTCTGCATGAACTTCATGACCCTCTCCCCCGGCGACGCGCTGTACATCCCCGCGGACGGCATCCACGCCTACCTGAGCGGGGACATAGTCGAGTGCATGGCGCGCAGCAACAATGTTCTCAACGCAGGGTTCTGCCCCCGCGCGGAGAGGAACAGTATTGATCTGTTTGCGGAGACGTTGACGTTTAAGGCGCACTCAAAAGGGGATATGGTGCTTGAGAGCGAGATGTCGAGGAGAAGTAAGATGGGGAAGACGAGGGTGTATAGGCCGCCAATGCAGGAGTTTGATATATTGAGAACGGAGTTGGGGAGGGAGGGAGGATGACATTGAGGGAGGAGGGGCCGGGGGTGATGATTGTTACGAAGGGGAGTGGGACGATGGAGGCGGATGGGGGAAAGTTTGACTTGGAGGAGGGTGGAATTTGGTTTGTAGCGCCGGGGATGAGGGTGAAGTGGGTTGCGGAGAAGGAGTTGGAGGTTTTTATGGCGGTTGTATAAGGGGAGACTGGATGATTGGAATTAGAGACGGCATATGCATCCGATGAACCTCGGCCATAAACCCTGAATTGACAAGCCTTCAAGTTTTCGGGGCTAGTGAGCTTGACATTTTGGTTGACGGTGGCCATGGCGATATGTCGATCGGTTCTGACGTGTCTGTCTGTGACTGTTGTTTCATTCTGTTGCATCAGAATGGAGATTAGGAATTCAGGTGGCCTTCCCGGATGTCTCTGCCTGAACACTATTTCCTCCCCCCCCTGATCGGAACTCTAAAATTCAAATGTCAATCCACTATTTACCCCTGGGGAGAGAGGAGCCGAGGATTTGCTACGGTTGAGCGCCCAGTGGGGCCTTGTTCTCCAGACGCCGAGGGGAGCAATTACCCGAGCCCCCCAAGGACAGCAGCGAGGCCGTACGTCAAACGTCAACTATTGATTACATCTGGACTTCAGAGGAACTCCAAGCAGTGTACAATGGCGAGAAGTGCCGCGGCAACTCAGATCACTACCCACAAGCACTCGAGATAGGAGAAGGAGATGGACCGAGACTGACCCAGCCAGCTGGGTGGTCCTGGAAGAAGATGGACAAGGGGAGAGTAGAAGCCGAGTCGAAACTGCTCTACAGAATCATTGGCCTCACAGACCCAGGTCCCAACCGCTTAGCGGTCAGGATCCCGGACAGTTGAGGGCCTTAGCAAAGCTTTCGACGACCTGGTAGGCTGGCTGACCTGGGTTGCAGAGGAAAGCACTCCTCAGAGGAAGGCGAATTGCGGATTCAGCTCTCCCTGGTGGATTCCGGAGGTCGAGCAAACAGCTCGAGAGGCAAGGAAGGCCGAGAGACTAGCCAGACAGGCCCACACAGACTACTACCAGGAGGAGCTGAACAAGAGGCTCAAGGAACGTACTAAAGCTATCTAGAAGGCCCGGACAAGAGCTTGGAGGGATGGGATTCAGGAGGCAAGCGAGGCGAAGAAGCCGGACAAGATGTGGGCGTTCGAGAGATGGGCCAGACTACGGAGCTTTCTACCACCAGAACCTCCGAGGCTGCCAGCATTCAGAGACGCCTCGGAACTGATGACAGCCACGGACCACAGCCAGAAGGCCGAGGCACTAGCTAGGAGGTTCTTTCCAAGCCCTCCAGCTAGAAGGTTATGTCAAACAGGTTTTACACCGCTCCTTACGCGGGGAATATTAGCTGGGTTGCACCTCTAATCCATCTGTTGGATGTCACCAGACAATCAAATTGTCAGCTTGCCTTGGACGCTCACGAGGCACAGCTTCGTCGACTTGCCTCAAAATTTTGACCTAGGAGAGATCTGCCACTTACACTAGGCCTCAACATCAGAGGAAGTTTGTCCGGGCTAGCACCTAAGTCTTGACCGTCCGGAATTATAGGAACATAAAGATCGGGAAAATCGCCAAGCTCCGTGGTCCAGGAAGAGCAACGTCGTCGGCGGGTAACATAATTCCACCAGTAGGAAAAAGGGGCGCCCCTGAAAATATGCCGGCTTGGCAAACAACGTCACAGCACGACTACATGGACAAAACTTCTTGTAACGCGATGTAGCGTGAGCAGGGTTCCCCGCTGGAGATCAATTTTCCATTACCTGGATGCCATTAACATCGGAAATTGGAGAAGCGAGATGGACAGCCAGCGTCTTCGTCATGATGGTTTTGTATTCACGTATATTTAATGAGCACCAAACCCGAGGTTTGTCAAGGACATCCTCTGTAGCTCCAACAACCAGACTCAAAACCCAGGTATCGCTTCATCACCATGTGGCTCAGCAACTTGGTCCTCCTTCTTTCCGCATCGGCCCCCTTTGCCATTGCCTCCCCCTTGGGAGCACTTGGTCTTGCCTCATGGGACGTCGAGGGCTTTGCCAAAGACAACCCAATCGGCACCACCATCGGCGGCAAGGGAGGCCCGACCGTGACCGTCACCAACGCAGCCGAGTTCAGCGCCGCCGTCCAAGGTGAGGAACGGAAAACGGTCCTCGTCAAGGGCGCGATCAAGTTCCCTTCCCGCCCCAAGATTGGCTCCAACAAGTCCGTCATTGGCGTCGGCAAAACCGCCCAAATTACCGGTTCCGGGCTTGACGTCTTCAATTCGACAAACGTTGTCATCCGCAACCTGGAAATCAGCTTCATTGAGGACAACGACTGCATTACAATCCGGAACTCTACCCGCGTGTGGATAGATCATTGCGAGTTTCACAGCGATATATCCAAGGGACCAGACTTTTATGTATGTTTCCCCGGCCCTCATTGTTCCTTTTTCTATGTTTTTCTTTTTTTTCTTCTTTCTCCTTCTTCCTTTCTTTCACTTTTCTCTTCTCTTCTTTTTCTTTCTCATGCCTTTATTTGTGTTTTCCTTTTCCCTCACTTTCTATTTTTATTCAATTATTATGCTTTTTTTTGTTTTATCTTTTGTCTCTTTTCGTTCCTTTCTCCCTTTTCCTTCTTCTCTCTCTGTCTTTTTTCTTTATTTTTTTTTTTTTGAAAGATAGACTAACACATCCCAGGACGGCCAACTCGACATCATCCGCGGCTCCGACTGGGTCACCGTCTCCTGGAACTACTTCCATGACCACTGGAAGTCCTCTCTCGTGGGCAACGATGACAAGCTGCGGGACGTCGACAGCGGCCACCTGCACATCACCTACCACCACAACTACTGGCGCAACATGGGCACACGCGGCCCCGCCGGCCGGTTCGGACACCAGCACATCTACAACAATCTTTATGTAGACTTCCTATATCAGGCTATCCATTCTCGGTCTGACAATCAGGTTCTCGTTGAGGGGAATGTGTTCCGTGGCAAGACCAGGGAGGCAT
The DNA here is from genome assembly GCA_027946355.1 of Collariella sp. IMI 366227. Classification (NCBI taxonomy): domain Eukaryota; kingdom Fungi; phylum Ascomycota; class Sordariomycetes; order Sordariales; family Chaetomiaceae; genus Collariella; species Collariella sp. IMI 366227. Next base: position 267,141 of record JAPEUS010000014.1, read on the forward strand.
TGAGCACGTATGGCCTCGTGATTCCAGATGACTCGCCGAATACGTGCGCTTGTGGTGATGAGGAGTTGGATGGGTTTGCGAATTTGGGTGCTAGTAAGTTACCCCGAGAGAGAGATCAAAGCTGCAAAAGAGGGAAGCTGACAGTGCCCGTAGGAAACGACTGGGGACCCGCAACTATAAACATTACTCAAGTGGGCAACTTTGAAAAGGCGCCGTACAAGTACAAGTTGACACCGCTGCCGCTGCTGGCGCCGCTTGTCAAGCTGGGAGCTGGTCTTGGCAAGATTTGAGGAGGTCAGTGATGAGGCCTGTGGCAAGGTCTTAAAAAGGAGGGGTCCTCGCACTAGGGGAAAAGGTGTTGGAGGAAGTCTGTGGGTGTGCCGAGTGCGCCTAGATACATGTTCATCGTCTTGCGCCTAGTAATACATATTATACGACCCTGAAACTCTGCTTTAACTTCTGATGTACCTCACTACCCACACTATAACCCATCCGTCTCATTTTTACCTCTCAAATCATCACCTCAGATTCGTGGTGTTCAGTCAGTGACATGTCAGTCTTTTATGCATGTACATATCGCCTCCCTGCACAAAAAGGAACATTATTGACATTAACTTAAACACCAGCAGTCAGTGCCATCGTGTTTAGGTACTGTACCTATACCAGCTACCGCTAGTTAATGAGAATGTAAGTACCCGTATCATTGTTACCGATTCTCAACGGCCCTGCCCTCATGAAACCCCGACCACTGCCGCTCTTCCAGCCATCTCTTTCCAACAAAATCGCTTTTTTGAACTGCAATGGGTCCCAACCCGGTCTTGTGCCCTTTGCCGAATCACTGTCCCCGATACTCCAATACTCCTTTCTAATCATCACCACTTTCTAGCTTGAAACTGTCAAATGAGCTGCAGCTTGAAAATTGAACTTACCAGTCCGGATCTTATCCCTGAACTCGAGGGCACTCATTTTCCATTCCCATAACTCGATGCGCCGGTCACAAGGCAGATACCACTCACGGCGCTCAGGGGCGCGATTGTCGTCTTTAAACTTGAATAGCCGCGAGCCCGTGCTAATACACTTTATGCATTCCTCATCCAAGAGCTCTCCCATGGTTTTGAACTCTTGATAAGCGTTAATTTTTGGTGATTGCCCACCTGTCCCTTCTCCATTGCTTCTTTAGGGGTGTCATTCGCTTGATGCTGCGCCTTTCCATCTCTTTAAACACGCAATTATACTCTTTTGGCAACCAGTACCGCTCTGTTTTACCATCCTGGCTATGCATGACAAGACAGCCATTTGCACCTGCCAAGAGCACAAGAACCCCTGTTTTCGATGAACCAACTCCCGATTCGTAGAGTTCCATGGCACACAGTTTGATACAATGCTGCTCTTTTGCCTTGCAATTAAAATCCTTCGCATGCTCAGCAAAATTATAGTTCTACTTGATATGCGTGGGCATGGCTGCTAGTATGGATTCCAAAGTTAGCATGGACTGAACTGGTTTACCTGAAACTGCACTTACCCAAATCATCCAGGAGCGGCAGCGCCTTCACCTCAGCCTGGTCTTCTGAAATATCGAGTCTTGTTATACTCCACTGTTTCGGTAGAGAAATGCGCCCCTAGTATTGTATGTTCTCTATTCCTCTAAAGTTCTGGGTTCCAGCAGTGGTTTTGGTGCCAGAGATTATTCGAGCCCCCAAAACACTGTAACTTAACGTTAGTTGATATTGGATAGTTTTCCCTAGACATCCAAAAGCTGGTAAGGTTTCGTCGTATGAGACTAAACATAACTAAAGAGGCGGCTGCTTGTCTTTTAGAGAGCTGGTTATCGTTAGTTGATTGCGTGTGTCAAATTGTTCTCGCCCAATTCGTCTCAGTATCATAATTACCACTGGCAATAAAGTGCGTGATGAGATAGTAAAGGTGCGTAATCAAGGTGTAGTGTTTGAGCTAACAGCAGTAGGGGGCTGTTGCAAACTTTTGGACGTGATTTTCATCGTGTCTTTTATTTTATTTTGTAGCCCGGGAGGACTTATCCTTCTTTGTTTATCGCTGTCTGTGATGTCTTTGTTGTTAAGACCATCATGTCCCGCCCCTGAAAGATTTGTTGGCGGCATATCAAATGCCACACGGCTGCCGTCTTGTTCCCAAAGAGCTGAAGGGTGTTGCACGGGGCCAACACCACCGCTGCTGATTTGCCAGAAGCCGCGCTTACGGAATATTTAACTTAAGCCATTCCGTTAATTATGTAGAAATACTGCCATCTAAACTGGCCCTAGGTAAAACACAATAAACCCAGTTGGTTTGTTTTCAAAACTCACAAACGGAAAGCGAACGCCTTGCCCAGTCCCCAAGGACCATCCACCCGCGTCGGCACACCATCCCCGAGTACCACGACCCTCTCAATGGCCACATTGGTGGGATACCCGAAGGTGCCGCTCACTTCTAACGCCACCCCATCCCACGAAAAGTGAATGATTGACCTGTGTCCCCCAACATCAATACTCTCCCCATCATCCAGATACAGCTCCCCATTAGCCGTCCCATCCTCCCCAGGCGCCACCGTGATCTCAAAGTTCTCTCTCCTCAGCTCAGCCGTCGTATTTGCCGTTCTTACCCTCATCGGCACGATCGTCCCGCCCCTAACATGCACCGGCACCTCCCCACCCCACCCCATCCACCCTCCTCACCTCCCCATTACTCACCACTCTCTCCCCAGTCCAAAAGTCATACCACACCCCATTCGGCAAATAAAAGCTCACCCCCGTCCCCTCATCCTCCACAACGGGACTCACCAACAACGCCTCCCCCAACACCCACTGCGTCTGCACGCCCCAAGTCCTCTCATCCCCGGGCCACCAAAACCACAACGGACTCACCACCGCCCTCCCCTCAACACTCGCCCGCCACATCGCCGTATATAAATAATCCAACAATCTGTACCTCACCCCAATCATTCTCCTTGCCACGTCCGCCACAAGCGGCCACCGATAAAACTCCTGATCCGGCGCCGACACGTCGGCATGATTCCTGTAGAACGGCTGGAACGCCGCCATTGCCGCCCAGCGCGCGCACATGTGCTCTTGGGCGGGCATGTTGAAGCCGCAGACATCTGAGCCAACCATGGGGGACGCGTGGATGGCGGCAAACGCGAGCATCTGCCGGATGGACGTGCGGTAGTGCTCCCACAAGGAGGCGTTATCTCCGAACCAGTGCGCAGCGAAGCGGGATGTGCTGGCAAAGGTGGAGCGGGTGAGGACAAAGGGGCGTTTGTTGGGGGTGCGGGCGAGGAGGGAGTGGTAGGTGGCAGAGGCCATCATGTGGCCGTAGAGGTTGTGCGTATCGTATTGGGTGGTGGAGTCGAAGTTGGTGATGTTGGTGTAGAGAGTAAAGGCGGAGAGAGGACCGCGATGGGAGGCAATCTTGTAGGTTGGGTTGAGGAGGTCGCGGTTGGGGAGGCCGAGTTTTGGTTGTTGGGGCAAACTCGGGGCGGGTTTGCTGATGGGGTAGGTGGTGGTGGAGGTGAGGCAGGTCATGTCTGGGCACATGTTGCTTGCTTCGTTCACTGCAAGAATGTCAGTACTTGCTTCTCGATGGTGTTTAAGAGCATTTCGATGGCACAGTTGCTGTCTCTGGATTAAGGCAACCCCAGAGCCAAAAAGGGGTAAGAGAAGCAAGGATTGGTGCTTACTGTCCGTCCAGAGTCCAGATACATTGAGTCCAGAGGTAGGGTCGTAGAAGGACCGAATCTCAGACGACCACCAGTCTTGGGTGTTGGGCGCAAACCAGTCCGGCCAATAAACCTCTCCAGGCCATTGCAGACCGCGGTAGTATGAGCCGCCAGCCGCACGCAGAAAGGCGCCCTTCTCAGCACCGCGTGTGTACGGGCCGTAGCTGTCGACGCGGTTTATTCCAGGATCCAAAATCTGGACGTAGTGCTGCCCGTTGGCGCGGAGGAAGTTGACAAACGCGCGGACCTTGTCCATGGGATAGCGAACTGGGTCAGTGGTGAAGTCTCGCTTTGCGTCCATGTAGTCGATGTCTCCCCAGACAACTTCCAGAGGGATACCCGCGGCCGAGTAGTTGGCTACAACTTGGGCTACATGGTCGATGGTGGGCCAGCCGTACTTGCACTGATGAAAGCCGAAACTCCAGTACGGCATCATGGCGGGCAGGCCCACGACTTCAGCGTACTGCTTGCTGACGGCCACCGGTTCAGGGCCGGCCAGGAAGTAGAAGTCGAGGACACCGCCGATGATGTTGTACTCCAGATACTGCTGTCCCGACTCCGTCTTGGCAATTCGGATGTCCATTCCGTTGGAGTTGAGGAGGAACACGCCATGGGTGCCTGCGGCTCCGCGGTGGTCAAAGTAGACGGGGTGGCTTCCGTAGAGGTTGGACTTCTGGGGGATAAAGGGCGACTCGGCGTTCCAGAGCGTACGGGTGTAGTTGTCAGTCGGCAGCCGGAAGTCGTCTGAATGCTCTCCCAGACCGTAGATGTTGGGATTTTGAGGGAGGCTTGTCCGCAGGCGGAGGTACTGGGACTCGAAGTTTAGTGGTGAGTTGGAGGTATCGAATAAAACCTCTCCGGATGATGCTCTGGTGACCTTGAATGTGAAAGGACTCTCAGTAAAGCTGAACTTGAGAGCTGCTCTGTTTGCTTTTGCGTTTTGACTCTTTGGCCGAGGTAAGACATGTTCCTGAACCTGATACGCCTGGGAATCGGCGTCTTCGATTAAAACATGTAAGCGGGTATCTGAGCAACAAAAAGTGAGTCAAAAATTCTTTCGTCTAGAAAAGTCTGTTTCACCAGTTTGGTAATCGACAACCAATTTGAGGTGCTCGACATCTCTGCTGTATGAGCTGCAATTGCCGATGAGAATGAGATCTGCACTGAGAAAAGAATCTCCCTGCTGAACATTGGTCGCTCGATAACCGGGGCACTGCGCAGCTGGCCGAGGAATCTGGGCCAGTGCTGCAGCAGCAAACAACACGAGTAGGAAGAAGAAAGCCATCAATTTTGTTGTCAACCGACGGGAGAATCGGCGAACACGTGGGAAAATAGGCAAGGAAAGGGAGAGGGGCAGAATATGGGAATGAGAGTTAGCCGATTAGAAATACCACAGGACCTCATCACCATGCGGTGAGTACTTCATCCAAAGTTGTGTAAGTCAGGCGTCTGTAGACCGCCTCCAGGAGAGCCACGGGAAACAAGGCTCCCTTCCTGGCCGATGATACACAAGCAGCGGTCGTGACCCGCAGGCACGCAGAAGAACACAGACTCTATGTTTGCAAACTAGAAGGTGTTTGCGGGCCTGTCAATCACTCGTTCTACGTGTTTATTTGACATGGGGGATCAGGGGTAGCATCCAGTCAGCAGCCAGTGAAACTAGACGGGCGTATGACCCCAACTCGTCTAGTATGACTAGGTGGTGGTCTATTCTTACAACTGCTTGGGGAGGACGAAGTTGCGGGCACCAATGGCACGCGTAAGACCTCCTTCCTATTACTCGCCCAGACACGTGGGTTCAGGGTTGCATCGACGCCGATGCTACGGAGATCGGCACTCTACCCGGGGTTGTGGCTTGCAGGAACTGCATGCTGAGCATATATTGCGTGATATATTCTCTTCCACTGTTGCCTCATCTTACCGCTTTTGGAAAGCTTATAGTCAATATCGAACATTATCACAGCCATGAACCGACAGAAGCGGTCAGCAGTTGCTCCCGCGGAAATCGGATGGATGTTTGCCGGCAAGGTTGTGTGCCCGTGTACGACAGCCGGCGCATGGCCCTCCGAGACACAGACATACTTGAGGGTTGCTTTCTCGTCGAGCCTGCTGCAACCTACCGAAGCACGCCTGCTGTGTGAGCAGGAATTGGTTAGATACTTGGAAGGGGTGAGACAACGAAATAATATCGGCCCTGTTATGACGGCACTGCATGATTTGTTGGCCATCATCCTCAACCTCTTGAACGGAAAGCGGTGTCAATTTCAGAATGTGGGAAATCCTGTAACTATAACTAGTGGCGGTCAAAAAGTTGGATCTCTTCGCCGAAATTACACCATAGCACACCTAATACACTGCACGTTTCTACTCCAAAACCATTCTCGAAAAGAAAAGAAACAAAACTTTTATGAAAAAGAAGATTGGGTTGGAATTAGTTCGTCGTTTTTCCATTTTCTTATACTTTAGGAAACGGTAGCTACCTGTTCCAAGATGACACACCTCAGCTCCCATACAAGTTGCACACAAATTAGGGAGAAAACGAGTGACCCAACTTTTTGACCATCATTTTATTTCAGGGTAATATTGACCAGGATTCTGTTTCTCAATGAGGAGCTAAGGTCGAAGGTGACACACAAGAACAGGACTTCTCCCTTCACCTTCCATAAGTGGTCGGGCTTTTTAGGCCAACACAAGCCCATCTTAAAGCCTCCAGCAACCTCAACAACACCTGAAGCAGACATGAATGATAACTCACAACAAAAAGAACGCCTTCATAACTACAAAAAGGTAAATACCTTTCCAACCCATCATGATATATCCTTTCTACATTCCCAGACCCCTAATACCTAACAAATCATCCGATAAAACCTCTTCCATCTCGGCCACTGCCTCTTCTCCTCGGCCTCTTGCGCCTTCAAAATCCCCAACCTTCCAAAATCCCTCCTCCCCGTATCAATATCCATTTCCTCCAACTTCACCACACTCGTTCGATACCATAACTTATGCCCCACATAAAAAACCAGTATCACCGGCAGCGCGAGACACTGCAAAAAGAAATTCTGCGCCCTCTCGCTTGGCGTCTTCACGCCATCCCCATCCGCGTCGCCCACATCCGGGAGCGGCGAGATCGCCACCCACAACTGCGCGGCCAAGATCAACACATTACACCACACGCCAATCCAACTCCCAATCACCCCCGATTGCGCACGGAATGCCATGTCGGCGGGGGAGCGGTGATGGAACGCCCATGCCTTGCGCAGCCGGATGTGTGCCAGACAGGTGCTGAGCCAGGTAAAGATTGTGCTGAGGCCGCTGATGGCAAGCAGCCAATCGAATACGTGGGAGTGGGCTTCGAAGTTGGCCATGAAGCCCAGCAGACCGACAACGGATGCGACGAGGATGGCAACGAGCGGGCGACCGCTGCGGTCGACATAGCCAAGGATTTTGGGGGCCTGGCCCTGCATGGCGAGGGCGGCGAGTGTGCGGGAGGAGCCAAACACGGCTGAGTTTCCGACTGATATGACGGAGACGAGAATGACGCCGTTCATGACGCTGGGGAGGATGGTGGTGCCGGCGGATTCAATGGCGATGACGAAGGGGGAGGCGGCGGCGTCGGCGATGGAGGTTGCGCCGAGGAGGCGGGGTTCGTTGTAGGGGACGAGCAGCGTGACAATGATGAGGGAGACAACGTAGAAGAGGCTGATGCGCCAGAAGACTTGCTTGATGGCGGTGGGAAGGGACTTGCGGGGGTTGGCGGTTTCGGCGGCGGCAAGGCCGACGAGTTCCGTTCCGGCGTAGGTGAAGGCGGCTGTGACGAAAACGGCGCAGAGGCCTTTGAAGCCGTTGTTGAACGGGCCTGGGTTTATCCAGTACGTGCCGCCGATGTAGCCGCTTGTTGGGGTGCCGCCGATGTTGATGACGATGCCAAGCAAGCTGGGGAGGTCAGTATCGGACGGAAGGGGGTAACGCAGGAGAGAACCCACATGAAGCCGACGACGCTCGTAACCTTGACGATGGCAAATAGGAACTCGGCTTCGCCGTACCCTTTGATGCCGCAGAGGTTGATGGTGACGATGGCTATGAGGAAGATGGCAACAAAGATGGACTTGTGCAGGTCTGGGTTCCAGTACCCCACGGTGTATGCTCCGGCGATGATTTCTAACGGAAGGACCACGATCCACTGCATCGCGTAACTGCCAGAAGTCAGTTATCCAACTGTTATGCGGAGCAGCAACATCACAAGCAGCCAAAACTCACTTCCAACCCATTGCAAACCCCCACGACGGATCCAGAAACCGGGTCGAATACGCGGAAAACGACCCGGCCACAGGAAACACCACGGCCATCTCCCCAAGAGCCTGCATGGTCACCCACAGCATGCCTCCGGTTAGCAAGTACACCAAAATAACGGCAGCGGGACCGCCCTGGCTCAGCGCCCTCCCCGATGCTACAAACAGGCCGGTCCCGATGGAGCCCGAGATGGCAATCATCTGCAGATGTCGGTTCTTCAGTTCCCTGGCCAGCAGGTTGCTCGCAGTCCCGTTGTTGGCAGAGCGGATGTCGTAGTACCGCTCGCCGCCGAGGTCGCGGACGGCGGCTGGCCTCCCAAAGTCATCGGTTTCGGTGTGGTGGTTGAAGTGGTTGGAGTTGTCGCGGCGGAAGGAGTCGATGAAGCCGCTCATGCGGCCCTTGAACCCGCCGTTGGTGATGATTGGGACATTTCCCCTGGAGGTGGTGGGCCGACCTTTGTCGGAAAGAGATGTCGTGTGGCTAAGGCCGTGGTCGCCCTGGGCGGTGAAACTGCTGACGTCGGCCGGGCTCCGGGTCCGGCCCAGCCGGTTCATTTCGATGTCGCGGTCGAGCATCATGATGGATACATTATTAGAGTTGGTGATGGGATTAGGACCTTCAGTCGAAAGTCCAACAGTTCAACCCTCCAACCCGGCGAAGTCGAACTCCACGTAGGCTGCGGCCGTGGGCCTCGACGTCCGAACTGTGACAGTCTCCTGTGTGGCTTTCGGCGGCGGTATCAGGTGTCGGAGATATCTCCCAACGGGGCCAGCCGAGGCGAGCGTGTGAAGCTGAAAGCAAGTGGCGGGGTGGATCAGAGTGCGATGCGGGAGGTGTTCTCGCCCCGCAGTCTAAAGTTGTTCTGCTTGAAAATTGGAGACTTTCAGGTTTTGGGTTTTGTGGTGGGAAAGAGCGACTTGGAGAACGAGATCTTGATTCGTGGGGCGATCTTTGATGTCTAACTCTTCCCCCCCTATCCATAGGATCATCTGGCGCCAACACGGGATCGGTCGCTGGGACGGGACGATAAAAACAGAAGATGGGCCGCCGTCGGAACTCGGAAGTGACATGCTCCAACACAAGAAGGGGGTGTCTGCAATCGTATCAGTGTCAGTGGGGTCCCGGCAGCGACACCGACGAGGGCCCACTCCGTCAATCACCACCCCATCCTGGCACTCACACCAACCACCTACATGCTTCTGGACTTCTTCTTCCGGCTTCTTTCTGGTTGCCCACACACGGCCGCTAATCGCCTTGTAGTTTCGATATCACAGGCGACATATCGCAGGGGTGGTGCATTAGGGCCCACCGAAACCCGATGGCGTGGTCTTGGAGGGCTCGTCCAGACCATCCATTGCCTGACCGAAGTGTGCTGTGTTTGGGCCGTGGCTTGCCCAGGACGCCATCGACGCTCGACGGCACTGGGAAGGGCTGGAAAAAGGCGGCATAAACCAGCACGGAACGATACCGTCCTCACAGGCCACTCGATTCCCGTTCCCCCAACGACCCCCAACAACCCTAACAGGCTGACCAGAGTGCTTGGCGGGCGTGGGTGGCTTCACACCTGCCCATTTGGACCTGTGCGCGTCATGGCAACATGGGCGCCGTCGTCAACTTCAGGCGAGCCCCCGGTCGTGCCCGCAACCGAGGACACAATCTCTCTCCACTGCCACGAGGGAACGTTGACTTACCGCCCCCACCCATCATCACTAATCCCGCATCTCGCATGCCCCTGCATCATGCCGCAAGATTGCTCTCGGAGAGGTTGCGCAGGGCACGGAGAACTGTCCAAACTCTGAACTGTCTCCGAAAGCACAGAGAGATCCGAAAAGAACCAAAAAAAAACCTCCGGTAATTGATAGGAAGACCAGATTTGAGCGTGGATGGACAGCAACCTGAGCTCATGAAACACTCCACCCCAGCCGAGGAACCGCGTGGGTGAGGTCCACCAAACCGTGCCCCACGTTCCCCCCTCTCCACTTCTCCCCGCTTCCCACCACTCTGGATCAAAAATCTGAGACCTCCATGCAACAGAAACACAGATTTGCAGAGGAAAGCAACACTCCAGACCCCAGGCGCTTGCAGATCGTCGATCGAATTACCAGATCGGAAATATGAAATTAGATCTTAGAAACTACGAGTTCGGTAAAGAATGGGACTGAAGCATCAAGACCCCAAACCATTGGATCCATTCCATGTGAAACAGTGAGACTAAACCCAGCACCAAGAGTGAGTGCGCTACCCTTCACTCCGTGCGCCGCCCTGCCTCAACCCATTAGGATCTGTCAAACTATCCATTTCATGAAGCACCACCGTCGTCCCTCTCCCCCTCCCTCTCGCACTGGCCGTAACCACCCCATCCGCCGGCCTCAACAACAACCCGCCGGCCGCGGCTCTCGCGTTCAAACCACCACTCTCTTGTGCCGATGATACAGTAACCTCAATTGTCGTAGTCTTCACAACTCCGTCCGGCGAAGCCGTCATAAACCTCCCCCTCGGAATCAGCGAGTCCAAGCTCTCCGTCCGCGGAATAACCGGCGTCTCCCTCTCACTCGTCGCCACAGACCCCTTTGAATCGCTGGCCTCCCTCGAATGCGGCGGCGAGCAGTCCCTGTGAATCGTAATTCCCACTTCCTTAGTCCCCGTCTTCCACCCTCCTCCCCTCCCCATCCGACTCCACCTCGTCATCCCACGACCCCTTCTTCCCAACCACCCTCTCGACTCCCCCCTCGTAATAACGCTCCTCGGTTCGGAGTCATTTGGCTTATACTTAAATTTCTTCTTCTTGACCCCTGTATCCCTCACAAAAGTCCCAATCGTCAACGCGTTCGCAGCAAAGGTTGCCATCAAGATCTCCGCCGACGCCCACATCGTGCGCGTCCCCTGATACCCATCCTCCTTCAAAATCGCCGGCACCTTGTAAACTGCGACCACGACCGTGAACAAATGCAGGCAGAACAACAGCACCAGCATAAACTTTCTGCTTTTGGACAGCCGGCTTTTGAGGACGATCGGCACGGGGAAGACGACGAGCAACAAATCGGTGAAGGCGTTGCCGGTCGTGACGGTGAGAAGGTGGGCGTAGCCCTGGCGGCATTGGCCGCCCGAGTCCGGGGAGACCTGGAAGTAGTGGGGAAAGGGACGGCATTCGGCGAGGTCGGCGATGATGATGGCGAGGAAGGTGGCGCCGAGCGAGATGCGCATAAACCGCAGGAGGGCGGTGTATCGGTTGCGGCCGGAGAAGCCGACGAGGCGGTCGAAGAATTCGAGGGTGACTACTTTGAGGAGCCAGAGGCTGTGTCTCAATCAGCTTTGTTAAACACATACATTGAGGGAGATAGAAAAGGAAGACCTACACCAACGGATGCAGCACCCTCGCAACCAACACCAACCTACTCCCCATCTCCTCCTTTTCTCTCTCCCCTCCCCATCACCAACCCAAACCCTCCTCCAACGAAACATTATTCGTCCCAAAACCAAAATCGGATGCACAAAGGCCATGCGCACAAACAGCGGGATCAGCGCCGCCGCAGCCACCCAGTCCTCCTTGAACAGCTTCTCGACACGCACAAACCGCCCGACCAGCCGCAACACAATAATGACGCCGCATAGCAGCGTGATCCACCAGGATGTGAGCACGTTGGCCTTGTCGGCGGAGAAGGCCGCGGGGGGGAGGGGGTGTAGAGGGTCATGGTTGGGCCTGGTGAGCGTGGTACATGCTGTGCTGGCTGTGCTGGGGCCGGGGGGGTTGTTTGGGAATGGAAGGTGAGTTTTTGCTGAGCACGCAAGCGGGCACGGAGAAGAGAGAATGGCTTGGTATAAAGAAAGCGTGGTATTAACGAGGGTGAGGTGCGTGATGTTGGAGACGATGTCTCAGATGGTGATTTGAAGTGGAGTAATGAGCGGAGAGAATGGAGAATGAGATTTGCCCTCGACGTTGGACTTCTCGATGATTTGACAAGCGATGCAGATCGAGGAAGGCAAATCTTCTGCAGTCTTGGGGGTGGCAGTGGCAGACCACCCCGGCGCCTTCCCGGAGTGGTGTTATCAGCATGTCACTGTTCCAGGATCGGTCATGGTCCCAATGGATTCATTGCCCAAATAATTTGCCAACCACAGCGCTTGCGCAAGACCAAAACCAACCCAGCAACAATCGCCAGGCACACAACACGATGTCCAGGGGTGAAGGATCCCTCCCGCATTCACGAATTGTCTGGTCCATTGCCCACCCCCCACCAAACAGGCAGCACACGTGCGCTCGGCGGACCACTTCGGCCACCAACTTCCTCAACAGGGCAGAGTGGGACGTGTCTGTCCGCCGTGATTGGCAAGTCTGTCTTGCGTGCTCGGTCAGGGGAGAGTGCTGTCGGCTGATGATGATGCGTGGCAGAGAGGTTTGGGTGAGGAAGGACATGCCGGTTTTGCGGTGGCCACGGCAGTACGGCACAACGAACTCGCCATCATAAGCTTGGGAATTGATGAAGGCACAATGAAGGGCCCAAAAACAGTTCTTGGTCCGGTGATGCAATGGAACGCTAGCAACTTGCAACTGTTCTGAGGTTGTATCGGACAGGGAACCCTTATCTGAGACTGGACACTGGGCTGACCCCAGTCAATGTCACATGCTGAGAATTGCTCTGGGGCGTGGTCTGGATGCATCGGCAACCAGAGTTCCGATTTTGAGTCGACCCGATGCCGGTGAAGTTCGAGGTCCGGGACGCTTGTTTTCTGTTGCTAAGTCAAGGATGCGGTTGTGGCGCGGATTGCGACCTTGCCCACATCCCTTGGTGTGCCTGTTGGTATCTGTAAAGTTGCATTTGGCTCTCTCTCACAAGCCAGCACGATTGTGCATCGGCGTTGCAGCTAACTTAACCTCAAACGACGCAGGGGCAGCAACAACCAACCACCTGTAACCCTCCCTCACCATGCCAGGAGGGCTAAAATACCAGATGCACGAGATGATTCTCTGATGAATGGGACGCTAAGTTGACATTACGAGAACTTGTGGACTTTCTCTCAATTGCTGACCTGCAGGGAAAATGATCTAAGGATCCGCCTCAAGTCTCAAGATTCGTGGAGATAAGGATATCCCTGTTGGTGGACTGTTGTTATCTTTCCCTCGAAACCTTAAACCAGCCCTGCGACCTTCACGATTGCAACATTACTATCCAAGATAGACCCCCATCTTTCATGGTCGAACCGACTTATGGCACGACAAGCACCAAAACCCTCGTCAACTGCTCCTTCATCCCGAGAGCGTTAAAGACTTGTTTTCTGAATACAACCTCTCGGATCTAAAACATCGGGGAGTTATCAAACACTCTCGGAAGTTTCCGAAGAAGACGTCACCTAGTTTGTTGCACCAGAAGGAGAAACGGGCACAACAGTCAACACTTCAAACAAACAACAAGGATGGGGCTGTTTCTCCCTAAGTCGGCTTGAAATCAGTACTAGAGTAGGAACGCAAGTTACGAACTTAGGTATTTTACTCTCTCAGGGTAATGGGCGAATGCTTTAACTTCACTACTTGTTTCAAATCAACGGACAACTTATACAAGCCCACCGTGATTCAGGTGAAACCTCGGCCATAGCTCAAGAAATCCCATGTTCTAGCATGTCTTGCCATGGCAATAAGCCACATGTTTGTAAATAGTCAAAATTCGCGCCACAATCATGGCTACCATTTTCAAACACCTAGGGACCAATTTCTTTTCAAGTATTGCCGGTTCATGGAGTGGCTTCACTTGGACCATGACTCGATCTACTAGTGAAAGAGGTATGTTTCGGCTCGCCGCCTAAACTCACCGAACCGTCCCTCACTTAAGGTTATTTTTTCTTATTTTTCAAGCTAACCTGAAGGGTAGCTATAAAGTATTCCAATCCTCTGTCCCTACGGAACTCTTAAGAGTGTCAAGGAGACAAGAAGAGAGGGCTCAAAAATTCGTAAAGGGTTAGGGTTATACACAGCCCCACTTCACTCTGCAATAACCCTCCACATGATCAACACAACACCATCAAAATTTGCGAAACAGTTCCCGGGCTTTCCACCAAAAGAGATTTAACGGCTGTTTTCAGAATCCGAGCTTGTCCATCACTATCTTGGCTTCGTATTTTGCAGCCTGAAGTGGACGCCACCGTCAATAGCGCGCGGTGTGTTCGTGGTTGGACGGTGTCAAAAGTTGATGCCTTGAGTTGGACTCACCTGGTGTGTCCGGATTGGCTGCTTCGGCTCGCCACAGGAAGCAACAATTCCACACACTTTCCACCAAACCACCACAGTATATTTTAAACCGTTGCCTGGGAGCACCACGCTTTGTTTGGTCAGGGAAATCAGGCAGCCCGATTCTTGCCCAGCATAAATTCAGGTATCGCCAGAGACGGAGAGGAATTAGGGCCTGAGGACTCATCAACACTAACATTGACACTTGAACGCATCCAAAGTTACTTCTCCGTCAACTCACCAATAAACTCAACACCATGGAAGAGTTTCTCATTGAACACGCCGAGCGCTATAGGACGCTGGTGGCACGCTTCAAACCGATCCCTCCGCTCAGCAAGGGCAGCAGCTCAACCGTTCCAAGCTCTGAGTTTGTGGTCAGCACCCGGATTCGGCCAATGCTCGAGGATGAACACGCCCAGGGCTTCCCCTCCTGGAGTGTACCCCCGCGGCAGTACAAATATCGTCGACCTGCATGAGTTAAAGAGGCCTGTTCGAGGCCTGCCGACTCTCAATGTACTTCTTTCTCATTGTGTTCTGGGGTGGGGTTGAACAAGACTGACAACAACAGTCCTCGAATTTTACCGTCGACAAGATCTTTGGTCCTGACTCTGCAACAGCTGATATTTACGAGTCGCTCGTCAAGCCTCTCGTGCCATGGGTTTGGGGCGGCGGGATCGGAACCATGTTCGCCTACGGTCAAACCGGTTCGGGGAATCGGAACCATGTTCGCCTACGGTCAAACCGGTTCGGGGAAAACCTTCACTGTCAGCGGCCTGGAACGGCATGTGGCCGAGACGTTGATGGACGGTTCTCTGGATGGCGAGCGCAAGATCTTTATCTCCATTGTCGAGCTGGCTGGACAGACAGCATATGGTAAGACGAACATTTTGTCTTGACGTGAACGCCTGCTCACCAAAGCGCCAGACCTCCTGAATTCCCGCAAGCAAATCTCCATCCTCGAGGACTCCTTCGGCACCACGCAAATGGCTGGCGCCCTCGAACACCACGTTACCAGCAAGGACGTCTTACTCGGGTACATCGAGGCCGCTGCATCCCTCCGCTCAACAGCCTCCACCCTCAAGAACGACACCTCCTCCCGCTCGCACGCCATCTGCCGCCTGCGCTTCGAAAACCCCGCCATGCCCTCCGTCGAAGACGGCCTGCTTTACCTGATTGACCTCGCGGGCTCCGAAGCCGCGCGCGACAAGACCGTACACGACCTCACGCGCATGAAAGAGGCGCGTGAGATCAACACCAGCCTGTCAGTCCTCAAAGACTGCATCCGCGGGCGGGCGCTCGCCGATGCGGATTCGTTTACGGGCAGACCAGGTGCTAGCAAGAAGCCTGCGTACGTGCCATTTCGCCAGAGCACCCTCACCAAGACTCTCAAGCACGTCTTCGACCCGGCCAGCGCGCGCAGCTGCAAGACGGTGGTTGTGGCGTGTGTCAACCCGTGTCTAGCGGATGCAGGCCCGAGCAAGAACACGCTGCGGTATGCTGAGATGCTGCGTGTGCCGGTGCCCAAGGCAAAGGCGGTTGAGTACAGCCCCGCAGTGCCGGCGACGTGGAATAACGAGCAGTTGCGGTACTGGATTGAGAAGAACGTGCGTCCCACCTTCTCTCCACACCTCTCCCTCAATCCCTCGCTCGTCAACTAACAACTACTCTCCCGCCCAGTCAGGTTTCCCCATCACCCCTCCCTCCTCGCCCCGACCGAATCAGGCCCCAACTCCTCCGCCTCCTCCCCGAATTCCTCTCCCGGTGCCTCAAAACCCCAATGTCAGCGACTCTCAAGCGCAAGCCTTCCAGTCCAAGTTTTGGAAACTGCACGTCGACTCGCAGCGCGCCCTCCCCTTTTCCTCTAAACCCCCAGCGGCACCGCCACCTTCCGACCCGCTACGGGCGGTGGTGTCTTAACCGGCATGTCCCGCCTCTCGCTGCTCAGCAGCAGCGCTGATCCGGAGCCTGGTGCGGATGCCATTCCGTTCAGAGAGGATTAGGCCGGGGATGGTGGTGGCTTGGAATACGCCTGAGGAGTATTGTTCGTTTGCGGTGGCGGGGAAGGGGATGGTGATGGTTATGTGTCCGGTGGCGGGGTTGGGGAGAGGGTGAGAGATGTGCGGGGATGGTTGTTCAAGATGGGATGCGGGGGGATGGAGAGGAGAAGTATTTGTGTGCTTTGGTGACGCCTTCGCTTTTGCCGGGGTCGTATGGAGTGAGTTTGTGGCAGCAGGTTGTTGTGGGGGTTGGGGAGATGGAGAAGGAGGTTGTGATGGAGTGGGATGAGGCGACGAGGTATTTTTACATGACGGTTTAGGACACAACAGGGTACCGTTGGGATGAGAGGTAACAGATGAGCCGGAAAGGAAGCAAACTTGTTGGATATAAAAAATAATCATAGGAATAAAACTTGGATTGAACAACACTCCCCTATTTTATGAGTTCGTTATTCGATACCTACCCTCTCTCCTTCAAGGTCTTCAGCCCACTCAGCGCCCAATTCTGACAGTTCCACGCTGCACCCTCATCCTTGACAATCTCCAACCCCTTGAAAATCTCATCCACCACCGCGATAACATTCTCCTTCCCTTCACTTTTAACATCGACCCCGCCGATCTCCAACCTCTCCTTCAACTTCCCCGGCGCCTCATCCTGCGTGATACTCAACTTCTCCTGGCCAAGATAGTGGAACCCGCCTAGCATGCCACGCAGCTGGAAGATGATGCCACCCTAAGACAAAGTGTTGGTGGTGTCAAGAAAGTAGGCCCAGTGGTAGGGCTTGATGGCGTTGGTGAGGGGTTGCAGACCGCGGTCGTAGGTTACGAGGTAGAGGGTGTGTTGGGTCATTTTGATGATGTTGACTGGAACTAGACGGCCTGAATCTGTCTGCGGATTGTGGTGAAAGGTTTCTGAAGGTGGAAGAGCAAATGCGGAGCTCGGAACACATGCATTGCTGCCTGAATTTAAACCCCTGGGCCAACAGAACGTAGCAGAATCAACCATCCACATGAGGTGCTCTACGTTCCAACACCACCACCACCACCAAGTTCCAGGCAACAACGAACAACATAGAAGTTTTGAACTCCAAATCTTCCAAAGTTCCGACGTTCCGATCACCGCCCAACCCCCTGAACCCAAACCACCCCCGCCACAACACTCGCCCACACCACCGCCACAATCACCGCGGCAGGCATCAACATTCCCAACATCCCCATGCTCGTCAGCGCCGCAAAGATCCCTCCCGCCGGCGTAAACCCACCGTACATCAACCCCTGAAAGCCGGCCGCAAACGAGCCTAAAAAGCCCACGTCAGCATACCAGTCTTTAACAATTCAATTCAGTTTGTTAATAATCTCAAGTCATAATATACCTGCAACAATACCAGCAGGCCCAAACCCCATCCCGAGGATGAGGGTGACGACGAGGTAGAATGTGATGAGCCATGCTAGGGCTGCGTAGATGACATCTTTTTTACAAAGCAGGGTTAGTTCTAATGTCGTGGGTCATCGGGGTGAGCTGCATGGACACACGTGGCTGAGACGCCCATTCAATAAAGTCTTCCCAGTGATTCATGAACCACGATGCGAGCTTCTCGTTCCACGGGGTAGAGGTGAGAAGGGCGATGGCGGGGAGGCGGTCGGCGAGGAAGGCGGTGATGGCGGGCATCATGATATGATGATGGTGATCGGTTTGAGGCGGGGAAGATTGGCGATTTAATTTGAAGTGGTGGGTTGATGCAGTGGTGAAAGGCGGAGAGGAAGGAGGTTCAGAGCCTAGGAGGGGAAGTGCTGCTGCCAACTGGCAAAGTTGCACAGCATTCAGTGGTGGTGGAAGGCTGACTGCTCCTGTTTGAGCCAACCAGAAAAGAGCTTTAAGTTTGTGCCACTTACTTACACCCCATTGTGTACTTTCACTGCTTTTGTATTGGTCTATTTCTTTCTTGGTCTTTCTCTAGTCCTTGATCTTCCGTATCCTCCAACATCCAAAGTGAAAACATAAAACTATCAGTCCAGCTTCGACCCCAACATGCCTGACATCAATTACACCCCAATATCAACGATGTCTAAATAACTATCCAACCCCCATCTACACAAAGATATTCACATCCCCGCCCCACCCCAACAGCCTTCACCCTCCCCCAATCTCCAACGGACTCCCCTCCCAAACAACAAAATGCCCCCTCTTCTTCTCCTCCTCACCACCCAGTCCTCCTCCAGCCCAATCCCCACCTTCACCCCTTCCTCCAGCAACTTATCCACGCCCGTGCCATTCGTCAGCGGTGCACCCGTCAAGGCGCGTCGCTGATCCCAAGATGTGGCGTAGGAGAAGAGGGGAGAGAGGATGACGGATGTGTTGGACGCGGCGAGTTCGCGGGCGAGGAGGTGGGATTCGGCTGCGCCATAGATGATGAGGCGGAGGGTGGTGTTGTGTTGGGATTCGACGGTGGACTTGAGGCGGAGGATGGCGGCGATGGTGTCGGCGCTGTGGGCGGTGAGAACGAGGGGAGGGTTCCGTTGATGACGCGTTGGAGGTAGGATTCTTCGGAGTAGATGTCTGGGATGGGGGTGGTGCGGGATGAGGCGGCGGTGAGGAGTTTGCGGCGGAGAGCGGAGATGGTTGATGCGAGGGAGGGGGTGGAGGAGGATTTGGCGGAGGGAGTGAGGGTGTAGTGCAGGGCGGTGTTGGGGGAGAAGATGGCGTGCTTGGAGAGGGGGGTGAAGGCGTTGGTGAGGAAGCCGACGGAGGTGCCGTGGTGGGTGGACGAGGAAGTGAGTTTGGGGGCGGAGATGGCCTTGGTGACGCCGTAGTGGAAGGCGGTATTGGTCTTTTGGGTGTCGAGGGCGAGGCCGTCTTCGGCGCGGCTGAAGGTGCTGCCGCTGGGGCCGTTGTCGGTGGTGTCCTCGGCGTCGATGGCGTTGAGGCCGATGGTGGAGCCGAAGGCGATGAAGGAGTCGGTGAGGTAGCCGTTTTTGAGGGGGATTATGGGGGTTTCGGAGAGCAAGGCTGTGTTCAGCTGCCATTCGCAGGCTCCGATGCAGGTGATTTTGCCACGGGAGACGATCACGGTGTTGTTAGCGTTCAGGTTCCTGATCCCGTCCTGAAGAAGGACCTTGGACACGCCGGTAAACACCACCTCATTCATCGGAATGGGCCCCTCAGAAATCTTGGACAGGCTTTTATCGGGCATAATCAGATCCGCCGCCGGCTTCTTCAACTCCACAGGCTTCTGAAACTGCGCCGTCCCATCAATCCAAACCTGTACGGGCGCTGCACCAACACTAAGCGGATCGCTATCCCAAATGACGAAATCGGCGTCGAATCCGGGCTTGATCTTGCCGAGCCTGTTTCCGAAACCAAGGCGCTCAGCAGGCGCTGTGGTCACGGCAGCCAGAGCGGCGTGGTACGGCAGGCCATACTTGTACGCTTTGGCGGCCTCAAAGACCACGTGTTGGGCGTTAAGCACCGGGTTGTCGCTGACATAGATCGGGGTCAAGCCATTGTCGTACAGGATCTTGCCAGCGTATTCGGACGCTGTGTTAGCTTCGGTCTTGTACCACATGTTGTCGGCGAAGAGCGCGGATGCCGGGGCGCCGCCGTAGGCGCGCTTGAGAATCTACGAAAATGTCAATAAGATGAAGGAGGTATTCGTGGTGAGTAGCACGTACCTCGGGCACCAGGTACGTTTGGTGAGCGTGGTGGAAGGCTCGGACCTTGAACTTGAACTCGTTGGTGTGATCCACAAAGGCTTCCAAGTCGGGGATGGTGTAACAGTGGGTGTTCAACCGGACCTGGTCGCGCAGCAAGGCCCCGAGCGACTCCCAGCGAAGCTCCTGTGGCAAGTAGGACTTCATGTGGTGCGCTCCGGTCACGAGGGCGGCGTTGCACCAGTCGTCCTGCTCGCGCACCATCTTGGTTGCCTGCTCAAAGGCGTGGCGAAACTCCCAGCTCTCACCGAGCCGGCTGGTCGGGCCCCCCTTTCCAGGGCGGCCGTAGACGTTCTTGGGGTTCTCGCCACACGCCATCTTCATGAAGCGCCAGGTACGGTCCGGGTCCGCGAGCATGTCGGCAGCGCTTGTCTCGTTGCGGCCGTCTGCTTTGCCCACGGCGTGTTTGATCACATATGCCTCGCCACCCATGTTGTTTGCAGAGCCCGGCAAGACAAGACTGGTCGTCACGCCGCCCGACTTGATGACCTGGATTTGGTGGTCAAGGGGCTGCAGGCCATCGATGGAGCGGACATAGGGGGTGATGTCGGAAGCCATCTCATTTGTGTCCTCCCACCCGTCCAGCTCGGGTAGTGGGGAGACTCCGGCATGGCTGTGCATGTCGATGATGCCGGCTGTTAGGGGACGTCCCTTGGCGTCGAATGCCAGGACGTCAAGGGAGACATTGAGAGCGCGCCAGTCGATAGACGGCGCAACCTGCTTGATGAGCCCGTGCTCCAGGTACACATCCGCCTTGACCCATCCAAAGCCCACGCCCTTCCGCGCATCGCTGAGCGAGGTGCCCTCAACCGGCTCGCCTACCCAAACGGTTGCATTCCTGATCAGCGTCGGCGGGCCGTCGTTGTAGCGCGCGTTGCGTTCGCGTCCGGCGCCAATTAGGTCCTCTGGTTTCTTGCGCAAGGCGGCGCACGTGGAAAGGTCGTCCTGCAGCCGTTTGAGAGACAGACCGTGGACCGTGACATCCGACTTGGATGGCAGCACAGGGTGTGTGGAGGGCGGCGCCAGCTGCTTCCACTGCGCGAACGCGATGAATCCGAGACAGCCCACTGCGAAGAGACCGATTGCTCTGGACCTTCGCGGTCGTCGGCGATGCCACTTTGGTGCACGCGCAACAGCCTCGTATGAGGGCAAGCCGCTTTTGTCGTCCATCATTCTAAGGCTCATGCCGTGTTGTTTTGAGGAGAGATCGACTGTCGTCGGCGTCGGTTTCGGATGACGCGAGTACAGTGCACACTATATGGCGGGGGCTGGGTAGCACGTTGTGGAGTCAACGAAAGTGTTAGGCCGAAAAGGGAAGGTGCCCTTATCGACATCAGTCGGCAACTCGGCACCGAGAGACAGCTCTCTCCCCAACACTTTTTCCTCAATGTCTGTCTCAATAGATAGTTAATCACTGCTCCAAAGTTGGTATGTCCAGTTTATTCTCCTCCCAGGTTGGCAGGTTTCCAGCCCGCAACTGACTACCTACATACCATGATCTGAGGTCGGAAGGGCTACGAATTTGAATTCGAGGACGGGTTAGACCGTTACTCAAGCCTTGTCATTAACAACTCGTGTGCTGGTGTCATGGTCTCACCAGAACGTTTGTCCTGTGTTCAGAAACTCCCAACTTTAGGAATTGTAGCTTAATGAAGGAACTTGTGAGATGACACCGAAACCCCGGATAATGATGTTCCATCAGCATCACCCAAGTTCAAACTTCGAAACACCATCCACCTTTGCGCCTCTCCGTCTCATCAGCTTTGATGCCACACATTCCTCTCACTGTCACTTTTTCCATTGTTCGGTTTGACACGGACTCCTCTTCTGCACACCCGCTCTCACCGGCGCCATATGACACGTCGCCCTATGTCATCCTTGCCGGCGTGCTCGGATGTGTCATTGTTGCTGTTGCTATGGTGTGGTTAGGAAAAAACTGTTTCGGTATCCCGTTGCTTACCCAGACTCGCCAGCGGGGCAAGAGGTGGTATCGGGGGTATCTGGTCACCCGTTCTTCGACCTCGGGCTCAAGTTCTGAAAGGAGGTAAGTTCACACTACTCAGGACTGAAGATCTCAGACTAAAGTTCTTAACAGTTACCGAGTGGCAGGCATAAAGTTCCCGCATAAGAAACGAGTCACCGTTGTTGAACCAGGCGAGAATCCCGCTGGCACAGGGTGTTGGACACAACGAGTCCCTCCTACTTACCCCGCGCGTATTGTTGTGCCCAGGAGTTTGTTGAGGTCTGGCGGTTTGGCTCTCGAGGTACGGCATTCTAAAACGTTATCAAGGTGGTAGGAATTTGATTTAGTAGATGAGGATTTAATAAAGAATAAACGCGACAACAAAAACAGGACCAAGATGGAAGGAAGAAAAAAAGAAGGAAGGAAAAGAAAAAAGACAAATGACAAGTAGGAGGGATATTGGTCGATATTATTAGGAAATACAACAATTTCTTGCATATCTTGGGTTCTCCAAATTTCTCGTTGTGCATTCTTGCCGCTCACAAACCATGGTCATGGGCCATGGCGTGTGATGTGATTTCTCATCAGACATTGTTCGCCGTCTTCGGTCTTCCTACCACGGCCTCTTCCGAAGATCAGGCTGATTCTGGAAGGAGAAGCCGCCCACTCCGCCTTTAAGTTTTTCTTGGCCGTGGATCTCCGATCTCGCCCCGCTGACATGCTGATCTCACAACACCAGGACACATCATTGGCGGAGAGAAGACTCTGGAGAAAGTGTGGAAACTCAAAAGTCCACCATGGTTTGCGCGTCGCGGGGATGGGATTGGGTTAGGAAGCTTAAAAGCAGCACATGACGGCTTGGCACATTAGGGACCACAAATTTTCTTAAACTCCCCCATCTCATCATTCACCAACTCAACACCAAAACCGCACTTTGACGCCAGAATCGTCAACCATGTCCTTGCTGTTGGAGCTTTCTCTGCCCCCCTATAAAAACACAACTACTATCTCATCAGCCTCGACCGCCTCCTAGATCATCTTCTACGTCCATGTCAGTCCCCGTCCCAAATTCGATGCAGTCCATCGACGATCAGTACGCCGATCCGCTGCCCCCGACAGATGCTTGGGCAGCCTACCTTGCCACGCGTTTTGCCAAGAGAAAGGATCTCTACGAAGGCTTCTCAGAACACGAAAAGGCAGCAGTCAAAAAGGAGCTCTGCCGTATCCGATATCTCCGAGAATACTTTTCCGGACACCGCCTCTCACCATCTGATCCCTCGCTGCTCATCTCATTGGAAAAGTCACATCAAACCTGGAGAGACAAGGCAAAACGTCGCTGCAAAGATGAGCTTCACCGATGCGAGGTCGCCATTGTCAGGGCCAGCGGCTACCGGAGACAGGAACTCAACCGCCAACGCTTGATTCTGCAACAAGTCCAGAGTTGGCCGACTCAGCAATACTCGGAGCTCCAGCAGTCCGTGGCGCCAGAGACGTACATCTCTGGACTTGATGACGCCGACGGCAACACCGACGATAACCCAGCAGAGTCCGACTATGGGTACAGCGGGTGGTTAATCGGTTTTCGCAAGGGCCAGGGCGGCGTGACTCTGGACCATCCACTGTGTCATGGCAAGTTTCCGCATCAGAAGATCTCCATGCAGAAGTTGTTGTACGACAAGGAGGAGACACCCCTGAAACGGTCACCAGACAAGTCGCAGCTGCGATACTTTCACCTTCAGTCTAACAACATGAAGTGGGTTGAGGTACATCACGGCCACATTCACATATCTTCGGACCCTTCAGCTGACCATTGTCTTCAGGATGCCATTGCTCGATACTATGAAGAGGACGGATCAAATCTTGACCGGCAAAGAGGGCTGCATCAACGCAGTCAGTACCAGCCGGGAAAGTCCAAGACGCAGTCAAACACCGAGAAGCTGTTGAAGCGTGAGCTGTGGCATGGTCAGGAAAGGGGAGGGGGTAGCACACACATGCCTCCCCACTCCCGTCAAATCCGACCACGGTGTGCCCTGGTGGCTTCACCAGAATGGAAACAAGATGAGGATACCGAGACGTCAGGAAACAGTCCGTCTGGTACAGACAACAGGGAAACATACTTCCATTCACACTCGGAACCGCAAGACATGGTACTCTTCGTAAGTTACCCCCTTCCGACAAGCCTGGGAGGTGACTAACAGCCTGCAGATGCCATATCTGCATTGGGAAATTGAGAAGCGCCTAACCAGAATGACCAATGTCATGCGCAGAACCAGGCAACTAAACGAACAGGAGTCCGCCTTTGAGCGTCTCAACAAGCGGAAAGGAACTTGGGGCAGTGTGGTGGACAGAGCCAAAGCCATTGCAAAACGCATGGATAGCACCCTTTCGGACCTCGGAAGCTGGAGTGAGGGCTCACCCTCTTGGAGACCGAAATCACCACTTGGAAGCTACCTCTGGCAGGCCGCCAAACTGTTTCAGCTTATCGACGAGGCAGCAGACTGGCGGCTCATTAGCGACCACCTCGGCACCCAATCTCCGCTGCATCCACGACGCACACTTGAGCAATACTATTACTGGACTGCGGAGGATACCACGCATCGGGATAGGCAACAGGTTGTCTACCGTGGTACGAGGATGAGGAATGACACGGAAGCTATTCCAAGAGTTGTCATGGTCGACCAGTTGTGGTTGTGGATACTGGACGAGAGTGAGTCTAACACTTACCAACCTCGGGACAACGAGTTGACACCTTCAACAGATACCATTCTCACAGCCTTCCCCCGCCGATGGGGACGCAACAAGCCTGACCCCTCCGCCGTTCATCGCGCCATCAGAGATCACCTTGGGGCCATGGACAGCAGCCAAATCACCTCCGTCTACGACCTTGCGCTCATTATCATTGACGAATGCTCCAAGGTCTTTTTTGACAGGACCAAACCAGATCTTCGGCCCGAAGTCGTAGACATGTTTGGATCCGCAATCTCAAACATTGTACGTTCCCCATCCTTAAGTAAAGTCTCACTCCATCAGGACCCTTGTTAATAGGCGTGCAGTCCGAAAAGAAAACCGAAGCCTACGAACGTTTTGGCCGCGACGTCAAGCGCATGAACAGCCAGGACCCGCTCCAAACCGCCGAGGAGTTCCTCCGCAAGTCGCTCAACATCAAGTTCGAGTGGTCGGTCCTGATGGAGGCGCAGGCGTTGATCGACCAACTACAAATTTTGCAGGAGATCTTCACGCAGCAGATTACTGTCATGAGTGACTTCGAGAAAGCGTTGCGAGGGCTGAGCCCGGAGCCGCATGATGGTTTGAGGGGAACGCTAGAGAGGGCCGCGGAGTTGATGGGGGATATGAAGATGAGGAGGGGGGAGTTGGCAAATTTGGAGAAGAGGCAGGCGAATACTAGGAGTCAGGTGAGTTTGGTAGGAGGTGGGGTTTGGGATGTTCTGCTGACGGATAGACAGCTCCGTGAATTGCTGGATATGAAACAGCAACAGTCTGGTATTATTGAGGCCAAGGCGGCAATCCGTAGAGCAGATGAGACTGTGATACAGGGCAGGTCTATTGTGGTGTTTACCGTGGTTACTATCTTCTTCGTAAGTTCCCTCGAATAATCCCGCCTGGCGGTAACGATGGCAGCTGACTGTGTCTAGCTTCCTTTATCTTTCTTCGCCACCGTCTTCGGAATGAACGCCCAAGAGTTCGACACCGGATCGATGAAGCTAAGCACGCAACTGATGTGGATGTGTAAGCTCGACCCTACCCCCTACTTAGCCGTAACACACGTAGCTGACCAATTTTACCACAGTTGTCCTATCGAGCGTTGTCATCTGCCTCTCGCTGTCCATCGCCTTCAGCGGCTGGGCGAGGACTGCCATCTTCGGAGCCTTCCAGGGCGCCTTTTCCTTCCTGACAAAGCCGATGAGGAATAAGCCAAGCAGGGCCGCGGAACTTGCTGCCGCCTCACCACTGGCTATCAGGGAGTTTATGATTGCGAAGCAGAAGGAGTGGGAGGGTAGAGATATCGTTAATGGGACGGCTAGTGGGGCGTTGCCGCTGCATCATTCGGGGAGGAAAGATAGGGAGTTGAGTGGCATATCACGGTTGTGGAGGAGGATGTCAGAGGTATCTAAAGTAAATTGAGAAAACCCGTGGGCTCTATCTGGCCAGTTGGAAAACTGTTTACAACTGACCGCGAGGGGCTGCCTTTCCATGCGACTGTGTCCTTCTCATAGAACTCTCCCCCCCCCCAAACGCCAAACAAAAGAAAGGTTCTACCCCAATTTCCATTGAGCACCGCGGTCGCCACCGCCGTTGGTCCCGCCTTCGGCCCCTCTAGCAGCGTTTTCGTCCCCTCCCCTTCTGCTCCGTCCCCTTTTGTCCTTCCGGCCCCTTCGCTCCGTTCGGCCCCTTCTCTCCTTCCGACCCTTTCTTCACTTCTGGCGCCTTCTGCCTTGCAGGCCTCTTCTGCGCTTCCAGAGCCTTCAGCCGCTGCAGTTCCTCCAACTCGCGCCTCTCCTTCTCCATCATCTCCGCAACGAGTCTGACGATCTCGTCATGGATGCTCTCGTCCGCCGTAATCAGTCCCCAGCTCTTCCTAAGCTTCTTCCCCGCCGTGAAATCGATCGGGTTCCCAGCCAGATCCGTCACCTTCCCGGCGCCCGACTCGGTGTAGATCAGCTGCGACCCAGCATGGTCCCAGACCGACCAAGCGGCGCCAACTTTCTTAGGCCACCGCAGCTGCACACACTCCCTCCCACCCAACGTTATTGCCGCATACCGCATATGCGACGCATACAACTCCGTCTGCGCGGGATACCTCGCGCCCACAATCTCTGCCAACTCCTTCACCTTCTCCGTCAACGTCGCCGGACTCCCCGACGAGTCCACAAAGTGCACATCCCTCAGTTCCACCTTCTTCCCCTTCCCCCTTCCTCCTATCAACCCTCCTCCCCAACACCCCTTCTTCCCAATGGGCCTCACCTCCGCCCCTGCCCCTCACCGCACTCAACATCACCCCACCCGTCCCGATCAATATCCCTATCCTCCCACCTCCCGACAACCCCTTCCTCCCCACTTCACATTCGGACACCCCAACACCCCCAGCACCTCCCTCCCCCTCAAACAACACCAACGCCACCGCGTACTGCCCCGCCTGCATATACGCGCTCGTACCATCCACCGGATCCATGCACCACACCCTCCTCTTTTCCTCCCCCACAGCCCTCGCCCACTCTGCATCATTCTTAATCATATTCGCCCCCAGCTCGATAACATCCATCATCTCCCCTTCACTCCTCGGCCTCGCCCCCAACATCTTTTCCAGTTCCTCATCGTCAAGCTTGGTGCTGCGCACGAGCTCCCACACGCGCGCGCGTAGGACTTCGTTGGCGTGCAGCACGGAGGTGTCCTCTTCGCCGACGATCAGGTCGTTGGGGAAGGCGGAGTGCAGGGCGGCGATGAGGAGGCATTGTGCCGCGAGGTCGGCGACGGTCACGGGAGTTTTGTCTTGCTTGGCCATGGAGGAGGTGCGGATGAGACGGGGTTGGGGTAGGGTCGGTGGTAGTGGGCGAGGCGGGGTTGATTTCGGCGTGGTGAAATTGGCTGATGACGGTCCGGGGCGGGGTGGTGGGGAGTGTTCATCGATGGTTGGGGGTTTGGTGCTGTTGGCGAAGGATGGTTCTTCGGGCGCAATGTCGGGGAGGAGTTTTTTGGTGGCGAGGGAGGCGCGTTGCACGGCGAGTTGGGCGATGTAGAGCTCGCGGGCGTAGGGAGGGCGGTTGGGGACGGTCATGGTGCTAGTGGGGGTTGTGGTTTGGGTTGAGTTGTGCTGTGATGGTACCGTGGTGGTGACCAAGTCGTCGTTTGGCATGTGTTATCGTGATGGCGTTTGCCTTGAAAATGGTGGAGAAGTGAGGTGGGTGAGGCTGTGAGCTGAAAGCAGCTGACTTAGGCTGAATGGGTGTGAATGCCCGACGGGTTGTGAGTGTGGCTGAATGAGATCTGAGGTGAGATAACTCAAGTCCAAAGGAAAACTCAAAATGAGAACTTGTAGATATAAAAACCTCGGGTTTGCTACATGGCTCTAGCCTTCGCACTGAAAGAGGCCCCGTGGCTTTAAGCGCAATTTGCCATGTTTGATGTCCCTTTCTGCACACACGTCGTTCCTGCAGCTTTCATGGCTTCTTTCTCAGTCGCCATCCGCGCCTGACGCGTCCGCTAGATCGGGTCAGGTCCCTGGGTGGCTTGAGGGCACATGATTGGGTGACAGCCACGTGCTAGACCCGCTTTATTGATGGCGTCGAGGCGGAGCTTGGGGCAGGGCATCGGATTGAGCTGCAGCCAATCAGCCACCAGAGGCCGCCTTCTTTCGCGAGCGCACTGAAACATTTTTCGCGGGCATCCTTCTGACCTGGCACACCTTTTTCCAGGCCACCCGCATGTCGTGTCAGGGGTTCAATCTCCCCAACAAGCCGTCCCGCGCGGGGTCGTTGGGAGCCTTTCAGTGCGCCTGGGGCTGGTCGATAACGGACCTGGTCATTTGCTCCAACCTTGTTGGTCCTCCCGCATCAGCCGCGCGCCACTTTTCCTCAACTCCAACTGCCACAACTCCCGACCTGGCATCACAAGGAACGCTTGATATTGCCATCTCACGATCTCGGGCCAGGAGGGTCTTGACATTTTAACGCTACCGTTGGCCAGCAAAGAACCCCAGTTCAACCATCAACAGTTCCTTACGGGCCTGAAGAGGCTACTTCGGCCACAACAAGCCACGCCGAGCATGGGCGCCTGCCGGCCAACACACTTCTCCTCAGCAACGGACTTTACTAATTTGTGCCCGGATGCTGGCGCCCGTCACCACTCACGCGCTCTTTAATACATGCACTGCCTCTCTCAACCCCCCTCTTCTATCCCTTGCCGCCAGATGTTTAGATGATGGAACTCTTGCTAGCTTCTCGCAGGCCAGGGGGTAAGTTGACCGCTCAAGTTGTAGCTAACTCTTCATGGGTAAAGTAAGCGAGATGTGGCACTTGTTAGAGATTTGGGGGGCCTGGAACTAAGGCCATCAACTCGACAGCCGACCTGATAGACCACACAGGACTCTTTGGCCCTCGGCGCGTGTGACGGGGATACAGGCGGCAGCACAGCCCCCATCTTCGGTTGCTTGACCGCAACTTTGCTTGCTGAGTTTGCTGGGAAATCAACGAGATTTAAAACAGTGACCGCGAGGATAGCCGTCTAGCCAACGAAGAATGCTCGGTGAAGAGATACCCGTAGGCTGCAAAAGGGCAGTTCTGGCGATAGGTACGCGTCCCAGTTTGACGGGCAGTTCAGGATACAGCTGTTTCAACTCTGAACCCCGGCTTGAGAACTTACCTTTGAATGGGGATGAAAGACCTGAGTCTTAGGACTCATGTCGGAAGCATGAACAAGGCCGTAAGTCGTTGAAGTACCGCAAAAACGTCAAGGGTTAGGGTTAAAACAGTTTTTCCTCTACGTGTTGATCGAGGACACAAAAGACACCATTGCCATTGGCATTCATAAACGGGCGGGAAAAGGGTTTTTTAGGGTTTTTATGTGAGAAAGTCTCATAGTTATGCTCAAAACAGAGAGGGTAGTCGAGGAGGCTTGGAGAGAGAGATGGCTAAAGGGACGAGACGGGCGGGCGACGACGAGACCAGCGGACGACCTCGACCATCAGCAGAAGACTCTATTTAAGGACAAGGCTCTTACGAAGCACGAGGGACTGAGCAAAGCGAAGAGCTCGTTGTTGGTCCAAGTCCAAACTGGGGACATAGGCCTTCGGGACTTCTTGTTCAAACGGGGAGTCCCAAGTGTGCTGACGCCCTGCTGCGAGTGCGGCGAAGGACGGGAGACTGTTGAACACCTGGTGATGTGGTGTTTGGCCCCACCGTTGACTCGGACGTGGGTGAGAGCAGAAGTCAGGACGCGACGAGACTTTTACTCTGTTCTACAGGGGGTGCCAGTCCTTCAACTGTTCGGCTGACGAGGAGGATACTGGGCTGGCTGATGGATTCAGGAAGACTGCCGATGTACAGCTTGGCTAGGAAGCTCAAGCTGGAGTAGGCAATCTGACTCCCACCGGTCGGAGGCCAAGGGGCCTTCTCTTTTCGTATTTCGCAGGCTCATTCACTGATTTCTTACCTTAATCACCGGTATAGGTTTTTCACCCGGCCCGCAAGGGCGCGGTTTTCCTGTACAGTAAATGTCTGAGGGTCCGACATGCCCGCAGGGCAAAGCGGTGTAGGAATAATAATATATGTTGGGGTAGCGGCAAATTAGCATGCGTGGTTCAGCAACTCCGATTCCAAACCCCTCAAACCATCCGTCAGGGTGGGAATGATTTACGCGCTATTTTCGCTTGGCACCGGACTGTGGTACGCGCCCTCCTGGTTCACTTCCATTTGAGTGCACCTCATGGCTGCAACCTTACATGGGTTGACCCGCCGTATATGCCATGGTTTCTTTCGGACCGTGACCTGATGTCATGGATTTCCGAAGAGGCTGAGGCGCCGCCAAAAGAGGTAGAACCTAGAATGCGTTATGGTATCATTGCCAACAGTCGACGGGATGCAAAGAAAATTCTTTGTCACAGACAGGACCGTGAATATATTATGTATCTGCCGGATGCCCAACTGCAGTATTCTAAGCTCCTACCCACTGTTGCAGGCGGTGGACGACCGGTAGAGGGTAAGTGACAAGCGCCACTCGCAAACTCCAACGACAGACAGAAGCAATGCTAACTGCCACAGTCTCAGGTCTTCAACCTCTATTTCCCTCTGAGCACTTTTGGCGTCGGATCGGACCGCGGTCCGAGGGTTTATGAACAGCAGGCGTGGGTCTCAACAAACGGCTGAAAAAGGTATATTTTAGCGTCTAAGAGACACAACCCTCAAGAGGTTAGTGTTGGCTTTGGAAGACCTAGTCCAGAAATTAGAAGAATCACGAGGAGGGAAGCTCTGGTTTGCTCCAGGGTCTGGCTTATGGCACGAGCCTTCAAATGCAAGTGATAAGCTCATCGTGTTTACTCTCTTTGAGGGTAACCAGTTTACACGCTGTGAGGTGCAAGCCAACTTGAAGGAATAGGATTAGAGGCCTCCTTTGACCGTTGTTTGTACTCGGTTCTCAGAAGCCCATGCTGTTTCAAGCCAAAATCGCTGAACACAAGGTCCGAGTCATGTTCCGTGAAACCAAGCCAGCTGGATCGACGATGTGAGGATGGCAACCAAGGCAAGTTATCTGTTATTGAACTTTTTCTGGTAAATTTATTGCCAGAAGTACCTACGTGAAAGACAGATTAAACTCTCCTGTTTCTTTCAACCTAGCGTGCACCATGCATTTAAAGCTACAGGACTGCGCATTCGAAAAATGTCTTAGATCTAGGCATTTCATTTCGGTCACTGGGTTATGGAATAGTCACTAACTTATCTTTGTCACACGAATTGATAACCAAGGTTAACTACCTCAAAGTTTTGGAGTTTGGACTGGCTGTCTCAATTCTCGGAAACCCATCTGAGGCCTCTGACAGACGGATTTCTTAAACTTGGTGCCTTGTTGAACCCCCGGAAGATGCTAATTTTGGGGAGATGTTTCCATGCTAGGCTGCCTTCCTGGCATGTAGCATGTTGCCGATGACATTAACTAAAAATAAATTGGCGCGATCAGATCTCAATCCACCGAGAGCCATGGAGTCTCCATTTTCGTGGGGTTCTCCGTTCCTATTGTTCCCTTTTTAGGTTTTAAGTTTCGAGACAAGAACCACAGGGTTTCGGCCGACTAACTGAGTATGGTTTACGGCCAACGTTAGCGCTTATGCCATCCTGGCGTCCGGTGTCAGCGCTTGCATGACCGCTTCATCCATTTGTGCCAAGACTCTGGAAACCCGAGTTTGGGATCTGAAAACACTGGGAGACAAGATTGTACATGGGCTCGCGACTGTCATGGAAAGACACTGAACATCTCAGGGCAAGTACTCGGTTTAGATGCAGATTCTGATGGGAACGGAGCCTCTGGTGCCGGAAAGGAAAACCGGGACAGGGGTCAAAAAGCTTGTCTGTTGAGGATCATGCAGTTGCGGTGTGTGGCTGTGGTCAGCGGCATGGCCGGAGCCAACAGAAACCACCAGACCACGTCTGACTTGTCTCAGCCACGACTCCACTGCATGCCCTCCCATGCAGGTAATCCTGGTTGAGCCGCCAGGCCGCCGTTTTGGTTCCTCGAGAATAAAAAGAAGATTTGGGCCAAGCCGCTTGGTCCCGCCCCTCCATCATCGTCAACTGTCAACATTCACTCCCTCTCAACAGAGTCGCCATGGCTGCTTTCTTCCACAAGCACAAGCCTTTGTGAGAATTCTCCATATTTCTCCTTTACTCCCTCCCCGAGGCCCTAGGTTACTGACCAAGTCTTGCCAGACACCAGGAGCGGTCGAAGCGGCGAGTTCATCCGATTGTTCCATGGATTGAAAATCCCCTCCAGGGCGTTGACAAGGAGCATCTCGTCTTCGCTCCTCGACATGAAGCAAGCACACTCGAGTTGTTCTTCGACCTCTTCTTCGTCGCCAACCTCGCTACATTCACCACATACCAGTACATCGTCAACCACTCGACGCTCTTCGCCTACATCGGTTTCTTCGCCATCATCTGGGTCTCCTGGTTCCACACCGTGCTCCACGATAGTTCAATACCTTGTTGTCGGCGTTTTTGTGGTCCGGGCACGACGGACAGACCTTTTTCTGCCCGTCTTCCTCAACGCTTTTGTCTATCTCGTTGCTGTCGGCGGCTACGCAGGTATGCTCCCCGCCTTTGCGGCGACCAGGCCTGTGGAAACCAAGAACGGCATCTACAGCGTGTGGTGGATCATCATGGCCCTTGAAAGCATTGCCACCATTGCCATCTCCTCCTTCTGGAGGATGCTGAGCTTCAAGAAGACGCATCTGGTCGAGCGCATGGGACTGCTAACCCTCATTGTCATTGGAGAGGGAGCAATTGGTGTGACTAAGACTATCTCCCGTCTGATGGGAAAAACCGGAATTGACCCCGAGGGCTGTGGCCTAATTCTCTGCATCGTCTTGATCTTGGTAAATAACCCCTGGGCCCATGGCTACTTCTGGAAACATTTCACTGATCAGCAACAGATTGGAGCATGGATGCTCTATTTCGACTACCAACCCCGTCGCCACTTCGGCACCATCAAGCAACAGATCTGGTCCTGCCTCCACTTTCCGATCCATCTCGCCATCGTTGGAATGGTTGAAGGCGCCCAGCAAATAGCCTTGGCCAGATACGTTGAAAGCCACTTCGCGGCCTTTGAGATCACCCTCGAGCAGTATTGTTTCAAGGATCACCTCGACGGCGAAGCCCTGGCCACTCAGCTGTCCACCACAGTCGCCCATCTTCACCTCGACAAGAAGCTGAACAGCCTCATTTTTATGAACTCTATCCAGGCCGACATCGACCTGATTGGTACTACTAAAGGCATCTGCGGGCCCCGTATTACCGGCCCCGAGTTGCCTCAGCTCTTCTTGGACCTAGCGGCTAAAGTTGCCGCAGCCATGTACAGCGGGCTTGGCGTCAGCGTGCCTCTTGACCAAAACATCCTCATGGTCATGCTCGACTCATGGAAGCTTGTCTACCGCTATTTTTGGGCTGCCTTTGTGGTGCTCGTCGGCTGTTACCTCATCATCCTGGCCTTGACTCGCACCACCAAGATCGACGCTTTCGACTATGTTGCCTTCTTGGACCGCACCATCGTCATTTTAATTGCCAGCGCGCTGCTAGGCTTGTCGGCAAGCCATGATATTATGTACAACTTGATGTCAACACCAGCCATTCTGCCGATTTCCGTTGCGCTACTGTACTTGATCATTATTGTGGACCGGTTTGGGGCGTGGTTTGCAAATAGGAGGAACAAGAGGTCGGGGGATGAACTCCTCAAGGAAGAGAATGGGCATGGACATGGTCATGGGCACAAGGAGGGAGCGGGGTCTCAGCATGAGCTGGATAAGCAGAGGCTTATTGTCTCCTCGGTGGCGGTCCTGCCGACGCCAGAAGAAGTCCCGGAGCCGCAGTACATGCGGTTTGAGCCATACCGGCCTTACACCGACAGAACTGCAGAGTGATGTGTCGTTCTTCTTTGCTTTGTACATAGCAGTTTGGCGTTGAATGTCGTTTTTGTTCCAGTTAACGTAAGTTAGGTAGTTATCACTTGCCTTCGTCGCGACTGCAAGCCCATTCTCTTTGGTTATTTTAGCTAAAATATTGGCCAATTTTGCGACTCTATTTAAAGAAAAATTGAACTTCATCATTGTGTTATTCTTATACTCTTTTCGCTTCTCTAATATTATTGGGGCCCCAGGGACCATTGTCCATACAGCTTGCAGCAAGATACGCCGGAGGTTTTCCTTAAGGCCGAGCAACAGGGGCCGACCACGGGCCTTAAGGCCACAGAGGCCGACAGCGGTAGAAGAGGCCGCAGGAGTAATAGCGCGTTGGACCGGGGGAACCACCGACACGGACAGGGTAGTCGAGGAGGCTTGGAGAGAGAGATGGCTAAAGGAACGAGACGGTCGGGCGACGACGAGACCAGCGGATGACCTCGACCACCAACGGGAGACTCTATTCAAGGACAAGACTCTTAAGAAGCACGAGGGACTGAGCAAAGCGAAGAGCTCGTTGTTGGTCCAGGTCCGAACTGGGGACATAGGCCTCCGGGACTTCTTGTTCAAACGGGGAGTCCCAAGTGTGCTGACGCCCTGCTGTGAGTGCGGGGAAGGGCGGGAGACTGTCGAACACCTGGTGATGTGGTGTTTGGCCCCGCCGTTGACCCGGACGTGGGAGAGAACAGAAGTCAGGACGCGACGGGACTTTTACTCTGTTCTACAGGGTGCCAGTCCTTCGACTGCTCGGCTGACGAGAAGGATACTGGGCTGGCTGATGGATTCAGGAAGACTGCCGATGTACAGCTTGGCTAGGAAGCTCGAGCTGGAGTAGGCAATCTGACTCTGACCCGTCGAAGGCCAAGAGGCCTTCTCTTTTGTATTTCGCAGGCTCATTCACTGATTTCTTTCCTTAATCGTCGGTATAGGTTTTCACCCGGCAATCCTATTCATCGCAACAAAAGAGTCCGTCGGCCAAAAAACACAATTTTACGGCAAGTAGTCAAAGATGGAAAATTGATTAAAGACTTAATCTACCGCGGGGGTCTGGATGTTAAAATTCCCCACGTTTTAAACGAATTAGGAGTAGTTGGTCCTCTGTTGAGGCGGGATCTTGTGAAATCAGTTGGATGTTGGATGGCACCAACCAGCCGCCCTCCTGGGATATCAAATGGTAGTCTAATCCTGTACATTACATTGTTAAGTAACTACGTGTTTAAGGATAAACTCTGCTGGTTGATTTCTTTTAGGAACGCGGCAACCAACAACAACAGCCACAAAATCGTGTAACTTGGTTACATGAAATCAGGCTTCTTTCAAGCGTTGATAACCTAAAAGGAACCTAGAGAGGAAAAGGCTAGGCCACCCCCTGCAACAGCTTGCTCAACCATGTCTCAAACGAATGACTCAGCAGAGACTGCAAAGGACAAAAATCTGAGAGAGAAAGCAGAGCGTCTGGAAAATTCAACGTGCACATATAACCGAATTAGTGTGCGCACGTATGATAGAGTAAATCTTCAACTACCAATACCAGCAGTACATCGCAATTCTAAATATTCCGGAAGCTTGGGTCAATGATATTCGTGACGATCGCTTCAACATCATCCGATCCAACCAAAGTCTCGCTAACCTGAGCGAGGCGAAGTTGAGGATACAACCTCGTATGAAGCTGAAGTGTACCCCCAAATTTGATTTTCTAATGAAGTCCATTGGGTGAATGCAGAATGGAAGGCATACAAAAAATCAGTGAATGAGCCTGCGAAATACAAAAAGAGAAGGCCTCTTGGCCTTCGACGGGTCAGAGTCAGATTGCCTACTCCAGCTCGAGCTTCCTAGCCAAGCTGTACATCGGCAGTCTTCCTGAATCCATCAGCCAGCCCAGTATCCTTCTCGTCAGCCGAGCAGTCGAAGGACTGGCACCCTGTAGAACAGAGTAAAAGTCCCGTCGCGTCCTGACTTCTGTTCTCTCCCACGTCCGAGTCAACGGCGGGGCCAAACACCACATCACCAGGTGTTCGACAGTCTCCCGCCCTTCCCCGCACTCGCAGCAGGGCGTCAGCACACTCGGGACTCCCCGTTTGAACAAGAAGTCCCGGAGGCCTATGTCCCCAGTTCGGATCTGGACCAACAACGAGCTCTTCGCTTTGCTCAGTCCCTCGTGCTTCTTAAGAGTCTTGTCCTTGAATAGAGTCTCCCGTTGGTGGTCGAGGTCATCCGCTGGTCTCGTCGTCGCCCGACTGTCTCGTCCCTTTAGCCATCTCTCTCTCCAAGCCTCTTCAACTACCCTGTCCGTGTCGGTGGTTCCCCCGGTCCAACGCGCTATTACTCCTGCGGCCTCTTCTACCGCTGTCGGCCTCTGTGGCCTTAAGGCCCGTGGTCGGCCCCTGTTGCTCGGCCTTAAGGAAAACCTCCGGCGTATCTTGCTGCAAGCTGCATGGACAATGGTCCCTGGGGCCTTTTTATCTCCTTGGCCGTCGTCGAGAGCGGGTTGTTGAAGCCTGGTTTCGAAGTCGGCAAGTCGTTTGTTGAGGTATAGGTCCAATGGCGGCACCCATGTTTCTGTCTCAAGATTGCGGATTGGGGTGGACTTGAAAGCTCCTGCTACGATCCGCAAGCAGGAGTTTTGGGCCTTCCCAAGATCCTTGGTGATCCCCTTCGTTGCTGGCTTGCCTCCTTTTTCTGTGGGGATGTGGAAAGATGAAGCCCCATAAGCTAGCGCCGACCGGATGCATTTTGAGTACACCTCCCGTGCCTTAGCCAGACCCAGTCCCCACGTCTTGGCTGCGATTCTTGACAGAGCATAGCTTTGGGTCACCAGTTTCCGTTCCACTGCCCTCAGGTGAGCTTTCCAGTTGAGCCTCCAATCCAGCCAGACACCTAGGAACCTAGCTGATTCTGTCGGCTTCACTGGACTGGTGCCTCTCCCCGGCTGGGAGAGGTCGAGTTGGTTGGTCCACTGCCGTCGTCCCTTGTTGAAGTGAATCAGTTCGCTCTTCTCGGGAGCGAATGCCATCCCTCGGGTGTCCGCCCACCGCAGACATGTCTCCCAGGCCGCCTCCAGCTGTCGGACGTTGGTCTCCGGGTTTCGGCCAAAGACTAAGAGATTGGTGTCATCTGCAAAGCCTGCTATCGCTAGATGGGGGTGCTGTTCTTTCAGCTGCTTGTATAGAGAGGCGATATAGAGAATGAAAAGAGCCGGAGAAAGGGGAGAACCCTGAGGCACTCCAGCCCGTATGGCTGTCGGGGAGGCTGCCTGGCCGTCAAAGTGAAGGGTTGCCTCCCGTCCGGTTAGCCAGTCTTGTATCCATAGGACCAACCATTTTGGAAAGCCCAACTCTCGAAGAGTGGCAAGTAGTCGGGTATGGTTAACCGTGTCGAAGGCTCCTGAGATGTCCAGCTGGAGTAGCGATGCTGTTGCTTTCTGCCTCCACGCTTCTTGGACCTGAGCTACTACTAGTCGGACCGCGAGCTCTGTTGACCGGTGTGCTCTGTTGCCCATTTGTTCGTCCGGAAGTAGGCCGTTGGTCTCTGCGGCTTGGGTAACCTTCTCAGCCACCACCGACTCTATTATTTTCCCGAGGGTTGGTAGTAAAGCGATCGGCCTATAGCCTCCTGGTGTCTGATAAGCTAGCGGAGTTTTGCCCGGCTTTGGCAGAACCACGGTCTTTGCTCTCTTGAACCGGCTCGGAAACCATCCCAACTGCAGACACCTTGTAGCTAGTATAGCCAGTACGTTGGCCAGCGGCTTCCCGCACGCTTTCAAGAAGCCTGTAGGAAGCAAGTCTTCGCCCGGTGCTTTCCAGGGGCTCGCCTTTCTCATTGCTTGCGCAACTTCGGCCGGTGTTACCCTCTGTTGGACACTGAACCTTGGTTCCCAGTCATCACGGAAAGCTTGGTCTTGGATGTCGGTAAGGTTAGCTGGAGGGTTTGGAAAGAACCTCCCAGCTAGAGCCTCGGCCTTCTGGCTGTGGTCCGTAGCTGTTATCTGTCCCGAGGCGTCTCTAAATGCTGGCAGCCTCGGAGGTTCTGGTGGTAGAAAGCTCCGTAGTCTGGCCCATCTCTCGAACGCCCACATCTTGTCCGGCTTCTTCGCCTCGCTTGCCTCCTGAATCCCATCCCTCCAAGCTCTTGTCCGGGCCTTCTTGATAGCTCTAGTACGTTCCTTGAGCCTCTTGTTTAGTTCCTCCTGGTGGTAGTCTGTGTGGGCCTGTCTGGCTAGTCTCTCGGCTCTCCTCGCCTCTCGAGCTGTTTGCTCGACCTCCGGAGTCCACCAGGGAGAGCTGAATCCGCAGTTCGCCTTCTTGTGAGGAGTGCTTTCCTCTGCAACCCAAGTCAGCCAGCCTACCAGATCGTCGAAAGCTTTGCTAAGGCCCTCAACTGTCCGGATCCTGACCGCTAAGCGGTTGGGACCTGGGTCTGTGAGGCCAATGAATCTGTAGAGCAGCTTCGACTCGGCTTCTACTCTCCCCTTGTCCATCTTCTTCCAGGACCACCCAGCTGGCTGGGTCAGCCTCGGTCCATCTCCTTCTCCTATCTCGAGTGCTTGTGGGTAGTGATCTGAGTTGCCGCGGCAATTCTCGCCATTGTACACTGCTTGGAGTTCCTCTGAAGTCCAGATGTGATCAATAGTTGACGTACGGCCTCGCTGCTGTCCTTGGGGGGCTCGGGTAATTGCTCCCCTCGGCGTCTGGAGAACAAGGCCCCACTGGGCGCTCAACCGTAGCAAATCCTCGGCTCCTCTCTCGTACCTCCCAAACTCGTCCCATAGTGGGTGATGTAAGTTGAAG
Organism: Collariella sp. IMI 366227; assembly: GCA_027946355.1. Taxonomy (NCBI): domain Eukaryota; kingdom Fungi; phylum Ascomycota; class Sordariomycetes; order Sordariales; family Chaetomiaceae; genus Collariella; species Collariella sp. IMI 366227. The sequence continues at coordinate 306,011 of JAPEUS010000014.1, forward strand.
TCTCCTGCTAGGACTACCGGGTAAGCCGGCCTTGGCCGGCCACAGAGAGCGCCTGGCACCTCCTTGCTGCTCGGTGGGTTGTAGATAGACCACAGTTCGAGCCCGCGGCTTCCCTGGCCAAGGTCCACCTCTGGGAATACGGGAAAATAGGATCGAACTTTTAGACGTTATAACTCTTTGTAATGCTCCATGTACCAGACCTTTCATCTCGTCTCACCAACAATGCTACCACTCAAGATAAACAATCTCACCACTGAGAACGACCGCATTACTTACATGCTAGCTGACCAAAGAAAGGATATACGAGAGGCTATAGTACGTATTGTGGTCGGTCTGAGCACAATTGCCCTGACAACTGAAATCCAACTTTGCAGAGTTCTCCAGAAAAAGCATGCCTGTATCTATCAAGGTCTGAACGTCTTCACCGGGAAGATGCGGAACTGGGAGATCTGGCAACAAGCATGCAGCCTTCCCCCGCGAAGTGTTTTGTGCTGAGTTTGCTATCAGCATTGCCCGTGCGTTGTACACATATAGCACAGGTCTCTGGAATATGAACCCCTACGGCGACGCAGAACCTCCGAAAACCTGGCTCCCAATCACCCTTTCCAGTCGCGGTCTTGATGAAGGTTCTCGCTCGTTCATGTGCGGCACGCCTAGGCCTCCGAATTCCGCGGCGTTAATTAGACTGCGAGCCAAAACGACCACGTTGAAATCAGAGCCACAGGTATCTCAACACGATGCTCAAGGCCCTGCAGCTCGACGGCCCTGGCGCTCAGCAGGGCAGGTTAAAATGCTGCTATGAGAATGAAGATGTTCACTGGGTCTACAACACATTTCTATTAGATGCACAGTTGGCATTTATCGAGGTGTCTTCCAGACTGATTGCAAACGCGGGCTGTGACATTGAAGATGAAGAGGAATGTAAGTGGATCAATCCCACCCCTGAACGCTAAAAGTCTGACAACATAACGTGAATGCACAACTGGTTGAACTAATATATTTATTATCCTGGTAGGCTGGCTGACTTGGGTTGCAGAGGAAAGCACTCCTCACAAGAAGGCGAACTGCGGATTCAGCTCTCCTGGTGGACTCCGGAGGTCGAGCAAACAGCTCGAGAGGCGAGGAGAGCCGAGAGACTAGCCAGACAGGCCCACACAGACTACCACCAGGAGGAACTAAACAAGAGGCTCAAGGAACGTACTAGAGCTATCAAGAAGGCCCGGACAAGAGCTTGGAGGGATGGGATTCAGGAGGCAAGCGAGGCGAAGAAGCCGGACAAGATGTGGGCGTTCGAGAGATGGGCCAGACTACGGAGCTTTCTACCACCAGAACCTCCGAGGCTGCCAGCATTTAGAGACGCCTCGGGACAGATAACAGCTACGGACCACAGCCAGAAGGCCGAGGCTCTAGCTGGGAGGTTCTTTCCAAACCCTCCAGCTAACCTTACCGACATCCAAGACCAAGCTTTCCGTGATGACTGGGAACCAAGGTTCAGTGTCCAACAGAGGGTAACACCGGCCGAAGTTGCGCAAGCAATGAGAAAGGCGAGCCCCTGGAAAGCACCGGGCGAAGACTTGCTTCCTACAGGCTTCTTGAAAGCGTGCGGGAAGCCGCTGGCCAACGTACTGGCTATACTAGCTACAAGGTGTCTGCAGTTGGGATGGTTTCCGAGCCGGTTCAAGAGAGCAAAGACCGTGGTTCTGCCAAAGCCGGGCAAGACTCCGCTAGCTTATCAGACACCAGGTGGTTATAGGCCGATCGCTTTACTACCAACCCTCGGGAAAATAATAGAGTCGGTGGTGGCTGAGAAGGTTACCCAAGCCGCAGAGACCAACGGCCTACTTCCGGACGAACAAATGGGCAACAGAGCACACCGGTCAACAGAGCTCGCGGTCCGACTAGTAGTAGCTCAGGTCCAAGAAGCGTGGAGGCAGAAAGCAACAGCATCGCTACTCCAGCTGGACATCTCAGGAGCCTTCGACACGGTTAACCATACCCGACTACTTGCCACTCTTCGAGAGTTGGGCTTTCCAAAATGGTTGGTCCTATGGATAAAAGACTGGCTAACCGGACGGGAGGCAACCCTCCACTTTGACGGCCAGGCAGCCTCCCCGACAGCCATACGGGCTGGAGTGCCTCAGGGTTCTCCCCTTTCTCCGGCTCTTTTCATTCTCTATATCGCCTCTCTATACAAGCAGCTGAAAGAACAGCACCCCCATCTAGCGATAGCAGGCTTTGCAGATGACACCAATCTCTTAGTCTTTGGCCGAAACCCGGAGACCAACGTCCGACAGCTGGAGGCGGCCTGGGAGACATGTCTGCGGTGGGCGGACACCTGAGGATGGCATTCGCTCCCGAGAAGAGCGAACTGATTCACTTCAACAAGGGACGACGGCAGTGGACCAACCAACTCGACCTCTCCCAGCCGGGGAGAGGCACCAGTCCAGTGAAGCCGACAGAATCAGCTAGGTTCCTAGGTGTCTGGCTGGATTGGAGGCTCAACTGGAAAGCTCACCTGAGGGCAGTGGAACGGAAACTGGTGACCCAAAGCTATGCTCTGTCAAGAATCGCAGCCAAGACGTGGGGACTGGGTCTGGCTAAGGCACGGGAGGTGTACTCAAAATGCATCCGGTCGGCGCTAGCTTATGGGGCCTCATCTTTCCACATCCCCACAGAAAAAGGAGGCAAGCCAGCAACGAAGGGAATCACTAAGGATCTTGGGAAGGCTCAAAACTCCTGCTTGCGGATCGTGGCAGGAGCTTTCAAGTCCACTCCAATCCGCAATCTTGAGACAGAAACATGGGTGCCGCCATTGGACCTATACCTCAACAAACGACTTGCCGACTTCGAAACCAGGCTTCAACAACCCGCTCTCGACGACGGCCAAGGAGATAAAAAGGCCCCAGGGACCATTGTCCATACAGCTTGCAGCAAGATACGCCGGAGGTTTTCCTTAAGGCCGAGCAACAGGGGCCGACCACGGGCCTTAAGGCCACAGAGGCCGACAGCGGTAGAAGAGGCCGCAGGAGTAATAGCGCGTTGGACCGGGGGAACCACCGACACGGACAGGGTAGTCGAGGAGGCTTGGAGAGAGAGATGGCTAAAGGAACGAAACGGTCGGGCGACGACGAGACCAGCGGATGACCTCGACCACCAACGGGAGACTCTATTCAAGGACAAGACTCTTAAGAAGCACGAGGGACTGAGCAAAGCGAAGAGCTCGTTGTTGAGTCAGGTCCGAACTGGGGACATAGGCCTCCAGGACTTCTTGTTCAAACAGGGAGTCCCAAATTGTGCTGACGCCCTGCTGTGAGTGCGGGGAAGGGCGGGAGACTGTCGAACACCTGGTGATGTGGTGTTTGGCCCCACCGTTGACCCGGACGTGGGAGAGAACAGAAGTCAGGACGCGACGGGACTTTTACTCTGTTCTACAGGGTGCCAGTCCTTCGACTGCTCGGCTGACGAGAAGGATACTGGGCTGGCTGATGGATGAATAATAATATATTTATTATTCCCGTGATCATCGTTGGCATCGCTGGTTGTGATGTCTGCTGAGTTCACTACCAGATAACGAAGATTCAGGGAGAGCCAAAACGAAGAAGGTAAATTCCGTGGAAGTTATAATTTGAAGCGGGAACCACTGATCCAATCTTGGTTCCCTAGCCCTGAGCTAGAGACAGATTTGGATGAGCAGGACGCTTTTTACAGACAATACCAATGTGCCAACAATCAAAACAGCCTCGACGGACTGAACCTAGGCGCAACGCCAATCCAGGTGGACTAGGCCAAGGTGCAGACGACTAGGACGACCTAGACCTAAGTGCGAACGATGAAGAAACATTAGCAGACGAATTGAGTATGGATGACCAGGATACTTTAGGTGGATTAGACCCAGATGCGGACGACCATAGCACTCTAGTGGACGGAGTAGGTGCGGATAACCGAGACGAGTTAGAGACAGGTGCGGATGAGTAGAACACTACGATAATATAATTCGTTGGAGAGGTATAGATTCCAGATGAGAGTCTCCACCACGCAATAAAACAACGCAGCTGTTAGCTAGTTCTGTATGTCCCGCTACAACCCTAATTCCTTTATCCCTTGAATCATTCACATCGCAACATACCATCATCCTGTAGCACCCAGACAAACTCCATCCTCCAACCCAAAATAATACTTAATCGCATATCCCACCCGTGCAGACACCCCTCTTTACCCAAACCCTCAACAACCCCTCACAACCTTCAACCCCACCGGTTTTGTCAAAAACAAATCCACGCCACACCTTTCTGCCTCAGTCCTATCTGCTTCACTGCTCAAGCCCGTGAGTGCGACGATTTTGCACTTCTTGGGAGGAGTAGTAGAAGTAGCGCCATTGCCCCCAGGCACATCCCCACCATTAGCCGAAGCTAACGCCAAAGCCTCCGCCTCAAGCAGCCTAATCCCCCGCGTCGCTTCAAACCCGTTCATGACGGGCATGCTGATGTCCATGAGGACCATGTCAAATTTCTTGGGGGCAGTAGCAGCCTGCTGTGGCTGGGCTGGTTGGTCCGGGTTCTGCTGCTGCTGTTGTTTTTCATCTAGGTCCTGCTGCTTTTCGGGAAGTGACAATGAGTGCTTGAAAACCTGCACCGCCTCAAGGCCGTTGGCAGCTGTGGCGCAGGTATGGCTGAGCTTTTGCTGGACGAGGTGGGTTAGGATTTTGAGGTTGACGGGGTTGTCGTCGACGAGGAGGAGGTGGTATGGTTTTTGGTTGAGAGGTGGTGTGGTGGTTTGGGGTGCTGGTAAGTCTGTGAGGATGGGTGGTGGTGAGAAGACTGGTAGGTTTTGAGGTGGGGTGTTGGTGGTGTTCTCTGGTGGCGAGGGTATTGAGGTTGGTGGTGAAGAAATTGGTGGTTTGATGTGTGTTGGTATTGTGAGCGGCGGGAGAGTTGAGGCCTGGGGTGGTTGTTGGCTCTGCGCTGTCGAGGTGTCAGGGAGCTTGTGTGTCAGGTCTTCCAGCTGCCCGCCAGGCAAGGTTTGGGCCACATGGGCGTCGACCTTGCCTTCCAGGGCAGATCGAAGAACTGAAGCCAACTTCCGTGGGCCGATCGGCGGGTGCAAGTGAATGCCATGGCCCTTCTGCATCTGCTGTTTCAGACAAGACGACCCCCCAGAACCTGAGCAGAGATACACCAAAGGAGTGATCTGTGGCAGCCATGTGCGCAGGATAGTGTCGCGAATGGGTTTGGCGTTTTCGCCGAGGAAGTTGCAATCCAAGAGGTAAACATCCGCCTTTGGCGCTGGGCATTTCTTTGTCCCAACAAACACCTTCAACCCTAGGAAACCCCCTGCATTCATCTCGACCGACCGTTCGACGTTTGCTGACCAGTCTCGAAGGTCCTTGGTAATTTCGATATCCGTATCCGCCATGGCGGCGCAGGCTTCAGGCGTGATGAGGCAGAGCGTCCGCCCCCTGAAAAGAGACTCATTGTCGTTCAGGGGTTGATGGCGTTGAATGGCTCCTGGATGTTCGGGGGTGGTCGGAGAACCTGGGGCGCTCTTGCTGAAAGGAACCAGGACCTCGACTTGCGTCCCAACTCCCAACGAGCTCTTGACGTTCACCAGGCCATCGAGCTCTCTGACGAGCTGCTGAACAATGCTGAGGCCCAGGCCCATGCCGGGGGCGTGGGTGTCTTCCTGCGCGAACGGGGTGAACAAGCGGTACTTGAGGTAATCTGAGCTCATGCCCAAGCCGGTATCGTCAACCGAGAATGCGATGTACTCTGCTGCCTTGCCAGTCCTGTTGTCCGTTCTCCTCTCCATTTTCAGTCTAACCTCGATGCGGCCGGCGCGGGTGTACTTGAAGGCGTTGCTGAAGGTGTTCATTATGATCCTCTTCCAGGCGCCGACGTTAATAGGGAGGTTCCACTGGTGTTTGGCGATATGTACCGTGATGAGTAACGGACGGTCCATACGGTTATGCCCAGCACGGGCTAGATCTGTCGAGCATGTTCCTCTCCGGTGGGTTACCTGTGTCTGCATGCCCAAAACTTCTCCTGAGAGCTGCCCGACTCTCACCGCTTCCACAACGTCCTCAACCAAAGCTCCTAGATCAGCAGTCCTTAGTTCCGAGATGGGCGAGCTCTCCGCAGCGCCGGCGTGTGTGACGATTGCGTGGTCGAGCAGGTTGTTGAAGGTATCGAGCAGTGTTGTAGCGCATGAGTCGAGCATGTCTAGGGTTGACAGGAGAGAGCGGTCGGTTATGGCATCCCGGAGTAGCTCGCTGCTGGCCATTATCCCGTGTAGGGGACTGCGTAGCTCGTGGCTGAGAGAGGAGACAAAGTCTGATTTGGCGCGGCTCGCTGCCAGCGCTTCCAAGCGGGAAACCTCAGCCATGACCGAGTTTCCAAACGCTGAAACTAGACCAAGGTCAGCAACACCGACAGCGCGGGTTGGATCCTCGATCCATCCAAGCACAGCGGCGTACCAACACTCCCGCTGGAAATGCCACAGTGGAAGGAAAATGACGTATTTTGCGGCAGGCAACACACGGAAGAGAGCGTCAATGTCCTTCTGCAGCTGGAGGCTGTATCTGTCAACTTTGCGATGGGATTTGTACCGCTTCCCGACGCCGTAGCTGTCGTCGATGGGGCCGAGCTCGTCGGCGGTGAATACATGGCCGTTCGGGTACGCGCGGATGAATCGCTGTAGAGATACTTCAGGAAGTTGAGTCTGGGCCGAATGCGAGACAGTCTCACCTCCGGCGTCGAGAGAGGACTTGACAATGGCGGAGCAAAACGGTCCTTCAACTGGGTCGTGTGATGAGTCCATGGATGGTTGGTCTGGCCTGTCAACGTAAGAGCTTGGTACTGCATCCAGGAACATGAGGCCGTTCATATCCATGGACCTCCGTATCGTGGCCGCTGCCTGGAAGAATGTGGTCTTGATATTCGCCGAGCTGATGAAGCCAGGCGGCTCCTGGATATCTGACCGCGGGGCGCTCGATGACAGAGGAGAGGCGGCACCCGTATTCGCTTGGGCGATGGCTGTTGTGAGCTGTTGTTCCATAATGTTGCTACTTTGATCGTCGCGTGGGCTCGTCGGGGGGGTCTCGGAGTCGTTGTCCTGGTTCGGATTGGAAGATAGCGAGACAGCCTGCTGGGAGGATTCGATGGACGACGAGGACCCGAGATTCAGGGGGGGCGGTCGTTGTGAGCCGTCGGATGATGGAGTGTGCGTGGACTGGTTTTGCTTTCCCGAAGCGGAGGAGGTTGAAACATTCGTCGCAAACCCCGTAGTAGCCCTTGGTCGATTCACAGGCCGCTCCATCCCTTCCCGCCGACCCGGACCAGTATCTCGAGACGGATATGAGGTTTGAAGTGGCGGCTCGTGCCGGATAAATCCGCTCAACCCTTGGATCAGCTGTTCCGAGCGGTCTCGACTCTGCCTTATCCTCACGTTCTCGAGGTGCGCCATGATGGCAGATGCAATCTCGTTCATAGTCTCGACGATGTCGTCGTGGTCAAAATCGTTCGGCTTGCTGTCAACAACACAGTAGCTCCCCAGCAGGTACCCCAAAGGAGACACAAGGGGAACCTCCAGATACGAGGTAAAAAACGGATAATTAAGCACGTAAGGCCGGTCCTTGTAGTCTGGGTGTGTCTTGAAGTTGTTGATGATGTATCTCGTCCGGTTGGAGATGACGTCGGGCCCGGTCTTGATCCATTCCCCAGTCTCATCCATGAACGCCTTCATGGTGGCAGGGCAGACTCCATCGCAGTTGCGTATCTTGCACACACCGATCGCGACAGTGTCACCGGGGGCGGACTTGATATTGACAAACGAATGGGTTCGCGTGATCTCGGTGACGACGAACTGATATCGACGGTCGATGAGGGATATGAAGGCGCGGTCGCAGTTGAGCCGCAGGGCTCCCAGCTGTGTAAGGGCGTTGAGGGTGGCATCCGTGTTGATAAAGGGCGTCGCTTGGAACCCAAGTTTGAGTCCTGGGGGAAAGGAGGCTGCGGAGAGGTATCTGAGATCGAAACATGGTTAGCCGAGATGTTCTCCAAGAGCGAGCAGGCTGGGCTAGGGGATAGGAAACGGGCTGACCTGTAACTTACGCTGCGATCTCGCGCTCCCTCGCACGCTCTGAACTTTCAATACCCGAACATCCCGTTGAGGTCATCGTCGCCGGCGGCTGTGCCTCTGGACTATCCACAGGGGCGGCCATGTTGCGAGCGTGCCGGACGATGTTCGTCGGTGGATATGGGTTTTCGGTATGGAGGAGTAACTTGCGGTCGATGCATTGTGGACTCCGCTGGGAGAAGCACGGTGCCTAGCAGCACAGGATTTGTCGACGCTGAAGGGTTAAAGGATCGAACGGTCGAAGGGTCACGAACAGTCGAAGTCGCAAGAACGGGAATTGCGGGGAGCCGGAACTGACACGAGCATCCACTTCTGCCCAGTTTCACTGCAGGACTAACCCCACTGGGAGTCAAGGCCCCGCAGAAATCCCAGAACCATGGCATCGGTGGAGAACAGGGGAAAAAGGGCGGCTCGGATCAGCATCCCCGGAGAATTTGATCCGCTTGTGCCTCGCCCTAAGGCTGACCACCACTTCGTCCAGTTTTGTTTGTCCACACAAAGAACATTCACAAAGAACATTCCATCCAAATTCGCTTGACCCCGGGCCACACCGCACCTTTGTGTCGGTTTAATGTGACAGGGAGGATACTAAAGATTGCTCGAATAGCGTAGCAGCGCAATCAGCGCTCCCAACTCTATTTACACGAACACGTCTTCAACTAACCGAATTTGTCACAGAGCTTTGAACAGACATATACTTGCTCTTTTCCTGGCCAATCAAAATTCGAAGAGGAATTTTAAAGAACCTCAGTAGGATGGACACTGACGACATGGTCCAACAAAATGCCAAAGCCGCTTTGATACCGACATTAACATACGCACACAAAATTTGGCCTATCTGACAAGCGCCTCACGGCCGTCGTAGGGCTCCTCAGCAATGGGGATTGGCCCGTTAAAAAGGCTGCATTGTCTGTCCTTATAGCACAATCTAGCCTGTCCGACGAGCACCTCACAGCCGTCGTAGGGCTCCTCAGCGACGGGGATTCGTCCCTCCAAAAGGCCGCATCGTCCCTAGTGCAAGCACAGTCCAGCCTATCCGACGAGTGCCTCAACGCCCTGCCACTCCTACTGGAGTCTAAGACTTCAGGCGGCCTAGCAGAGGCTTTACTGAGAGACTATCAAGAATTCTACTCTACCCACTTTGACACTCCATCTGTAGGATCACAATTCAAAATCTTCTTGCGGCGCAGCTTTGAAGAACAATGCAGTTGGTATATCGAGGATGGAGTGTTTTATATAAACGCGCCAGATGGGGTCAGAAATGCTGGCAATAATGATATGGTATGATTCAAGGGCACTATTATGAAGTCATGGCCACGGGAAATTCCATTAGATGCGAAGGAAATATAGTAACGTTAGAGGTGATGACATTAAGAACAAGAATTAAAACGTTAACGTGACCCACCCCCAAGTCGCGCACTTTTCCACTACCACGCAACAAGAAACATCAGTTACATTACAACAATAGCTGTAATAAAATGAAACTATTCGAAATTCTAAATATCAGATTTTCCCATATCTCCTGAACATGTGCCCGCATTATGCCCAGGCTTTCCGCACTTGCCACAACGCCGTAAAGCAGTCTCTGTTGGAGTCCGCCAACCGCTATCTTCCCGCATTTCACGCTCTACCTATTCCTGCACCTCTCTCTGGGCCAATAAACCTTATGCATTTTCTATAGTAAGTGGTCCTTCAAGACGTCTACGTCTTATTTTAGCCCTCCGGCGCTTGCTAAATGCCTCATTTGCCTTCTGTAAGGTATAAAACTCGGCTGAGACCCGGAGACCAACGCCCGACAGCTGGAGGCGGCCTAGGAGACATGTCTGCGGTGGGCGGACACCCGAGGGATGGCCTTCGCTCCCGAGAAGAGCGAACTGATTCACTTCAACAAGGGACGACGGCAGTGGACCAACCAGCTAGACCTCGCCCAGCCGGGGAGAGGCACCAGTCCAGTGAAGCCGACAGAATCAGCTAGGTTGCTAGGTGTCTGGCTGGGCTGGAGGCTCAACTGGAAAGCTCACCTGAGGGCAGTGGAACGGAAACTGATGACCCAAAGCTATGCTCTGTCAAGGATCGCAGCCAAGACGTGGGGACTGGGTCTAGCTAAGGCACGGGAGGCGTACTCAAAGTGCATCCGGTCGGCGCTAGCTTATGGGGCTTCATCTTTCCACATCCCCACAGAAAAAGGAGGCAAGCCAGCAACGAGGGGGGATTAACAAGGATCTTGGGAAGGCTCAAAACTCCTGCTTGCGGATCGTAGCAGGAGCTTTCAAGTCCACTCCAATCCGCAATCTCGAGACAGAAACATGGGTGCCGCCATTGGACCTATACCTCAACAAACAGCTTGCCGACCTCGAAACCAGGCTTCAACAACCCGCTCTCGATAACGGCCAAGGAGGCAAAAAGGCTCCAGGGACCATTGTCGATGCAGCTTGCAGCAAGATACGCCGGAGTTTTTACTCAAGGCCGAGCAACAGGGGCCAACCACGGGCCTTTAGGCCACAGAGGCCGACAGCGGTAGAAGAGGCCGCAGGAGTAATAGCACGTTGGACCGGGGGAACCACCGACACGGACAAGGTAGTCGAGGAGGCTTGGAGAGAGAGATGGCTAAAGGGACGAGACGGGCGGGCGACGACGAGACCAGCGGACGACCTCGACCATCAGCAGAAGACTCTATTCAAGGACAAGACTCTTAAGAATCACGAGGGACTAAACAAAGCGAAGAGCTCGTTGTTGGTCCAAGTCCAAACTGGGGACATAGGCCTTCGGGACTTCTTGTTCAAACGGGGAGTCCCAAGTGTGCTGACGCCCTGCTGCGAATGCGGCGAAGGGCGGGAGACTGTTGAACACCTGGTGGTGTGGTGTTTGGCCCCACCGTTGACTCGGACGTGGGGAGAGAGCAGAAGTCAGGACGCGACGAGACTTTTACTCTGTTTTACAGGGTGCCAGTCCTTCAATTGCTCGGCTGACGAGGAGGATAATGGGCTGGCTGATGGATTCAGGAAGACTGCCGATGTACAGCTTGGCTAGGAAGCTCAAGCTGGAGTAGGCAATCTGACTCCCACCGGTCGGAGGCCAAGAGGCCTTCTCTTCTTGTATTTCGCAGGCTCATTCACTGATTTCTTACCTTAATCATCGGTATAGGTTTTTCACCCGGCCCGCAAGGGCGCGGTTTTCCTGTATAGTAAATAACTGAAGGTTCGACATGCCCGCAGGGCACAGCGGTGTAGGAATAACAATAATAATAATGATAATAATATCATCCCTTTGGAGAGCCTAGAGCCTGCGACAGACGTTGAAAGGTGCGTGTAGTAGTAGTAGAAGGCTATTTTTGGCAAGGTATAGCAAAGAAAGCAACGTTTCCTGCTGTCGAACTGCAAGGTGCATCAAGCTACCACTGAGTTGGCGCATATATACCTCTCATTTTGATCTGCGTGGCCTAACCAAACCAGAGTTTTCCTGGAAGATACAATACAATACAATACAATACAATTTATTAACGCCCGGCGGCTCAGCCGAAAGGGCAACTATAACAATCTGACTATACATTTCCCAAGATATGACATGATTTCGTCCCAAGCCCATACAGAGTCCATTCTAGTACATGCAGTCCCTTGTTCCATTTCTCTTCGGATTCCCGTGGGTTAGTGGGATTGTTGGTAGGCTGGCTTGAAGGCGATTCTCCAAGTGTTCAACGTCCTATCTTCGGCGGCTGAAGCGGTGCCTGCTATCCCAGGCACGAGATGAGGGTTATGAGTTCGGTTGGGTGTGGTGGTTAGGTGTCTTAGTCGGCCTGCAGTCGATGGGTGTCAAGCCGACCCGTGGCCATCGCAAATCGTATGGTTGCCCGAACGGCCACCATATTGGGAGTCCAGTCTTTATTGTCCGATGTCGACTTCCCTCCTAGGTAGAAGGAGATATTGCTCCTGTGGGTATCTGTGCATTCGAGCATCTCTGTTCGGTATGCCGTCCATTTTTTGCATCGGAAAAGGAAGTGGTCCACTGTTTCTTTTGCTTGTCCGCAGTCGCACTGATCTGACGATGATGCTCCAATGCGGTGGAGGTAGCCGTTGAGTCTTGCCATGCCTGTTCTCAGCTGAGCAAGTATGCCAGCCTCCTGTCGTGATAGGTGCTCGTAAAGCAGTTGGGTATGTTTGCCTGGTAGTGCTGCATCGACTCTCTTGGAATGAGCTCCAACTTTGTCTGGCAGACGATTTCTGGTGCCTCTGTTGGACTGCGCCAGGTTGAGGATTGTCGACCGCATCCTGGGCGTATGTACCTCCTGGACGGCGCCGTCTCGAGTGGCATGTTTGGCGTTCTCCTTGGCGATTTCCCAGAGGTTGCTTTGCTCGCCCGCAGGGAGCCATCGGACTGTGACTGTATTCCTGTTCTTCTGTAGCGCCCTGATCGACTCGTAAATATGGCGGATATGGTGTTGCCCAGACTGCTCCCGAGGCTGTCTGAGCGTGAGAACGGCCGCTTTATTCCGCGTTGAGAGCTCGATGCGGTTGGATGTAAGCGATACTAGCGTGCCCAACGCTCGTTCCATCGCTACAAGCTCCCCAGAGTATGGATTCTGTTCCGATATTGGGCCAAGCGTTGAGGAGAGGGTTCTTAGATTCGGGCTTCCATATATCGTCGCCGGTAGCACTGTAGCAGCACCAAACCCCACTAGACCGTTCCGTGCCGAGCTGCTCACAGCAATGCGTATATCGTACTCGGCATTCCGCTGTATCGTCGTGACGTCGTTTGTGATAGTCCTTATTCGGTTCTCCCATGGGGATAAAGTGAACGGGTTAATAGTTTCCAACTGGTCCATTGGTATGCCTTTAAGTGCCTCTGCCACCTGGTAGAGCGGCGACCGATGTGTCCTGAATTTTCGTATTCGAGACGTGTTTCTGCGTAATGGATTGGTATGAGGCAGTGTGTGAATGTCTGTCCAGAGCTTGATAGCCCGTTTCCAGAACCGATCTTGCGCTGTAGCAATATGAGCTTCTGCTTCTGCTACGCTTGGAAGATACAGGTATTGTCACTCAATGTCATAAGTTGTCTCCCAGCAATCTGGATCGAGGAAAAAGTTCAGATGCAATGGGCCAAGACCCCCCTCCGTCACCAGGATCATCTGACGTCACGCATCTCATCTCCTTGACAGCAGCTCTCAACGCCCTATACCAGGAGAAGCCGCGTTGAACTTCAGACGTAAACGTTCACGTCGAATGAACAACAATTCATCAAACATCTACTCCTTCGCCCTATCCATCGTTGATCAACCCCCACATCGCACAGCTATATCCCAAGATGCCATCCCACGTCAAGGACAAGCAGGGCGAGCCCATTCACAAGGGCGACCATGTCTTTGTCCGCTCCCGCGGTGGTAGGCACGAAAGCGAAGTTGACAAGATTGTGACAAAAAAGGAGGATGCTGAAAAGGAGGACGTCAAACACCCGCCCAAGGTAATTAACACCCCCGGCACCCCTGCTGGCAATTGCCGCATTTCTCGGCCTGATGAGTTGTTACTAGGTTCTCTTCACCGATCTACATGGCCACCATGTCCAGCATAACCCGGGGACGGCGCAGCATGGGGAATACAAGAAGTCATGAGTTGAGGCTGAAAGGGGGTTGTGAGAAGGGGTTGGCCTAGCGGTGGGCCCGGAGACCATAATGCGTGCAATGGTTAGTTAGAGAAAGGGACTCGGAGTTTTAGTTCTTGCTCTTTGGCTGGCGTTTTCATATAGAGCAGGAGATTGCAATTGCCGGGAAGTCAGAGCCTGCTTGACCATGGAGGTGAGGGCCAAATAGGGGTTGCCGGTTGATGGAAATTTGGTTGAGTATCGCGGCTCCGATGGCACAAATTGTGCCCAAAATCGAGAGCAGTTTGCGCAACTCGGTCGTGAAAGGCAGAACCCTCGATCTTTATTTTTAAAAGGCCAGAACCCTGTAATTATCCTGTAGGACATGGTGTGTTGTCCATGCAACTGTGGGACTTAATTTGAACTATGCTCTAGCTTTCACCATCAAGGGTGACTAGTCTAGTGGTCAGGACGCTTCGTTGTGGGATTTGCCTAAAAACGGGCGCCCTTTGGAATCAATGATTCCCAACGACCGAAGAAACCCCGGTTCGATTCCGGGGTCGCCCATTCCAAGTTTATTTTTTAAACGTCTGGAACCTAACTTTCAGATCCAGTCATCTGTCATCTGATAACTAGAAATGTATGGGACAGCTGCTTAATTAAGCGAGAAGAAAGCACCACTGGCCGTTCAATTCCGAGCTTAAAATATATAAATGGTGTAAAAACCAACCAGTTTCCGTTAGTCCTGAATCATCCACCACTTTTCTCAAGTTTTTACCAGTTAGACGGGATGCTGGTCCACTCTTCAGCCAGAGTTTGGTCCACTCCCTTTTGCTCAGCTCAGGGCCCACAGGCAGCTAGCTGTTGGTGTTATGGCAATGAGGAGGGTGTTAGTGGGACAAAATCCTTGTAAAATGGCCACAAAGTGAATGATGCTTAAGTTATGGAGAAAACAAGATGCTAGTTGGGGTTTGACGCCTATTACTACTAGTCAATAGCCCGAACACGTCACTAATATCTGTATTTGAACCATATCCAATCAAGATGGTTAATCTAATTGACCTTGAAACAAAGACTTAACGTTACTATTTGTTTAACGTTAATGTTTGTTTCTGTGGGTTTAGAGACATTCACTCTTACCTACTTATTTCAAGTTGTCCTTGATTTATTTAAATAACATTATTACATTGAAACTTTGGAACCGAGTTGGAGGACAAAAGAGTTGCATCAGAGGCTGCTTATAAGCAGCGCCACACTAATAGGCTGGTATTCTTTTCTTTCAACACCTGTTGACTACACCAGAGTTGAAGGCCAAAGCTTGCTTGTGCTGGCACACGGATAAAATCACCATAGCATCTGCTGTTGACCTTCAAGCTGGTTTTACTGGAAAAATTTCACTGGAAGGATCCAAATTTCCCCGTCATGGAGGCCTTCAGCCTGCCAGTTGCCTCGGCAGCAGAGATACAGGCTGAATTCACAAGTGGGCAACACACGGGAGGAGGACCGGGTCGCCGGCGTGCTGCCCCACTCGCAGCACCACGGAGCCGGTTTTCTGGCGGGTAAGCATGCCGGATCGTCGCATTGTGCCGAAATACCACGCAGAATCGGTAATTAACTCCTGGGGATGTTTTCTTTGATCCCGTTCCAGAAGTCTCTGCCTCTCGCTTCCAAACACCTGGAAGTGAGCCAGCCTCCGAGAACAAAACCCAAAGCAACTTACAAGAGCAGCAACAAACAAAGGGTGTACAAATTCTGGGTAATAGCCCTGCCGGCTACGTCGCTGCTTCAGCATTGCTTTATGAGCTTTCGGACAGGGGCTCCCAATTAGCCAACTCCACCCCCACAACCACCAACCTTCTCCAAAACTCCAAATAAATGCGGAGAAGCTCGCGGGGAACATTCGAAGCATGAGATGCGGATCCATTGCCTGACCAAGGCGGAGAAGCGCCGTCTCCGGGTAAAGTGAGTTGGCATCACGCTTGGCGACCATGACGATGTCACGAGGGTTGGGCAAGCCGGCAAGGTGTAAGTGGTGCCAGTCTTGTTTTCCTGGGAAATATTTATACACTCGGAGACGGCACCTGTTGGGTCGGGATGGAACGTCGCCATTAAATCCTCGCATCTTACACTGACATCGCCATGAAGAGCCTTCTTCTCCTTGCGGCCATTGGCCTGGCCGCCGCGGAAGACGGTCTCAACGCCTGGCTACGCTACCCCCGGCTTCAGGGCGCAAACCGCTATTACAAACAGCTCCCGTCCTCCATTATTGTTCTCAACAGCACCAAAGGCCTTCCAGTTTACACCGCCGGTCAGGAGCTCGTCCACGGCTTTGACAGCATCTTTGGCAAGCAAGTGGCTATAGAGAACCAGCAGTTGCACCGCCCAGGGCATGGCCACGGCCTTTCCGACACCGAGGCCATTGTTGCAACTGTTGGGGCATACGCGGAGGAGAACCCTGGCGCTGCAGACCGCCTCCCAAAGCTCGTCGACGATGGCTTCTACCTGAGCATCTCCAGCGGCAACGTCCTGATCCTCGGTCAAAACGAGCGTGGCGTTCTGTACGGCGCCTTCCACTACCTCTCTCGCCTTGCACAGGGCGATGTCTCTGATTTCACCCTTACCTCCAACCCCGACGCACCCATCCGCTGGGTAAACCAGTGGGACAATATGAAGGATGGGGGCACCCACGGCAGCATTGAGAGAGGGTACGGCGGCGACTCCATCTTCTTCTGGGATGGGGTGGTCCGTCAGGATCTCACCCGGGCTGGTCAGTACGCTCGCCTGCTCGCTTCGATCGGCATCAACGCCGTTGTTGTCAACAACGTCAACGCCGACCCAACCACGTTGACCTCTGAAAATATGGACGGACTGGCACGGATCGCCAATGTCTTTCGCCCGTACGGCGTCCAGCTCGGCGTGTCCCTCAACTTTGCATCCCCCCAGACCTTCGGCGGGCTCTCAACTTTCGACCCCCTGGAGCCTATTGTGGAAGACTGGTGGCAAAACATCACCGACAACCTCTACCGCCGCATCCCCGACATGGCTGGCTACCTCGTCAAGGCCAACTCGGAGGGCCAGCCCGGCCCAATGACGTACAACCGGACGCTGGCCGACGGCGCCAACATGTTTGCGCGCACGCTGAAGCCGCACGGCGGCATCATTCTGTTCCGCGCGTTTGTGTACGATCACCGCACGCTCAACCAAACGCTTGACTGGAAGGCGGACCGCGCCAACGCGGCGGTGCACTACTTCGACGGCCTCGACGACAAGTTCGACGACAACGTGGTCATCCAAATCAAGTACGGCCCAATCGACTTCCAGGTCCGCGAGCCCGTCTCGCCCCTTTTCTCCCACCTTCGCAAGACCGGCACCGCCATCGAGCTGCAGATATCGCAGGAGTACCTCGGGCAGCAAGCCCATCTCGTTTACCTCGCCCCCATGTGGCGCGAGCTCCTCGACTTCGACTTCCGCGTGGACAACCAACCGTCTGTTGTCTCCAACATCCTCAACGGCAAGCGTTTTGGCCAAAGGCGCGGCGGCTACGCCGGCGTCGTCAACGTCGGACACAACACGACCTGGCTCGGCAGCCACCTCGCCATGTCCAACCTCTACGCCTACGGCAAAATGGCCTGGAACCCATCGACCTCCCCCATCTCCGCACTTCAAGAATGGACCAAACTCACCTTCTCCTCCGACCGCAAAGTCCTTGAAGTCATCACGACCCTCTCCCTCTCCTCCTGGCCCGCCTACGAAAGCTACACAGGCAACCTCGGCATCCAAACTCTCACGGACATCCTCCTCGGGCACTACGGCCCCAACCCGGCCTCGCAAGACGGCAACCCCTGGGGCCAATGGACCCGCGCGGACGCCGACTCTCTCGGGATGGACCGCACAGTCTGGAACGGCACCGGTTTTGCAGGCCAATACCCCCCCGCCATCGCCTCCCAATACGAACACCCCTCCACAACACCCGACAACCTCCTCCTCTGGTTCCATCACGTCCCCTACACCCACCGTCTGCACTCGGGCAAAACCGTCATCCAGCACTTCTACGACGCGCACCACGCCGGCGCAGCCACCGCCCAATCCTTCGTCACCCTCTGGAAGACCCTCAAGGGCCGCATCGACCCGGAGCGCTACGAACACATCCTCTTCCGGCTGGTGTACCAGGCCGGCCACGCGCTGGTGTGGCGGGATAGCATCACGACTTTCTACCACAACAAATCCGGCATCGCTGACGAGCAAGGGCGCACGCACAAGTACCGCATCGAAGCCGAAGACATGACCCTCTCCGGTTACCAGATCTACTCCGTCTCCCCCTTCGAAGCGGCCTCCGGCGCGAAATGCATCGTCACGTCCTCCAACACCACCACGGGCACAGCCAGCACAATCCTAAAGGACGTGAAGACAGGAAAGTATGACATCGCCGTCAACTACTACGACATGGCACTCGGCAATTCCACCTGGGAGTTATTCCTCGACAACAGGCTGGTGGGCAAGTGGAAGGGGGACTTGGAATATGAGCTGGGCAAAGCGCCGTCGCCATATGTGGACGGGCAGACAGCGACGAGGAAGACGTTCTATGGGGTGAAGGTTAATAAGGGGAGTGAGTTGAAGATTGTGGGGAGACCGGATGGGGAGGAGCCGGCGCCGGTGGATTATGTGTCGGTTTTGCCGGAGGGGGTTGTTGACTGATGGAGGGAATTTGATGGAAAGGGGTAAGTGGGTGACTGTAGATGAGATGATGATGGTCTGTACTTTACCAGGAATGAGAGATTAAAGTAGAAGTAACGTAGTTAATGGATAACAATCCATATTGACCAAATCAAAATAAGGCTGGCGAGAGTATCTCATTCGGCGGCGATGGAGGTTGAAGATAAAAGACGACGTGATCCTGAGAAAAGTGCCCGTTGATGTTTTCATTCCGTGCCTACCTACCTAGGAGACACACAACGGAGAAATCTACCTGAATGGAACCTAGTAACAACTCAACAGAACCCAACATCCGACACGCTCATGAAATGGTGTCATAACCTCATACATCACGCTCCTTTCCAACACCGTCCCAGGACGGCCTACCATGTTTTTCGGTTACCCGCCTTCGCAAAGTCTGTTGCATCCCAGTAACAAAAAAGAAAGGAATCACGGAAGAAAAATCATCTCATTCATCCACCTTGATATCACTTCTTCTCCTCGCCCGTCACACCCGCCACCACCTCCTGCGCGCCCTCAATCGCCTTGCTTGCCGCACCAGCCACGCCCTCGGCCGCATTCCTCAGCGCCAGCTTGGCCGACGCCTGCTTGCCCTCATCAGCAGCCTGACTAATCCTGCTGAGCTCCACAACAAAGCTCTTCCCCCACCAGGCGCTCGTGTACTTAAAAACGTAGCGCTCCAGCTTGCGGAAGTTTGCCTCGCGCTGCTCGGGCGACATGGTAACCGCATCATGAATGGCATTGGCCAGCTCCTCGGTGTTCCACGGGTTGACAATCAAGCTGCCGTTCAGACTCTGCGCCGCGCCCGTAAACTCGGACAGGATCATGACGCCGTGGCGCTCGCGCTGAGTGGCGATGTACTCGTACGAGACGAGGTTCATGCCGTCGCGGGTCGAGCTGACGAGGCACACGTCGGAAACCGCGTAGAGGGCGGTCAGCTCGTCAAAAGTGACCGACTGGTGCAGGAAGTGGATGGGCATGAACTCGATGGTGCCGAAGCGGCCGTTGATGCGCCCTACCAGCTCGTTGACGACGGCGCGTAGGTTCTGGTACTCCTCGACGTCCTGCCGGCTGGGGACTGCGACTTGCACGAGGACGATCTTGCCGATCCACTCAGGGTGTTCGGTGAGGAAAACCTCCAGGGCGTGCAGCTTCTGCGGAACACCCTTGATGTAATCGAGGCGGTCGACGCCGACGATGAGCTTGACGCCCTCGAACTTGCGCTTCAGCACGCGGATGCGCTCCTGCACGCTCTCCTTCTTGAGGCCCTCGACGAACTTCTCTGGGTCGATGCCGATGGGGAAGGCGCCGACGGTAACGAACCTCCCATGCCACTCGACGCCGTTGGGTGTGGTTGTGGTCCCGCTGCTCAAAGTTAGCACCAAAAAGTCGGACTGAACAGCAACAGAACTTACAGTATCCTCGAGCAGCTGCTCAAAAAGTGCCTCGCATAGTCGTAGGTATGGAAGCCAATCAAATCGCAGTCGAGGACGCCGAGAAGCAGCTGCTCGCGCACGGGTAAAATGCGGTAGATCTCGCTACTAGGGAACGGGGTGTGCAGGAAGAAGCCAATCTTGACGTTCTTTTTCGAGTTGCCGAGCTCTTCGCGCAGCATCTGGGGGGAGCAGCATCAGATGGTAGTCGTGGACCCAGACGCGGTCGTTATCTTGCACGTCCTTGGCCACCTCCTTGGCAAACAGGCGGTTGACCTCGCGGTAGGCGGCCCACGAGGACTCGTCGAAGGTGATCTCGCCGGGGTGGTAGTGGAAGAGGGGCCAGAGGATCGAGTCTGTGTAACAAGAGGTTAGCGGGGTGAATGAACAGGGAGGGAAAGTGGGACGCACTGGAAAACCCGTTGTAGTGGCGGTCGGCGAGCTCGTCGTCAATGAAGACAGGAATCGCGCCGTGTTGCTCCTTCAATTGTTGCTTCATGGACTCGGCCTCGCCCTCGGGCACCTCCAGACCCGGCCACCCGTACCATTGGAAACTTGTCGTTTTGGACAAGCCACTCAGACCCGTAACCAGGCCACCTGAAGACATGGAGAAGGAGAAGGAGCCATCGTCGGTGCGCTTGATGGTGATGGGCAGACGGTTGGAGACGAGGAGCAGCCTGCCAGAGCCGGCGTCTTGGTCTTCGACAACCCCGGGCATCGTGACTGTGGAGGGGGTAAAACAAGGTAAAGAGTGAGATTTGGTCGGCGGGAATAGGTCGGGCGTAAAGCGTATTGCCGCGGGTCTGTGGAGGGAATGAGTGTCAGTGGGAAGTTGTGATGTTGTTGGTGGTGTTTTTCGAAGGTCGGTTGTTGGAGGTGACAGTCGGTCGGGCTTTGCAGTGACGTTATGTGATGGAGAATGGGGAATTCCAGAACCAACCCGGAAGCCTGGAAGCTTGGAAGCAGCCAAATGGCGGGGCAGCGACGAGGCAGAGCGGGGTAACTGCTTCGGCGACACAGCCGTGGTTCTGCCAATTCGGGGCAGGGAGCTGCACCACAAAGATAATCAGAAAATAAAAATGTCTTGCTAGGTCAGCTGGAGGAAGAGAGCGACAGGAGAGTCAAGATATGAAGTTCTCGAAAATGCCCGATCGGAGGATGAGCCGGGACGTCTCCTTCGACTTGCTCGACTTGGGCCTCAACGACGTAATTTTCGATTGCGGGACAGGGATGCCGGGGGCGGCACAGCGCTGTCCCCTGCCACAGTCAGACGCTGCAAAACGCCAGAAACGGGCACCATGCCACCAAGACACGACGATAAATTCCCGGCCAAGCCCGTCGCACTCCTTCTTGCTCCCACTTCATCTCGCTCCGCTATCAGCGACTGAGGGCGCCAACGGCGGCCCACAAACGTTAGCGAGCGCAGAGAAATGGCGCACCATGCACGCCATCAAGGTTGCATGCATGGTCGCGTCCAGCCGAACGAGGCTGCTGGTGCGAGGTTTTTTGACACTGAGCTGGGCGGTTTCGGACTGCTGACGGATCGGTCAGATTAAGAGCAGACAGACCAATCCAAATCTGGTATTTTACAACGCCAAGATTGCCAAGAATTGTCCCTTCCGGTCAAGCCGACCTTGATTTTCTTTTTCTTTTTTTTTTCTCCCACGAATTTTAGCCGATCGAGGAGTCGAGAATGAAGAACGATCACCAAACACTCGCAGCCCAATCATCCAGGCACAACCCTCCTGCCTGCCTCTTGATTTTTTTTTTTCCGGGCCGAAACGCCAGCAGCCCTGCCGCTAACGTAGCCCCGTTTTAGACCCGTTGCAGACAGGAGTCGCCAGTCTTTTTAAGAGACTGAGAGGGCTTGTTGCTGGGTTGGCTGTGGATCTCCTCAACCCCTGAACCACATCAACAAGCCACCCCAGGCAACAATACCGACGGTGTTGTCCATGGAGCTGACATGACAGTCTTTGGTCATGGACGTAGTGCCTATTCCATTGGTCGTGTTACACAGCTGCGGTCGGCTGGTTCGAAGGAGTTGCTGTCATACACACGGAATCTAGAAGCTGCTGACAAGGTATTAGCAAAAAGCAGCTTCCAGCTGGTTTTTAATCCGTACTGACAACTGTATTCTACGACCTGTCTCGTGATCCGGCACAACCGATGTGGTGACGAGAGCTCGCTTGCCGTCCAACCGCCAGCAGATCGTGTTGCCCTTGAGCTACTGATATGTCGGTCATAATAATGTCTTTGAACAAAAACCTATTCTTTTCTACAAGGAATTCAACAGAGACCTGAAAATCTACCTCCACATAGTAATGCACCCCTGCGTTTACTTAATCTGCAACAACCGCGCACAAACCGCATCCGGCATCCCCACGCTCACCACCCCCTTTCGACATCCCACCCCACCTCCGTCTCAAACCTCGCCGGGGATACAAAACCTTCACCCCACTCCCAATGCTCCCCTTCATCGCCTTGACCGGCAACTCCATCCTCCTCCCACCACCCCCTCCTCCAAACAGCCAACAACACCCCTCCTCCGTCACCAACCCCAACGCCAACCACTCATCCCTCCACTTCGGCAAGCCCAGCGGCCAAACCGCATGCGCCGTCTTTACCAACCCCTTAATTCCCTCATACACCCTCATTCCTTCCCTGACCAGCTCCAGCTGACTCTCACCCATCTTATCCAACCTCCCACTGAGATACACCCTACCGAGCAAACTGTTAATAACAGTCAGCGCGTTGATCTCATCGCTCCACTCCGCCTGCGGATACGCCCAGGTGGCGCTCTGCTCAGGCGTCACGGCCGTGGGCGCGGCCGCCGCGATAGCGGCGTACAGCACGGGGTCTTGCTGGTCGCTTGTGGATTGCAGCGGGTGCACGGCCAGCATGGCGTAGTCCATGCGCTGGGCGCCGCTGGAGCAGGACTCAATGACGAGGGACGGATGCCGGTCGAAGAGGGAGTGCACCCAGGCGAGGTAGGCGCGTTGGTGGGCGAGGTGGGCTGCCCCCTGGGAAGGGGCGTCGGGCCCGTGGAGGACCTCGATGTTGTAGTCGAATTTGAAGAAGCCCGCGCCGTAGTTGGTGACGAGGTTGTCGACGACGGAGTTCATCCAGGTGATGACCGCCGGGTGGCGGTAGTCAAGTTGGTAGCGGCCTTTTTCAATGGTGCGCTGGCCAGAGCTGTGGAAGAAGGCTTCTTCGGGGAGGCGGGAGGCAACGGCGCTGCGGACGCCGACGACTTCGGGCTCGAGCCACAGGCCGGGGATAAGGCCGCGGCTGCGGATTTTGTTGAGGAGGGTCTTGAAGCCTGAGGGGAAGCGCTTGGGGGAGGGCTCCCACAGGCCGACGTCGTCCCACCAGTTGCTGTCGTCCGCGTACCACCCGCAGTCGACGATGAAGTACTC
The DNA here is from genome assembly GCA_027946355.1 of Collariella sp. IMI 366227. NCBI lineage: Eukaryota > Fungi > Ascomycota > Sordariomycetes > Sordariales > Chaetomiaceae > Collariella > Collariella sp. IMI 366227. The sequence continues at coordinate 329,274 of JAPEUS010000014.1, forward strand.
CGCGCCGGACTCAGCGACGGGGTCGAGGAGAGCAGTGATTTTTTCTTCGTCTGGGTCGCCCATCAGGCAGTTCATGTAGTCGTTGAAGACGATGGGGACGTTGTCCATGTCCGCGTGGGGGCGGCGGATCCGCCGGCGGTAGTCGGTCAGGGCGGCGAAGGCAGACTCGATGCCACCGCCGTCGGTGGTGCGGCACACGGACACGGGGACGGTGGTGAAGCTCTCCCCCGGGGCGAGGTGCGCTTTCCACCCGTGCTCGACGGAGTTGGGCCCGCCCGCGGTGAGGTAGACGTTGTTCTTGAAGTCGCCCAGCTCCCAAGACCAGGACCCGCTGGACTCAACCTGCCACAGCCAGACGTCGGTGTCATCCTTGGACTTGAGGATGCCCATCGGCAGGTAGGACCCCGTGGAGAAGGAGCCGCGGCTGCCGAGGCGGAAGGTGGCCTGTGAGGCGACATGGCCGTCGGGCAGCTCACAGATTCCGTTGTTGTCAATGCCGAGGTCGGGGAGGGTGTGCTCGGTCCATTGTGCCTCGCGGAACCAGGTGTTGGTGGCGTAGAGGACGTTGTAGTCGCCGAAGGCGTCGGTTGAGCTGGGGGAGGCCAGGCCGCCGATGGTGAGGGAAGCGAGTTGGGTGACAGTCACGTTGGAGGTGGAAGACGTGTTGGTTACTGTGGCTTTGGACCTAATGACGGGGATGCTGCCAAAGATGGTGAGGCGGGTGGTGACGGAAACATTGGTAGTTTCGTCGGTGCTGGTGACCTCAAAGGTCTCTGTGCCAGCGGTGTCATCCTTTTGGATGGCGTGGGTCTCATATTGCAGCCGCAAGGAGACGCAGCTGCCAATGGCGGCCTTAGATGTTTTGTGTGTGAAGGAGTTGCCCTCACCCGCAAGCCGCAGACTGACCAGGGGCAGTTCGCATGACTTGAAGAGCTTCTTTCCCGATGATGCTGAAACTTCAGTGCCGGATGGCAGAATCTGGCTGAGACAGAACACACCATCTGCGTTCACCACGAAGTCAACGGCGAGGGCACCGGTGCGCCATTGGATGGTGCGTGGCTCGGCCATGTTTTGCTCTCAGGTTCAAAGTGCGTGTGTTTGACGGCGGCAGAGGTTGAAGATGTGAACTGAGGCACTTTCGGTCTCTTCTGTAAAACGAAACAGCAACGAAAAAGTTGAGCAACAGGTCTGGGGGTAACAGGTTGGACAGATGATAACGGGTTTCTTCAAATCACGCTCGGCAGTCAACACGATGAAGGGCCATGGTTAAAAACTAGCGAGCATGCCATCGCCAGCATCAGAACCCCGACCCCAGCTTCCCTCGTTCCCCACGTTTCCCCAACTTGTCTCTCATCTGTGGTCATGTGGTTGGAGATGGAGGAGTTGTTGAAGGCGATTCCCTGGTTTTGTCGTCTTGGAGGAATGGTCGTAAAGGTGGAGGTGGGTCAAACAAGGGACTTTTGAGGGGAAAGCGGTGGGGGTGGAGACAGAAAAAATGGAACCATTTGCTCGAACAGGCAACCATCTGGCTCCACCTCCACACCAAAACCCCGATCAGAGTATGGAGCAGTCACCTCGTTCCCCGAACACCCCCAAGTCAACCCCAGGAAATCCCCAAAGCCAATGCTTCCAGCGCAGGTCCCAAGCGGCTCAATTACCGGACAAGGGTTTCCTTGACACGCGGAGAAATGCGGGGAGCAGCGCGGGTTCTCAATGGTGCGCGTGTGAGGGTTCGGTTGTGGCGTCTGCTGGCGTCGTCGTCGGCCAAGGTCACGCAAAGGAAGAGGACCCGAAACCTGGGGTGAGCTGCCCATCTGGGGTAATAAAGACCAGGGTTGTGGTTCCTGTCATCGCGTGGTCACAAGAACAACAACTGGTTCGGCCGGATCATGCCCTCGATCAAGTTGATCAACCCTCCGGCAACCACAGGGTTATAAACCAGGACGATCCCACCTCTCCGGACCCTCACCAAGGAACCCATCACTCCATTACCCCATCCTGATCATTATGGAAGACGAGAAGACACACGAGATGACCGAACACAACGAGAAGATGAAGGAGTCCCTAGAGCACGACTCCAAACTCCAGGGCGTCGACCACACCTTCCTCGGCGAGAAAGGCTCCTGGGAGGCCACCCTCGACGATGCCCAGGCTGCCAACGCTCACGAGCACAGCCTCACCGTCCGGTCTGCTCTTAAGGCCTATCCCTTTGCCGTCGCGTGGTCACTCATCGTATCCATGTCCATCATCATGGAGGGCTACGACACCATCCTCATCGGCTCTCTCTACGCCTACCCCAGCTATGCCAAGCGCTTCGGTAACTTCGATGCTAACACTGACACCTACCAAATCTCGGCTAGCTGGCAGAGTGCCATGGGCAGCGGTCCGCAGGCTGGTGCCATCATCGGCGCCATGCTGAACGGGTTCGTGATCCAGCGCTTCGGATACAAGCCGGCCTTTATGATTGGCGTCGGTCTGATGACTGCCTTTATTTTTGTCTCCTTTTTCGGCATGTCGGTTGAGCTTCAGGCGGTTGGTCAGATTCTTTGCGGGTGAGTACTATCCACTGATTACCCCCAACCCCTTTTTAAACAACCAAACACTGACTCTCGACTGTTACAGTCTCCCATGGGGTATCTTTGCCACCATTGGCCCCGCCTACGCCTCCGAGCTCTGCCCTCTTCCCCTCCGCGCCTACCTCACAGCCTACACCAACATGTGCTTCGCAACCGGCCAGTTCATTGGCGCCGGCGTGCTCCAAAGCTTCCTCAACCGCCACGACGACTGGGCATGGCGCATCCCCTTCGCCCTGCAGTGGCTGTGGATCCCCTTCCTCGTCGTCGGCGCCATCTTCATGCCCGAGTCCCCCTGGTACCTCGTCCGCAACGGCCGCTACGCCGAGGCTGAAAAGAGCGTCCTCCGCCTCATGGCCAACCACGAGAAACCCCACGCCAAGGGCCTCGTCGCGCTCATGATCCACACCAATGACCTCGAGCACAACATTTCCCAGGGCACCTCGTACTTCGACTGCTTCAAGGGCATTGACCTGCGCCGCACTGAGGTCGGCATGGTTGTGTTCCTCGGCCAGATCACTTGCGGCGCGCAGTTTGCCTACTCGGCGACGTATTTCTTCCAGCAGGCTGGTCTGGCATCTTCGGACGCGTACAAGCTCAACCTGGGCGGCACGGCGATTGCGTTCTGCGGGACTATTGCCTCGTGGTTCTTGATGCGTCACATTGGCCGCCGTACGCTGTACCTCTCGGGTATGTCGGGCATGGCCGTGCTGCTGTTCATCATCGGTGCCCTGGCCATTGAGACTGGCAAGGAGGCGACCAAGTGGGTGCAGTCGGTGCTCTGCATCCTTTGGCTCTTGACCTTCTCGCTCACTGTCGGGCCGGTGGGCTGGGCAATTCCTGCTGAGGTGTCCTCGACCCGTCTGCGCTCGAAGTCGGTTGTGCTGGCCAGGAATGGATATTACCTGGCGCAGATCGTGGCCAACGTCATCCAGCCGTACATGATGAATCCGTTGGCGTGGAACTGGAAGGGGAAGACGGGTTTCTTCTGGTTTGCGACGGCGTTTCTCACCGTTACCTGGGCCTTCTTTCGGATGCCGGAGACTAAGGGGCGGTCGTATGAGGAGCTGGATTTGATGTTCCAGGCGAAGCTGCCGACAAGGAAGTTCAAGAAATACAAGGTTGATGCGTATGATACTGGGGACAGGCGCGTTCAGGAGGCTTAGATAGCTGCTGGATGGTGTTTGGGACTCTGGGTCATAATGTCACTGGCACGCCAGAGGTTAGAGAGAATTGGATACTTAACTAATTGGTTGTGTTTCTATGATTTGAGCAGGCTTCAGCTCCACCTTATCTTGTTTGAAGTGCTCCTTGGGGTCCGCTTTCTTTCGCGTTGTTAGAATTCTACTCATGAAGCCCTAAAATATTGATCGTTGAAAGCTCACCACCTCTGTCGGTCTGCCATTGCCCCAACGCCTGTCATCTGTTTCCAGCGACCCCAATATTTCGACCGTGGCTGGGTCCTCCTCTTCAACCTCAACACCAGCGTTAGGCTGATAAAACAACCAATCTGGGAATGCGCGGGGTTTCATTCAAATTTGTGCTGTCTCATTGCAACCAGGGCTTCAATTTTCAAAGTTCTAATTCATGTCAAGTTATGCGGTTTGGCACTTAGTGTTGGGGAAGCTGTTGTTAACACGGTCGAAACATTGGGGTTGGTTTCCAGTTGATGCCCTCTCAACAGCAACACCCGTTCACCTGTTCCCCCGAAAACCTAACTCCGAGTTCCCCTTCTCTCCCGGAATCCCCGCTCTCCCCGTCTTCTACCCTCACCCCTGTCACTCTCAAACCCGCGAGGGGATTTTGTGGAGGTGGGTCTTGCATACGAAACTCCCCGCAATACTGATCTTCTGATGCGCAATGATCTTGGCCAAATCCAGATCCAGGGTTACGGGTCAGCCACATGTGACATGCATGCAGATGGAGGATCTTCTGGGGCCGCGTGGGGACATCGGGGAGTTGATGGGGGTCGTCTATCTGTGTGGAGGTGATGATCGCTCTCATGTTATATGGGGTTGTTGCTGCTGGCTCAGGTACATGAGGATGGAGTGAGGCTTTTCTGGAAACCCTCTCCATTTCTCTCTCAGAGTAATGGGAAATCTATGGCCCAGTGTCGATGAGTGAGTGTATCAAACTGATGTTTTGGAAATGGGACTCAACCGACAGCTTTTCTGGCGGATCCGACTTAGCCGAGCTGCCGGCAATCGAGTGACCCGTTAGCGCACCAATGAGGCCATGACTCCATCTCCCATGTGGGCGAAAATCTTGGCACCTCCATCTCTTCAACCTCTCATCTCACCTCGCTCCATCGAGATTCGGCCAGAAGAATGCCTCCGAGCAATGAAACCTATCATTTTCAACGCCTACGAGTGAAATAAATGATTGATCCACAAGACCGACCTGAATCAACCGAGGAAGCCGACGAGGCATCGACATCGACGACACCACCAAGCACAACCCCTGACCCTCTCACCCCCACCAAGTTCGCGTGCAACATCTGCCCAAGATGGTTCTTCCGACCAGACCATCTGAAGCGCCACGTTCAGACACACATTCAAGAGAAACACGAGAAGTGTAGCTATTGCGACAAAACCTTCAGCAGAAAGGATGCTGCCCTCCGACATGAGCAGCTGCACACGCGTACTCCTCTTTCCGATGGGGTCGTAGATGCAGCATCGCCTGTCACTATCCGCCAGTCGTGCATAGCTTGCGCCCAGGGCCACATTCGGTGTTCAGGCGGACTCCCGTGCGAGCACTGCTCGACTAGAGGCCTGGAGTGCGCATATCGCCCCAGGAAACGGAAGCGGCTCACCTATGGCTATCTGGGGGAACGGGAGCCTGGCACCCCTGGCTTGGATTTTCAAGGCTCCCCGACTCTCTTTGCGGATGGTTCTACGGATCAACTCTACGCCGCTGTCAGCCCGAACGTCCAAATTGTTAACGGCACAAGGTCGACATGGCCGAACACGGAGCAAACACCACTAACTTTTCCTGGGGTTATTCTGCCTCCCCAGACGCGGCAGACACCCATCTCAACAAACTGGCTCCCATTTGTCCACTCTGACTTTGAGCCCGGTGACCTAGGATCTTACCACACCGACAACCCTGTGGCCATCACCGACGGGCAGCATGTCAGCCGCCTTGACCAAGCCGTTCTTGAAGCAGCTCAGGCCGAGCAGCAGAGCGCCGTCGCGGGACAGATTGAGGGGAGCACTCTCGCCGACCTCGACAACGCCTTTTTTTTTCGTCAAGACCAGGTTTCGGCCCTGATCAAGTACATGCAACACGGTCCCTTGGTCGCAGCCGGGCCTCCAAACGGCGGTGCCCACACAGACGCAGATCACGCATTAACCCCAACCAACCGTCTATACGCCGACGGCGCTGGCTTCCGGGAGAGCCAAGCGGAGCGGAGCATTTTCGAGCGTCGCGCCGCGTTTGTAGGACACAACCAGTCCCACGACGAACAACAACCCGGCTTGTCATGGACTGCCCTATTGCTCGAGAAAATCCGTCTCGACCAAACGAGGACCCCGCGGCTCGAGTTTGAAATCTCTGAGCAGATCTTCCACGAGATGCATTTGACACTGTGCCAACCATCCGGACGGCCGCTCCTCTCGCCGGAGTCGCTCGCCAACCAGAACGTCCTGCTCAGAAGAGACACACTGAACTATTTCATCCAGCTTTACTTCCAGTATTTCCACCCCGTGTATCCATTCCTCGAACGGTCGCTGCTCTCGATACCTGTCTGGGGATGGAGTCTGTGTTTGGCTACTGCCGCCATTGGTACGCGTTACTTGGGCATCCCTGAGCTGACAAGGTTTGGGGATGATCTATGTAGTGCTCTGCACGAGTTGCTGTTGAGAGAGGTTAGTTCATCCCCTGGGTAAGTCTCGGAATTGGCCTAACCTTGGACCAACAGCTCGATTTTGGCCGTACCCAGGACTCACTGCCCTACATCCAAGCACGGTCGCTTGCTGTCGTGGGATTGTGCGGGAGCCGGCAGCCTCAGCTCTTGAGATGCGGATACAGCGCGCTGTCTCTACTTTGTAATTCTTGTTTGCAGCTGCGGTTGCTTGATGAGGATGACAATATCGGTGCATACGAAGAGGGCCAAAGCCTTGAGCAGGTGTGGTTGGCTTGGCGGTTTCGGGAAACAAGAAGGAGAACGGGAATGTTTATATGGGTGAGTCCGTTCTACTCTGATTCTGGCACAAGGATGGCAGTGGCTGATTCCAGTCATATATCAGTTACTCGACAGCTGCCTAGCTTTCGCCAGCCAGCACCCCCCGAATCTCCCCTCGGGTAAAGTAAAGCTCAGATTGCCATGCCGCGAAGCTTTGTGGGAGGCTAGCACTGCAGAGACGTGGTTTAAAGCTCTTCCCGCAGGATCGACGCTCGTCAATGGCGGCGTGGGCGCTCTCCTCGCCGAGGAGTCCACGCGGTCATGCGTCTCACAAGCGGCCGACACCCTCTGGACCAATCTCACTGCATCAACAGGCACAACCCGTTTCAGCACAGTCATCATCATTCATGTCCTCCTCCGCCGCAAATGGAACGTCAGTCAATATCTGGACGAGCTAATCCCCTCTCGGAGTCCAAGTACCACTCAGACCGCCTTTCAGCTACCGCTGACAACCCCCCGAGACCGCTACCTTGGCGCGATCTCCGAATACTCCAAATGGCGCAACTACACCTGCGACTGCCTCGACGTGTTACACTGGGAAGCTCTCAGTCTCTCGGCCCGAGCGGGAGGGTTGGAAAGCCCCGTGTTTCTGCATCTACACCTCTCCCGGCTCCTCATTTTGGTCCCGACCCGGGAACTACTCGAGCACGCCCACACCCACATGATGCGGGACGACACTACAAACAACCTCCTCCCCCACAACCTGTACCAGCTACCTCGGCCGGGCCCGCGGTGGCGCCAGACCATCCTCACTTGGGCGCACCAAGACCGGTATAAAGCGCGCCTGGCTGTGATCCATGCAGGGTCAGTGTTCTGGCATGTTCGGCGCTACGCGTCATACTCGTTTATCGAGCCTTTTACGATCTTCCTCGCGGCCTTGGTGCTGTGGGCGTTTGGGGTTAATTATCTCGGGGCCCAACAGCCTGCTCAACCCCAAGAACAACAGCAACACCTCCTGAACCACCCACCAATTACCACCACCAGCAATGGCACTAACCATGCCGCAACACCACAATCGCCATCCAACCCCAACCACAACGCCTTTCCAAGTATCACCTCCTCGACCCCTCCGTTCGCAACCCCCATCAGTAACTCCTCCACCACCACCCCAACCCCACCACAAATAACCGTCGCCGCATGCCAAACCTGATGCAACTCGACCGCCCCATGGATGATGAACTAGTACAGCACTTTATCCGGTCTGGTGGTAACGACGGTGGCACCAGTGGAAGTGTCATGCACTTGTACTTGGGGTGTCCCAGACTTGTGTGCGGTGGAAGGACCCGGGCAGGTGTTAAGGGAGGCGGTGGGGGTGTTGAGAGAGATGCCGGTTGTCTGGGGGTTGGGGGGGTATGCGGGGTTGTTAGAGGGGATGTGTGTTGGGAGTGAGATGGGGGGCGATGGAGGGAGAGAAGAGGGAGGGGTGATAAGGGAGGATGGGGTGCCAGGGGCGAGGCTTACTCTGATGGGGTTGAGGGGGTTTGAACACACTCCAATCACACCACGGCCACCAGCCCATCATAGCTTCAGGGCTTAAATCAACAAAGTGACACTGCCATCTCCTCTTTCGCAAAGCCAGACCTTCCAGAACCATGGTGTGTTTCTAACAGCATACCATGCGAAACCGTCTCCACAATTCACATTCGTCAACAACGACCATCAGCTAGGCTGCTGGATTCCGAGGCTGCCTCGAAGCGTACGTACTAACACCGGTCAGCCAGGACCTCTTTCGATGTGAGCGCTGTGCATGGCGCTGGTCCGCTGCAGAGTCGGGATTATTGGCAAATGAGCACGCCACAAGCGGCGGCTTCTAGACGTTCGATACAGGAGTTGTCAACGGAATCAAGGCAGGAACCTGCAGGATTACCACAGCACAACACCACCAAGTGCCAGGGGCACCGACATTGTGCGACATGTCACGCCACACTTCCGCACACAGCTTGGTCCCAGGGGTCTTGAAGAAATGCATTAGTGCAGTGCCAGAGCAACGAGACCAAGACTAGAATGCCAGAGTCTGGCCCTGAAGTGGCGTTCTAGGGGGCAGAACCAGCAAGAAAGCTCGATGAGAAATTTATTCGAAAGCTGGGACTGGGGACGGGGGGGACTGTGACCAGCCTTTGAGCTCAGCAGTCAAGCAGAGCATTTTAAACAGCACATAACAGAAGTTATGGGTTCTTCTGCTTCATTCTTGTATTCTCTTCACAGAAGCAACGGGAGCGTGATTCAGTGGTGGATTTCCAACGGCCGGCCAGAGCCAGCACGACGAGGTGCTACCCTGAACTGGAGTGACAGGGTCAAGATCTCCTGATCCCCTGCCCTGGCTTCCAGGAGAAACCAGGTCCAGGCCGCTGATGGAAGCCGAGTTGGGATCTCGCTTGCGAGGACGCGATGTCACCCCCGGACTGCACCATGCACAAATGCGGGCCGAGGCACCGGTGCGAGGACTTCCGCTGCATTTTTGGGTAGGTCTGGGTCAGTGGCACCAACCAAGCAGATGAAATTGAGCAACAAAGCTGCGGGGGAAAGATATGAGACAGGGGACAACGGCCAATGGTGTCCTGTTCCACGCCACCAAGAGGGTTGCAGGCAAGAAAATTCGCCACGACAAGCTTTCAGACCCATGGCGTTCATAGACGTTAGAGCGCTTTTGGAAGTCTCCTTGCCTCGGAGGGAGCTGCGGACCAAAAGGTTCCAACGACAAAATCAGGGAGATCATGATAAACTCTATCATCTCCACTGGAGTTGAGATGTGGGTTGTCACTCTTTTTCCTTAGAGATCTTTCTCAGAGATGAAGATGGAGCGATAGCGGATAGGGTCTTGAGCCGGCTCCTTATCCCGCAATTCTCAACCTCCACATCCTCGCTACCTTGACCTTGGTTGGCTGGCGGTTGTAATACACCATGCCCAGTCCACTGGGCTTGAACCAGCTTCACGAGCGGGACGCCGCCGAAGCAAAAGTGCCTGATACAAACCTTGGGCCGTACCTAAATCGTGTTATCTGGACGTTAGCAGCACTCTCAGGCCTATTCCTAGGTCTGCGCCTGTACTACAAAATCTTCCGCCGCCGGCAACTGTGGTGGGACGATTACGTTCTGGTAGCCAGCTGGGTACATCTTCCGCAACATCACATCCCCTTATTCAGACGGCTGACCCCTCAAGGTCTCCCTCACCGTCTCCATCTCACTGCAGACGGCTGCAACCAACCACGGTCTCGGCAGAAACTATGCCTACCTCGACGAACAACAGATTACGGACGTCGCCATCTTCTCCATCTCGGCCGGCTTCTGCACCATCCTCGCAACATGCTGGAGCAAGACCTCATTTGCCATCTCTTTGCTCCGCATCTCGACCGGCTGGGTGCGCACTTGCGTGTGGGTCATCATCATCAGCGTCAACCTAGTCCTGGCCGCCAACGGTACAATCCAGTGGGTGCAATGCTGGCCTGTCCGTAAACTCTGGTATTGGGAGATGGAGGGCTCGTGTCTCCCACCGATGGTTGTTCAGAACTTCAACGTTTTCGTTGCAGGTAAGAACAAAATCCAACTCCTACTGGGACCAAGACTTGTCTGATTTCCATCCGCGCAAAGCCTTCTCAGGCTTTATGGACATTGTCCTTGCCCTCCTCCCCTGGAAGATTATCTGGACCGTCGCCATCAACAAGAGAGAGAAACTCGGCGCACTAATTGCCATGAGCGCGGGGGTCATGTTCGTCAGCCCTTGCACCAATCCCGTCTCACACCCGTCTAACCCAAGCCCCCCAAACAGTTCTGGCGTCATGGCCTTCCTCAAGATCATGACCCTCTACGTAATTGGCAACCCCAACGTAAGCCCCATCCCTGCCCCATCACCCTCCTCACTAACACCACTGACCCCCACCCCAGCAACAACAGTAGACCTAATGATCTTCGGCACCGCCGAGCCCGCCACCATAATAATGGCCGCCTCAATGCCCATCCTCCGCACCCTTATCAGTCGCAAACCAACCGAACCCAAGCCCGTCCAGTTCATCGACCTGGACCGGCGCACCACCAGGTCTACAGCCAGCAAGCGGAACCTGGCGACGGGATCGCCGGCGCCGGATCCGCTGGTAGTATCAAAACGCAAGTGCATGAGCATTACTATGAGAGGAGTAGTGGGGAGCACGGGCATGAGGGGAAGTACGGGTTGGAGGTTGGGGGTTGAGGAGTGGGGAGGGTGAGGAGGGTGGGAGTCATTCCTCGGGAGCGGGAGGGGGAGGGGGTATGGGCGGTGAGGGGTAATCATGGTTCTTTTGGCAGTTTTGTGTTAAAATTGGGGAAGAGTGAAAAAAGAGTGTTTAAGTAAGTTTCTTGGGTTTCTGCCTGGGTGTTTGGTGGCTTGAACTGCTGGATTTTGCTTGGTTGATTCTTGATATTTGTTACAACGTTAGTTAGTTACCCCTTTATGAATACGAACTGTTTAAAATGTGCGTACACTGTCTGACCTGAGGTGCAGCCATGACTGCCGTGCATGAGAAAAGGTGCAAACAACGGGTGGCTATTTAAGTGAAACTGAGAATCCGGACAAGGAAGACTTTCGTGCAGTGATTATGTTCTACATATTTGTATTGAAAGCTGAATCCAGATGGAACTTGAGAACGAACGGAACTTTAATGTTGTGAGGTGTTTCATGTCATGTTAGTTTAAGTCGACATCGTGTAGACGTGGACAACCACGCAAGAAAGTGCTGGAATATCTACGCCAGAGTCCAGTCCGGGCAGGACGACGCAACAAGGGGGGTTTATTACCGGGGAAGTAGTCACGTGGCCTAGGGCCTCGGGGACGGCTGCTTCAGCTGCAATGTCCGCACCCCCTCATTCTTCCCCTCTTGAGAGAAGACAATATGATCCACCTGAACCACCAAGCTTGCACGTCCCTCTCAAGAGAAGAGGGTATTTGCTCTGTGTTTCCAATGTATCGCGATACCTGGTATTTCCTACAGAAAGATATTGTGACCCTGACGTTATAGTTGGTTATCTGGAATTGTTTAGTCAGAACAATGCCAGTTATAACGCTATTAGGTACATTTAGAGAGCAATAATTTGATTGTTTATGGTCAAAATCAATACCACGGGCATTTTGCTTATCAGCATTGCACCTTTCACATTCCAAGGCAATGTGAAGAAACAGGGTTGCACCCGTCAGGCTCAGGGGTAAGGTGGTGTTTCATCCGCCATGACAGGGGCCGGGACACTTTATCTTCAACTTCAGCGATTGGATCCGGACTACAGCAAGAAACTGTTGTGACTCGTACTCGTTCCCGTCAACACAACCTCCCAGCGACGATCCTACAATTTTCGAACCGAAACCGAAAGCTGGGGAAAAACGCGCCGATCGGAATGCAACCCTCCAAGGCAGTCAAGACACACAAAAGCCAAGGCACCCCGCCAATTTCGGACTGAAAGTTCAGTCTTCTGCCTCAACCTCGAGCCTCACATCCAATCTCCCAGCAAGAGTCAACGCCGTGGAACCGCCGCCAGCGTCCACCCTCAACCGTCAAAATGGCGCTCTTCAGCCTCAGCCTAGGGCAGCTGTTCGCCCTAGGCGCCGTCTTGGTAAGTCTCTAATACTCATTCCCACCGTCTCGCCATCACATCACCACGGTTGAGTTCTGACAATCCTTAGTTCACCCTCTACGTAGCCGGCCATATCCTGTACAACCTCTTCCTGCACCCCCTCCGTCACTACCCCGGCCCTCTCCTCATGCGCGCCACGCGTTGGGGCTTCTCCCTGCGGCACATGTCCGGCACGCTCCCCTTCGACATGCTCGAACTGCACAAGCAGTACGGTTCCGTCGTGCGCATCGCGCCCAACGAGCTCGCCTTTTCCGACCCGCAAGCCTGGAAGGACATCATGGGCCACCGCGGTAGTGATGGGGGGGGCGAGTTCCTCAAGTGGGACAAGTTTTACAGGCCCGTTGATGACATGCCGGTGGATATTGTGAATGCCGGAAGGGAGGAGCATGCGTTGTTGAGGAGGACCATGGCGCATGGGTTTAGTGACCGGAGTATGAGGGAGCAGCAGCCGGTGATTAAAGGGTATATTGATTTGTTGGTAAGGAGGTTGAGAGAGAATGGGAAGGGGGGGAAAGAGAAGGTGGATATGGCAGCATGGTATAATTATACAACGTTCGATGTGATTGGGGATTTGGCATTTGGGGAGAGGTAAGTTGCGCCGCGTCAGGTTGGAGACGGCGGAGGGTGCTGACAGAGGCAGTTTTGGGTGTCTCGATAGCTCGGACTATCACCCTTGGGTCAAGGCCATCTTTGAGGTTGCTCGGGCTGGGACAGTGTTCCAGACCCTGGCGCACTACCCGCTTTTTATCAAGGCTTTGCTGGCACTCCTACCTGCGAAGTTCCTGGAGGAGCGCGAGAAGCACATGCAGATGACTCTCGTCAAACTGAAACGGCGCATGGAGGCGGGCAAGGACCGCGCGGATCTGATCGAGGGGACTGCTCAAGCGTGCTGACGAATGGGTTTGTCACTTACCACGCCTCGCTCTAGGCTGATGTTAACCAAAAACAGGGACTCACGCTCGAGAAACTGCAAGCCAATAGCGCCATTCTCATTATCGGCGGATCTGAAACTACGGCCACGCTGCTCTCAGGGGTCACCTACTTCCTCCTCACAAACCCGGAAGCCATGAAGAAACTCACTGCTGAGATTCGAAGGACGTTCAAGTCGGAAGATGAGATTGACTTCGCCAGCGTCAGCGTCCTACCTTATCTCCTAGCCTGCTTGGACGAAGCGCTCCGGATGTACCCCCCTGTTCCAGCTGGGCTTCCACGTGTGGTGCCTAAGGGGGGTGCAACCATCGTTGGGAATTATGTACCCGAGGGTGTCAGTAACTTTCCTCTTGGTCTTGGTGAAGTTGAAACTGATTCCGCTCTAGAATATCGTGGCCGTCCACCAGTGGGCCATGTACCACAACGACGAGCACTTCAAAGACCCCTTCGTTTTCCACCCGGAGCGCTGGCTCGGCGACCCGGCCTTTGCAAGCGACCACAAGGAGGCCTTTCAGCCCTTCCACTTGGGCCCGCGCAACTGTCTCGGCAAGAACTTGGCGTACATTGAGATGCGGTTGGTGCTGACTCGGGTGCTGTGGAACTTTGATCTGCGAATTGCCGAAGACAGTCTGGATTGGATGAACAAGCAGAAAGTGTTCAACCTTTGGGAGAAGGGGAAGCTGAATGTGTACATCACGCCGGTTGCAAGGTAGAAAAAAAAACAAAAAAAGAGCCAGTTGTATGATGATATGCCTAGCCTGATGAGAGAGAAAAAGAAATATCAATCCATATTTTATTTGCAACCTTGGACGCATCTAGTGGCCCCCAACCATCCATATGATCTTGTTGTCTTACTGTTATGCCACCATCTCTCACATATATCCATCTTGAAGCTACCTACTATCCAGAAACAACAAATCCAGCGCACAGCAGACCAACTAGCTGGTCAAATACCCCAGCTACTCTTCCCCCTTCCGTGCTCATCAATCCTCGGCCCTTCTCCAACGCAGACAAGATTGGGCCTACCCCCTAACCCCTGATGCCCCTTAAAATTCGTGAAAGAGTGTTAATCAAAGTATTCCGCCTAATACAAATGCCCAAAATCCAGCCCCAACATTCCTGTGGGTAGTAGTTGTACTCCATTGCGTCTCTTCCGGCCAGAAACCCAATCCTGCTCCTGTACGTGCGCTCAATCCTCCTCCACCAGTCGTCCACCCCCTGATCAACCACGCCCGCCACCGAGTCCCTGAACACCAGCCTCGGGGTAAACAGCTGCCCCCCAATTGTGTTGTCACATACACCATTCCTCCCCAGATTCAAATTTCCCCCGTTACACTCCGCCGCACCTCCCCACCATCCACCAGATCGATAAGTCCCGCCGCCACTCTCCCTCACTCGTAACCATGTCCGTTTCCGTCGCACAGTCATACGCCCCATAATCCAGATTCGCAATCACCTGCCTCCCCAGCACCGTCGCCGCGAACGCCGTCGCCCACCCTCCGAAAACGCCAGCCCTCTCGGATACGCAGCCCCATCACACACCCCATGCTCCTCCCTGGCCCGGAATCCCCCTCGCCACACTATACATCACATGATGCCCCAGCTCATGCGCAAAGTGATCTGCCGACAACCACCCAACCGCCCCCCAGATCTGAATGGTATTCTGCCCCCGCGGATATCTTGACCAGTCCGACGGATACAGCACATTCAGCTTTGGCACATCCCACATCCCCACGAGCGCATCCGCCTGCCGCCAGATCCCATTAAACTCATTCCACATCCGCACCAGCCCGGGTCCATAACTATCCCTTATAATTTCATCCACCGCCATCGTCCCGCCATCCTCATCTCCATTCAAGGTATACTTCAACGGATACTCAATTCCACCCGACCTCCCAAAATGGTGCAACACTGCCTGATTTCCCGTCACAAACCTCATCACCTTGTTATCAAATGCCACCGTAATCAGCGCAATATACTGATCCCTCGGTATCTTCACTGTGGCACTGGCCCTGCCCGCCGAGTTGAGCGTCATCGACGAGTGTCCATACAGCGTGCGCGACTCGTCGTCCATCGAGTGGATGTAGATCCAGACGGTCGCGCCCGCGAAGCCTGGGAAGGCGGCGGCGCCGCTGCTGAAGTCTTCCCAGCGCACGCGGACGTTGATGCGGTAGGAGACTTTGCTGCGCGGGCCGGGCTCGGGTTGGCCTCCAATGGGAGTGGGGCGGAGGAGGACGGGGCCGGTGGCGGTGGTTGGTGGGACGGGGGTGAGGTCAGAGGAGGAGCAGCTGGTGCAGTTGAGGGGTTCGTCGTTGGGGGTGCGAGACGGTGGGGATGGTGAGGTTGTTGCGGTAGATGTTGCCGAGCCAGTTGTTCCTGGGGGACTGTTAGTTGAAGTTTGGATTGGGGAGTGGGTTGGTTTCGTACCAATATTCGTCGGCTTCGGAGAACTCGAGAGACAAAGGTTCCCGCTCTTTGCTGCCGTGGACGGCAGTCACATAGACGATGTCCTTCCCCAAGTCCTGGCCGAGTGTGCCGTTGGTCTGCGACGCCACTTCGACCGTGAGCTCATAAGAGGCCCCGGCAGTCAGGTTCTTGATGGCGATGACCTCCCTGACAGTGTCTTGACCGGCATAGACTTGTCCTTTTGCAATAATAACGGGCTCAGCGCCATCGTTCTGAGCGGGGCGGATTCCAACGGCATACGTGAGGTTCTTGCCGACGTTGTTCTTTCCGACTCGGGCGAAAGACAAGTCAAGGGGCAACTCATGGCCAGAGTTGCCTGTCTTAGCAAAGACGGGGACAGGAGCGGAAGGCCGGACAACTTGGGCTCGAATGGAAGGTTGCAAGCAGACAGGGGAGTCGAAAGCAAGCTCGGACTCGGAGCTTCGTTGGCCGGTAAAGGACCCAACTACAATGAATGAGATCAGAAGCCCAAGAAGCCCGGTAAAGGCAATAGAGCGGTTTTCGAACATGGTGAAGGACCTCCAAACGCGATGGCGTCTGTGTGCACATTCAGCATGGGAGAAAGATGGCAAAGGATCGGCGTACCTTTATGCTTCTTCTTTGCGCCGGAACTTCCAAGTTTGGACCTTCAAATATGGACCTTCAGCCCTACGTCCCCTCAAGGTCCAGACCCCGCCCTCCACCGCGCTGAGCTGGAAGCCTGCAGCCCTACGTTCCTCCCACCTCAGCTGTTGGTCAGCTCCTCCGAAGGCTTGCACGATAAGGCATTGCGCAACTCGCGGCTGCGCATTAGCTCCTCAGCACCAAACCAGTCACACCTACCCCCGCCCCTACTCTCCACCGGTCTGGACGCCTTCGTCTCAGTTCTCCCCACTTGCGCGTGACGGGCGCCCAATCATCCAGCGAGTTACACGGCCTGGAAGCGAAGCTTCGGCCGGTCACCAGCCATTATCTTTGGCGGAGTGTCCGGTTTGTGTTTGTGGGGCGTGGGCCGCGGACAGCCAACTTAGGCAACGGGATGCCTTTAACGAGAGATTGAACGCGCAGGCTGCGTGATCCTTGGGAGAGGCCTGTGTAGAAGCAGATCGTGGGCAGGGTTGACGTGGCGTTGGGCGTATCTTTGGGAAATTTTGTAATGTAGGAGAGCAAGAAAAAGACGACTACCTTGGAACCACAGGGGAGAGAAAATTTTCCAGGTGTTTTGGAGGTTGCGAAGGTAGAGGTAAAAGAGCAGCAAGATGCGTGAACAGCTCGCCAAGCTAAAAACCCAACGTAGCCCTAGAAGTGAGCATTGCTAGTCGTCCAAAACTGAACCCTTTCTGACAAAGCAGCAACCAGCGCACAACCCGCCTAATCCTTCTTACCCCTAGCCAGCTCCCCCTTCTTCTCCACCCCAAACTTCAGCGGCAACTTTATCGGGGTATACCTCTCCGGGTCCGCATTCTCAACCACATGTTCCCAGCCTTCCGGCGGATCATAGAACCCTTTCTCCCTCGTATACTCATAGATCAGCATATCCACCCCCATAATCACAGCCGCCATACACCCATCCAGCTGCTCCCCAAGCGGCCGCGACCCCTGCATGCCCTGATCCTGCATCTCGTGCATAAATTCCAGCAACGCCTTCTCCGTAGCATCCATCGCCTTCGTGCCCAACGTCCCCCTCGCCATCGGCGTCCCCGCCGTCTCCGGTTCACCCACCCCTTCGGCGGCAGCGCAACCAAACACACCGCCACCACCCCCGCCCCCTTTCCAGCCAGCGTAATGGAGGTGTCCTCCTGCGGAATGACCACCGTCATCTGCTGCCCGGCGTCGTCCTCGTCGACGTACTTGATGGTGCGCGAGAGCGGCCCCATGCTGAAAAAGGCGTGGCCCTTTTCGGGCGGGAAGTTGTCGGCCAGCCAGTGCTCGGCGCCGTTGAGCGCGGCGATGCGCATGATGGCCTGGAAGTGAGGGTCGCCGCTGGCGGCGCGCGCGCTGATGTGGTTGCGGACGGCTTGCCATGTTTCGTCGTCGCCTTGGAAGGGGTCGGGGAAGACGACTTTGCGCCCGCCTTGCTGCGCAGAGGATGGAGCGGGAGTAGTTTGGGCGGCTGAAGCGTTGGATTTGGATTTGCGACCTTTTCTGAAGAGCTTGCGAAGGAAGCCCATGGTTGGTGGGTGCTGGTTGTGAGCGGTTGTTGGTCTTCAGGGGTGGAAGGTGAGGTTGTGCTGATGAATTAGGAGTTGACTGAAGGCTTTCTCCTGGTGCTTATTTAATGACTGAGACCTGAGATCCTAGAGAAAGCGAGACGGCAAGTTGCGGACCCACGCAGCAAGCCTCGACCAATGGCCGCCGTTTATGTCGATGGGTGCCAGGCCCGGCATCATAATCCTCGCAGCACGCCGCTGGAGTCACGCTCGGTTTCGACTCGAGGAGTCAGAAATCCAAGGCCAGAAGGTCGGGCAAGCTCAAGCCCCTCGGTTTCGTCCTAACATACGTCTTCCAACTTCTGGTGACCGGTAACGCTACAACAGCTGCCCCTTCAGGTGATACGAAACGGAGGAAGAAAGAAAGAAAAGAATGGATCGATCCATCATCATAAAATTCGTGCGCAAAAAAAGGGTATCCAAAACTCGTCCAACACCATCCCAAGAAAAGAACCAAAAACCTCCCCACCAGTCCCGGCGGGCTCATATCCTCCCAAGAAGCCAATACGTCACCATCCCAACGCCCGCCACCACAAATGTATCGCCCCTGGGCATCCGGCCCCCCGACTTCTGCCTCAATCCCAGCGGAGACGAGATAGCCTGCCCCCCGCTGGACACAACCTGGCCGGTGGACGCCGAGACCTTCTTCCCCGTCATGTACTGGACGTTGTAGACCGGTTCGCCGGACAAGACAGACGGGGTGCCGATCTGCGTGGGGCACTTGGCCTGGTTGGCAGTCGGCCAGTCGAGGTTGCACACCTCGTCGTTCCCCCACTGACAAATTGGGTCAAGAATGTTGTAGAGCGCGTAGTTTTGCGCAACCCAGCTGTCAGGCTGCCCGAGGCAGCTAGCGAGGTAGTTCATGCTGTTTGGCGCGCTAAGCGGCAGCTTCCCGTCGTCGGTGTGTATCAAGTCCGCACACGCAGACGGGTGTTCGTCTTCGTACTCCATGGGGAGGGCGCCGCCCGTGGTGGGCTTCTCCATAGCGGAGTAGCCCGTGACGAGGTAGTTCCAGGCATCGTAGCTGACGTCGTAAGCGCCCTCGGACTGGTCGATGCGCAACAGGTAGACCTTGCGGCCCTCGTAGCTGAGAGAGACGCAGATGTTGGTGCAGTCGACCGAGGCGGGCCAGTAGGCGATGCGGTTGGTGTCGACCTTGCAGCCGAGCACGCCGACCGAGGAGGAGTAGCTCTCGTGGGGGGTGGCCCAGACGGTGGTGGCTGCGCGCGCGGTAGCGGCGAGGGAGAAGGTGGTGAGGAAGGCAATGGAGCAGCGCATGGTTGCGAGCTGCGGGAGTGGAAAAGAAGGAATGGAGCGGATCGTCGTGATCGCAGTCGAGACTCGGTCGAATTGAAAAAGGATCGTCAAGAAATGTTGTTGTTATATCGGTCAATGAACGGCTGGTTTTCTCAGAAATCGCAGTGAAAAGAATGACATGGCACCATGGCGGACAGAATCATAGACGCTGGCGCCAGAGGGTGGCCGAGATGCGGTGTCGCTGATGTTGGGCTGATGAGGGAAAATCGTGAGTTGGCGCGGGAAAGCACCTGAGACCGTTTAGTCTGTGCTCCACGACGCCGAGATTGGCACCGCTTAACAGAGCTTAGCGTCGGAAAGGCCAGCTGGGATCGTCAGGCACATGGAAAGAGTGAAACTGTGGGGTATCTGGAGTCGACAAAAGTTTAAATTCCAGTCCAATCATTGTCTCTTTGTCGCATTCACCCAAAACCTGCAACTTGCCATCTCGCGTCAGATTAAATCTCGGTTCTGAGCACATCGGCTGGAAACTGCGACAAAATCGAGAAAGCCTAGGAACGAAGTCTAAAATGGAATACAGTCAGCACTGAAACTTGTCCCTGGCATCCTCCTGGAGATCATGGCTGAGGGCATTTGGACAAAGCATTGCTTGACTTGCCATCACTGCCCAGAAACCAACAAGCTAGGTTCCCTCGGTACATTGCACAGACTTGGTGTGCCAGCCCTCTCTAGGGGGGCTCTGAAGGGCCTCAGACGGGAACTCGGCTGTCCGGCCGCGATTCGTGGTTATCTGCAAGATGGTCAACATTCTGCATATATGTCATGTCCACTTTGAATGGTTTTGGGCCGCAGATTGGTTTGTCCTACCCGGAACCCTCGACAGTGGGCGGCTACCCTCGAGTAGCACGTATCGATTTCAATGATCCGTTCTCCACCCGGGCCATCCACTGCAAAGTCAACTTTCTCCAGCCGCTCATTGGAGATTTCCTTGCTGCGAGACGGGCCGGGACGCCTCTTAAAAACGCCAAATCGGAGCGGTTCTTGGCTGTCAGAGAAAAAGAACTCGATTCCAGGGATGCCGTCGCGCATTTCGGCCCAGACGGTGATTTTGACGAGGTATTTTAACCTCGAGCCCTGGTTGTCTCCGAGTGTGATCGTTGATATGGGTCGTTTATCTGAGAAAGCCCGCCTGCCTGACGCTCCATGGATGGTGAGACAATCTGGGGGAATATCTGGGAGCCACAGGGCTGTGTCCTGGACTCGAAGCCCGGGGTTGTCGCGGAGAGGGCGATTTCGACTCCCGTCGGAGATGGACAAGGAAACTAGTTTCAGAGCCTGAGGTCTCAAGTCAGTCATATCTCCTAGCAAGTTGGTGGGGGAGAAGGCCTTTACATCAAAGCCTGACCTCAAGGACTCGACGGCTTCTGTTCCAGCTGAACTGAGCAGGAGCCTTCTTCGCGGAATGCCTTCATAATCTCCGACCCAGTCAGAAACAGTGTCAGGACCGGTGATGACTGACAGCCCTCGGATTCCGCGCTGGCCCTGGGCGAGACAGAAGCCCATGGCACGAAAGGATTGCTGCTGGCTGTTAACGACTAGCACCTCATTGGCGTGTCTGTACCCCAACACAAGGGATTCGCCCTGCCCTCCTTCAATTCGTATCCCAGCGATATACTGCTGGCCGAAAAGGTTGATGATTGAGACGAAAATGCCAGTTAGCTCTTCAGGAATTGAGACCATATCTTCACAAAGGATTCTCGACCCGGAGTCAAAGTTAGTGTCCAGCGACCGCAGCGACCTGCTAGCCGTAATCCAAGAGTCGTCACTGCTCTGGCCATGCTGACGAGCCTCAACCACAGCGGGCAGCGAAAATGACGGCCATTTTCGCCTCCTACTTTGGACAGTAACTCCACCACAAAGATCGCCAGTCGCCAACGTCGCGCCCTGCCGTTTAGGTAGTTTTTACGGCGTATGTCCTGGAGGAAGCAGCACATGGTTTTCCAAAATCTCCCCCCCTTGACCTGAAAAAAAAAGGGCCGTGCTTCAAAGACAAAGTCAAAGTCGAGCCCGGGGTAGAAGCGAGATCTCCGAAACAACTCGTGCAGCGGCACTGCAGCATAGACTCTTGATGCTCGCCGAAGAGACGGGAGATCTTGTGTTGGGAGGAATGTCAAGATGTGCTGAAGGATCTCGATTGGAAGCCGGTTAAAAACCTCGTCGTGGTTGATGTTGGTGTTGATTCCTCCCATCGGCGGCGGGGAAGTCTCCCGGGTCAAATCCTCCTCTTCTAGCTGCTCAAAGACCTGTCGTACTTTTGGGATGTCGAAAGGATCAAGGGACCAGCTGTTAGAACTCCGATACACGGGCGCAGGTTCTTCGCCCGGAGCAAGATCGGTCGAGTCGCTATACAGAATGGCCCCTCCGTAGTCGTGCCCCCCAATCTATGTTTCTCACAGCGATGGAAAAGGATGCAAAGAGCGCAAACAACCGGGACAAGTCCGGGGTCTGACCTGGCGAAACTGGTTCCATCAGGCACCAGCAGACCTGATGAATCGGAGCTTTGATCAAAATCTGTGGGGCTGACACGCACAGAATCGCGGAGATTCTGTGCGGGATCCGGGGCCGGAAAGGTGAGCCTCTCGTCCGAGAGCAGCTCGGACGTAGACTTAAAACACCAGATATTGTAAGCGGCCAAGTTCCTGGGAAATGAGTCGGTGACTTACAGCATAAAATTGACAGCTCCATGAGCCGGAATAGCTAGACATTTGTCGAACCGCAGGGTGCATCAAGCCACCGCTGAGTTGGTGCATATCTACCCCCTCACTTTGATCTGCGTGTCATAGCCAGGAGGACAGTTTTTTCCCCCAATCAACAACAACAACAAAAACACCTGAACAACCCTTTGAGTTCCGTCCTGGTGATGATATTTGGTGCTGAATCTATTGCTTCATTCCCTGCGCAGGGGTTCAACAACATTGATTCCCCAATCTGCGTGCCGCAGATCGCACAGTTGACTGGTTGGAACACCATTTTATTGCTGGCAGAGAAGCCTCAAAAAAGTTAGAAGACTGGAGGTGACACAAGTTTGGTTCGGAAGTCCACGATGTGGCATTGAATCCAGCAGTTAACGTTGGAGGAGAAGCAGATAGAGAAAGTTGAAGGTCGTAAACTAATGAATCATGTAGATTGAAGTTGCACCAGCATGCAAGGGCTCCTTGACTCACTGTCGCACAGTACAACCTGCCTCAGAAGTCAGGAAGCAGCAGCAGCGCCAAGCTCGACCTAGAGGGCGCCATATTTTATCCGCGGCTTTCTGGCTTTGTTGACTCCAAAAATTGTTCAACCCTGTGTTTCAAAGACCCAAAATGTTTGCAAGTTATCTCACAGTGGTTTCCAAGTCAATTCACAGTAACGCAATATCAAAGACCTGGGCTTCCCATGATTCCATTGAACTCAGAGCCTTAGGGTCACATGGAAGTTCACTGACGCGGCCACTGCCACCCGTCCACATCTCAAAACGACACAACACAGTCGCCAATCATGGCCGCATACCTGTGATAAGCCACAGTTTCCTCTCTTGTCAGACATCCCAGATCGGATTCAGACCACTAAAAAACAAGACGAACATGCTCGCGAAGTGGGGAAATGCAAATCGCAATCCTTCGCTCATCTACTTCCTCAACCACTGCAACCCTGCCAGATGCGTCGGAGCAACAAAACCCCGAATTAACTGTCAGCCGCTCGGAATCTCAGCCCTATTCCACTTTTGGTGAAGTTAACCCGAAGGAGGGCATGTGCAGGGTCGCAAGCCACACGGTTAGTTATTGGTCGTTTTCGCAGAATGGTCAAGAAACAAAATGGCAGAAGCATCACACCCCCCCGACGGTCCCATATGAGTGTTCCTCAATCCTCGCTTTTCCCATGATTTGAGACAATTGACGCTGCCGCTGCCACCCCATCAATTGGCACAAAACCAGACAGTAGCCATGATCATGATCACCCAACGAACACACCACCGCCTCCTCCTACTCCTCACCTTTGCCTGGCTCGGTAAGTCTTGCCCTCCTCGCTTTTAACTTTTCCCACCACTGAGTATTTGTACTGACCCGGCCCACAACACCACAGTCGTTCACGTCCAAGCAAAGGGCGGCGGCGGCGGCGGCAAAGGCGGTGGGCGCGGTGGCAAGTCCGGCAGCAAGTCCCTCACCAAAGTCAACTGGTCCACCGGCGGCCACTTCTTCCTGCCTGCCAGCGCCGGCGGCCGGCCGTACGATGCCAGCAAGGACAACGCCGACAACGGCGTCAAGAACGCGCTCCAGATTCGGCAGGTCCATGGCATCATCGCAGCGATCGCGTTTGTGGGCTTATTTCCCGTCGGCGCCGTTCTGAAGCGCATCCTGCCGAGGAAATGGGCGGGTCCGGTGCATTCGTTGGTTCAGTGGTTTGGGTGGGTGGTGTGGTTTGTGGCGGCAATTCTCGGGATGGTGCTGATGGGGGTGGTTGATGAGTTGGTGAGTTCTCCGTTCCCTTGATGAGAGAGTGCAGTGCTTGGAGGAGAGATGCTGACGGGGTCTACGGATGCAGTTGCGCCATCCGTCTACGCGTTACCATCTAATTATTGGTCTTGTAGTGTTTGCATTTACTATGCCTCAGCCATTCCTCGCGATTTTTTATGAGGTCCGGAGAGAAAAGAGGGTTGATGCATTACATCCATTTGTTTTTTGGGCGAGTTTTCATTACCCTGGGCTTGGTCAACGGCTTTTTGGGCCTGCATGTCTCCGATGCTTCGGGCACTGCCAAGACGGCGTACGCTGTTGTGGCAGCTGTTGTATGGGTAGGTTGGATGGGGGTTGCCAACTGGACTGAGATTAAGAAGGCCAAGGAGAGGCGGAAGGCCAAGTACGAAGCTGTGTCTCTCGAGACAAATGAAAACAAGCCGCCGCAGTTGTAGACAAATAAAGACGAGAGTTTTACTGTTTCTCTCCATGGTTTCAACAAGTGTTGTTAAGCTCAATCTGTCTGGAGATGGAGACAAGAGCTAAGGGACTCCCTCTCACTGTGACCTTCACTCCCTCTGCGACCCTACCAGCTTCTGATAGAAAATCTCAGTGTACTTGCGACGACCCTTTCGTGGTCAAAAATAAGATTCATGCAGGTGTCGCAGCAATGATGAAACCTATCTGGCCTGATGTTCCTCCGGTCACGTTTGCCTTGGTATTGGCAGGCTATGGCATGATGATTTTATGACATGCAAAGTCTTTAAAGATTTTCTGTGTTCGCATTTATGGCCAGTGCACAGAAATGTGCAACTGGGACCTGACTCAAGAGCCCAAAACCTCTTTGTCAAACTCAGCTTGGAATGGGTCAGAGCAGCAGGAAGCTTGGGGTCTTGAAAGATCCAGGTCAACCCGTAAATCAGTGCATCGACCAATTGCTAGCTTCCAGCTTCCCACTCTCTTGCAGAGAATTCAACTGGTTTTTGATTGAAGCGCTTAACCCACAGTAACCACTCCAGACCTGTCCAGTTGTGTCGCGTGGAATGCAGGCAAGCAGGGCAGAATTTGGTAATTTATTACTTGTTCATGTTGAAGTGAGAAAAGTGGGGTGGAAATTTGGGAGGGGCAGTAGATAAAAAGAACGGGCAAAAGAGGTTAACAAATTCTGGCCCGGGCCGGCCAAGTATGAGACCCGCGTTTCGAGCTGCAATGGAGAGAGACCTGCCATCCGGATTACAGTGCAGAATTTGAGGAATTTGGATGCATCTTGTCTTGGGCATAACTAACACTCATTGAACCTCTGTCAACAAAACCGCCGGGCTGTTGTGTGCCCATAATAATGTTCAGTCACAACTCTTCGAAGGCTTGACGTGGCTGTTCTAAAAAATGAGCTAGGATCTGTCGAACAAAGAGAAGACAACAATTAGAGACCCACTTCCACTCAAAGGGCACCTAGAAAGTCAGTCTTGCCACGATTTACCAGTTCGGGTTAGGGTTGGGCGTGACGATCCTCCGCGACCTAAACCTTCTTCCAACTTCAAGTGTTTCCACCTGACATCTCACCAACGAAAACCAACGCAATCCTAAAATGGACCATCCCGCACTCATCGCCCATTAGTTCTGCCAAACTGAAAATAAAACTATTTCCATGATGCCACCGCGCCCCACCTCCCCTCTTTACCCTCACCTTCTCCTAACTCTCCTTCCCCTCCCAACCCACACTCACCCCCAACCCCAACCTCCCTTCGTCATCAACACCTGGGGCGGCCCTTTACCTTCGCCACCGACGCCGCCTACCTCATCCTCCTTTCCCATACCCACCCCAGTCCAACCCCGCCCTCGACGCCCTCACAACCGGCATCTCCACCTGCGAACGCCTACAATGCGACCACACCGTCGGCTTCGGCGGGTCGCCCGACGAAGCCTGCGAAACAACCCTCGACGCAATGATTATGGATGGCAGGAACGGCGGAGAGTCGGAGGAGGTGCGAGGATTGGAGGAGGGAGGGGTGTAGGGGAATTGGAGGGTGGGGTTGTGCCAGGGGGAGGGTGTGGGCCTTATAAGCCGGTGGTACTGAACGGGTATGGGGGGGTGGGGAGGGTGGGAGGTGGGAGGAGGGGCATGATACTATTTCTATGGTGGTTATTGATGCGAAGGGGAGGATGGCGGCGGGGACGTCGACAAATGGGGCGATTTTTAAGGTTCCGGGGAGGGTTGGGGATGGGCCCATTGTGGGAAGCGGGTCGTATGTGGATGGAGAGGTGGGAGGGTGCGGCGCGACTGGGGATGGGGATATCATGATGCGGTTCTTGCCGTGTTATCAGGCGGTGGAAAATCTGAGAAGGGGAATGACGCCGACGGAGGCGGCTGAAGATGCGGTGAGGAGGATGTTGAGGAAGTTTCCTAAGATCTCGAGTGGGATTGTGGTGGTCGACAACAAGGGAAAGCATGGGGCGGCGGGCTCCAAAGTCATCAGCGTCCCGCCCTTGGAGGGTGGCGGAGTCGGCGGTATACAAACGAATGATGGCATGGACGAGCTCTAGCAATGGTATGCATGGAGTAAGTATCGATTTCACGAGTTCAAGGCAACAATCTAGGGCAACCACAGCCGTGATATTCGTATTGTCCAACTCCGAAACATACACGCACACGCCAACCCTCAACAAGGTTCCACTGCTCTGCCCTCCGATTACCGGTCCATCCCCAGAGCGAAGTTACCCAAGCCGGTACGGCTGTTTCTCTCTCACGTAGTCAACTACAAGCTCAGGATTGCTCTTAAACCGGTCAACCTGTCGCTTTAGCTCACGATAGTCCTCCTCGAGCGAGTCATACTCATCCGTCCAATCCTGCAGTGTGTAGACACTCCGCATAACGTCTGTTCTCGTTTTCTCAGGTACTTTGTTGTAGATGAAGTCCTTGTAACGGAGAAAGCGGCGACGGAGATCCGGAAGCAGCGAGTCCTCAACGAAAGGCTTTTGCATATTACTTTGAGAATCTTGCGGCTCCCATTTGAACCCATCAAAGATGTCATTTGCAAAGCCCTTATACTGAAGCAACCGGCCAGTATACCAATTATCTCTCTGAACGTAGAAGTGGTGATAGAGGTACTTCCACCCAAACACTAGAGACGAGCGTGAAATGTTCAAGCTGTTGTTGAGCATCCTCAAGAAGCCCTCAATCAGCTCTCGAGAACGCGTAGTGGCATAGTCGTCATCGGCTTTGAGACGGCAGCTGTCGCAATGTAAGGGCCTAACTAGGGGCCGGAGCTCCCAGAATCGACATCCTTGAAAGACCATCTGGTGCTGCCACACTCCGCAGCTCTCGCACCGAATAATTGACAGGCTAGCGTCGAATATTTGAGGGCTCCGAGAGATCGTCGGCGTCCGAGCTGGCCTCTGAACGAGACCGGGAAAGAACTGCTCGTACTTGTCCATTCTGCCACACCTTCGAGTGATGATCGTCGACCCACCCCGAGAATCGTGGTACATGCACTCGTTACACCGGCGCTTGTGGCGCGCTGTGCCGGCGAGATGCTTGTTCACCAACTGGGCAGCTTTTTTGCGGCTCGGCTGCTGGGTGTCCGTCCCTAGGTCCCTGAAATCTTCCGCTGCAATTCGGATCCATTTCTTCCGCTCCCTTTTCTCTTGAGCGACCCTTTGATGGATGTGGATCCGTCTTGTGTGCGGTTCCAAGGGCTCCCAGTCCGTAACGATCATTCTTTTTGCCTCGTCGCTCTCTGGTGGTGGTTTGCGGACGAACCGGCGGAGGATAGAATGAATGTTGAACAAGTGGTGCGTCAGCAGCTTCATGCAGCCGCAGCAGGCGTATTTAGCCGTTTTCCACCGGGCCCTATCCTCCCACGGCGGGTGTATCCTCGATCTGTTCTCGTCCCAAAGAGGCACGAGCCCGCCGTGCTGGGGCTGTAGTTCGAGAGCTAACAGACGCTGATTGAAATCGTGGGGAAGGGGGTTGATCAGGGCGCGCCATGATCTTGAAGTTTGCGAGAGGGTGATGAGAGAGATCGGGTCAAGACAGGGAACGATCTGTTGCAAGACCTCAGGCGGAAGGGGTATGCCATAGGGGCAAAGTGAGGCCCCGGCTGTCGTCATGATAGAGTAACCAAGGCAAACGACGCGTCTGCTGACCACCGCGGGGACTGGTTTTGTGCGCAAGCTTCTAGCTATACGGGGGTAGGCCAGATGGGGGTTTAGAAGCCACATTCACGGGAAACTTGCTTGGGTGATCTAAAATCCTAAATGCGGGGTTGCAAAAAGTTGAGTTCACGGACCAATGGCGGCCCGAATTTGATACTCTCGCAAAGAAGAGACAGGGAGAAAGGGAAGGACTGGATGAGCTGTGAGGGATGACAATCGAAGATGTTTTTGTGCAATTATCACGTACTTTAGCACGGAATAAATACGCAGAGATTTACGGAACTTCTGGAGACCTTTCGGCATGACTGACTTCCGGTTAACTTAGCACCTCGGAATGCCATTATTTTTCAACGCTTGGTTACGTTAGTTAACTACTGTAGTTAACCAACAATACGTGAATACAACAAGCTCGTCAAGTATACAAGACATGCAGATAATCTCCCACATTCGAAATTGAATCCGCTCCAGATAATCCGCTCCTTTTCATCAGCAACAAAATGCCAAAAATCCCAAAGTATCACCCATATTCAAGCTTCCTTTCCCAAACAATTCCCCGACAAATTCTTCAACTTTCGACGGCGACAGGGTTAATCAAAGCCGTTCGCTGCAAACCTCCCCCACCCACACATACCTTTCCTCCCGGCCTGCCTCCTGCCCTCTTCTAAATTCCCATCATCTGAGGTCCCAAAAGCGCCACACAACTTGGGCTGAAAAACAAAACAGTGTGGGGTTTGTGGCTCCCTCAAGAAGGGTTGCCGCACACGGCGTCTTGTCCATTTCAAAACAGATTAAAGCCGCCCTCATAATACCAAATAACTGAGTTAGATTACATGACAGGTCTTTCTGTCAGTATGGTCTGCTGCCAGGAGCAGCCGAGGCCGCGGGGCTCAATCCTTCGAGATGATGATACTCATTCGTTGTGGGCATCTCCGCTGGCGGCTCAAGAGCACACATTTGCGACAGTCCTTGCTCTTGAAGTTCGGAGCGATTCCAGCCCTGCTGCGGTGCCCCATAAGTGTACTTGTATTCGCCGTGGGACAGATGCTCCGCCTCGACGGCCTGAGCGGCAGCCGCGGCGATATATCTCCGGTTTCTGACGAAAAGCCAAGTTGCGAACGCTATTGTGGCAACAAGCATGCCTCCAAGCGCCGCGCCGATGCCCAGTCCGACGGCTGCGCCGGTAGACAGGCCCACCTGAATGGTCCCAGCTGAGGCGGAATCAGTTGACGAGCTGGTACTCGAAGCCTGATCGATTGAGGCTGTTGAACCCGTTGTTGCGTCCGGCGAATTCGTCGCGGATGTTGATGTGATGCCGAGATCGGATGCCTGATAATTTAGCTGGAACATGGGCGCCAGCATGAGCATCCCTCGGGTCACAGTTGTGGCAGCCGAGTCAGATCCAATGGTGGTGATGAGGTCAGGGAAGGTTCCTTGGCCAATGCTGGCCATCTCTGCTCCATCACACAAGGCGGTTGGAATTGTCGTGGTTGCGCCTTTGGTTACGGTGGCGATGCATGTATTGCCGTATCGATTTGTACACCGGAAGCCTCTGAAAACATGACCCAGTCAGCTTAGCTTCCAAGATTAAGCCTTGTCCCGTCACATCCCCCCCCGGCCGCTGCTCACTCACTCTGGGCAACATCCAACTGCTGTTTCCCCAGAAACCAAGCTGAACTGCATCTCCCAACCGGGCCGCTTGTCGTACTCCGCTGTACAAGCCGACGTGTAGCCCGACGGACATGCCAGCCCCGGGGAGTAGAAACCCCAGCCGTTGAAGGGTTGCTCGTTTACTCCGGCATCCCTGGTCATGGGAGGCCAACATGTCGTATGGTCTTGAATATCTCCTGTGCTGCCACCCCCGGAAACGCTTTCTAGCACGCACTGCTGGCCCCGAAAACCTTGATCGCATGATGCACATGCAAGGGCAAAAATGGTGCAGCTATCGGGCATGGTCCATGTTGTGGTTAATGGGCCCAGCTGGCTGGCGACGCGGCCAGTCCACGCCATCGTAAGGGAACTGAAGGAGACTTAAGACAAAACGGATGAGAGCGTAGTTAAAACGCGAAACTTTGGTTGGGGATGGGAGTGAGTGGAGAAATTTTCAAGACATGAAGTCGCGTTAGGCGGGGGCGCTGGCAGCGCAGATCATCCTTTTTGTGTTTTCCGCCCCCAAAGTAACACTTGCTGGGCCACAATCCTGCATCCAGCCGCAACCCTGCATTCATGATCGAAGTAAATGTAATTGGATTACAGTTCTGAGTCTGTTCCCCCAAGGGAAAGAAGGATTCAGTCCCTTGGTTTGTGGATCCAATGGAGAACCCCTGAAACACCAGAATCAGGAGACAAGCGCCGGCTGAAACTCCGCATTCGGCGCTTGTGTCGGCTCTCGGCGTTTCTTTTTTTTATGTCAAGAGCCAGCACTTCAGAATTGACCCTCTGCGCCTCCTTTGCCCTCTTGACTTCCGTTCAGATGGCACCCCAATCCAAAATGCCCATACGATGGTCAACAACAGCATAGTACGCCGTCTTGAGTGAGTCCGAAGCAATGGGAGCATTCGAACATGCAGCAACAAATGGTGTCAGAACCACCGGGTCTCCGGGCCGAAATTACGGTGGGATTTGGGCCCTATTGGGCTCAGCCCCTTGTCAAAAAACTCCTCTCCTGGAAGACTGAACAGAAGACAATCAATGAATGAACATGCCAAGGGTACTGTATCAACAACCCACCCAATAAACAAAGAATATATTGCATGACCCGAATGTAAAGATCACGAGAAATGGCTGCGGCATAGTGAGTGCAGACACTACATTGCTTACAATAGAGTGGTATAGCGTCGACGGGTGGCTCAGCTGCATCTTATAAGAATCGCAATCTCTCCTTTTAAACTTTAATAATGGCCTTCCCAGGGGTTGAGGGAAGGGATGAACTCACATGGTGCATGCCAGGTAGCCACACCAACCCCTCTACCATCCCTAAGTGCACCCTCGACTTGACTGTAATGGCAGGACAAAGCAGCATCTTACCATAACAGTAGTCGCGGAATTGTTGTACTTGATATATCTCACTCGACAGAATGAAAGAATGCATCAACTTAAAACTGGACCTATTCACTTGTGTACCGCACCTCGAACCCTATAATTAATACAACTAATTTTACTGGCTCTGCTCCAGTTTTACATCCCTTCGAATCTCCCTCCGGGCAACGTCCAACGCCATTTCCTGAATCCAAGCACTCTGAACCCCCGCATTGTTCTCGAGCGACTCGAAGCAGTGGCCGGAGGAGAAGAGGTCCCAGTGCTCGCTGAGCCAGAGGTCGTCTGGGTTGTGGGTAATGTTGATGGAGGTGGAGCGAGCGGTGGTGTGCTTGTTGCGTTTGGAGTCGAAGCTTGGGTCGTGGACGGGTGTTAAGTTCATCTTGCGTTGAAACTCGGGGGAGTACTTGTTCATGTTGCTTATGATGTCCCAGATGTCGATGTCCTAGCCGGCGTCGGACTCAAGAATCAGCACGGGTGACGCCAGAGAGGTAGGCCTGAAGAGCAACGCCGTCCTCCCGATTGAACCGAGTTTTTTTTTTTTACGAAGTAGATCTCATGGAAGCCGAGGGTGCTGTTCCCGGCATATTGCATCAACCTGGCCTGCCGATCAGTTTCACTCTCAACGTGGGTGTTGGTGGCAGGTTCCTGCACGCAGCCGGAGCCAGAGCCAAAACCCAAGGGGGGCCCAGGAGGGGGTGGTGTCTGAGGGAGTAGGGCCGGTGCCATGGCCAAAGTTCGGAACGGTCAAGGGTTATGTGTAGGCCTGACTATATCGGCCGGCAACGAAGATGGCCAAGATGATAAAGTTTGCGAGAAGAACGGAGTGGAATGAGCGAGAGGACCAAAACCTCGCTTCGAGCGGTGCCCAGGCTTTCGACAGGGTTTCACCAGAAGCGAGAGAAATTTTTTGAGATGGGTCACCATAATTCTCTAGGCGAGGAGGAGGTATGTAAGTCCCTTATATTGTCGCGGCCCGCGGAACATGCTGGCGTGCTTGAAACCAAAAGGAAGAGTTCAACGTATCAGAACCTTGGATGGCATCCCCTGAAGCAATTGAAGGCCCGAAGGCGAGTGGTGGAAGTGAGGTTTAGGAATGTGTTTCTGCAAGTCCACAAGCGCCGACAGAGCGAGTCCTCTTTGATTCATAGTCGCTCCCCGTCCCCCAGACTTGCCACCTTAACAAGAACGCATAGTTAAATTTTCGAGTTGTGGCACAAAGGTTTAAGTAAGTTTACCGGGGCTGTGAAGTGGAAAGTAAAAATACTCGTTGGAATTGCGACGGAAGACGTTCACGACACTTCTCGCAACTCCATTCATCCATTATTTTCCTTGTTTGACGATTACTCGCTGTCGTGAACAGCCTGATTAAGGAGCTGAGTTCAAATGTTCTTCAGACGAAACGAAGTAACAATAATAGATCCCAACCAGGGGAACCGCGACGAGTCACTGATCTATTATCACTATGACATTTGCGGCAAATTCTCGAACTTGGAGAACGGCTTGTTCACCAGCCTCCACGCCTGTTACACAACTTTGTTAGCCGAAAAATAGTTGTCATATGACATGACAGTAAGTCAAGTCAGCCCCGAAAAACAAAAAATGCTCTTTCTAACACCGTATGGACCACTGAGCAGCGTAACATGGCAAACAAAACCATGGAGGCCTTCGAAACGTTCATCAAGGATCGCGACCTCCTGCTCGGTGAGGACTGGTAGATTAACGAGGTGGGCAGGACCATCATTGCTGATTTGCACAGCGCACTCGCCAAATTCAAGGACTACATCACCTTGATCAGGACTATTCCTTAGGAGAAGCACCAGCTTGCGAAAGAGAAGAATCGGCTTCGGCGGAGAAGAACTGGCTTTTAGCTCAGAAGGACCGGCTGTTGGCCAAGAACCGGCATTTAACAAAGGCTCCGGGAGCTCGGGGGGAAATTCACCCGGAATCATGGGCATTTCAAAAAGGCGCTCAATAACATGACTCAAATCAGGAAAAACTCCGATAAGAACAACATTGAGAAGACGAAGGCTGCTTGAGGAGTTTGGACTTTGGAAAAAGGTCTGGTGTTCCAGGCTTCCAGGATCCAGCAAGGTTCTCGCGAATCGCGATTGCGGGTTAGTTTTCGGGAGGGTAGGGGCCAGGAGAGGTAAATTGAGGTGGAAATCAAGACATTGGATGAGACATAGTTAATAGTCAGACGAGATTAGCGCTGGGAACGGGCAATTGGTGAAATGGATCAATATCACGGGATGATGGTGGCCAAACGTATGGGGGTCCTAAGTGGTTGCGCGAGCTAGGCCAAATGATGGCCCGCAGGCGCAAGGGAAATGTCCTGCAGTGCGGTGGGGCTAAGCCCCACCATGCCAAGATGCCAAGTCTCCTATCTGCTATCTCCACGTGATCTGTCACGGTTGTGCCCGTGACAATGAAGGTTGCGGATGAAAGCTTAGGGTCTGATATGGACCGTGCACACTTGGCTTGCCAAGACATTTGGGATGTGGGGCCACCATATTTCCCCACAGCCTCCCGGCGCGTCAACCTAGGGGGGGTAGGTGTGACCATGGCAGGAACAAGCAACGGGCTCACGACATTTTCCATCATCAAAGCGCGTTTTTGTTGGAAGCGCGGAAGCAGTTTTGCGACAGTTTCTTATTCCTGATTTTGAGATACTTTTGTCGCGCACTTGTTTTGACAATTTCCTGTCGTTTAGCATGGCACCGACTGACAAAACCATCGCAAAGGAGCTTGCCGCGGTGGTGCGACAAATCTACAATGGCCCGGAGAGAGACCAGTTGACCGTCAATTACGTGCGCCAAGCCGCCGAAGAAAAGCTCAAGCTTGACGATGGCTTCTTGAAGGAGGGAAGCTGGAAATCGAAGAGCAAGCAGATTATCGTCGACACCTTGGTAAGTCCCATGCCCTGCTCTAAACTCACAAGACTGCCGCTGACCGCGCGGCTTGTAGAGCGCGCTCGAGGATGCCGATGAGGAACCTCTTGCGGAGGCCGCGCCAACTCCCAAGAGGAAAGCGAAACCCGCGCCCAAGGCGCAACCCGCCCCGAAGCCGAGGGCTGCAACTAAAAAGCGCGGAAAGAAGGCCGCTACGCCGTCCGACATCGAGTCAGAAGCAGAGGATGCTCCCGAGGAGGAGGAGGAGGAGGAGGATGCCGCCGAGCGGCCAGCGAAGAAGCGCAAGACCGCGAAGCGCTCAACAGGAAGGAAGAAGGCCGTTTGCGATAACGAAGACGGCGCGCTGTCTGATTTGAGCAACGTCGAGAGTGAGGAAGAACCGTCAAAGTCTGCTGCGAAGCGCCGGTCAAATCAGCCCACAGAGAGCGAGAGCTCGCTGTCCGACGTTCCCGACGAGACCTCAAGCAAACCCATATCAGAGAAGGAGGAGTCACCTAAACCAGTACCCAACGACGACGACAGCGACATGTCCTCCGTAATTGACGAGCCACCGAGGCGCAAGGCGCAACCCAAAGCCAAAACCGCCGCAAAAACCAAGGCTTCCCCACCAACTACAACCGTCGACGATCCGGCCAACGACTCCTCCAGCTCCCTCTCCTCCGTCCTTGACGACCCCCCAACCCCACCTAAACGCAAGTGTGGCGGCAAAGCCGCGCCCACCAAAGAATCCAAAACCAAGACCAAACCCACTACCGTGAAAGACTCCTCCCCAGACGAGATTCTCATCAAAACCCTGCAATCCCAACTCTCCAAATGCGGCGTCCGCAAAGTCTGGGCGTTTGAGTTTAAAAGGAGCGGGGCCGACACACCCAAGGCCAAGATTAAGCACCTCAAGCAGCGGCTCACAGAGCTGGGCATGACAGGCCGGTTCTCGGAGGCGAGGGCGCGGGAGATCAAGGAGATGCGCGAGCTGCAGGCGGATTTGCAGGATGTGGTACAGGGAGAGAAGAATTGGGGGATTGGGAGGGAGGAGGGGTGCGGAGGGCGGCTGCGGCGGGTGGTGGGGGAGGGGAAGAAGGGGTAAGGGAGAGAGTAGCGGTGAGGAAGGGGGAATGTGAGTGGTGGCGAGGAGGAGGAGGGGATATTGGGGTGGAGAGAGTGATGAAGAGAGCTGAAGCCGGCTTTGAGGGGGCCGACGAGGAGGAGGGCGGGCTTAGAGTTTTTGGGGGATGAGAGCGAGTCGGAGTAATAAATGTGGTGCTTGTTTCCCAACAGGTTGGACAGATTGCTATTTGTAAGAGGCAGGTATTTTGCTTTGGTAATGTAAGAGTAGCTCAGATACCCTTTGCTAGGAGGCATTTGCCTGTAAATTGTCGGAATCATTGATCCAGGCTCTGGCATGTCTGCCGGGAGTTGGGTTATTGCACCTCTGCTCTAGCTGTTCGTGGCGCTCTTAAGTGCTGCAACGAAGCCTTGACCATCACAAGTCACTTTGGCGGAGTGGTTAACGCGCTGCCCTGCTAATTAACAGTTAGCTGCTTAGGCAGTTCCCTCGGGAGCGTAGGTTCGAATCCTACAGGTGACGTTTATTTTTGATGTGCTGTCTTCCTGACAGCATCAGTCCCTTTTGCTTACGATGGCCACGGGAGCGCCACCAAATTGGTGTTGGTCAGGGAGTTGATGGTGTTGTTGGCCCATGTGTGGAAGTCAAGGCGCTGGGCGAGGCAGTTCAACGGTGGCTTCAGTTTCTGGCATTCATCCTCTGAGCGATTAAGCTAAAGACAGCAACGGAACCCAGGAATAAGATGGCATTGTAAAACTGCGAACGGATGTGAGTTTGGCCATTGGAATTGGATAGGGAGGGCGCAACGTACTGCTCTCCTCGAGACATCTCGTTCTTCACCGTCTGTTCTTGCCTCGATGAAGAGCCGCCGCAGGTTGGGGAAATTAGCCTGCTCTATGTTAGTTCAAGCAAATTTAGAACCGAAAATGGACATACCATGCTTCGGTCACCTGCGATTGGCAGTCGGGTCTTTTCCACGACCAATTTTACCGCTTTCTGAAGTTGGAAGAAAGCCCAGAGTTTCGGCTCTTGATCGTTTTGGACCCTGGTTCAGGATCAGGACGGGAAAATGAGGCGCAGGGTCCACTAAAAGACCCCACCACCTGTGGCTGGAGCTCTGTGCCAAGCCACGGGGGGTCAGGGGTGACGAACAGCCCAGAACGTCGGCGGACAGATGGCGGCTCCTGCCTCGAGCCCAGAACACTGAACCAAGACCATCTGTGATATCGTCTCGGCGCCGCGCTCTGCTCTGCGCAACACGACAAGCCGCCGCCGACGACTGATACCTCTCGACTTTTCATTTGCCTTTACGACCAGCACGGATTGAACAACTGGCCACCTCCTAAGCCTGGCCATTCCACCACCCCTCCAGCCTCAGGCTCCATCGACCCTCGACACCACCTCGCCCTTCCACGGCGCCTGAGACGACACTTTCACAATGGCGCAAGCAGTAAACCGCATCCGCGGCGCTTTTGCGCCCCCGCGCAAGGGCGAGACCTTTGAGCTGCGCGCAGGCTTGGTATCGCAATATGCTCACGAGCGCAAGGAAGCCATCCAGAAGACCATCATGGCCATGACCCTAGGCAAGGATGTGTCGGCTCTGTTTCCAGATGTTCTCAAGAACATTGCGACGGGGGATTTGGACCAGAAGAAGCTGGTCTATCTGTATCTTATGTGAGGACTCCTCGATTACGGCCGCATGGACGGCGACTGACAACCGCAGGAACTACGCCAAATCCCATCCCGACCTTTGCATTCTCGCCGTCAACACCTTTGTTCAAGACTCCGAAGACCCGAACCCGCTTATTCGGGCCCTCGCGATCCGGACGATGGGTTGTGTCCGCGTTGACAAAATGGTGGACTACATGGAGGAACCACTGAGGAAAACACTCCGGGACGAATCGCCCTACGTCCGCAAGACTGCTGCCATCTGCGTCGCCAAGCTGTTCGACCTCAACCCCACCATGTGCATTGAAAACGGCTTCCTCGAGACCCTTCAGGAGTTGATCGGCGACCCGAACCCCATGGTCGTGGCCAACTCAGTCCAGGCCTTGTCCGAAATAACCGAGACGGCACCTGAGACAAAAGCCCTCGTCATCACACCTAACACACTCAAGAAGCTGCTCATGGCTCTCAACGAGTGCACGGAGTGGGGGCGGGTGACAATTCTGAGCACCCTGGCCGACTACCCACCTTCAGATGTCAAGGAGTCGGAGCATATCTGCGAGAGAGTCGCCCCGCAATTCCAGCATGTCAACCCCAGCGTCGTTCTGGCTGCTGTTAAGGTCGTTTTTATCCACATGAAGCTCGTCAACCCCGAGCTGGTCAGGCAATATCTGAAAAAGATGGCGCCTCCATTAGGTACGCTCGACACTCGCCTCCCATAGCACATGCGCTAACTTCTGCAGTCACCCTTGTTTCCTCTGCTCCTGAAGTGCAATATGTCGCTCTCAGAAATATCGACCTGCTCCTGCAGGCGAAGCCCGACATTCTGAGCAAGGAGCTCAGGGTGTTCTTCTGCAAATACAACGACCCGCCCTACGTCAAGCTGCAGAAGCTCGAGATCATGGTCAGGATAGCAAACGACAAGAATTTCGACCAGCTGCTGTCAGAGCTGAAGGAGTACGCTCTGGAAGTCGACATGGACTTCGTCAAGCGCGCCGTCAAGGCCATCGGCCAGGTGGCTATCAAGATCGAGGCTGCCAGCGAGAAGTGCGTCAACGCCCTCCTCGACTTGATCGCCACCAAGGTCAATTACGTTGTCCAGGAGGTTATCGTGGTCATCAAGGACATCCTCCGGAAGTACCCCGGGTACGAGGGCGTCATTCCCACGCTCTGCAAGTACATAGACGAGCTGGATGACCCGAACGCACGCGGGTCGCTCATCTGGATTGTGGGCGAGTATGCGGAAAAGATCAACAACGCCGACCAAATATTGTCCGGCTTCGTTGATGTGTTTGCGGAGGAGTTCACCCAGGTATGTCGCCCTTGAAGTTAATAATAGTGCTGAACTGACCTTCAGCAGACCCAACTACAAATCCTCACCGCCGTCGTCAAACTCTTCCTCAAGAAGCCCAGCAACAACCAAGGCCTCGTCCAAAAGGTCCTCCAGCTCGCCACAGCCGACAGCGACAACCCCGACATCCGCGATCGCGCCTACATCTATTGGCGCCTCCTCTCCGGCGACCTGGACGTAGCCAAGGTCCGTCCCCTTTCCACTCTTCACCCCCTTTTCTCTAACCCCCACGATAGAACATAATCCTTGCCCAAAAACCCGCCATCACCACCACCGTCACCAGCCTCCCCGCGCCCCTTCTTGAACAACTCCTCGCCGAACTCTCCACCCTCGCCTCGGTCTACCACAAGCCCCCCGAGTCGTTCGTCGGCAAGGGCCGCTTCGGCGCGGAGGCCATCCAGCGCGCCGCCATCCAGGAACAAAGGCAGAACGCGGCCGAGAACCCCATTGCCGCGTCGGTTGCGGCTGCCGCCGCTGCGAATGGAACGGCCGGTAGTGCGGGCGGGGCTGGTGCGCAGCAGGGGAATATTGAGAATTTGTTGGACATTGATTTTGATGGCGCGGCGCCGGCAAGCGCGGAAGCGAATCCCACGGGGACCGGGACGCCAGATAGGGTGGCAAGTCCTGGGAGTGGGAGTGTTGGGGTTGGGATCGCCGCCGCCGCAGCAGAGTGGGGGGATGGCGGATATTATGGGGTTGTTTGATGCGCCTCCGCCGGCGGCCGCTGCTGCTGGTTCAGGAGCAGGGTTTGGGGGTGCTGCCGCTGGTGGTGGTGGGGGTTTAAACGATTTGATGGGTGGGTTCGCGGAGATGGATATGAGTGGCACGAGTGCGCCGCCGCCGCCGGGGCAGCAGTTGGGGCATGGGAATGGGAATGGGAATGGTGGGCAGCAGCCGAAGGGGGGGAGTGAGGACTTGCTGGGGCTGTTTTGAGATAGGGGTAGTGCTATAGCGATGAGAGAGGGAATGAGAAGATCATTTATGTTGCGGTATTTTGCCCCAAATTTGTTGATCTTTTGAGACTGGTAATCAGATGTCGTTTCCTGGTCGCAGTCTCTCCAGTCACCCCCTTTCACCACCGCCCTTGCGACCACCCAAGACAACCGCAGAAAGCCTCGGGACATGACCTCAGACTAGCGGAAGCTGATTCGTCAAAACCTCAAAAGAGTGGGACTAAGTCAACCATTCGCGTCTGTCATTTGCCAGACGCACTTCATCTCTTCGACTGGAAGTTGTGAGCAACTCCAAGTCTCCAACTCACCAAGCATAGAAGTTCTGTCTCACTTCCGGAAGCTTTGCTCTATGTTTTGAGGAGTGAGTATCATCCATCTATACCTTGAACCATCTTTCTCGTGGTCTGACACACGACGCAGCCATAAACCTTCGAGAGGACACTGTACGAATATCCGTGAAGACCAACCCCAAGATGGAATCATCAACCAAATGGCGAATATCAAAAGCCTGCGAAGAATGCCGCGCAAAGAAAATTCGCTGCGACGGCGGCGATCCCTGCCGTCGCTGCACGATGCGGGCAATTGATTGCGTCTACCGGACCAAGGCTCGCAACCGAGCGAGAAAAGGCTCGCCAGCCCCTGTATTATCCCAGGAACACCACGACGAGCCAGGCCGTCCCGCCGAAGAGGATGACCATGGCCCTCGGGGCCTCCAAAATCACAGCGTGGCAGCAACACACAGAGCATCACCATCCGTGTTGCTGCAGTTGTACTACGGCCCGTCATCCAACTTCTCCGTCATGAACTTTATATATCACCAGCTTGAGGGCACAAGGCCTGGGTCCGGGCAGCAGAAGGAGGTTGAGGAGATGGGGCCCGGCCTGGACCGCTTCAACCTCCGGAGGCTCTACTTTGGCGACCTGGCTGACAGCGCCGAGTCATGGCGTGTGCCGAATGACACGGCGGCTATGCTGGTGGATCGAGACTTGGCCAGCCGTCTCCTGGAGCGGTACCTCGCGACCTTTTGGCATCTCATGCCCATCTGGTCTAAGGACGAGTACCGCGGCCAGCTTGCACGGCTCTATGTGCCGGCCGAGATGTTCTCGTCCGAAAACCCCGACACCATGATCGTTCTTCTGGCCATGGCGTTGGGTGGTTCGATGCTCGAGGAGGAGGCGGTAGCACAGTTCTTGTTTCAGAAAGTGAAGCGGTGGTCGGCGAGACATGACGAGATGGTCAACGTTCAGGCTGTGCAGATGGCTCTGCTTATGATAAGTCTCGTTCCTGATTGCTTGTACCGATCCATGGCTGACATCCGTCCACTCGCATTTTCATGCCGAGAGGGCAAGGCCTAACTCGGCCTTCCTGATGACGGGCATGGCGGTCCGGAAAGCTGTTGGTGCCGGCCTCCACAAAGACATCTCAGGGACTGCGCAGACTTGCGAAGACATCCGTCAGCGGAGGATAACCATATGGAGCGTCTTTTTCTGGGAAACGTAAGAGCTCCACTCCTCAGAAGGCCATCTTAAAGTTCGTCTCAGCTAACAACAACTAACTGCTCTCCCAGATGGCTCTGCTTCAGTCTCGGCCGTCCCAGCTCGTTCCCCGAGTCAGAGATGAGAGTGCCGCTTCCCGCCGAGCAGAAGCTTCTCCAGTCACTAGTGGCGCTGGCCCGGCTCATGTCAAAATGTGCCACGCTCATCTATAAGCAGCGTCACAAATCTCTTGCGCCCGTCTGGAACGCGGCTAATGAGATCCGTCGAGAGCTTCTACAGTTTGCGGAACAGCAGCGCAAGGATCTAAACTTCGGCTTGATCGGTGATCCGAGCACCGGCGAGCTTGGGGTTTGCCAGACGATGATGTCTACTAGTAAGACCAACCGGGTATTGCATGTCAGCAAAGTCAAATTCGGCTAACCAGTGTTCTGCAGTGTACCACCACACACTGGTCCTGACGTTTCGTCCATTCCTGGTTCTACGAGCCAAGCTGCGTCAGGAGGGAATGTCTTCCGGCACTGCCACTGATACCAGTAACGGAACTAGTCCGCCGTCACCGCCTGCGTGGCTGGACACGGCATGCGGGTACTGTCTGGAAGCGACAAGGCACTGCATCGCCTTCCTTGCTCAGGCCTGCGAGCAGAACCTGCTTTGCCGTGTAGGGAGCCCCTGGATTACATGTCACTGCGGTGCTCACTGCTGACCAACTGTCCAGGAGATCAAATACCACACCTTCTTCGTCGAGGGCGCGTCCCACGTCCTTGCACTGGACCTACTCCAAGACAAGGTCGCCGGCCGCGCAAACCTGCCCTGGATCCAAACCGCCATTCGCACCCTACGGATGCTACGGCCCAGATCTGACATGAGCCCGCTCCACGCGGTGGACCTGGCCAACAATCTGGAACGCATGGCTTGTTTTGTATATCCGGATTTCCGGGCCACTGCTGGCGATCCCCATTTAGGGGTTAACCCTGCTGCAGCTGACGCCGCAGATGGTCTTAGGGCAGACCCTTTGCAACCTGCAGCCAACCCATCTTCCTCGATGCTCTTCGGCCTCGGCGCCTCGGCGTCGACCATATCGACCCCGACCGGCTTCAGCTCGGAGGGCGTCGAGCAGCACGGAGATATGTTGTCCGCAGATGGCGGGTGGGACTTTGACTTTGCAACCGCAGACATGGAGGCTTTCTTGTCTATTGATCCCAACTTGGCTTCCTACCAGCTTCCCACCTACCCGAGCTGTTGATGTCAATACGACGACGGGGAGCTAAGATTTCGGAGCAAACCAACCCTGCAACAACTGCCGGGCCCCAGCAGCGAATGGTTTAGTCATTGACAGATAATAGAACTGCCGGAAATACGGATATACGTCAGCAGGTCCAAGGACCACCAGCTCTGCACTTCCCGGATATACCGTAGATTCTGCTGTATATAAACGATGGAGAAGTCCAAAGTGTTTCAACATGAAAGCACCTGATCCTCGCTTTCTTATCTTGTTCCAACCCGAGATTACCTCAGGATGTCGTGGTCCACAGAACCTGTTGCCGACATACAACCTGTATTCGACGCTTCTGCCAGCGAGACCGACGTCGAGGTCATCCAAGCCTTCGCGGGCGTA
Source organism: Collariella sp. IMI 366227 (assembly GCA_027946355.1). Taxonomy (NCBI): domain Eukaryota; kingdom Fungi; phylum Ascomycota; class Sordariomycetes; order Sordariales; family Chaetomiaceae; genus Collariella; species Collariella sp. IMI 366227. Next base: position 371,205 of record JAPEUS010000014.1, read on the forward strand.
GAGAGACACAAAGACGACGACGTTCAAAAGAGACTGACCCTCACTTTCAAGAACATCACTGTCAATGTGACGGCCCCAGGTGAGGCGCTGGGGGAGACCCTATGGTCGTGGGCCAACCCGAGCCAGCTGCTGAGCCCCTTCCGCAAGGGAGGGCAGACGAAGAGGGTATGTCTTTGCATTTTGTAATTACGGAGGTGTTTAGACCAGGAGCTGACAAGACATCAGGCCATTCTCCACGAGGTCAGCGGCCAGGTAAAGCCTGGTGAAATGGTAAGTGAAGGCAAAGCCAAGCCTGATGCCGTCGGTTTTCGGTTGTTGACACCTGATTCCAGCTCCTCGTTCTCGGCCGGCCAGGGGCCGGGTGTACGTCACTACTCCGGGTGCTATCTAACCAACGCGAGTCGTTCGACGAAGTTGAGGGTGAAGTGCGGTTCGGCAATATGGGCTGGAGACAGGCAAAGCGGTACCGCCAGCAGATCACGTTCAACTCCGAGGGTACGTACACCCGTATGACACGGCGTTTCGGTTCCGCATCGAAAGAAGGACGACTAACGTAATCTCAGATGACATCCATTTCCCCACCTTGACTGTCAACCAGACAATCAAGTTCGCCTTGCGGAACAAGGTGCCGCGGGAGAGGGAACAGCATCTCGAGGAAAAGCAACAGTACGTGCAGCACACAAAGCACAACATCCTCGGCTCCCTTGGCATTGGGCACACGACCAAGACCAAGATCGGCAACGAATTTATCCGCGGCGTGTCTGGCGGCGAGAGGAAACGTGTATCACTCGCCGAGATGATGGCTGGCCATGTGAGCACTTCCCACAAAGACCTGCCCCTGACCACCAGCTAAATTACTCCAGGGTCCAATGCAATTCTGGGACCAGCCAACGCGGGGTCTTGACTCGAAGACGGCTCTTAGCTTTGCTGACACCTTGCGTGCCGAAGCCGATCAAAACGGCAAGACCATCGTGGCAACCATGTACCAGGCGGGCAACGGCATCTACCACCAGTTCGACAAGGTTCTTGTTCTCGCTGACGGCTGTGTTATCTACTACGGCTCTGGGAGCAATGCCCAGCAGTACTTTGAATCTCTTGGTTTTGTCTGCCCCAAGGGAGCCAACATTGCCGACTTCCTTACGTCGGTCACGGTCACTACCGAGCGGGTCATTGCTCCTGGTGCTGAAGGCAAAGTACCCAACACCCCTAAGGAGTTTGAGAGGGCGTATCAGAACAGTTCCATCTGTCGGCAAATGCGGGAGATTGAGCAGCCGGTCGATGCGCTTGCCGCCGAGGTCGACGGTCTCGAGGCGGCAGTTCGGCGGGAGAAGAAGGAGAGGCGTGTGAGTGGCAAGAGAAGCGTCTATACCGTCGGTCTCCGAGATCAGATTGTCAACTGCACCATTAGGTAACCCCTCCCCTTCTTGAGCTCCATGTTGCCCAGACTAACAACCTATCCTCAACAGACAATTCCAAATCATCACAAGCGACCGCCTCTCCCTCGCCGTCAAGATCATCTCCGCCACCATCCAAGCCCTCGTCTGCGGCAGCCTCTTCTACGACCTCCCTAAGACCAGCGAATCCATCTTCCTCCGCCCCGGCGTCCTCTTCTTTCCCGTGCTCTACTTCCTCATGGAAGCCATGTCCGAAACCACCGCCTCCTTCATGGGCCGCCCCATCCTCACCCGCCAAAAGCGCTTTGGCTTCTACCGCCCCACCGCCTTCTGCGTCGCCAATGCCCTCACCGACATTCCTGTCGTCATGCTCCAGGTCACCATTTTCTCGATCATCCTCTACTTCATGGCTGCCCTGCAAATGGATGCGGGCAAGTTCTTCACGTTTTGGATTGTCGTCAACGTGAACAACCTGGCCTTCCTCCAGCTGTTCCGCATGGTGGGCGCTCTGTGCCGCCGCTTTGGGACGGCCTCGCAACTGACCGGCCTTTTGTCAACTGTCTTTTTCGTCTACGGTGGCTACCTCATTCCCTTTCAGAGCATGCACCCCTGGTTTCGCTGGATCTTCTACCTCAACCCGGGTGCGTACGCCTTTGAGTCGTTGATGGCGAACGAATTTATGGGGCTTGAGCTGGACTGTGTCGCGCCGCAGTACGTGCCATTCGGGTCCCAGTACGAGACCGCGGACTTGGGTATTCACCGTGGCTGCACAGTGTTGGGGAGTGATAACTTGACTGGTGTGATTGATGGGCATGCCTACATCTCGCAGCAGTACTCCTATGCAACGGGGCATATCTGGCGCGGGCTTGGAGTGCTGGTTGGGTTCTGGATTGCGTTTATTGCTGTGACCGCGTTGGCGTTTGAGCTGCGCAGTGGGGATGGGGGGTCGTCGGTTTTGCTTTACAAGCGGAGTTTAAGAAACAAAAAGGCTGGACGGGATGTTGAGGCTGCGCAGGGGGAGAAGCAGAAGATGGCGGCGTCATTTTTGGGGGTTTCTCAATCTCAGAAGGTCAAGCAGTCTACCTTCTGCTGGCATGACCTGGATTATTTCGTCAAGTATCAGGGCCAGCAGAAGCAACTGCTTGACAAGGTGTTTGGATACGTCAGGCCGGGAAATCTGGTGGCACTAATGGGTTGTTCTGGTGCAGGAAAGACGACGTGAGTACCCCCTCTGCTAACACCTAGGACCGTGCTGACAACCTCCCTGTTTGCTCGATGTCCTCGCTCAAAGAAAAGACTTTGGCGAGATCCGCGGATCCATCCTGATCGACGGCAAACCCCAGGGCATCAGCTTCCAGAGGATGACTGGTTACTGTGAGCAGATGGATGTCCACGAGGCCACCTCGACAGTCAGGGAGGCACTTGTTTTCTCGGCTCTCCTGCGCCAACCAAGCACCGTTCCCGAGGTGGAGAAAATTGCCTATGTTGAGCATATTGTTGACTTGTTAGAATTGCGGGACATCTGTGATGCTCTGATAGGAGGTGCGTATCTCTCCAAAGAGTACTAGAGAGGGGTGCTAACAAGATCTGTACCAGTTCCTGGGGCCGGTCTTACCATCGAACAGCGGAAGCGTGTGACGCTAGGTGTCGAGCTCGTGGCCAAGCCCACTCTGCTCTTCCTGGACGAGCCGACCTCGGGTCTTGATGGGCAGTCTGCGTACAACATTCTGCGCTTCCTACGACGCCTCGTGGATGGTGGCCAGGCTGTTCTCGTAAGGACTCTCGTTCTCAAGTAACATCTCTCCCGATTTCGCCTTTAACCTGCGTTTACACTAGTGTACGATTCATCAGCCCTCGGCAGTTCTCTTCGAAGGGTTTGATGCTCTTCTTCTCCTGGCCAAGGGCGGCCGGATGGCATACTTTGGGGAAAGTGAGTACCGGAACCTCAGCATGCTTCATGTTCCTCAGCTTACTGACCTTCCACAGCTGGCGAGGACTCCTCCACGGTTCTTGACTACTTCGCACGCAATGGCGCGCCATGCCCTGAAGACACCAACCCAGCCGAACATGTTGTGGAGGTTATTCAAGGAAACAGCGAGGTGCAAATCGACTGGGTTGACGTGTGGAACCAGTCCTTTGAACGCCAGCAAGAGCTCGATACCCTCATGTCCCTGAAGCAACAGGGAGGCGCCTCTGAGGGTGAGAAGGAAGACAGCGCAGAGTTCGCATCGTCAAAGTGGTTCCAGTTTAAGATGGTTCTGCACCGGCTGATGATACAGCTGTGGAGGTCACCTGTGAGTGTTTTATCTGCAGGGAAGGCTGTCCCACAACAGCCCGACTGACTCGATCGCAGGATTATGTGTGGAACAAGATCAACTTGCATATCTTCGCAGCTCTTTTCAGCGGCTTTACCTTCTGGAAGATCGGGAACGGTTCCTTCGAACTCCAGTTGCGTGTCTTTGCAGTGTTCAACTTCATCTTTGTGGCACCTGGATGCATCAACCAGATGCAGCCGTTCTTCCTGCATAACCGAGATCTTTTTGAAACTCGGGAAAAGAAGGTGAGTACTGCTGAGTCCACCTGGCGATTATCAGATTGACCTGACCAGAACAGTCCAAAACATACCACTGGATTGCCTTTATCGGCGCCCAAATCGTGTCCGAGATTCCCTACCTAATTATCTGCGCGACCCTCTACTTCTGTTGCTGGTACTTCACCGCCGGATTTCCGGTCGACGCCAAAATCTCAGGTCACATCTATCTGCAGATGATCTGTACGCCCCCAGCCCCTCCCCCTCACAGCCCCTTACTAACCCACACAACACCAGTCTACGAATTCCTCTACACCTCTATGGGCCAAGCCATTGCCGCCTACGCGCCCAACGAGTACTTCGCCGCCATCTCTAACCCGCTTCTCATCGGTTGCGGCCTGATCTCCTTCTGCGGCGTCGTCGTGCCCTACACCGCCATGCAGCCCTTCTGGAAGTACTGGCTCTACTACCTCGACCCGTTCCACTACCTCGTCGGCGGCCTGCTGAATCCCATTGTCTGGGACGTACAGGTCCAATGCAAGCCCGAGGAGTTCACCTCGTTCGACCCTCCCGCGGGTCAGACATGCGCCGCGTACATGGCAGATTTTCTAGGGTCGAATGCGGGGTATATTGAGAATGGGGAGGCAATGGCGGGGTGCAGGTATTGTCCGTATGAGACGGGGGCGGATTATGCAAAGATGTTTAATCTGAATGAGAAGTACTATGGTTGGAGAGATGTAAGTGGCTCTGGGGGTGGGTTGAGGTTTGGTTCGGTTTGCTGACTTGGGTTGCGTACCAGACTGGGATTACTGCGCTCTTTTGCATCTCGTCGTATGCCCTTGTGGTGTTGATGATGAAGTTGAGGAGTAAGAAGACGAAGACCGCGAGATCGGAGTAGGCCCTAGAGGTCTGTTCTGTGGACCAGGCGATTTGTCGCTTCAAATTGTTCACAAGCACAGGAGTGTATGCTTTTTCTTTAAAGCACTTGGCTAGATAAGGTCAAGTTGGCAAAGCGTGCATCGGAGAGTGGCAATAGTGCCTTCAAAGGTTGGAAAATGGATGGATTGAAAGAGCTGGCTGAGGAGGACTCCTGATTAGCAATAAATATTGGACAAGAACAGCGGGAGACGTTAAAAGTGGATATTTGACCATCACTAATATCTGCATGTTGCCCTTGAGGCTGACATCAATAAGCATGGCAGTAAACTCGTCAGCTGTTTGCTTCAACTTTTGAAGCGAAGGATTGCACTGAAAATTTTGAAGGTATGCTGGTTGAAGCTGATCCTCTTACACTAACACTTCAAATCGGAGAGGAAAGGTTACGCCTGGTCATCGATGTTGGTTTTCGGTTGATGTTGACAGGCGTCGCTGATTCCCTTTCTTAGTAGTATAGAGAACATTGCAGTCGCATACCCGCTACCGTCTAGTTAGGAATGTAACATAAAGTAAGGGAAAACGACGCCTTCCGCCTTAAAAAAGTCGTTGCGAGAGTTGCTCGTGCCTACGAAGAACTGGAAGGGCGCTTTGAAGTATAGGGTCTCCGGCGCCCAGGACAATATCACGGGATTGGTGGTCTCATGCAGCTCGCGGGGGTTGTGAAAATTAATGAGCTTGTACATTCAGGGTAGCTTGTTGTTACACGGCAGAACTGCATGCATAAGGCAACGGAAAAGGAGGCTTGAGTAAAGACCGCGTACCACATCAACAGGTCAGTGATTCACAGATCTCTCTATTCCATTATCCTTGTTGCCGTATACAAGAAAATATTAAAAAGAAATGTGTACATCGACGGAAGAAGTCCCTATATCTGTTCCGTTCCCTTACGCTCTCATCAGCCGCCAATCAAAAACTGTGACAGAAAGGATTCTCCTCACACTGCTGTGACCACTGGTCATCATGCAAACTCCTCGTCCATTCGCAAACTTTCCCAGGAATCCGATGAAGGAATAGATACTCATGTTTTGGCCACTGGTTGTTAATCCCAAGTCCCTCACTCTCAGACAACTCAACTGCACTAAACACAATCGGCGTTGGACAGGCACGGGGAAATCGGTTCATAACAACCCTGGTGATGAACACCTCGCCCCCATGTAGTTGCCATCGTCTGTGTGCCCAATTTCTAGCGTGATCCTTATCCGAGAAGACTGAGATAAAGCAACTTCGCTTGCTAGACGCCCAGCTGAAGTGGTTGTTGGCAGCCTCTGCAAAATCCTCGGCGGAGGTGAATGTGCGGGTGCTCTCTGCTGCCATGAGGTCTCTGGTTGCTGGATCTATGGTGTGTTGGGAGTCGGTGTGGGTTACTTTCCACAGAATTGGGGGAATGAAGGAGAAGGGGAGCGCATAGGTGCTGAGATTAAAGGGTTCTGTCATGATGTTGGTGTGAGGAAAAAGGTGCAAGTGATGGTTGGGATTTACAAAAGGAAATGGGTATGGGGCAAACGAGGGCGTCGAGGCTAAGTAAAAAGCGCCGAGAAACAGGCGAGTGGGATGCTTTGACCAGGCACACTATTCAGTTGGGCCGCGACGCAGATTGATGGAAAACGCCTTGTAGGCCTCACGGATGCGAGAGGGTGTCAATAACTGTCGTGTAACCACAAGTTCCATTTGCCACGTAAGAGTTCCTGTGGATCAGGATCCTAGGTTTGTTGCTTCAACATCCTTCCGCTGAATGAGGGGATGCCCTGACTTGAGAGGAATGCAAACTCGGAGATTGCAGCTGCTAGATTTAAAACAGATGACCCGACTACCACGTTTTCCAAGGCTTCAGCCACGAGTCTCTCGCAAGCTCCAGCTGCGCCAGCCGGGTCTTCTGCTCGTCCACACTCAGCGCCTGCACCTCGAGCAGAGCCTTGTCCTCATCTGGCTTGGAAAAATACGGCTTGCCATCTGCCTCGCACTGCACATTCTCATCAGGCAGCTTGCCTTCATAAAAGAAATCCCGCACGTGCTGAGCGATGCACAAGGATGGCACAGCCAGCGAGCAGTGGCCATATCCTTTGACTTCAATAATTTTCGACTCCTCAAACGCATCCTGGGCGGACCGCGCCGAGATAAGCGGGCAGACCGGGTCGTAGGTTGTCGTCAGCAGCAGCAGAGGATGCGCCGTCTTGACACCCCGCTTGGGGACGTAGTTGTGCGTCTTAGGAACCGCCCATGCTTGCTTCGCGAAGTAGAAATCGTACTCGCTAGAAGCAAACATGGACTGGTTGAAGAAGGGCAACAGCTCGTCAACCAGCCCCATCCGATCCACTGGCCACTTTGCCGCTCCCGAAGCGCCATCGTTGAGGCTGATGAACTTGAGCGCATCGCCCTCGCTGTCCCACGCGTTCTCCCTCCCGTAGGCCATGTACGCCGCCGTCGCGTTGCCCTTAAGCAGCTGCGACAAATTGCTCGCCAACTCCCTCCAGTTCGCGGGCTTATACAAAGCCGTAAACACCCCTTCATACCATACCGCCCAATAATCCAAAACCCCAAACATCGTATTATTCACGTACACCCCCACGGGCTCCTCCCTCAACCTCTCCATACCCTTCACCACCACCTCCCACAGTTCCTCTTTCCCCCCCGCCATCCCGGCCAACGCACAATCCTCCTCTCCCGCCTTCATACACTCCTCCACAAACCCCTCAAACACCCTATCCGTATCTGCCATCATCTCCGCATCCAACACCCGCCCATACCAATCAAACTGATTTGCCACCCCGTCAATAACCACCCTCTCGACCCTCTCCGGAAATAAGCTCGCATAAGTCTGCCCCAGCAACGTCCCGTAGCTAAACCCCCAGTAATACAACCCCTCCTGCCCCACCGCCTCTAGAATCGAGTTCATATCCGCCGCCGTCTGCGGCGTGTTGATATAGTGCCCATGCTCCCCCATGTTATCGGCGCAGGCTTGCACCAGCCCGGATGTCCACGCCCATAGCTCGCCGCTGTCTTCAAGAATCTTCTTGTTGCGGACGACAGACAGGTCCTGGCGGAATTGTTGAGTGGGGAAGCAGCTGGCTGCGGGGAGGGATTGGTTTACGCCGCGGGGGTCGAACCCGAGCAGGTGGAAGCCGTCGCCGAGGATGGCAGCGAGTTGCGCGCCGCGGCGGTGGATGAATTCAGTGCCTGAGCCGCCGGGGCCACCAGGGTTGAGGAGAATGTTTGGGAGGGGCTGGGAGGAGGTGGTGGTCTTGTTGCTGCGCAGGCGGATGAGGGGGATGGTGAAGTTCTTGGTTAGGTCGAGGGTGTTGGCGGGGGAGAATTGGTCCATGGGGACGGTGAGGTTGCTGCATTCGAGGGTGCGGTTGGCGAGGGTGCCGCAAGGTGTCCAGGAGATGCGCTCGCCGGGGTAGGTGATGGGGAGGGGCCATGGTGGTGATGGTTGTTGGGGCAGCGCCAGGGAAGGGAGCTGGAGATGGAGATGAGGTAGGGGATGGGGATGAAGATGAGGAAGCCGATGATGCTGAGAGCGAGGACGATGCGGCGGAGGCGGGGTGAGAGACAGCGCGTTGGTGGTCGGTTGACGCGTTGGGGGAGGGGGAGGTCGATGTCGAGATCTGGGTCTTGGCCCTTGAGGAGTGCTTTACTCTCAAAATCCATTGTGAGGGCGGTTGGTGGGACAAGTCGCTATGTCTCCCAGCAGTCGGTTGTCGGGAGGCACGCGACCCTTTCCAGGTTCTTTTCGGTGTCAGAGGGCCCACCCACCCCTTGCATCGGGAGATTGCGGGAAGGTGGGGCATGTCTGAGTCTCCACTGCTATGCCTGTCTGCCAACAAATGAAGATGCGGGAACTGTATTTGGTGGGTCTTCTCCAAGACTGGGTCCAACTCTCTTTCAACGTCTGTCCTTCGACAAACTTCAACTCCACATTCGAAGTCGACTGAGCGATAAAACTCCTAAGTATTATTGCCAGCCATGGCCGCGGGAGAGCCATCATCTTTTTTATACCCATCAACCGAGGCCCGAATCACACCACACACACCGTACAAGAGCCCCCGCCCCGTTGCTGCCTGCATGCGAGCAGAACACCACCTCAGTTTTCCCCGCCCCAGAAACCATGTTCTGGGGCTGAATCATGATGCAGGTTGGAATTGTGCCAGCACAACAGCCCATTTCGGGCCGTCTCTCAGGTATTTGTTATTGGCATCCAAATCGATGTGATTGGACGAGTACGACTTACTGGGTGTGCCGTCTTGGAGTCTTCAACACCTCTCCCAGGCTCAGCTTTCTCAAGCGCCATGCAGCCTTGCCTTGGCTACTTCTTGTCGATACTTAAATCAGGCATTTCTGACATCTTGTACCGAACTAGTTTGAGCCGTTGAGGCCTGCCTCTCTGCATCATGCAATGGCAGCGCCGCAACGCGAAGCCACAACGCGGGGAACATCGAGGTCTAGCCCCTTTTTGGGGACCAGAGACTCAACGGCTTTGAGGGGAGGCTCGTCGTTTTGCCCATTGTCCCCGGCTTGGATCTGGAAGCACGGTAGTTTAATTCGACCATAAAAACTCTTGTTCTCGGGGTTGTGTTCAACTTACAGTTCATCTCTCTGAGCATCTTCTTTTGAAGTTAGCGACCTACTGCGGGCTGGTTATACATTCCCCATTCACCCTCAATGTCGACCCATCCGAGGATTCTCTTCTTTCTGCTGCCCTTGTTTCTCGCCTTCACCTGGTCCTCGCCAGCATGCGTGCCGTCACAAACCATCCTCCTTTCTTTGGGTGAATGCGACATCCCCAGTCAACAAGGCCAGAGTGATGTGCACAGCTGGGGCGCCAGGTTAGGCGTCAAAGATGGCGGCGACCTCTGCCTCGTTCCCTCGACTGTCACGGGCCACAGCCTTTTTACGCGCCAAGACATCTGCAGCGACTCTCAGCTGGACGCCACTACCATAGGCGTGAAGATGACACTTGAGCAATGTCGGTCCAGGCGCGGGGGATATCTGCCCGCCTCATTCAAGGGGGCCTCACGCGATGGACTCGATGCCGAAGAGCCTGGTTGGATCGCCTTGAACAACACAATCACAGACGCGTCAGACGTCACCTTGATGCTCTTTGACCAGGAGGTCACCATGAAGGTTGGGTTGATCACCGAGGGCCAGCAGTCAACCGCCTCGCATCTTGGCTTGGACGAAGGCTCCGTCTTGTTACAAACCCTTAAGGACAAGGGTCTGATTGCTGCCCGGTCTTTCGGTCTCAACGTTGGGTCCCAAAGCGCTGCATTTCCTCGGCGAGGTAGCTTAATCCTAGGTGGCTTCGACCAGGCCAGCTTTGCCAGCTCTTCTTCTTATCAGGGCAAGGTTACCACAAAGCTTCTTGCCAATCGACATTGCCCCCTCCAAGTCTATGTCTCCGGAATAACATTGCAGGGGTCAGTGACCGACGACAAGGGGAAGGTGACAGAGATAAACCAACCAATTCTCAACGATGATGACAACGACTATTTTTGTATTGAACCGTGCGTCGCCCTCTTTTCCCTCCCCTTCAACTAAGGACTTGCCGCGCTAACATGAATTTTCCAGTTATGACAATCTCTTCAGGCTTCCCTTTTCACCGGGCAACAATCTGAAGGATGCATTAAAAACAGTTCCCAGCTTTGGCGAGGGGCCTGTGGATTCAAGCAAGTACAAGAACAAGCTGTTCAATCTTGAACCGGGCTTGGTGTACCCGGCGTCGGCAGGCCACTTCAACGGAACAATGCGGGTCACCATCGACAGGAGCATGACCGTCACAATCCCGACTCATGAGCTGTGGAGGCCTCTCAGAGGCCTGAATTCCGAGGGGAAGGTGGATACGGACAGCAACTACAACGAACTGCAGATTTACGCTCCCGAAAACGACGCTGATGCACCGGTGTTGGGGAAAGCATTTCTTTCTCAGGTACGCTCTTACCGCAGCCTTTTCAGATCCATCAACGTTTTCTAACCCTGCCACAGGTAATGCTCTTCGTAGACTACGACCAAGAACCCGCCATCTTCCGACTCACATCCCAACCCGTAGAGGAAACCACCTCCTTCGTCGTCTCCTCAGCTCTCTGCCCAGCCAACACTGGTCTCAGCCCTACAGAAAAAGGCCTCATCGGAGTGGGCAGCGTCCTTGGGGCGTTGGTCCTCGCTCTCGTAATCTATCTGCTGCGCCGGCTCTACTGGTGGAGGGCAACCCGGAAAAGCAAGAAAGAAGCCGGTTCGGTGCGGTCGGAGGCGGTGAATAGCCAGGCAGCCCAGCCTCTGGCGGGCAACGGCAGGTCAGCGCAACAGGCGATGGCTAATCCTGGGGTTTCTCAGGGACCGCCACCGCTTCGTGGGCGGAGACGGTCCGTTCAGGAGCAAGCTGGTATACGCTGAAGTCATCTGGGACGGAGGAAGGGCGCGTGGCGGGCGATCGGATGTTGACAACAGTGGGAAATTGGAAATTGGATTCACAGGCAAGGTGGTTTGGTTGGGCAAATTGGTGGCAATTGGAGATTGGAGGAATTTCTTGCGCGCAGGTGCGCAGAAGGGTTTGGACAGGGGGCGTTCTGGCTTACATTGGGCATTTTTGTTGTAACTTGGAATCACGCTAACCACTCAATTGGATACTCTTTCCTTCAAGTTTTCCAAGGTCCTGATCTCTCACGGGCCAAACATTGTTGAGCTGCTGTTGGATCCAGGCCAACCTACAAGGAAGACTGCGCTGGGGAACGGCAACCTTAAGTTTCAGTGGTTGTGACGGGACATCCAAGCCCTTCGCATGAGTGGACATGAGTACCCATGGCAAGGGGGTGACTCTAGGCAGCCATGCCAGATCAGGGCTGCAGCTCGTGTTGGCAGTGGCTGGGCTGTCGAGTGTAACCGTTAGGCAGATTCTTGGCCGGCCTGGTACTCCGCGGCATTTACACACTGAAGAAACCACATTTTAAGAGTGGCAGCCCTATAAGGCTGTACATAAACCCGAAGCCAGGCTCGGGTAGAAAGAGTTTGGTTGCCCCACACTTTTTCATCTTCGGTCAGCCGGTCTGATCTGCTTCAACCCCTTGCTGATCGGCACCAAGGCCTAGCAGGCAACACCACTAACAAAATGGCTGAGCCACTATCAATTACTACGGCAATCATTACACTGTCTGGGGCTCTCCACAAGCTCATCACTCTCCTGGGCAGGTTTGCCGGCACCGAAAGAAGATTGGCCGAAATCCAGAGGGATTGTATTTTGACTGAGTGTGTCATCGAACATCTCCAGCAGTTGCTTGAGGCAAATCGGAGCCTGTCAGCCGTCTATCCTCATGACAACAACGGGAGACCCACTCAAACAGGCTCTGCCGCCAACTTGCCTCGAGTGCTGTTTGAAAACATTGCGACACTGCAAGACGATGTCAATGGGCTCCTTCGACAACTGAGATCTCTCGGCAGGCCTGTCTGGGGCGGCGCAGTTGTCTCAAGGTGGGTGGAAAGGGGGCAAGCTGCGTGGAGGATGGGCGACTTGAGAATGATGCGGCAGAGCATTACGGAGAGGCGAATGCAACTCCAGATAGTTGCCAATAGCCTCCAGTCGTAAGCTAATTCCTGTTTTGGGGTTGATGGTCAGTGCTGACAAACAGCAGCCCCAGACCCGAGCGTCGGGCGTCCGACGACAGCGGCGTGTTCGTGGTGAATGTGATTGTTGGCCCCAATGAAGTCACCTGCACCACCACAAACTCGTCGCAATCTCAGCGCCAGCCCAGTCTGAAAACCCAGGGAAATATTTTGAGTGCTGTGCAAGCTGCAGACCATGTGGAGTTGGATGCTTTGCTTGAGCGTTCCTCCCCGAACTTCCATGCCGAATTCTATGGACAAGAACTGTCGCCCCTTCATATCGCGGCTATGTTCGGAAACCTTCGTGTCGTCAACACCCTCCTCTCGCGTGGCGCAAGGGTCAACTGTTGCGGCGAAGGGGGGGATACGCCACTGGCTCTCACCATCCTCCATGGCCATCCCCACATTGCCATGGCCCTCATCCGCGGAGGAGCCGACATTCTGCTCACCGACGCACAGCAGCGAACCCCGCTCCATCTTGCAGCCGCACAGAATTTCACCACCGTAGCTCAGCTGCTCCTGCAGAAAGGGGCGGCGGTCAATGCCATGGATGAAGAGGGTCGAACGCCTTTGATGGCCGCGATTCAGCGCATCGACCGCGAGGTATCACCGGACGATGTCAGCATGTTGCGGCTGTTCCTTCAACCGACGAGAAACCAAACTAGGGAGCAGGATGACGAAGTTAGAATCACTCTAGCAACTTCCCAAAGGCAGTGGACACCACTCCACGAAGTCGCTTCTCGGGGATATGTTCGAGACCTCAAGGCTATACTGGAGGCAAGACCAGGTGTGGCAAGGGAACTAGTCACTGACTCGAAAGGATGCACACCTCTCTGGCACGCGGCCAGGAACGGACATATTGACGCGGCCAAGCTACTCCTCCACCACGGTGCCGGTAGGCATATCAACCACGTTACTGACGACCTTAACGACCCCACAGTTCTTTGGGCCATAACCGCCACGGACCCCCCTGACCTTATTGAGTGCCTACCCATTCTTCTGGGTGCCGGTGCAGACCCAAATATTATTCAGCCCTCATCAGGGCAAACTCTCCTTTGCCATGCCTGCCGCGTAGAGGACGAGCCCCTCCTAGCCCTACTAATCCAACACAAAGCAGACCTTCAAATCCCAGACTCCGAGGGCATGCAGCCGCTGCATCACGCAGCTCTAAAAGGGTGTAAGTCCACCTCATCCCCCTTAGCTCAACAGTATTTCGCCCCAATGTCACACCTCCCACCCTCCCCGTCCAACCGCTCCTTACCTTACCACCAAGCACCACTAACCCGCTTTCCCACAACAGCCACCACAATCCTCAAAGCCCTTCTCACCTACCCTGTCTGCCTCAACGCCCCCACCCCAACAGGCCTTACCCCTCTGCACCTCGCCTCACAGCAAGGCCACTTTCACATCCTCCCCTCCTCCTGCACCCTCCCCAACCCTCTAACGAAGCTCAAACCCTTCCCTCCAACCCCAACACCCCCGACACCACAGGCTGCACCCTCTATTTTGCCTCTGCCCACGGCCACATCCTCTGCGCGGCCATCCTCCTTGGCGCCGGCGCCGACCTCAACGCACAGGACGATAAAGGCAACACAGCACTGCATGTCGCGGCGCGCATGGGGCAGGTGGATATGGTGGAGTGGTTGCTTGCGATGGGGCGGATAGGAATATTAAGTCGGGAAGCTTTTGATGGGCTGGGGAGGGGAATGGGGTGGTGGGGACGGTGGTGGAGGTTGCGAGGGTGGTGAGGGGCTGCTGCCAGGGGTGGGGGTGGAGGAGGAGATGGATGAGATTTTGGGATTGTTGGAGGGCGGTGGGACGGGGGAAAAGGGGAATTGGAAGAAGGGGAGTGGGTGGTGAGGAGGGTTACGGGTGGAGAGGTAGGAGGGTTGTGATTAAGGTGGATGTGAGGGGGGATGGCGATCGGGCGGATGGTTGGTGATACTTGAAAGTAAACCAGAATCTTGATGGCTCGCATCCCTTGAAGTTGCTGTCGGGTTCCTTGAAGGATTTCATTAGTTGCTGGCATGTGCCGAAGATGGTTCAGGGGTTGGGATCAAGTAAACAAACAATGGGCCGGCCCACTTGAAGAAAAGGGGCAAGAAGGAGAGCCCTAACCCTGGCTGTTTGCTGTTGCAGGATAAAACCAAACGAGTTCAGGTATTAACCTTGATGAGAAAGCTGGGGAGGTTTGCTGATATAGTCTGGAGCTCTCTTCTGCAGCACAGCCATTAAACAACCCATTCAATACAGCAAGAACTTCACAATGTCCCCCAAGGTTATCACCATCTCCCTGGCCATCATGGCTACCCTTATGGGCATCGTCGCAGCCTCGCCCATTGACACCGGCATCTCCGAAGGTATGAAGGCTCGTTCCGCTCTTGCTATCCGTACTTATGGTCGCTTCACCTAAAAATCTTTCCTGTCTGCCCAACTCTCGCCGTGGTTGTGAAACTGACTGGCCCTCAAAATCGGGGTCCACTCAACTATTACCCTAGCCTCGCCTCGCTGCACCTCAGCTCAAGCCCCCCGCACCCCCTCACCAACCCCAACAAAAAAGTTCCTCGCCTGGACTTCACCACAAAACCACCGCCAACCCCGATACCTACCATGGCCCCATACACCTACACACCACTCCCCGCCCAAACAATCCGCGTTCTGCACCTTCTCCCATCCTCCATCTCTACCTTCCCACCACCTGCGCCCTTACCCCTACCCCTCCCACTTTCCCACCCCAACAAAGAATACCCCTCCCCGCAACTCACACCTGCGTCTCCTACGTTCAGCGGCGACGCCGCTACGTTTCAACTGCACATCCAGGGCAACTCGCCAACAACAGAAGATGCCACGATACCAATCACCCCCACGCTCAACTCCCTTCTCCACCGCCTCCGCAATGGCATGCCGCCAGAACGGAAAGAGTTGGTTCTCTGGGCAGACGCAGTCTGCATCAACCAGGGGACAACACCGAGGACAACGGTGGGACAGCAGGTGGCGAGTTTGTGCTGGCGAGGGAGGTGAGGATGGTTTGTGGGGAAAGGAGATGGATTGGAGGGATGTGGTGGGCGCGACGTTGTTGATGCATGCGGCGGGGTGATGCCCGCGGGAAGGGACGCATTTGGGGCGGCGTACAGGGTGACGTTTAATATGATGGCGTACCAAAGGCAGATGCGGATTTTGCAGCAGACGGGTGAGGGTCGGGGGTTGTTGAAAAGGCATCAGGTTGAGGGGATGCTGCTGCCTGATGTTGACGGAGATGACAGGCTGGATCTCTTTGGCTTGCTCGAGGTCTTCCAGAGTTCGAGGGCGACAATGACGAGGGACAGGTATTATGCGCTAGCAGGGCTGGCAAAGGATGTAACCGGGGACGAGCCTGAGCTCCTGCCAGACTATGTGTCTCCAAGCGAGACGGTGATCTCGAAGTTCGGGTTTTTCTTCTGGAAGCAGGGCAGGGGAGCGGAACTCTTGCTTTCAGGAGGACTCGTCTCGCAGTCGGAAACGCGGATGCCGTCGTGGCTAGCTGATTTTACTGCAGTTGATGATGGCTTCTCCAGGTTCTTGAACCGCTCTTCCGTTGTTGCAGAGGACTACAAAGCTGCAGGAGACACGAGGTTTCACGTCACCATGACTCCCGGCATCAACAACCTGATCACGCTCAGGGGTGTGTTTGTCGACGTCGTGGATCAAGATCCTTTCCCCGAAATGCCACTACCGGATCTTATCGGAACAGGAACGGCTGGAATGGCGGTGCTACCACCCCTTCTTGAGTACGTCGCTAACAGTATGCGGGTCATTTTCAAGGAAATTGCTTCCGTAACTTCACCCTTACCATCCAATCTTTCTGACGAAGCCGTTATCTCGACCATTCTCTTTGGGAGCGAGGAAGATCTGGACGAGTTGAGCGACCGGGAGCGGGCAATCGGATTTCGCTCTATCTCCTGGCTTGCGGCCAACAGAGACAAATTGAACTGCCCCGACGATACGATGATACCGGCCACATACCGGATGTTGAAAAGGGAGTTCCAAGCGGAGGATGCCGAGGTTGAAAAGGGACAGGATGGAGTTTTTCCTCCACTGTACTCAGCTACATTTCGTCGTCAGCAGCTTGCCCGGACACGCCGGGGCCGGGCAGCCAACTTGCCCTCGTGCTTCCAGAGCGGCGACGAGATTTGGGTTGTTAGAGGGGTACACCTGCCGCTCCTGCTTCGCAAAAGCAAGGAGTATCCGGGATGCCATCAGCTCGTTGGGAGTTGCTATGTTCACGGAATGATGCATGGCGAGGCGCTGGAGCAGGGGCGGGAGTTTGAGCAGATCACGCTCTCTTGAGGAGTTTTGGATTGATTTAATGGATTCGTGTTGAACTTGATGACTGTGAAATCTGAATCCGCAACGCAAAGGTTGCTCGATTTGGCGTGCACTGCCTTCGCTGCCCGGGGTCTTGGCTCGTGTGGTGTGGTGAGGCTATGCCGCGAACTCAACCTCGTGAGCAACCAAATATCAACCGGTTCCTCAAACCTCCTCCAAACAACACTCAGCGCCCACCTACCTACCTCCGCCAAACCCATCGCCGCTTTCTCCATCACCACGCACAACATAATCACCAACAACTCACCATGCCTCCCAAACACCCCTTCCGAATCTTCCGCCCTCCTCCCACCAGACCCCTGATCTCAGTAGTCCAACGGCAACGCCACCACGACCTCCAAGCCTCAGCAGAAGCGGAAGCAGCAGCCGTAGCCGAGCGCGCCTGAATCGACCGCATTCTCGAGCGCCGCCTCCCACAGATTTTTTTGGGTGAGGCTGAGAGTTGTGTAGATCTGAGCTTACTTTGGGGTGTTTCGTGGTCTTTTTTAGGGGCGGTGTGTCGGGAATCTCCGATGTGTTTGTTCGGCTGTTGAGGGTTTTGAGATTTGAGGGTCTTGGCGTTTGAGTGAGGTCTCAAGGAGGAAGAATCGAGAAATGCGCAGCTGGAAGCTTCGGCCTGTCTCGCTGAAGAGTTAGCGGATGAAAAGTGCAAGTTTCAAGAATTGAACTGGTCTCAGTTGGTCCGAAGAGCGCAGCCAGTTTCTTCCCGCCGCTTCCCAGTCGTTGTCGCTCATCTCAAGAAGTGCCGCTCTGACCAAGGCTGAGAACCACATTCCCAGTTGTCGATGCACGAAACCGTGGCAGGGCGTGTCTGCTGCGCCCCTTGTCCTGGCAAACAGCTTGCTCACAAGCGGCCCCGCTTGGCAGTCTCGATGCCGGGATGCCAAGTGCTCTCGTGAGTGCCCTGATCCTGTCCTTTCCTGTTCGGGAGCGCTTTTGATGCCGCGTTGAGGATAGCGCGTGGTGGGGTGGCGAAGAGTTGCAGCTCTTGAATGCGTAATGACGAGGGCCAACACGATGCTGGGCTGAAAAAGTTGAATGCGGCGATTGTCTTGGGAAGCATGGGAGCACGGACTCTTGGAGCTTAAGAGCTTCGAAGCTCAAAGCTCGGAAGCTGCAAGGGTGTTGAGCAGGAATGCGTGCGGTAATTACGTACCGCAAGTGCAAACTTTCTGTCCAGCTTCCAGATCGGCAAGGGGGAAACGGAAGGAAGGCTTTGTGCCACAATCCCATGGACGACGATTCGTCCCTTGCGAGGGAAAAACGGAGTTCCCGAGACCTTGATCAGCATGGGCGCGGCGTGGCTGCAAGAAATTGACTAGTCTCGCCGCTGCCCTAGTGAAGGCACTGCGACCTTCTTTCTGAGGGGTTGATCGCCTCTTGTTCTCAGTGTTTCGTCGTGGTCATTGGCGTGGGCAGGGTAGTAGGCGAGTCGACAGATCTGCTTTTGCCTTGGTTTGAAGAGATCGTGTTCCATAATGATGTCTGCAGCTGAGGGCGTGTCAGCAATTTCAAGACCTCAGAGGGAGGGGTGAAATCTGAGGTCCCCGCCACTGACCTCCGTTTGGAATGATGCCGATTGTTTGCCTGCCAAGACCTCAAGATCTCATATTCCAGAGCCGTTTTCGGGGGTTCCGTGTGATCAGCGGGCGAGAGCTCCAGGTGCGCACTCTTCGCTTCCCCCTCGCCAATTGGAGTGTGAAGAACGCAACTGATTTGCGACACGGCAATTGGAAGCCGACTCGCTCGCCAATCGCCTCAATGTTCAAGCTTTTCCCCGCAATGGGGCGCCTGCTTGGCACAAGTCAGCGCAGCGGTTGCCAAGGGTGGTCCCATCCAACGGCTGGCAATTAGCGTGATGCCACCGGCACTGTGGCGGCCGGGGTTGCAGCAGGGAGATTGTTGGAGCTCTCCAGGTCAGTGATGAAGCTGGGAATGGTGGGAGCGAGGCCAAATCGGTTCTCGCGCAGCTGCCGGCTTGTGGCAAGCGAGCATTGTTGAGGTCATGAGGCCGGCGCTGACGATGGAGCCACGGGTCTTGGGTTTGGACGATCTGAGGTACGGAAGAGCTGGAAGGTTGGAGAGAAACAGGAGAGAGACGGGCAATGCCATTGTCCAAGGTTTTCGTTTGCGAAGAAATTGCCAAACCCGCAATCGACGAGCTGACATGAGTCAACAAAGAGCTGCGATCCCGAGAGAATCCGGATCGTTCGGGGCACGTGAGGATGATGAGTCTTTGTTCTCGCCATCGACGGCGACATGCTCGCCCGGAGCAGCTCTCTTTTTGAGCTCTGAGCCGCCGGTGAGCCCACATGATGCAGAAAATGCGGAGACTTTCGGCCCGATCCCTCGACGCGATGACCGGGATCAGAGCAACCTCATTCGCGACCAATCCAGGCAGTTACCCCAAGTTTGGAAAAGCGGGGAGGCACATGTTTCGCCGGTGAGCCAGTGCCGTCTTGTTAATCAACTCGTTGCGACCGTTGTTTGGCCTGCCGAAGCTTGTTAGATGAAAGTTTATGAAGTCGAATTATTTTTGGACGCCATTCAGATCTGGACCGTCGGTTTGGAGAGACCCTATAATTCAGCTGGCAGTGGGACAGCAAACAAAATTGCTGGAGAAGCGATGCCCGAACAGAAACCCAGCACTTGGCAACGGCCTAGGAAGATGGCCAGTGATGGCACATGGGGTGATGCGGAGACAGAGCACGTGAGAGTGAGAGGCAGAACCTGGAGCAAGATTTGCACATTTTGCCGGGGAAGTGGAGTTAGATTTCTGCATTTTGTGGGTGGGTAGTGGTGGGGGAAAACGAAATGGAAAATCCCCAGGCGAATCTGGCCAATAGCAACCCTAAGCTCTGCCAACCGGGCAGAGAGCCACACATGTCTTTAATTGAATCCTTGATCCTTCCATTGGTCCCATGGGGAGGAGGGGTCTTGCTCCCCAAGAGTTTCTTGGGGTAGAGACAAGCCATTCGGGGACGCCAGCAACTGGAGAAAGATGTTGGAAAACTCTGGCCCTGGCCAGACCTGGAGAAGCAAAAGCTGGAGACTGGAGTCTGGAGATGTCGCCGGCGGCGTTGCTACGCCGTGGGGCCCCGAGTTTGCGGAGCCCGCTAACAGGAAATGACCTTCAGAGTTCACCAGAAAAGGACCGTTTTTAGCTGCCGCTTCCCTGCCGGTCCCCATCATGATGATGCTCAGGAAGACCCATCATTCACCGGCTCCATGCCGCTGCCGACAACGAGCAGCGTTCGGCGCTGTTGGCCGTCCCCTGCGCCGGGCGGCCACACTACGGACAGGCTCAGGCAGGCCAGAACGTCGCTGGGGTCAGCTGCCCGGAGTCGACCGCGGCGCTGACTGTTGACTGACAGACTGGCAGTGGCCGAGACCGAGTCCGCAGCGCGAGCCGAAAGGAATACCGCCGTGACAATGGCCGAATGGTGCCGCGGGTGGTGCCATCGTGTGGTCGTGGACCCTTGACGTGGCTGCCTCTTGCATGTGGCAGCAGTCGCCTTCATTGTTTCGTCGAGCTGCCGGGGGGGGAGGAGGGGAGGGGCAGATGTTTTGAATGCCTTCTCGAAGTCGGCTGCATTGCAAAAACCCACAGGAATACCTCCGATAAGCTCAAACAGTGTCAGAGCGCCCCTGAAGCGATTCCCTGTTGTAACCCGTGGAGCCCCATCAAGGGACGTCCGTGTTGTTTCGCTGCAGGCTTAGCATTCGGCAGTACCCGGTAAATGTCTGTGTGTTTGCAGGAACTCTTATTCCAAGACTCTGGCCGAACTGTAAACGAACGACCCCGAAGATCACGAAATGTGTCGGCTGCCCGTCCACCGTGTGCAACATTGAGTCTTCTGGGAGCACCGTGCCAGCGAATCGAAGGCACATCGCGGCATCGCATCGAAAGGATCCTGCGCACCGGACCGACTCGGCCAATTTTGAGGACTCTCTCAAGCCATTCCCCGTCGAGATCCTCACCCGATCCTCACCCTTTGCATGACACCCTGCTTGGAGCCCCGCGGGGAGCAGCGGCCTCGACTCCAGCTCGGCCATGCCACTGAATCTGGAGACCCCAGGGGGTTCTCGCGGCCTCGCGTGGAGTGCCGCCGGGGTTGCACCCGGGAAGCTGGGAGTGTTTGGGAGATGTTTCTGGGAGGAAGCCGCGGACGTTGCATCGAACCAGGGGGCGTCGCTGGCACTCGGCGGTACTCTGCATGTGCCCCACCAAAAATCCATGAGCGCCCCAGATGGCCCCGCGGGGATGGGGCCAATGGGGCTCCACACACGAGCAAATGCAGCCAAGCAGACCAATGCAAACGATCCGGCGGGACAGCGGCGAAATTGACCCCGGCACGTTGTTGCCAAGTCGGGGGTAATCCACTTGCCCCGTGCCCCAGGGTCTCCACTTCTAGGTTGGCCCCCCAGGACCCACCCGTCACTAACACAGCAGCATAAGCCTTGTTCATCCGAAACTTGGAACATCCAGCAGAAGGGAACTGTCAGAGCCGGTCGTTTCGTTTGTCAGGGCGTGAATTGGTAAAATTTCCAAAACGGAGCCATCCTTTCTCTTCGACCAACTGCACCCTCCAACCCTACCACTCCAGTCACAAATCTATTAAGTATCGATCTCTCCCGCACACTTCTCACCACCGTCGATCTTGTCTCTTCTTTCTGCATTCCACATCACCAACACTTCACCTCAGACGACAGAATCCGGGGCATCGTCACAATTACCGACAGCCACTCCGATCACAACAATGTCGGCTACCGATAAGGAGGCTCCGGCCGCCTCCCACGTCGCCGGTCTCTCAACCACCGAGGACGTGGAGCGCATCGAGGCGCCCGTCACCTGGAAGGCCTATCTCATCTGCGCGTTCGCTTCGTTCGGTGGTATCTTCTTTGGCTATGATTCCGGTTACATCAACGGCGTCCTCGCCTCCCAGATCTTCAAGGACATGGTCGAGTACCCCGGCGCCAAGGAGGTTACCGAGTCGCACACCTCGCTCATCGTCTCTATCCTGTCCTGCGGTACCTTCTTCGGCGCTCTCATTGCCGGCGACGTCGCCGACTTCATTGGCCGCAAGTGGACTGTCATTATCGGCTGCTTCATCTACCTCATCGGTGTGGTGATCCAGATGATCACCGGCGTCGGCGACGCCTTTGGCGCCATCGTCGCTGGTCGTCTCATCGCTGGTATCGGTGTCGGCTTCGAGTCCGCTATCGTCATTCTGTACATGTCCGAGATTGTAAGTCAAGCAATTATGCGACACTCGCGGTCCGGTTGCCTAACAATTGATACTACAGTGCCCCCGCAAGGTCCGTGGTGCCCTCGTCGCTGGTTACCAATTCTGCATCACCATCGGTATCATGCTTGCGTCCTGCGTCATCTATGCCACTGAGAAGCGCACCGACACCGGCTCTTACCGCATTCCCATCGCCATCCAGTTTGCCTGGGCCATCATCCTTGGTGGCGGTCTGATGTTCCTGCCCGACTCTCCCCGCTACTTCGTCAAGCGCGGTAACGTCGCCGCTGCCACCTCGGCCCTTGCCCGCCTCCGTGGCCAGCCCGCCGACTCTGAGTACATTCAGGTCGAGCTTGCTGAGATCGTCGCCAACGAGGAGTTCGAGCGTCAGCTCATTCCTTCCACCACCTGGTTCGGCAGCTGGGCCAACTGCTTCAGCGGTTCCGTTTTCAAGGCCAACTCCAACCTGCGCAAGACCATCCTTGGTACTTCCCTTCAGATGATGCAGCAGTGGTAAGTTTCCGCCCGATTCAACGGCGGTATCTGAAGCAATGCTAACAATTCGCCTGCAGGACTGGTGTCAACTTCATCTTCTACTACTCGACTCCCTTCCTCCAGTCGACTGGTGCTATCTCTAACAACTTCCTGATCTCTATGATCTTCACCATTGTCAACGTGTGCTCGACCCCGCTCTCATTCTGGACTGTCGAGCGCTTTGGCCGCCGCACCATCCTCTTCTGGGGTGCCCTGGGCATGCTCATCTGCCAGTTCCTCTGCGCCATCATCGGTGTGACCGTTGGCTTTAACAAGACCTACTCGGCCCCGACCGTCGACAACCCGGACCGCACGCTCGCCAGCAACATCTCGGCCGTCAACGCCCAGATTGCCTTCATCGCCATCTTCATCTTCTTCTTCGCGTCCACCTGGGGCCCCGGTGCCTGGATCGTTATTGGCGAGATCTTCCCGCTTCCCATCCGCTCGCGCGGTGTCGCCCTCTCGACCGCCTCCAACTGGCTGTGGAACACCATCATTGCCGTCATCACCCCCTACATGACCGGCAAGACCCGTGGCAACATGAAGTCGTCCGTCTTCTTCGTCTGGGGTGCCCTGTGCACCGCCGCCTGGGTGTACACCTACTTCCTGGTCCCCGAGACCAAGGGCCTGTCGCTCGAGCAAGTTGACAAGATGATGGACGAGACCACCCCGCGCACGTCGGCCAAGTGGAAGCCCCACTCGACCTTCGCCGGTGCCCACCACGAGACTTACAAGAGTGCCGAGGCTACCGTCTAAGCTTGATACTACTTTGACGGGGCACTGGAGAGAGCGGATGATGATGATTGCCATGGGCGTGTTTTCCCGCTTGCTGGCCTTGGGCCATGCACATTCACATTACTGCATTGCGACTTGTTGCTTGCTTTTTGTTTTCCGTTAAAGCAGGATACCCGAGCTACATGCAATATTGAGATTTATTGGGTTCCGAACTGCATTGTTTCTTCCCCATGACTCGCGACAAGTGTCTGCTTGCCCTGGTGATGTGAAGTGTGGTGGTTGTCGGTCAGAAGTGGGGCGCAAGGGCAAAAGTGTTTGATTTGGTGGGGAGGTGTTTCTGCGCTCTCGCGAGATGTGAAGCTGTCTTCTTCTTCGTCTGTCCCACTCTGGGCATTGTCTGTAAATAATTTCCTATTTTTCACAATACCAAAACGGTCTCACATCGTACACTTGTTTGCCATTCCCGTTCACCACTGCTTTGCCATCAATGCATGTCTCCTTTCAGCCATCATTTCAAGATTCATGCCTTTGTTCTAGACCCTCCTGCCCCTGAGTAGCGGAGTCAGGCACAGAAGTGGAACATCTACCCGTCCCTCAACTCTCCAGGGATCGTCGTGGCACGCGCAGGAGAGGATGAGATGAGGAATGGGCAGAATACACAGACACGCACACACCGCCCTTCTGCGACCATGCGATGATCCTCAACCGGCTGAAGTGTTGCCGGTGACACGGCGAGTCCTACTGCAGCTTTGCCGACGTTGGACCAGCGCGGCCCAGCCCTCGATATTAACGGCTGGAATGCGAGTGAGATTTGTAATACCTGGCCGCTTTGCGAGGTTGCACACACACGGAAAGTGTAAACAGATTGATGACGGTGCATTTCAAAGAAAAAAGCCTCCACCCGAAAGCTGGTGGCTTGCATGTGATTCCAGCTCAGCCCTGCCAGCTGCACACAGCTGGCAGCCAGCAAATCGGCTCACACAGCCAATTTTTTTGCACCCAGAACAACTGCCGAATTCTTTCCTCGCGCTTATCCTCTCGATCTCTCGTCTATCGCGCGTCGCGTCTCGGCAAACCCCCCCAATCGCCACACTGCCACCGCGTGTGACGTCGGCCAGGAGGGGGTTTGATTCTCCGAAATGCCACTTCAGCGCCTCTAATCCCTGCTACCCCGCGCTTCGCATTCAATCCGACCCCAATTACCCCGCAGATCCCGTCAACAACGATAGAGTCTCTCAACTGCCGAGCATGGCATAGTGGATGCTTTGCATCACCATGGACCCGAGCTATGCCGATTTCGATTTGATTCCGAGGTAGAAGATGCTTACCAGATGCTTATGATACCGGATAGCGCTCGGCAGCTATCTTAAAACCAGGTACTTGAAGCAAGACTGCCAGGTCTCCATGTCCATCCTCTGCAATAAATTTCACCATCTGCACCCTCCCGACACGTTCTGTGACACCTTCTCTACCCGACCACGCCCCCAGTTTGCCCTGCCAATATTGCCTCTCCCGGCAGAAGGTATCACAAACCTTCCCAACCTCCCAGCGCCGATCCAACGCCCTGGAACCGGGTCATCACCGACCGTGACCACCAGCCCTCTTTGTCCCCCGTCGCACACCATCCCGCCGTCACGTCCCGGGATCCCACAGGAGCACGAACCCCTCCCTCCGGTCCTACCGCAGCCGCAACGACATTCCACGAAACGGACCGAATCGCCCTACCCGCAACGCGCCCAACCCTCCGAAAAAAAGTCTCACCATCCCATCCCGCGACGTCAACTATCTACCGCGCCGACCACGTCAGCTCCTTCCTCCGCCCCCACCCCATCCTCACCGCGCGCGCAATCTATCCCACCCCACCCGATCACCCCCAGCGCCCTCCGCTCCCTCGAAGACGAGCACATCACAAGCGTCATCCATAACCAGCTCGCCTCCGGACTGCGCTCCGTCACAGACGGCGAGTTCCGCCGCCGCTGGTTTCACATCGACTTCCTGAAGCAGCTGCACGGGGTGGAGCAGAGGGGCAGTGTGGCGAGTACGAACGTGGCGAAGGGGAGGTGACGCCGCCGAGGGTGGTGGTTGTGGGGGGCTGGAGAGGCTGCGGGGGGCGTGCAGGTGAACGATTATAAGGTTGTGGAGGAGGTTAGGAGGCGGGAAGAGGAGAAGGAGGGTGGTGGGGAGGGGAAGGGGAGGGGAAAGACGACGACAAGGTTTGCATTCCCAGCCCGACGATGGTTCATTTCCGTGGGGGCGGGAGGCGATTTCGGAGGAGGCATACCCGACGCTGGAGGGATTTTTTGATGATTTGGTAAGGGTGTACCAGGAGGAGATTGCGGGGTTGTATGAGGCCGGGTGTCGGTTTGTGCAGCTGGATGATACGAATCTGGCGTATCTGTGTGATGAGAAGATGCGGGCGGAGGCGGCGGAGAGGCATGGCGAGGATCCGCTTGCGCTGACGAGGCAGTATGCGGATTTAATTAATAGGGCCGTGGGGAAGAGGCCGAGGGATATGGTGGTGGGGATTCATTTGTGTCGGGGGAACTTTAGGTCGCAGTGGTTTGCGCAGGGTGGGTATGAGCCGGTTGCGGAGGTGTTGTTTAGGGGAGTTGAATGTGGATGTGTATTTTTTGGAATATGATGATGCGAGGTCGGGGGATTTCTCGCCGCTGAGGTTTTTGCCGGAGGGGAAGACCGTTGTGTTGGGGGTGATGTCGAGTAAGAAGGCGGAGTTGGATGATAAGGAGGAGGTGGTGAGGAGATTGAAAGAGGCGGCAGGTTTTTGTCCGGGGGGATTGGATCAGCTGTGTCTTTCGCATCAGTGCGGGTTCAGCTCAACTGTGGAGGGGAATGAGTTGACGGAGGAGCAGCAGTGGGCAAAGGTCAGGTTGGAGGTCGAAATTGCGAAGGAGGTTTGGGGCGAAGATTTGTCGGTTTAAGGGTATGTAGTTGAATGATGACCGTGACCCCGTCGCTTCCTAGCAAGGAGGAAACACATGGGGTGCAGCAGCAAGTGTGAACTTGAAACACTAATCCACCTGCAGATTACCAGGCACTGGAGAGAATACCCCAGAAACTCGAGGGGTTGAGGATTCGGTAAAGATTGGAGCGGCTTTGCAGTGACCGTTTCTTAGATCTTAAAGATCATGCGGTCTACATATCCCCCAACCTAGGCATCCGTGGCAACGGAAACCCCGCCCTTGCCCAACTCTCCCTGTGGTCCCCCGCCAAATCCAAGCTCTCGTCATTCTCCCTGTAACGAATGAAGACCTCACTCATCCGGACAATAGTCCCCTCCTTGGGCAGTGGCTGCTGCGCAGGGAACGGCATGGGACTGGTGCAAGTTGTTCTGTTACCAAGCTCGTGGGCTGGTATCGTCGATGAGGTAATGGAGTGCGGAAGAGCAATCTGTGGACCTTGGCTTTGGCCGCGAGAGACCAGCTGACGCAAATTTCGATACAGCTTCGTAGCTTCCACACGGAGGAATGGGACTGAGCCTGCCATGATCATTGTTGAGGTCTCGGCGAAGGTTAGAATAACCAGAGGGACGGAGTCGTCTGTAGGGGGTTTGTCAGCCAGGCTGTTAGCAAAAGATGGCAGCTATGTGTGGCTACAGGTGATATCCTTCTCGATGACCGAGCAGCGCATCTGGGTAATCTTGGCGATGGCGATGACGCCAGAACTACATGATGTTGTGTCAGGTAGGTCAAGTTCATAGGTGTAGGACTGGTGACAAGTACTTACAGTGTTCCAAGGCTCATACAGACGCCGAGGGGCTCTCTTTTCGGACACTGGCATGCGCAGATTCCAAATGGTAACCCACGGGAGGATGGCGAACGTAAAGTCGGTAAAAGCCGACCACCCTGGTGTAATATTCATCAGCTTCTGCTTTCTCCATAACCAAGTTCCAAGCGAACGAGAGCATCTAACTTACCCGAAGCAACCATTGCAAAATCCCAGTCCTTTCTTTTGCTTAGGCACAGTTCAACTAACTCTCCCTTCCAGATGACGATCCAGAGAAAGGTTGCCGAACCGAGAGTGACGCTGGTAACGGAGATGAGGAGCCCAGAAATAAGCCACACCAGAAAACGACCCTGGGCGGTGCGCTTGAGAGTCTTGAGAAGGGTCCAGCCAAACGAGATCTTGCTCAGCGCAATGGAGGCAACAGAAAAGGCCTCTGAAGCAGCCAGAAAGTGGACGGCTTCGCGGGGGCCGGCTTTGAGCTCGGCGAGGTGTTGGCCGTAGCCTTTGCTGGTAGCCCACATGCCCAGGATGACTGAAATAAAGAGGAAGACCTGTTCAGTTGTCAGCAAGCTCTCAAGATGACTTTGAACTCAGAAGAAATATCAGCGTGTTGTTGCCTTCGCACATACCCAGGCCACTCCCATTGCCCAGTCATCACCGCTGGGGGGCGGGCGAGACATGTCCTTGCAGAATAACCGCAAGCCCACAAACACCGCCGACGCGAATGTCAAGAGCGGAAGAGACAAGTTTATTGCGACCTCCATCGCTGTGAGGTCAAAAGTGCCACGGGTGTCGTTGAATATAAGCGAAGAGCGAAGGCGGCGGGAGTTTTGACGTGGTGCTCTTGAATGTAAATTGCGCGAGGGCGCATAGTTTTGGAAAACTTTGGGGTGCAAGAAAATAACAAACTTCACATCAGAAATAACCATGTGCCTCAGTTGACTGGCAGTCGACAGCGACTGCTGACAATCGATAGGAAATTCGACCGGTTGGCGTCTCCCGTCCGAAGTGAAGGACCCACGGCCTTCTGCGGACTTTGTTTCAAATTGTGGTTGTCAACAACAATTTAACTTTGCTAGCGTACATGAACAATATCGAGCTGTTCCAGCAGGGTGCCGCCGGGTCGCGCGTTCTTCCATTTCGACCAAGAGTCAAAGGAAGTGTTATTGGTCACGCGGGGACAAAAACGCTGTTTCGATTTTACTCGCACCGAGATGGACGAATAATCCTTCAGTATATTTGGCACCAGAAGTGTTTAGTCACCTGTTACAAGAAAAAAAACAGGTGAGGAGTTGGTACTATCGTTATTTTCACAAAAAGATGGTTCAATTCAGTGTTTGTCATTGTTAATCCGAGGTGAACAAAGGCCCATACAACAGTTTTTGCTCCCTTGCAATGTTCAGCTGTTCTTCCACCTGTGCATCACAGATCTAACGTTAGTACTATTCACATAACTATCAAGTGTAACTAATGTTACTTGTAATGGTAGTTAACGTTTACGTTAGTACGAATCAGATGACATTAATTATACAACAGATCAAATATGGTTCCAAACATCCCTACCAACGCGTCAACTCCCGTCACATACTGAGTACACCAAGAAAATCTCCAGAATTAGAGAATGCTCTTTTCAAACTCAAAGTAGGCTCGCCCATACCTTCCTTTATTTGCATTAGGCAATGAGGTCAGAGGATTGAGCAAAACCCATAGAGCTAGGAGTGCTGTGAGGGACGATCAATTCGATACGAAGCTCAAAGACACTGCAAAAGCTACTCAATTCTGCTAATGGAGTGCTAAAGAAAAGAGAGAAAAGAAGAAAATACAGATGCATACGTTGCATAGAAAGGTGGTGAATCTGCGCCCTCCAGCCGGGCTTCACCCCCGACGATTTCAACGCGAGCGAGTTCAGCAGCTGCACCATCTTCAACATCAAAGACGGCACAGCAAAGCCGGTGATGACCGCCCTTGTGGACAATTGCCCGATTACCACATATGGAAGAGCAATTTTGGTCGTGAGGTTTGCGGCATGGTCGCAGCCGGCCAATCCGTGCGCGATCAAGCTGGACGGAACGAGGGTGGCAAAAATTGAGGCAAAATTGACGGCATCTGCGTGCGTGATGGAGCCGCCTGTGGTTACCGAGAGATTTCTGGTGCCCAGTGAGACGAATGAAGTGTCGAGGGTGTTGGTTCCTGGCGAAATAGGCTTGGGCGGAAATAGCAGATTTAGACTAATTCCGAAATTTCTGTCCTGTTTTCGTTTCGCTTAAGCAGCTTGTTTTGATCTGGTTCTTGGATAGTTGAATACTTTTCAGGGGCTCAGGATTGTGCCTTGATGAACCCATAACCACACACAACCTTGCTTGTGAGGGTGATTCCTAGAAGTCCCGAGCCAGAGCTGTCGGTCTGGGTGTTCGCTGTTTTTCTTGCACTTCCAGACCGAGCAACCATGTTATTGTCAACCTGGGGATCACTTCTCCTTGTTTCCCTGAGTTCGTGTGTGCATCAGCCTCAAGAGGCTTATTTAACTAAGCAAAAAATGAGCGACCAGAATTTATTTGTTGCAGAAGATGTAGAATGCAAGAAGTTGTTCCGTCCAGAACCCAGAACCTGTTCCTGTAAACCTCACAGAGAACCTATTCCCCTTTTTATTCGGCGGTCGGCAAATTTTTGAGGGGAGGGAGACGGATTCCCAAGTTCGCTGATGAAATATGGTCTTTTGGGTATGCCGAAAAGTAGAAGAGGCCCTGGGGACAATAAATTCTCCCTAGCTTACTATGTACACATACCTATTTATGTCTATTTTAGTAGGGTTGTGGGCATGACAAAGGGTAAGAAGATTCCTCGAGTAGAGAAAAATTACCTACACAAGGTATCTACATTCCCCGTCAACCTTACGCTTCCTGACGCGCTTTATTGTACCCCGAACGGCCGTTGGTTGAGGCATCTACTGCCACCCTCGCCTCGTCGCTCGGCTGAGGGACATCGTTGTAGCCCGAGCGGCCCCTGGGAACACGTCTCGTGGGAATCAGCTCATGGGCCTTGTTGTAACCGGACCGGCCATCGAAAAGAAGCTCCCCGGCCGAGGATGCTTGGGTGGGCTCGTTGCTTGACTCGGGGGCCTCGTTGTAACCAGATCGACCCCTGGGCAAATTGACGGGAACATTGCGTGCCTCGTGGGCGTTTTTGTGTTCAGACTGTTCGAAGTCGATAGCTTCTTTAACGAGTTTTGCCTCGTTGTGGTTGGCAAAGCCTTGTGCTGAGCACAAAAGGCCAAAGAATAGAATTCTCCAGGTGGTGAGTCGCATGGTGACTGAGGTGATCTGATGGCAAGAGATGGGTAGCAGATGTGAAAAAAGTTTTGAGATCAGTTGAACTAGATATCAAAAGAAGTGTTTGCGGGCCGGGAAATAATCCTCTTAAAGCCCGAAATCATCGCTTTAGTCTTGAACCCCTAAGAAAACTGTGCCACACTCTTGCTCACTTCCCGGTCTCTGCAGCAGTTGATAACAACAAGGCTGGGTGCAGACATCCTACCTACCCTCTCGTAATCGGACCACAGTGTGCAGTCTGCACGGTAAAGAAACGATAGCTCGGAGATACGCCAATCGGAAGAGGATGTGTCGTTGATAAGAACCCACAGAACGGAACGAAAGCCAATGGGAGATTGAGGCTCTGGTGTCGTTGGCAACCTGGTTGATGGCTAAGCGCTGGAAAGTTCTTCGCTACCAACAGCATTTCATCTGCAGCGGCCGTCAAATCTGGCCTGGAGGGTTACTCCGCGCGGCTCTCGGCCCTACCAGCCCGCAGGCCTCACGGGCCCTGTCCAGCTCCTCCTTTCACGTGGGGATGTCGTTCATCAAGAATTTGCACTTTCCAAAATCTCTTACGTTGCTCAGGACAAATTGTCACCTATTGGGCGGCGGCGAGGGTGATGGAGACGCCACGGTGGCCAGACCGCAACTCGGGCCTAAACAGCAACATTAAAAAGGGTCAGTCAAGGATGGTAAATGTACCCGAAAGAAAGCAATTTGTTGACGAATTCGTGCTCCGGTCAACAAGTATCATTTAAGAAACGAAATGCTATCCCCCTTCCCTCCGGCTTTGTCACAGCGATTCAGGGGTAACCACTTGACACAGCAAGGCCAAACGATGAATGGCATTGCCATAAAACCTAATGACGCCCTGGACTTGTTCCTTTGCGACCCGCAGCTGGAGTAAACGACTCTTCAGCGCCACACGTTCCCACACCCCCACCACCCGAGTGCTGAGGTTTAACTCCCACATACCGCGCCAGGTAAGATAGGCGTAGTTTCGGTCCGTGTGGTAGACAAACGCACATGCATGCTCCTGCCTGCCATCCCAGATTGCCAGAGCCCGCAGCCTGAGCATCCGCAGCGCCGTCATGCCAGCCTCGTAGAGCAATGCATCGATCTCCTTCGGGTGCCCCCCCCAGCCGTCGGAGAAGAGCTGCATCGTGAGGGCGAGATACTCAAGCCGTGGCCAAGTCCAGGGCGACAAGCAAACGCCAAAGAAGTCCTCGGTGTTTACCATGTACGATACCAAGAGCTGTTTGAGGTCGCGGCTTCTGGAGGCAAAGCCCCGCCGATTTCTGGACTCACAATGCGAACGGCTTCTACCTGCCTCCACATTGATCTGGGGTTCTGGTTCTGGTCTTCCAGCAGTACCGCAGCAAGAGCATCGTTGAAATCCGATAGAGACCAATCTGAGAGTTTTGGGAATGTGTTCGATGAAAAGGAGGGCTGCTACAACCAGAGACTAGGATCGAACGGATGAATGGGCCACAGGGTGCCTGCTTACAGTGTTCATGCCTCTCCCTGAACCTGGTCTCATTGCCCCCACGACTCCAAAACCAGGTGCTCCAGGGCATTTAGCTTCTTCAACAAATAGAAAATCAAAACATAGTAAAACGAGCGTCGTAGGCACCGGTGTATGACGAGGCGCTTGATGCTACCGATTCGAGGAGCATTATCGTCTTTGAGGGCTCTCAGATAGATCGAGAAAAGCCTCGCAAGAGCTGCCGCGCGCGGGAGGCGGGAGCACTTGTTGGCCGTTAATACAGCCGTGCTCCGAATCGTTTGAACTTGCAGCTGTTGTTGTTGTTGTTGTTGCTGTTGTTGTCATCTGCATCAGAGATATAGTGGTACTTTTTGAACCAGTGTTCCGCATCGCTGAAATAATAGGCGTTCAGCTCTAACGTAATACCGTTTGGAAGGCTAGCATTTGCTACATCACGCTGATGAGCAGTCTCCCAGGCACCAAAGATCCGGAACAACTTCCAAATCCAGCGGCTGGTAGTCAAGTTCTCTTGGTCTCTTTGACGTATCGAGGCGTGGCTTTCGCACTGCTGGCACGAGTATCTCGGTAGCTTAATTTTAACCTGGATACGACGAATGAGGTGCCGCTGCCAAACGATTAAAGGTTCAAAATTGTCGAGGCAAGACTGCTGTAACTTGAGCTGACGGAAGTTTTCTTTCGCGCTCACGGAATGCCACTCCTTGCAGAAAGAGGCCAACGAAGCCCAGTCCGCGTGCCTCTGCTGTATGACCTCCTCGAGAATCATGAGGCGGATCTCGGCAGACAGGAATGTCCAGGGGCAGAGTCGAGCTATTGTTGATGCTTGAAGTATCATTCCATGGCGTCATCTGGAAATGCGGTCTCCGTTAGCCATGGTGGGAAGGAAGGACCTGAAGGCTGAAAAATTGCTGTGGGGTATGGAGGAAAGTTTTGACAAGAAAATGTCTCGTAGCTATCTAGTAGTGATCAGGCACCGGGCAGTCATCGGTGGGGATGGTGGTCGCAACTCAGAAGTAAGCATTAGAGTAGTAATAAGGGCAAACGGAAAAGACTTTGGTAACTCGGGGATGGAAATATCATTGAGGGAGAGCCGGCCGAACCAAGTCGCTTGGTATATATAGGTGCCACTTGCAGAATCGCTCTATTATTATCATATCATTCATTAACTAACGTACTTGCATAACGGGTCGGCCAGCATAACGAGTCGGCCACTTTTCTTCCCTTTACAACCTTTTAACTTCGTTGCCAATTTCATTCACAAAACGCAATGGAATCTCTTCCAAAAGAAAGTCGCGTTATTCTTGCACTCAAAGCTCTTGACAAAGACCCCAAACTTTCCATGCGAAAAGCTGCTACGATCTACGAGATTCCACGAAGCTCGCTCCAAGACCGACGCGCTGGAAAGCAACCACGATGCGAATTACCTGCCAACCTTCGGAAATTGACCGACTTGGAAAAAAAAGTGCTTCTTGAGAGGGTACTCGACCTTGATACGCAAGGATTTCAGCCCCGGCTCTCCGACATTCGAGAAATGGCAGATCGCCTTCGTACGACGCGCGACGCGTCGCGTGTCGGAGCAAAGGTCGTGACAAGCTCCGAACGCCGTGGCCGGCCTCGCACAAAGCAGCCTGGCAATTGGGAATGGGTTACGGTGATCCAGGCTGTGTGTGCGGATGGCTGGATCGCGCCGCCGTACTTCGTCGTCAAGGGAAAAAACCACCTCCTCCCCTGGTACCAGGACAGCCGATTCCAGCCCGAATGGAGAGTCCACACGAGCGAAAATGGCTGGACGACAAACGAGATTGGTCTCAATTGGTTAAAACATTTTGATCAGTCTACCAAGCATCGTACGAAGGGAGTATATCGACTGCTCATCCTCGACGGCCACGAAAGCCACCACTCGGTCGACTTCGAAGATTTCTGCAAGGCCAACAACATTATTCCGCTTTGCATGCCTCCTCATTTATCTCACTTCCTCCAGCCTCTCGATGTCGGGTGTTTTA
Organism: Collariella sp. IMI 366227; assembly: GCA_027946355.1. Taxonomy (NCBI): domain Eukaryota; kingdom Fungi; phylum Ascomycota; class Sordariomycetes; order Sordariales; family Chaetomiaceae; genus Collariella; species Collariella sp. IMI 366227. Next base: position 405,097 of record JAPEUS010000014.1, read on the forward strand.
GTCCGCTCAAGGCTTCGTACGGCAAGCAAATCGAGCAGATGATGCGGATGCAAATCACCCACATCACAAAGGAGGACTTCTTCGACGCATTTGTTGAGGCGTTCTGCGCCTCTATTACGGAAAACAACGTACGAGCAGGCTTTCGAGCAGCTGGAATTGTCCCTTTCAACCCCGAATCGGTGATCTCTCGCCTCGACCCCAAGCCAATTACCCCATCTCCTCCGAACTCACGTCCCGGGACGGCCTTGTCTTGCGTCCCGAAGACCCCGTCTAATGCGTACGACGCGGCCCAGAGCTCGAGCACTCTCAAGCGCAAGATCGAAAACCATTAAAGCAGCTCTCCTACCTATATTTTCGACGTCATCGAATTGCAGGCAAAGAGCATCTCGAAATTGGCGTACGAGATGGTATTGCTCAGGGCCGAGAACAAGGAGCTTCGTACGGCAAATGAGCGGCAAAGCAAGCGACGTAGGATAAAAGAAAACACGTCTGCAGGATGGAGGATCACTTAGTTTACAAGAGGCGACGGTTTTGATAGCTGATCGGGGACTTGGTGGCCAGGATTGCGAGGAAACGTCTCGAAGCGGTGGTCGTACGAATGCAGGTGAGCCGCACGTTCGGCTGTGCAGCAACTGCAAGAAGCCTGGCCATAATGTACGAACCTGTCAAGTAGTGTGCGAGATGTCTGAGAAAAGCGAGTCCGAGTAGTTTTAATTGATCTGCGCTATTGTAGTTGAATTGACTTATATAAAGTAATAGAGGTTTAGGAAAAGTGGCCGACTCGTTATGCTGGCCGACCCGTTATGCAAGTACGTTACCTTGGATCCGCAGGTAATATTATAGGATGACCTCAAACCTCAGATACTCGTAGTTGTGTGCACTGTATGACCAAGACAGTGCACATCTTAACAAAGTGCTTGCTGGACGCGACCGTGCAGAAGCAGTGGGAGCTTGCGAAAATCGACGGATTTATTGAATTCATACACCTGGCGAGCCAGGGGAGGCCAGCTTGTTAAACATGTCCCAGTCCACGTCCTCCACCGTCTGGCGATGCCTCTTTTCCACCTCGGCGGGCCGGTTCGCCTCGAACCAGAAAGCCCACACACTCTGTGCATCGATGGCCCTCATACCGCGGCTGCTAACCAAGCCGACATGCTGGACCGCCTGTTCGCGGAGGGCAAACCTCTTGACGCCATTCTCGCCGCAATAATCCTCGATCATACTGTCCGTCTGGCCCCTTTCCCTTTTCCGGAGGTACTCGATGAGCTTCGGCAGGGCGGGCCGGTTGAACACTAGCGCCTGCGTGCAACACCCGTTTTTGTCCATGGGCACGACGCCACCAGTAGAAGATAAGGGAACGTTGTGGTGCAAACTGAACCCCGGTACCGGCAGGTTGTGCTTGCCGGCCATGAACATCAGTACCACGAACGCAGGTGCCATAACCAGCGACACCAGCGCAATGCTCGCCCAGTCCAGCCACAAAAACTTCCCGCAGCCGACCAACCTCAGTGCCACCAGCACCGCCGCTGCCCCCACGGCGCCCATCAGCAGCGTCAGCGGCAGATGGTTATACCACCAATCACCCTCGGCCGACCATCCCATATGCGTCTCTGTATAAAACAGCCGCATATACAACCAATCCTTCTCTCCCTCCGCCGGTTTGTAGTCCTTCACAAGGTACTGCAGCCCCCTCATCGTCCGGGCCATCCAATCAGCCGCAAACACCACATCATCCTCAAACACCGCCACAAACGGCGCGCTCGTCTCCTCCAAACACCTCTCCAGCACATACAAGTAATCAAAAACCCCCTTCAACTGCAAATCCCTCTCCTCCTCCGCCTTCTGCAACCTCCCCTTCCACTCCTCCCCAACCCTGCATACCCCGCCCCGAATCCGCCAGCGCGCCCACCCACGGCGCGTCCCAGTCCGGATGCCGTGCCGGATCCATGTTGCTGAACAACAAGCTCACATTCAGCGTCCCACGCTCCCGCACATCCAATTCAGCCAGCATACTCCCCAGCGCATCCTGCATATACCACCTTGCCTGCTCCCCCTTCCTCCTCACCGTGACAAACGCGGCACAAAGCGCGGGCGTGTCCCCCGTCTTTTGGTACTGTTTCCTTTTCCTCCCATCCTCTTCAAAACTTGTATCCCCCACGACATCCCTCTCCACCCTCTGTATGTACTCGCGCGCCTGGCGCTGCCGCGCCGCCGAGTAGTCGAGGTCGTAGACGCCGTCGGAGCTGAAGTAGGCGCTGTGCGGGTCGCGCCAGAGGAAGAGCTTGCCATAGGTAAAAATGAGCAGCCAGAGGAGGGTGCAGAGGAGCAGGGCGCGGCCGGCAGGGAGAGAGGAGGCGGCGCGGGAGGTGGGTGAGGTGGACGCCTGGGGGAGGCGCATTTTGGGTGGTGGTTGGTGGGGCCGTGGTGGTGTTATTTGTGGCATTTTCTTTTGGGGTGAGTAGAGATGGGGAATTGAAGGGCGGGTGTTTGATGTGTCGAACCGAAATGTGGGAAGGGGAAGAGGGAGGGAGGATCAGAATCAGGCGCTGGAGGATGGGAAATATTGCTGGGACTTGGAAAGTTCCCGGTAAGGAATGGCTTCGATTCGCGCTTGGCATTGCTTATCGTGTCTTGGCACGCGGGTGGCGTTCAAGTTCCTCGCTGCTTCGGGGAGCTTCCCATTTCCTCTCTCTTTCTTTCAAATTCAAGAGACAGACGGTCGCTTTGCTAACTTCGCGGTTCGAGTTTGGCCAGAGGACATGCTTCCTGCGGCTGGCTCAAAGGAGAGAGCTGTATATTTGTTCAATTAATTCTTTCTCTTTTTTATTTTTCGCATTTGTTCTTGGCGACGCTTCAGGTTTCTGGCCCGCAGGCAGGCGAACATACACAACCGTGACGATAGTAACACTCAGGGAAAGAAATCGCCTTTGGCTCAAGTCTTGACCAATCTGAAGGCTTTCAAGAGACGCTAGCACCACATTCGCCATCCCCCGTCCTTTGAACGGATTGACTGAATGTGATGTGCGGTACCGGCCTCAATCCCAACGATTCTCGGTCCCAAACCCCAACAATCGAGTGTCTGTTCTCTTGCCGAGGCAGGACTGGGCTCGTTCTCAGCCCAGTCAAGTGACTTATTACCGCCAGCGAAGTAAGCGGAGCCGCTTTGAACGGTCTTGGATTGGCCATCTTTAACCACAATGCAAACATGCTTTCGAAAGGCCTCAGGAATGTTTTACCGCATGCGAGTACAGCCCGCAGTCTATTTTGGGTTGATTGCCTTCGAGCTGGGGCAGTTCTTCATTGAGGAACCCCTAGCCCTGCAGCCACATTTACCAACCCTGAGCGAGCGAATACCTCTTCACCTTCCACGTTGGCATGGATTGAGCTGCCCACGCGGAATGGAGACAATACTAAGACTACATGCCAGGACAAGATGGAGGAGGTGGAAGGTTATCATTCTCTGTCGAGGCCCTCCGCTTCTCAAGTCTTTATAAGTAACCCCCCAGCTCAGTTATCTTTTCCCTCCCCTCACCCAACCTCTCACCCCAACTTCCTCTAGCACTCCCCAAGTAACACTCCAACCAAACCATCAACAACCCGCGTCACCACCACGCGCCACAATGGGCAACGATAATTCCCGAGGCTCCTGGGAGCCGTCTACCTCAATGATTAAGACCAGCTATGACATGTTCGACCTCCCGATAATGATGGAAAGGCTCTTTGAAAACGGATGGTTCGTCTCGTGCTCGCCCAACGCCAACGGCGCCATTGTAAATTGCGTCGTCAAGTCCAACGGCTTCTGCAGCAAGGACGGCAAGACCTGGACCGCCGACACGCCCTGGTGTCAGAACAACTGCCGCTGCACCGACAGGTTCTCAACCCCGGAGGAGGGGTATGCGTGGAAGAAGTCTTGGGGGTACAAGAAGCGTTCTGTTGATGAGATTGAGGATGGAACTAAAAGGGAGGAAATTGGGGATGCTGATGATGACTGGCTTGACCAGTGGCTGCTCGAGAAGCTGGAGGTGGAAGCTAACGGGGGGACTGTGATTGATGTCATGGAGTCAGCCTAGAAGGCTTAGATGGTGGGATGCGGCTTACGTTGCAAAGGGGGGGTCAGGATGGTTTTCTTCTTACATATTTCTGTTGGTGTTGAGACGTGGAGGCCAGAAGGGGTTTTGTCATTCATTTGACCTGAAGGTTATGATCTGCAGAAGCATAGGAGTTTTAAGGAGGCAAGGCTCAAAGAAATATGCCGGGAACAATGGTGCGGCTTATAGTCTTGGGCGGAAGCCGTCTGATGCCGCTTTTCGGCTAGGGCTATGTCTCGTCCACTCATTGAACTGGGAGGAGTGTTGACCTTCCTCAATTCGTTACAATTTCTTCTTCTTGAACCACTTTGGCACACTGAGAGGCAATCTGGATAACGTATTCGACAAGCGAGTGGTTATGATAAGCGAGTGGCCATGTTAAGCGAGTGGCCATGTTAAGCGAGTGGCCATGTTAAGCGAGTGGCCATGTTAAGCGAGTGGCCACCTTTCCACCACCCTCCAAATACTATCCTCCATTGCAAAACAACAACACTAGGAACTAAAGATAATTACATCAGAAGCAGATGAATCAGATGCTTCTGCAACCTCCTGGCAACTACGGGTATTATGACCAGGCTTGCCGCACACACCGCAGCACCGAACCCTTGTACGAACCCCGCGGAACCACCCCCATCTGGCTGTGTTTCTTGCACTCCCTCCCCACCCACAATCCCCTGGCCCAGTATATCCTGTACATCCTGCACAGCAAGTGTAGCTTAGCCTGAATATACTGTCATTGAACTATCCACCTGTCTCGCCCGTGACACGCCTCTACTCTTTTAAAATATATTTTAAGCTAAACCTACACCTAGCGCCTCCAAAGCCCCGATAACTAGTGTAAGGGGCTGAGCCCCGTCGACGGCCTCAGAGACTCACAGCCAAGACTGATCTACCAACGCCGACATCTCCGCCAACGCCGACGACGGCGGCCAAGATGGACCCAACAGACCCGGCATCGCGTCTTGGCATGCCGTCCCCTCTGGTCAGAAGAAAGAAACCCCGCAGGAACTGTTTTCTTCTTTCTTTTTCCGTTCCTTCCTCAAATTCAGTATACTCGTAAAGTCATCACCAGCTAGTTGCAATACACTCGTTGAGACGTTACATTTCCCGTTCCTATATCATGGTCACGTCGTATACCTGTCATGACTCCGAGACAAGCCTAGCAATATCAGTCTTGTATGTGCGAGCTGACCTAACCTTGGTTCCCGTCACAGCTATTATATCCTATTTTCTAGACTCCCGAGCTTCCACTTTCGGTATATTTTATACAAACAACCATGATCCATAAGACGATTTGGGATACCGTCCGCTCTCCTATAGACAAGCTAGTAAGAGCTAGATCAGTAGCTGGGTCGGTGACTGCTAGCAAATTCCTGGTGTTGTATGTCATTGTTCTTTGTTTTCCTAGTCCATACATTGCTCTTGTTCATCTTTTCGAACCATATTCCCAAGCTAATAAATGACAAAATGAACGGCAAAACCAAAGCTAGGACCAAAGCGCCAGGAACAGAGTCGAGTGGTCCAAAAGAGCAATTCAAAACTGGCAGCCAAACCCTTGATTTCTTGACTCATTCACCTTCCATACCCAACCTTCACCTTCCATTCCCTCAGCTCCCTCTTAGGCTCCGTGACTTGATCTCTCAACCAACGTCACCACCAACTCATGGCCAGGAGGTCGAGGATGGCATAAATGAGGATCTCGGTATCAACGCTGGTCTTGCGAGCAAGAGCCGCAATGCCCCAGACACTGTCACAGGTCAGCATTTCCATCTCGGCAATAAGAGTTAACTGAAAAAGGGGCGGAACTCACATCGGATACGCCGCCCACACAGCCAACGAATAAATCGCCAACGACGCCCACAGCCTGGAGACCCGCTGCCCCTTATTCTGCACCATCCTGGACCCATGCAAACCCACATGCCACACGGTAAACAAATACCCCAGACACGCGATCGCATACCACCCCCACTTCTGCGCGGTCCCTTCGGCCCCATACGTCGCGAACAACCCGCCCAGCACCATCACCACATTGGCAACAATTGCCATCAGCGTATGCGCGCCATCGACACCCGCCAACAAGCTCAGATTGAGCAGGATCAATGGCGTCGTCAACGCCCAATCCACATACCGCGCCCAGTACACTTGGCGGCACTCCTCATGAAACGTATCCGGGATATCATGCTTATGGTGATCTCTCACGCGGTGGCAGCTCAGGGTCGAGGCGTGTCCGGCGGCCATGCCGAAATACGCCAGGGCCGAGACAATGGTGAAGAGGGTTGTGACGACGTGGTAGACGCGCTTGGAGACGGGCACGTTCCATGAGAGCAGGGCAAACGCCCCCGCGAACAGCGTCATCAGCACGAAGCCCGCCCACAGCGTGCGGTGACCGGTCTCGCCGGACATTTGGTAGTGGGTGGGGTGGGGATGACGGTGGGGATGGGGCCTGGAGCGGAGGTGGTGGTTGCCGCGGCGGCCGCGGCGGCCGCGAGGGTAGAGCATTTCGGCGACTTGGTCGGGGAGATCATCGTGGGTAGTTGGGAGGGCGGTGGGACGGTGATGGGGGAAGGGAGGGGAAGTTCGTGATGTGGGAGAGAGCATCATATAGTAGGGTCCGGAGCGTGGCAGGCGATTTCGCCTCTAGGAGTGGTCACCTGGTGCTGCTGCGCAAGCACCTGTGTAAGAGCGACGTCATCCATCGTGCGTGTGCTACCTGGGTCAGCGGCGATGATTGAGTGCTGGCGCGGGTACCGACAAGGAAGAGCAGTTTGGAGCTGCCTTGGGGCTGCATGGACAGCTTCCAGGATTTCGATTCGACCGTGCCCTCAACACGAGACAAAGAGCTGCGAGCTGGATCCAATCGGGGGGTTTGGGCAGTGAGACGCGTGTTGTTGAGGAGCGCTTGGTCCGTGGGGTCTGCAGTGCGCAGCCAAACCCTGGTCAGCGCTCGATCATGTCGATACCCCGCAAATGCCTAGCTTGTTGATCTGGGATGCCTTGAACAGAATCCCCCTACGGCGGCGATGCCGATTCCCAGACATGCCTGAGGTTGCAGGTTATGGAAGAGGCAAAGCCGTGTCAGTTCCGCGGAAAGCGAGGCAGACAGCAGAATGGAGCAGAAGTCCAAAACAGATCTGACCAACACAATGGAGCCCATTGGTGCAGAGGGGTCTGGACTGCCTGCTGCACCCCATGATGACCCACCGGCCTTCGCTCTTCTGAATCCTTGATTGGCTACAGCTTTGGGTTCTTGGGAGGATTGACCCCACGACGTCATCGTCTCCCAGGGATGTCGCTGTCTGCTCCAACAGCAGTGGCGTCCCCTTCAGGCGGCCAGGAGAACAAGAGAGGGATGAACTGCGATTCGCGCTGCCATTATTAACAATAGGCAGCCATGTGACGGGTCTCGACTTCTCTCCAATACAAATCTCGATCTGAACCCTCCCTGTGATATTTCTTTCTCCTGGTCCAGCACGAGCAAACAGTCGAACCAACAAACAGCACACACCCAAACCCACCCCAACAATGTCCACCCAAAAAAACTGCCCCGTCGTCGGCACGACCAACACCACCCTCCCTCCATCCCACCCGGACATCGACCTTTCCCAGCCGGGGCAGAAGTGTCCTGTCGTCGGCGCCACGACCGACCATCATGCGAACCTTCACAAGCACCCGCAAGTGCCCATCCCCGACGACAGGTCGGCCGCCGACGCCTCGGCCTGCCCCGTCATTACCGGCCGCCTGGTCAACGAGCAGAAGAGCAAGGACATGGACGACCAGGTGTGCCCCGTCGTCGGGACGGCCACGACCGTGCTGCCGCCCGATCATCCGGAGACGGAGAACAAGGAGGATGACGCCGTCTGCCCCGTGACGAAGGCGAAGGTCGGGCATCATAAGGGCAAGCTGCAGGGGCATCCAGAGGTGGGAGATGTGAAGGATGGGGCCGTGTGTCCCGTCGCGGGGGTGAAGGTTTAATTGGATACCATATTGGAGCTGGGTGGAAATTTTGAGGCCAAGATTGAAGCGAGCGAGCAAGTAGCAGGGGATCGTGGATCTCTGAATATTTGTCAGAGATTGGCTACACAGATGGCATCTCAATTTCAGGAATTTAGCGCATCTATTCATGCTGTTGATTTGGCTTCTTGTTCCTCCGCATCGTAGGCTGTAGCCCTGGCCTGGCCGTGTCCCCATGATTCTCGGGCCCCTCGATCCCTTAGTAACGGCACAGATAAAACTGACTTTCGACCAGTGATGAACCTAGATGCCTCAGACCAAGCTCCCGCAGACCAAAACAGCATCTGAAGTAAGCTGCAGAACAGACCTTCGCGCGTGTTGGGCCGGTTGAAAGTTGCCAAGGCACATCACCCCGCGACAACCGCAACCCCACGGTCATCACAAGCTGCAAGACGAAGCACTCGCCTCCAGCAACGCCAAATGGGAAATTCGGAAATTAGGATCGCCACGAACCGCAGCCCTAGGTGCATCTCCGACGGTCTCAGCAAGCGACAAGTAAACGCGGACACCATCAGAATCGCCAGACAGCCCCAATAAGAGGGCCAACGCGGCCTTCAGGACGGCCGTCCTCGAATTACAGAAACACGCGGCGGGAAAAGCGTGAACTCCGTGGCGCTTACGCCACATGAGCAGGACAGGCCGCTGGTCCGGCCAATGAACCCTGGTCTGTGTCCGGTGACCGGGGTGTCTTACACGGCAATTAAAACTAAGTCACCCGTCAGGTCGCCCTGAACCACGACTTTGAGGTCCCAGTAATACGGTTGATCAGTTCCAGCCTGGATTCGAGTTCTTTCAGTTCCAAAACATCAGCAGCAAGCCTTTGCTTTGTCAACGTCCTTTTTCCATTTTCCAAGCCCCAACATCGCCCGAATTAACAGCGCCATCCAACACAAAGGGCGAAAGACACCACAAACACCCAAAATGCCCTCTTTCAGCGCCCGTTACGACCCCTCCGACCCCTACCAAAGTCTCTCCAACGCGGAGGACGACGGCATGATGGAGGACCTCATCCCGACCAAGGCCACCCACCACTCCAAACCCACCCCCAGTCTCCACCTCAGACGGGTACTCGACCTACCCTCGCCACCCAGCACGCCCCTGCGATCAAACTACTACAGCCTCAGCCACTCCGCCTTTAGCAGTTTCTCCAGCCCGACCTACACCTTACCCTCGTCGCCCCTCAGCCAGCCGCGCCAGCGCCCGCAGCCGCAGCAGCAGCGTCTCAAGCACCCAGCGACAGCCCGCCCACCACCACCCCCCACGCTGGCCAACCCCCTCACAACGCATCCCCGCCTGCCCAACCCCGGCTCCCGTTCCGCCTCATCCGCATCCTCTACCACCTCCTCCCCCTCCCAGCCCAACAACCGACTCAGTCCCAACCTACCATCAACTCACCGCCCCATGCAGCAGTTGCATTAGTAATGAGCAAGAGGAGGCCCTCCCATTAGTCGCCCGCGCAAGACGCACCCCTACTACCCGCCCAATGCCTCGAGGAATGTCGACCACAAGCGGATTTACATGAACAGGGGACCGCATTATATTGCGAATTGGACGCCGTTGGGAAGCTTGCCGAAGGGGTGCAGGCGAAATTGAAAGTGGGATGTGTCGGTTTGTTGCAGATTGAGGTGGGGGAGGGGAGGGTTGGGGTTCTGGGTTTGGAGTTGGTTTTTTTGAATGGGAAAAAGGGGGGTGCATCTTCGGGTTAGCGTTGGTTTTTTTGGCGAGTCAGGTTCCGGAAGCAGGCGTTGAATGGGTTTGGAGTTTGGAGTTTCAAGGGCATTATGAGCGATGGGTTTCAGTTTGGTGTGGTGGCCATTATGATAGGTCTGGGGGTTGAGATGACGGATACCTATCTTCGCCTCGCTTCCGGAACAGAAAGTTCATGGACTCCAAGTAAGCAAGCACTAGATGGAATTCAATACATCGAAGACGTTTCCTGTGCAACCCAAGTAAATACAATGATCCCACCGCCACCCAAACTGGGACTCATTCTTTTATGGCCCTCCTTGAATGCTCCCACCATATCATGTTTTTATCACTGTGGAAGCCAGCAGAATTGCTACCTTCCCCAACCTCGCGTCCTGTAGTTAGAGCAAGCGTTCTCGTCGCCGGAAAGAGGAGCTTAAAATGAACTTGACGGCACTTGGGATGGCACTACCCCATTCGATGTCATCGGTGCGGGCTCTTCGAGTCGTGAGAATTGCTTCGTCTTGCCGCGGGTAACAGGGCGCAGTCTGTCATTCTCGTCCCAGTCAATATTGCGGTACTTGGGCTTTTTTGTGCGGATGATGATCCGAAGGAGGACATAACGGAGCCCCATTGCATGGACTGAAAATTGGAAGATGGTGGAGCTGCTTCTAGGATGGGGATGGACAATAAAAGTAGAAAAGGAGATACTGATGGAATTGCTTGATGTTCCATTTTTGAGGAGGTGCGTCCTAAAGTTCTAAATACCTGTCCTCGCCAACTCAGCGTTAGATTGGCAAGGGAACAGCTGAGCCCTCGACAGGGGAAATAAACAAAGGAATATCGGTGGCTTCGAGGTATTGACATTTTGGCTTTGTTTTGAGGCAAAACTATAACATTTTTAAGACGTCCAAAACTACATACGTTAAGAACCTGGTCACTCAGCACCAAGGCCAACAAGAGTGAGACCCAAAGGAAGGTAGGTCTCGGGATGGGCCAAGGCAGCCACCGGTCTTAAACAATTTCAGTGGTTCAGACAGCCTCTTACTTCTGGGTGTAAGCCAATACCTAAACTTTTATTTGAATGCGCGCAGACACGCCAATGGCGTTTTCCCGGCTGCTTCCCGATCGGATCTGCATGTGGCCAGGCTTGTGGACCCGCTTCGGCTCCGTGCCACACAACAGAAGTGGGGCGGACCGGGCCCGACCTCGGCCTGGACCTCGGCCTGGCCCCCGGCTGACTCCGGCCAAGCCCTGAAACACCAACCAAACAGGTCACAACAGCTGAAAAGCCGTCAGAATTGATAGTTTAACTAAAGATTAAAACAGTTAAACAAAGCACACTCAGGCTGCCCCAAGCCAAGAAGAGGTCTTCACCCAAAACTGTACCTAGAGACGCGGTTTGAGGCCCTGCCCGGACCTCACATGTCTTGCAAGAGGCCGCTTCTAAAGTCAAGCAAGTTGGAGTCTTGCAACAAGTAATCAAGCATGTCTATAAGGTTTGTGTATGCCGCTGATCTGAGATACTGCGTCAATCAATCACCTCACACTTCAAATTTGCTTTCTCAAATCTCAGCCCAAACCACGATCATCACCTCAGTATCTCCGAGCATAACAGTATTTTCTTCCACAAAATTAAACACTTATCCCAAATTGAAGGTCATGAACCGTTCCCGTTACGCCCCGCATTCGCCCTTCATGAGCGCCTACCGCCAGCCCTTCACTTCCATGCCCCCACAACCCTCTCAAATTCCGCCACCCGGACAGCTCCCAACTCAGCCTCTCGCCATGTCTCCCTCAATCTACAACCCCAGCCATCAAAACCCCAAGTAACATAGCAGGCCACTCCCCATTCAACCCTCCCTCTCCCCTCCAACCCTCTGGCCCCCAAACTTCCCAACCGGCTCCATCATCGAAGACCTTTGCGCTCCTCTGCCACCTCAGTTCCCATTGGGCATTCCAATGGGCTCACCTCCCATTTCCAACTTCCCTCCATACATGATTATGGGCGGTCTCGACCCTATCCACCCCGGCGCACTTCCCCACATTCAAAACGTCTATGGCATCCGCCCGCCAATGCCGCAGCCTTACTTGGGCGGGATGCATCCTGCTCAGCAGATGCCTGGTGTGAAAATGGTGAGAACAACGGGGTCGTATCCGCCTGGTCCGTGGGGTTCGTCGATTTTGCCGCCGCAACAGGTGGAGATGGGTCTAGGGATGGGGACGGGGATGGCATACCCCCCGAGCAACTTAGATGCAAATATGCTGGGTCGGGCAAAATTGGAGTCGGAGTTTTCTTTGCCTATTGGTCCGCCAGAACAAGGGATGCATGGCAGAAATGAAATGGGGCATATGAAGGTGGCGGAGATGATGGATGAGCGGGGGGGAGAAGAAGGGATTGCGCCGCTGACCGATGGCGAGGGCGTGTTAATGGGGTTGCTGAGTCCGAATTTGGGATAGTTGCAGCATTTTTGACGCGATGATGGCGCGTTGTTAGAGCAAACGGCAGGGTTTTAAAGAGAGATCCAAGGATGGAGCGAAGTTGGGAGCTATTGTTCCGAATCAGACTTTTGCTTGCGTTCAAGGGTGGTTAGCATCCTTGGCTCAGGGCACATATCCGCAAACCAGAAGAAAATCGAGTAGTTATGTAACTTAGTTGTATATTTCTCGTTTGCCTTTCCTTTTACCAAATGAATGAGTACGATAGAACACCGAGCAACGTCTTTCAAACCTTCCAAAAGCACATGACCCTCTCAACCCCAAACCCTCTAAAACAGTCATAAAACATTTTCCTACCCCCTCTGCCCCATCTCCCTCTTAGGAGATAGCATATGGTAACAAAAGTGATTACGTTTTCTTGGTAAGCTCCCTGAGCCACGACTTAAACGACTGCCGACTGCGCGACGGTGGAGGCTGCCGCAGAACAATCTGTGGACAGGTTTTAACTCTCAATTACTTCTGAACGGAAAGGAGAGAATTGTTAGATACAACGCGAGTGTGCCGGAGAACAGCCATGACTTAGCCACATTAATGGGTGCCAAAACCATTTGTTATAGACGAAGCCGTAGGTTAGCACTACTTTGCAGGATTGCAATCTGTGAACCAAGCAACTTATTTTGGTATTCTTCCAAAAATCCCGCGCTTTTTACACACCAGTGTTCTTTACGAACGCCAGCTGAGCATATGAGAGTTGTGGATAGTAGATACAACTGCCGTCCTTTATAACTTCCCTGGATCCCCTGTCTTCCTTATTATCCGAGGGTTTAAACGGCTTAAAGCAGGCGCTCAAATTCCCAAGTTGGTTTTAACGTTTAGTTATCTACTTGACCCTCCCTGATATAGACGAGAACAGGCTCGAAGCGATTTTGAAATCACCGAGCAGGGAAAGGAGAGGCCTGTTCCAGCGTGCCTCGTTCATTGAGATCAGCAACCTGAATTGCGAATTCATCTGAAACTTGATGAAGCTCGACTACAGGGACATACCGATTGCGACAGAGCTATTGAAGCACGAATGTTTCGCCGACACAGATGAAGCAATAGCTTCAGTTCTACTTCGGGCCCCATCCTCGCCGCTTTTCTATTTCACATCCCCAAACCTCTCCTGCAGCGCATCATGCAACTTCCCAAAAACCCCTCCATACCACCCCTTCACCTCCTCCCACTCCTCCCCTGGCATCGTCCTCCACATCATACACAACCACCCCGACAATCACATCCGCATACGTCGCCCTCCCCCAACATAAACGGCCCCATCCCATCCCTCTCCAACAACCCCGCCAACCCCTTCACCGCCTCTTTTAACCCCCATCATCCCCACCCTCGCCTCCCCTTCACCCCAATATCCTCCCAGCTTTTCGCAAACCCCCCTGTCCGCCTCACAAACTCCGCCCTGACCTCCTCCTCCACCTCGGGGTCAAACCGCATTCCATGCGCCATCAACGGCACATGCAGCGTGAAAGCGTTATCTACGGCGTTGTTGAACCGCGCGTACTCCGCATGCACTTTATCCGCATAGTTCCGCTCCGATAAGGGGATCAGCAGCGGGCCGGAGCATTCGAAGCTCAAGTCCTGCTCGAGGAACAGATCGTCCCCCTCCGGAAAGGTCCGCTGCAGGTAGATGGCAATGTCAAACGAATCCCCTATGACGGTACCCGTGCCGGGGTCGCGCAGCATGGGGAGGGTGTGGAACTCGGTGCCGTCGGCGAAGTTGCGGCAGGGGGGAACGTTGAGGGAGCGGCGCAGGGTGGTAATGTTGGGCATTTGCACCCAGGTGGTGGTGTAGGGCGCGGATTTGAGGTTGAGGGCGTAGCGCGCTTTCCAGGGGTTCGGGGCGGAGGAGGTCTTTTCGTAGGGCTTTGTGAAGGCGATGTCGTAGAAGATGAGGCCTGGGTCGCTGGCCGGGGCGTTGGGGGAGACGGTGGCCATGGTGGGAGAGGGGTTTGTTTAAGACACGCCGGACTTGACAAAGTGTTTCATCGTACGACTTTACTAACCAGATTTAGTAACTAATGCTCAACTTTGTCATATATTTTGCGGCTGATTCGGTTCCTATAACGGTATAATACCCTATTTGTGCCCAATTGTGGAACCTAGCACGAAACTTTCACCCCTCCTTGTTCAACCCCGCATAGTCCAACAAGAAATCAATCTTCACCCCACTCAAGTCTCACGACCGCCGCGGCACGCCGGCGTCTTTCCCGCGCTCTCCCGGACCCGAGCGGGTACTTTGCCGTCCGATTGGTCTAGGGGATCCGCAGTTAGAGAGAGACTTGCCCCTCTTCACTTCTAGCTACCACCGCTACAGCATGTCATCTCAACGGTATCGGACGTCGGTCTGGTGCAACCCTGCATCACTCTCACAAGCTAAAGAGAAGGGCTCGAAGCACAAGATGAATCCATTAGGGAATCTACTGTTCCATTAACTACAGCATATACAAAGAGGGTATCATAGTCATCACATCATCACCGCCCCCATCCATTCAACCCCAACAGCACCCACCTCCGTCCCCACCCACAACTTCCCACTCCCACCCGCACCCCCCTCCTCTTAAACCCCAACCTCGCCAACAACCCCTTACTATTCCCTTTCCTCCCGAACTTACACTCGCCAAATCTGGTTGAATGCTCGTCGGGGAAAACAGCGAAATAGGCAGCGCACAAGGCGGTAAGCCCCTCAAGTCCAGCGGCGGCGGGACATGTTTCCTTTCTATGCCCTGTGGAGATGGCGATTTCTGCCGCTCTATTTGTGCGGGCAGTTGTTGTTGTGCCTGGGATTGAAACTGGGAGGGAGGGGGCATCTTCTGCAGGAGATTTCTCTGGTGGCCGCTGCGGTAGCCGCTGTCGACCGACTCGCGGGCGGCGAGAACCGGCGGCGGGGCGCCGTTGTTGGTGTTGTTGGTGATGCCGAGCGCGAGGTTTGGCTCAGACATGTACGCCAGGACATCAGTCGCGGGGCCTCGTGGGGAGGCGGTCACGGTAGAGAGCGGCATGTGGTCCCGGGCTGCGGCCCACTTGCGGCCTTCGACGACTTGGTCTTCGAAGCGCCGGGAGCGGCCGCTGCGGATGGAGGCGGCATCGTCGGCGGTGCGGTGGGAGAGGATTGATGGTGGAGGGCTGAGGGCGGGGCGGAGGAGATGGTGTCGGGGTTGTGATGGCGGAGGATTTGGTGCGATTACGGAGGGGAGGTCTGAGGTGATTTCTGAGTCGGGGAGGGTGGCGGTGGGAGCAGAGTAGGCGTCGCGCTGGAAGTTGTCGGATGGTTTGGGGATTTGGAGATTGTTGAGGCGGGGTTTGAGTTCCCGCCTTGGGTGGCTGAAGTTGTGAGGGGGTTCTGGAGTGTTGGTGGCAGATCCGCGTCGCTCTGGTGGAGTCTCCTCAGAAACGACGTGCTCGTCAATCCGGCGCATGACGGTGTCCACGCTCCGGTCCCGCACCGAGCGTGTTGCTGTCCTCCGACCGCGACGGCCTGGAGAACTGAAGGGGAGCTCTGGATCCCGATCCGGGGAGTTGTCGGGAGAGATGTTGTTGGAGCTAGGGGGCTGGCTGGACTCCAACTGGCTTGCGATGGTCTGCCTCAACAGGCCTTCGCTTCTGCTGCGGTGAACGCCAGCTTGGCGGTGCATATCTGGGCTGGACGGCAGCCCGATGATGCCAGGGATGCGTGGAATTTCCAAACTTGACTTCAAGCCTGCTGTCTGGGGCTCTGTCATTGTGAAGGAGGAGTCCTCGCTGTCTGCCCTTAGGGGAAGGGAGGCGTTGCTGCGGCCATGCTGCATGGTCAACGTCGGAGGGGGCAAGAGGACCATGTCAGCGGAGAGGGATCGCCGATGGGGATTCTTCCGGGCCATCTGCCGCCTCCGCATCATGGCAGAGCGCGGTCCATCGTCGGCGGGTGGTTTTGGGGACTCCGAGTCCGAGGACTCGGGCGCTGCGCGTGGTAACTTCCTCCGGTGAGATTCCCTGCGCACCGGGCGCTCGAAATCTCGGTCGGAGCTGGTCCTTGCCGGCGTCCTACTCCTGGAAGTCAGGTCGCCCCGGCGGGTGGTGCTTCGAGCGCGGCTCCGCTCCTGGTCGTCTTCTTGTGTGGGCTGGTTGGCGGCGTCGAGGATGTACTGCTGAACGGCAACGGGGCCGTGGAGCGGGCATGAGAGGACGTTGGTCGACAGCTTCCGGAGCTGCTCAACCTCGGTGGACTTCTGCAACGAGCAGTACCTCCTGTTCTCGGTGGCCTTGGTGCACTTGACCCATTGGATGTAGTAGTGCTGCTCGCCGGCCTCGCAGCCGGTGTACGGTGTGTAGTCGTAGGTACACATCTTGGGCACGATGTCTGACTGAGCAAGGTCCAAGTGTGAAACCGTGAAGGCAAGAAGGCGGATGCCTGTGGTCACCGAAGCCAGCGGTGAAGTTGAGGGATGTTCATGTTGATATTGGGAATTGACAAGCATCCTGGCCGTGTGGCAGGTGGAAGCAGGCCTTATACAGGGGAGGGCTGGGGTCAGGTCGGAGTTTCTCGTTGAGCATTGAGCGGGCATCTCGGCAGCGGTGAGAAGACCCCAGGCCACGCTCTGGTCAGGCGTTGGCTCGAATCTGCTGTGATAGCGGTGCGGCGCCATGTCGTCGCCGTCACTCAGGCGAAGGATCGTGAACTGCATGGCCCCCGCACAGTCTAGCGGTAAAAATAGCCGTCCACAGCGTCATTGCCCAACGGAAAAAAAGCCATTGGCGCTCGTGGCTGCCATGCGGCCCTTGGCAAGCAAAGACTGGCCTGATTGGGGTGCTCGCCCCAGCGACCTGGGCTTGCCACCGCCAGATCCGACCCAGATTGGCTTGGCGTATGCAGTGCGACAGAAGCGAGAACGTGCAGGTGGGCGCTTAAGAGCTGATGTGATGGGAGCAGCTGCAAGCTCGGGACATTTCGCTGGGATCAAGGTGCTGCCCATGAGTCTTGGACAAACACTGACGAATCGGGGGTCGGGAAGTCATCGATAGCTCGGCTCAGAAACTGGCGAGGGCGACGAGATTTCCGGTTTGGTGTTTTCCCAAGACATTGGCGGAGTTGAGGGAGAAGATTCTGCAGTTTTGGGCCAGCGAAAGTTGCCGAGATGCCCGATTGAGGGGAAATTGTGTTGAACTGGTCTGGCGATGTGATGATGTGATGGCGGTGCCAATTTCAGAACACAAATATGATCCCTGTGATGGGAGTTCTCTCAGTTAGATTGTGAGAGTGTGCAAAGATGAATCAGTGATTGGATCACGGATGAGATGGAGCGAGACTGCCACCAACAAGCCAGAAACCTGGGTGTGCTTTCCTTCTTGGGATTTCCCGTGCTGCTGAGAAAATCCCATCAGATCAAATTCGGGAAGGCGCATCACGAAAGGTTGAGCGAATGAGAATGAATCAAACAGAACCTTGGAGGTCTTCAGCAATCCTTCCTTTCGGCTGTCACCTCAGCTGGTTGTTTCCCTTCCGGCGGCCAGTTGAGCCGGCCAAATTCAAAGTTTCGGATGGCCGAATCGTCGGCGTTCTCTTGCACAGTCAGCAAAGTCATTTGTTCCCGAACAGTGGCCCCTGGTGGCAAAGCCGTTGGTGATACGAAGTAATCCGTACTTACGACCCAGTCGGTTGGGCCTTTCACCCTCGTGCTCTTGTCGCGCGCTTCTGACCGGGAGGGACGCCACGAGGCCACACACACCTCGCCAAAGATAAGCAGCAAGAAGCAAGAGGTGTGTTACGAGAACTCGGCTGCATTGTTCTCCTTGTTCTTGATTCGCATCCACGCTACAATAACCGCCATCCGAGCCTCGATTATGCAGGAGCTGCCTCTGTGTGTCTTTTTGCGCCAGCCATTGCGCTTAACTTCAACCCCTTTCCCCATCTGACATTGTTTCATTCGCTCAACCCGTATCCGCGCGTCTGTTAGCACCTGCATACATATGCGATGCCATCTGCCTCGATCCCAATGGGTGGCATCTGAGGTTTACCACAAGGCTCTCATGCAGGTAGTTCGAAACCTTAAGAGCAGTAAGCAAGCCAAGTGAGGAAGACGGTGGTCGAAGACTTAAAAGTCATCACATGGAAAAAGGTTCAGACGACGTTTCGTTCGACGAGTGTAACAAAAAGGTTCTCACATTGGTTTGAGAAAATGAGGTGATGAAAGCCACCTGGGAGAGTCAGGATGGTGTCAGAAAAGGGGAATGCTTTAAGCCCAAGCAACATTATTCGTATGTCCCCCTGATATCCAAACCGCCCGTTCAGCGCCATAGTTACCCCAACACCGAAGCGACCCAAGAGCAGGAACTCCAACCATGACGCCTATCAATCATCACGTCGTAGAAAGATTACCATGACCTCTCAACTCATCATAATACGCTCATCACATCTCGTTCATTACACTCCTTGGTCATGCCTCGTAAGGTCGTCACACATTACCCCTCCCCTTCTCCTTCATCCCTCTCCCTCATCCCTCCAAGTCCAATCATCTCCCTCGCCCCTCAGCTGACATAATACCCTCCCTGACTGCGACTCCTACTCCTCCTCCCCACCTGACTCCTACTCCTGCTCCTCCTCGTATCCACCGCGGCCGGCGCATACACATACGTCGCCGACGGCCGTCTCGGCACCGTCGTATACGTCTCCTCCATCACCACCGGCCTGCTCGACGACCTGCGCCTGCCATCATAATGCCTACTCCCGCTCCTCGAATGACTGTGATGATGGTGATGATGATGGTGCCTGCCGTGCGTCGACACAGACCGCGACCTGCTGGACCGTCGGGGGGGTGGCGCCGCGGTGTCGTCGTACCACCCCTGGCGGCTGGTGTCGGGCTTGCGGGGTTGGGTGCACGCCCGGATGATCCACCAGAGGAGCAGAATGCCGACGACGCAGCCGATGACGATGCCGGCGATGGCGCCGCCGTCAAGGGAGGAGGAGTGGGAGTGGGTTTCGGTGGTGGTGGATTCGATTATGACCGTTGCGGTGGGTTGTTCTTGTCGGGCGAGAATGCGGGAGAGGAGGGATGGTAGGGTGCGGGTTGGTGGGGGGTTGGTGGGTGCCATGGTGGATGGCGGCTTGCCCCGTGGCTTGGCCAAGGCTCGTGAGATAGGCGAGCTCGGGTTGTGTTCTTGAGATCGGGACGGTCTGCCGAACTGATCGAGGTGGTGGCGATGGAGAGAGTAAGCCTGTCGATCCGTGACCCAGTGGTGTGGGCGTTGGCCAAAGAGCTTCTAGCAGCGAAGGCGGGCTGAGATCATGGGATTAACGATGGCGAGGAGTGACGGGATGGTGAGACAGGAACAGGTCAAATATAACCCATCCCGTCCCCATCAATCGATTGCTTCGACCTGACAGGCTGCACGCGGCACGTCATTGCGGCAGTCACGGATGGAATGGCATGTTTCCTTGATTATGACAACACCCTTAGCTACCACACTCTTCGGAGTGCCCATGGCCTGAAACTTGCCTGGACGCCTTATTGGGTATTTTGGCATGCAGGTGGCAGATCATGACGCCAATGAGGGGGGTCTTGCTTTTTGATCAAGTGGGGGTTTGAGTTCAGCCTCGGTCTCAGAAACTGGCGCCTCGTGCCCGGCAGGATTTTTGAGCCGCGATGGGATTTTTACGGTCTGGTTCGGTGAGCTGGTGGAAGAGGAAAGATTTGTGGGGAATGCCCTCTCACATGAGGTTGGTGTTGAAGCTTGGGGAGGAGTATGACGTCATCCTCTGACCCCTCCCTTTTCCTCGATCTCACCACCGAAACTGCCACCTGGATCCTCCAAATATTATTAGAGTAGTTGGTACCCCAAACTACATTGAGCGAATGTAAGTTATGTCTTGCTGATCCAGATGGACAAATTTGAAGTCTCCTATTGTCTAGACTGCGAAGGGGCGACTGCGAGTTAAACCTTCAAGACCTCCTGCGCAAACGACGTCTTGGGATCTTGTTGGTTCAAGCACCCTGTACCAAATTGTCAAAATGAAAAGAACCAGAATATGACTAGGCTCAAACGTTAGGGTCCCCGTGAATATGTAGGACCTTGTCTGTCGGCTGGGCCCATTAGGCATCAGCCACGCTGGATTCTACTCTCCTCCAATGATGGGACATCTGGCTTCCCCCTCCGGAGCTCATCTTTTTAGAAACCAGGAGGCGTAGCCAAGGTAAGATCTACAATCCTGGCGTCGGTAGGACGGCATCAACTTCCGAAGGCTGCCAGTGACGCAACCCTCCGGACCTAAGTACGCCACAGAGTCACCCGGGGCCTGGGTTGTCTATGTCGAGAAGATTGAACCCCAGAGCATGTGCAAGACAAGTCCCTGAAGTCTCAGCCCACTTTCACTTCCAAAGACCGCACATCTGGCAACACCCTTGACTTCCATTGATGATCATCTTGAGAAACATCGTCCCTTCACAAACACCAACACCACCCATCAACCATCAACCATGTCCGACCACCGCGGCCGCCGCCACACGCGCTACGACGACCGCTACGACGACCGCTACTACTACGACGACTACGGCTACGAGCACCGCCCGCGTCACCGCTCCCTCGGTCGTCAAGCCCTCGACAAGCTAGGCGACGCGATGGAAAGCCTCGGCCTCGACAAGCAACGAAGCCGTAACAAAGTCCGCTCCACCTCCTCCCACCGCCACCGCTCCCGCTCCCGCTCCTACGACCCCGTCTACGACTACCCCGACCGCTACTACCCCCGTCACGCCACTCCGTCTCCACCTCCCGCCGACGCTATCACAGCACCTCCCGGGCCCCTCCTCCTCCCGCCGCTCGCGGCGCTCTCGCCGGGACAGCACTACCAGCACCCGGCCGGTATCGTCACGCAGCCGCAGCCGGATTGAGCGAGGCGTGGAAGCGGCGGTTGAGGCGGCAGCCGCCGAGGCATTCCGTCTTCGCAAGGAGCCCGGGTCATGGAGCGGGTCGAAGGGGCAGAGGGTGGCGACTGCTGCGGTGAGTGCGGCTGTGCTGGGGGCGGCGACGGAGAAGAGGAAGCAGACGAGTAACAGTGGGGGAAGTTGGGGACGATGGGGTCTGCGTTGGGGGTTGGTGGTTAATCGGTTGGTGAATGGGCCGAGGAAGGAGGTGAGGAGGTGAGGGGTGCTTTTCGGGATGGATATGAAAGAGAGAGATGGCGTTGGGAGGTTGGCGTTTTGGCTTGAGCTTTTGGCTTGATGGTGGAGATTGGGCATGCATGGTTTGTTGGGTTGTGGCTGAGTTAGTTTGTACGTTCTTTTTGTGTTACGGATGTAAACCATTTGAATTGCTCACCTGCCTGACAACTCGGAGAGATTCACTTTGTAGGTGTGTTGGATGAATGGCTGAATGTGGTCTCAAGACAGGGTCACCTGCCCTTGGCCACCCCCTTGGTGACAACTTTTAACTGATTGGGATATACCCTCGTTCAATACCGCATTCTTCCATAACCGAATCTGACATCTAAATCTATTGAACTCAATTGCTTCAATGCCTGTGGTGACCCCCCTGAGGGTGTCTTACCCGGGTTGCGTCATGAGGTCCGTGTAAGTCAGCTTACACCTAGACCAACCAACGAGGAGGCGTGTACCATCATCGCTTCAGACGAAAGCTAGATTTCTTGCAATTGTTTGCCAAAGAAGATGCTGGCATCCCAGCTCCAACTGAAACAATGACCAACCTGTGATATCATCCCCAAACAAGCAAACCCTCGGCTCCTTTCCCACCACACAACCCGCTATATCACCTTCGCCAGCACCGTCCTTTTCTCCCCTCATTCTCTCCCGTCAACCTCAACATACACCCTAAACCAAGCCAATCACACATTTAACAACACACACATCCCCAAAATGTCCCACAACGAACGCGGCGTCCGCCACACCGGCACCACCGGTGGCGGAGAAAACCTCACCTACGGCGAAACCCCCGCCTCGGGCCCCGCAAAGCACACCTCAGGCCCGCACAAGCACGACCTCCTCAACAAGATGGACCCGCGCGTCGACTCCTCGCGCGACAAGGAGCCCCTGGCTTCCAATACCACTACCACTGGCGCCGGTGGTATGGGCACCACTGGCATGGCTGGTGCTGCTGGCGGCGCTGCCATGGGGACCCGCACTGCTGGTGGTGGCACAGGCAATGTCCCCGAGGGGACTTATGGCCCGCATTCTTCTCGAGCGGCAAACGCGATGGATCCGAGGATTGATTCGGATTTGGATTCGGGGAAGACTGGTGGTAGGGGGCTGGGTGGTATGGGCGGTGGTATGGGTGGAATGGGAGGTGGCACAGCCGGGGGCATGACCGGCGGCGGAATGGGCACCGCCGCGGCGCCCTCTTCCGCGGGACCGCAGACCGGCATGTCAGGCATGCCTTCCACCGGCAGCACCACCACCGGCGGCACCGGACAAAAAGTTCCCGAAGGCACCTATGGCCCGCACTCCTCGCGCATGGCGAATGCTATGGATCCCCGGGTTGATTCCGACCTAGACTCTAGCCACAAGTCTGGTGGCCTGGGCACGACCAGCTCGACGACTAGTGCTGGGGCCGGGGTGCCGGGTGTGAGCGCGCCGGGCACGGCAGGTCCGCACAAGTCGGATATGATGAACAAGATGGATCCGCGGGTGGATAGTAAGGCCGGGACTTGGAAGGCGGCGGAGAGTAAGGGGCCCACTGCTTGAGGGGGTGTTGAGGAAGGGGATGAGATGGGGGAAGTTGGCGAGGTTGAAGGGAGTATGTGGGAACGGGGAACGGGGAAGATACCAGATTGAATATTGTGTTGGGGATAGGGGGGATTTCCTAATTAGGTTCCGATGATGTAGTCAATTGACATCGTGAATTCAAAAAAAACCTAAACAGCTTGGAGAATGAGAACCTTGACACGATGCTGTGAGAAAACTGAGAAAACTGCAATAAGAAACCAAACTTCAACGAGGTATCAACCAGTTAACCACCCATCCCCCAATCGGAGAATGGTACCAAGAAACTCCTGTCTGCAAAAAGGGGCTCACCCCTGAGAAATCCCACAGAATCGACCACCCACCCTCACCACCTAAAACGCCTCCTCGACGATGGCGTCCTTCCCCAACTTGAACCTCTTTCCAGTAGGGGTACCCACCCTCCCGGATGTCCTCCTCCCTGCAAGCCCAAAATCACCCGCAATGCTCTCCCGCGTAGGCTTCTTCAACCGCGCATGGTTGACCATGTTGACCTCATGCGGCAGCGCGACAATGACATTTTTGTCCGTGCCGAACTTGAAGTCATCGGCCTTGACATCGTCCGTGTACCGCTTGATGAGGTATGGGGCCTTGCGGCCGGCCAGAACCTTCTTAAGGCTCCACTCAATGATGTACGGGCCAGTGGCGGTGATGATGCTGGTCTCGGAGGCGCCCTCACCCGTGTTGAACTTGGCGGGCGTGAAGTTGACGCCCTTGCTGGTCTCGTAGGCGAACTGCGCGACATGCTCGGGCGTGAGGGCAAGGCGGCGCGGCTGCGGCTTGGCGTCGGCGGCGAAGGACTTCTCGAAGCCCAGCTTGCCTTCGTTCTTGCCCGATTTTTGAAGCGCGTCGATGAGGAGCAGATAGGTGCGGCATGTGGCGAGAACCCAGCGGCCGTCGGCGGAAACGTCGAGGCCAAGAATGGGCTCGCCGAGAGCGGGGATGTGCGTCTTGGCGTTGATGCCGAGGCGGTCGAACAGACGGACGTCGCCCTTGTTGGAAGCCACGGCGATGTAGCCCTTCTCTGTTGTGGAGATGGCCGAGAAGTCGTTCTTGCTGGCGTATTGTTTGAGCTGGGCGTCGACGAGCTTGCTGCCGGACAGGCGGGGATCCACGCGGTAGAGGGCGTTCTTGCTGATGCCGAGGAAAGTCGGCTCGTGGGTCATTTGAGCAAACTTGTTCTCGGGCGCGAAGGTCACAACAGGGATGTCTTCGTGGATTTGCCACTCGTCAACGACCTTGCCATACTCGAGATCCATGCGATAGAGCTTGTTCGGGTCCGAGTCCTTCTGCAGGATGAGGTTGCGGTCCTCGTTGTGGAGCATGACCTTCTTGGGAGAGAACAGCTCGCCCTTGGGAGTCTCAACCTTGGATATGTTTGTGCTGAACTCGAGGTGGTTGTTGGGGGTGTGCTTGAAAACGCCGATCTTGGAGCCGCGCACGACGAAAGACCGGTCATGCTTGTAGCCGACGGCAAGCTGCTTGTTGACATCGCTATCCTTTGGCTTGTACTCGACGTCGTCCTCCTCTTCGTCGCTGTCGTAGTGCTCGCTCGGCGCGCGGTCATCCTCTTCCTCCTCTTCGTAGTGCTCCTCCTCTTCCTCCTCCTCCTCTTCGTGGTGCTCATCCTCCTCCATCGTCAGGTCGTTGAACGCGTCCGCGACGTAATCCCGTTCCTTGTCCTTGATCTTGGACCACTTCATCTCGTTCAGCTGCTCCCAAAGAGCCTGCAGAAGACCCTCTTGGAACCGCTCGAGAGCGGCCTGATCCTTGAACCGGAGGAGCCACGAGTAGGCGGAGCCATCCTCGGAGAACTGGTTGAAGATGAAGGAGAGAAACTCGAAGTTGAAGACGGGGTTGATGTCGGCGACGATCGGAATGCCCAGCCAATCCCGGTCCGCGCTCTTAACTTGGAGCCAGTATTGCCAGTTGCCAATTTCAGTCACTGTCGCCGTCACAGACGCATCTTGCATAACGAATGCGCCCGAAGGGAAGTCGAAGAAGTGAAGCTCGGCAACCTCGGCGGCCAAGATCTCGCGCGCTTCCGGGTGAGCAGCCACGGTCGGAGGCTTCATGTCCCTTTCCTTGCCCTTCTTGGTTGGGGTGGTGGGTGCAACCGCCTTCTCCCGCTTGGCGGCCGTGTTGGCAGAAGGTTTGCCGAGCATCATGGAGTCGGACGATTCGACTGACCGCGCGAGCGTGGGGCTATGGAGGGGGCTGGCTTGGGGAATGGGTTGCTCGTCGAACTCAAACTGCTCGAAGTCGGCCTCGGTGGCGGTGGTGTGAGGCTTCCGGTACTTGCGCTCGTACTGGCACTGGCGCGCAACGCGCTCGAATTGTTGCACTTGCGAAGGCGAGATGGCGCCGTCGCAGACAAACTCGTAGACGTCGCCGGCGTCGCCGCTCAGGTCGCGCCAAGCCAAAACCTTCTCGGTCCCTTCCCTGTTTTCGACACGGAAATGGAGGGCCTCGTCGAGTAGAAACGTCTTCTCGTCGCGCTCTCCGGCAAGGATGTCGGCGTCAGCTTCGGCGTCTTCTCCCTCCTCTTCTGCAAGTAGTTCAGCCTCTCCCTCTTCGTAAACGCGCTGGACGACAAGCTGGTACTGGAAATCCTGGGCGGTTCGTCGAATGCGGGCGGAGGCGTCCTTGAAGATTAGCTCGGAGTAGCCTTTGGGCGAAAGCGGTCGAACGAGATAGAGCTAAGGAGCTTGCCGACTGTAAATAAAGCGTCAGTCCGGATGAACGAACGAAAAGAGAGGAATACATGAAAGAACAAGGAATCGCCTCAATGAGCCGTGTAACTCCATGGCTGCAGCCTGAGGATCATCGCGTATAGAGGGGCACATCATCAAGGAAAGTGCGGGGCAACCGACCATTCCTGAGCACAAACATGGTGCTGATTGTTTTGAAAACCTGGTTGCTAGGTGCTGGAGTTGGCTGTCGGGAAGGCGCAGAGAATGCGGGAAAAGTCTAGAAAAAACTCTGGAAAGAGAAAAAGACAAAGCCGGAACGTCAGTCCCGAGATAAGGCGTCTTTCTGCGCGCCTGTCCGACAACACGGCGTGCAGGCAGGAGCTTGGCTTTGTGTGGTGCAACCAACAGAGGAAGCTGCGTCATGGCAACCAGAACCACCAACAAAATTGTGTGGACGATGGAGGGGAAGCCTGCTGTGGCGGTGCCCATGGCCAATCGCCACAGCTGGAGATGTGGGGCTTTCAACGCCACACCCAGGTGCCAAGCATCCAGTCCCACACGCTCCACATTTCCACATTTCCGCTTCATTGGTAGACTTGCTTTGCACGTCAGCGACACTGGACGGCGGTTCACTTTCCGCAGGTGCCTGTTGCGATGCGCTTTGGGGGGGACACAGAGTGAGCTTCCGCCTCGTGTTAGAAGTGCTTGCAATGGCACATGATCCCAGAAACCTCAGGGCAATGGGATGAACTGCAGGAGGTCCTCCCAGCTGTATTGGCAGAGCACTGAGCTTTTGATGGTATCGCCGATCACCTTCTCAGTGACATTCTCGCGGTTGGTATACTTCTACGGTGCGTTGATAGCCACCGACAACTGCTTCGAGTGGTCAACGTGGAGTCTCCGTGAGGATTATGGTAGTAGAGATTTGGTTTGTTTAGAAAGACGCTGAGGAGGGTCGAGAGGAATTCTGATGACAGAGGAGGATCCGTTCGGCAATTAAGTTGGGGAGAGGAGGCAGGCCTGTCATAGAAGCACGAGAAACGCCAAATGCTCTGGAGGTCGAGAAACCCTCGAACGAGTGGAAGACCCAACGAGTGTTTGGGCCCGAGTCACCTCATACATTCCAGCTACGAGGGGGTATTGACAGCTACGCAGCCTTCGGCCTTTGGGAAGCAGGACAGAACTGCCATCTGAGCAGGTGGTAAAAGGAATGCAGTGACGAGGCAATGGCTAGGAGGAACTTTTTTAAGAATCAGTCACTGCAATCAGACAGAGTTACCAATTGATCAAATTCCCTTTTCATCTCCCTTGTTGACATCTTCTTTGGAACACCACTACCCTCGTGCTCTCTGCTCCTAGCGACTGATGGCGTCTTCCAAGTACCACCTTCAGCTTCAGAAAGGTAAAGGCGTTCGTTGAACTGATCGCCCCAGGCCACAGTCATTGTCTGGCATTATGCTTTCGAGTATCTAGTCATCCAGGGAGGCTTTGCGCCGCCTGCGCCAAGTGCAGTTTATACTCTGGATAAAACATTCACCACCGATCCTCGGCTTGATATCGTAAAATGTATCCGCCTCGAGGGGAGTTCGGACCTAATGCCCTCAACCCGCAAGTCTCTCGACACTTCGCAGATGGAGACTGAGAATCTTGTCATTGAGCTGCACGATAAACTGAAGCAGTTGCCGACACTAAATAACCCAGTGGACAGGTATGGGCTGGACACAGGATTTGCCTGCGCTAGTGATGATCTTGAGTGGTGCAACTACACACCGAATGGAGTTGGTACAAGGGACGTGCCGGCGGATCCTTCCAGGAGTCCAAGTTTAAGAGGGCTGTTAAGATTGTAGATTCGTTGGTCGAGAAAGCAGTTTAAACTGGAAGTCTTACAATCTACCAGATTCACATCGATCACAGCTAGCTCTAATAGCCATTGACCTGCCCAAGGTGCTCCGAAATCTGTACCTCAGGTAGTCAGCATTGTCAGAACACCTCCGCCCATCGGAGACCACTTACCCACCTTATTTTTCGTTCTCCTACCTGACTGAGTTTATGGTTGCATATGCCTTACCACAATCTGCCATGATTTGGAACAGGACATTTCCCTTGACCCTTCTCCAACATGTGGGGGAGGATGGCAAATTTGGGGACCAGAGTATCGAAGCACTCCTTCGAGTTGGAGGGCGCGGGTGCTGAGAAGAAAATTTGTGAGAATTCTGGTAAACATACCAAGGTACCCTCCCACAGTGGTCCCCATCCAATTGATAGCCGCCAAGGCCGAGCCAAGGTGTCAAGTGGACATAGAGGTCACATCCTCAGTCACATCAGACTTTCAGCTGTTGGCACTTCTTTGTCTTGGGAACCAGAACGAAGCATAGAAGAAAGAAAGAAAGAAAGAAAGAAAAGACCCGCTCACTGCCTGCTATGAGACCATCATTAAAAAAACGCAACCCCTCACAACTCCTCCCTTCTAAAGAAACCCCGCCTCCTTGCCCCGTCCCACTAACGACCGAGAACATTCTGTCCGACGACCTTCAACTCCCTGGGCCTGGCCCAGACTGGCCCGCCGCTGGAAATCCCCCTCATGTCATCGACAATTAGTTGCGCCACGTTCTTTCCCATCAGCGCGCTCGTCTCCATCGTCGAAATGAAGGGCTCCATGGCCGACGTGTAGTACACCCCGTCGCCGACGACGTGCTCCGGGAAGCTGGTTCGTGGAATAGCCTTGGGGAACGCGTTGAAGGTGTGGGGGAAGTACCACGAGATTGGGCTGGCGCCACCGGTGAAGGTGGAGGGGACAGTTCCTCCTAGGAGATTGCTGCGTGCATTGGTTAGTTGAATACTGTTGTCATCAGGGAAAGGGAAGACTGACCTCAGGAACTCAGGAGTGACCGCCTGCGGGGAGAAGATCTTGTAGAGATACTCGGGTTTCTTCGTTTGCGGGTTGGTAAAATTCCCCTGGCCGCTGAGGCTGAAGAAGCCCGCCTTGCCGACGCCGTCAGCACCTGAATTCGCGTTGTCGCTCTTGGCCAGGGTGGTAATAACCACACCGGGAGCTTCGCCGCAAACTCGAAAGCCGAGTAACTCGGGCAGGAACTTCGGCGCCAATGGAGGGCAAGCCCGTAATCCAAAGAACCCAGGTCGGAAGCGATGTTTTGACGTGAACAGAGTGACGTGGAGATTCACGTATGACACAGGCTCAATCGTCGTTTTGAGCACCGCCTTAGCGACTGACATCCCACTGAACTGTAGGGGATTAGCGATGATGACATTGTCAAACGCGACCGGGTGTGCCGTGGGGTTGCCTGGCGTGCTTCCAGAAGTTGCCTTGACGGTGTACTTGCCCTGCGTCTTCTCAAGGGACACCACAGCTGTGTTGAGGAGGACGCTGGCGCCTGACCGATGGGCCATCTCGCGGAAGATCTGCCAGTTGCCGCCCTGGACTGACTTTGCGCCGGCAGCAGCGAGGGAAACCTGGATTGTTAGCCATTTAACGTCCGTCGCCCGACGGATTTGATCAGCTCACCATGGTGTCCAGCCCGTGGATGTTGGCAAGGTTAGTGACATAATTCGCACGGACGGCCGCCTGGATAACTTCGCGAGAAAAGGGACCAGAGATCTAGGTCGTCAGCGGCAAATCCAGACTCGCAAAGAGGAGAACCCACATCGTTTGCCTGGAGAAATTCCTCTCCAGTTGTGAACGTCGCAGCACCGAGCCCGAGTTCAGCAACCCTCTTCGTCAACGAGGTAAAGGGAAAGAACGGCGCGTTATATAATTGGAGAAACTTTCCGACCGTGGCGGCCGTCAGGCTCTCGGCTCGCTTTGGCGTCACGGGGCCGTATTTGAAAGCCATGTTCAGGAGGTTGGCAATTTTACCGGCTCTTTCATCCTCAGTGAAGATGAAGCGGTCCCCGTCCCATATACCCATCTTGGGTTCAGCATCTGGGCCACGCTCACGAACCTCGAGGTCGAACTCGGCCAGCGAGTCGTTGAGGATCTGGTTCGCATCGGCGAAGAGGGTGGCACCCAGCTCGACACGCTGGCTAGGGTCATTGAAGGCGTTGACGGTGAGGGTTCTGCCTCCGATGTGGTCTGTCTTCTCAAACAGGGTGATGTTCACATGAACTCCTGCAAGGTCGGCAAACTTTTTGAGATGGTACGCAGTTGATGCCCCGGCAGGCCCGGCTCCTGTGTGCGGTTAGCAACCTAGTTGCCACGTGGGTTACAGCCCTGTCAGGCTGTCCTCGTGGGTTCAAGACGAACCGATGATGGCTATCTGCCGCTCGGAGTTGGTAGTCTGGGCTGCGCAACAACCCAAAAGGAATGTAAGGAAGAGCTTGGAGTTGAGTCTCATAGTGATGGTTGTCCAGGATGATCACTGAAGTTGGACACTTGAGACGAGGAGCTCAGGATGGTTATATACTAGGTCTTTCTCGTTCTAGGGAGTGTCGACGCAGCGACCTTTTATGCGTTTAACTCCCTTGGAGTCAACGGTGAGCATGTGAGCCATGATAGTTTTTGACTTTTATCAAGTTATTGAGACAAGGCGTTCCGCGAATCTCCAGTCTCTCTCTGAGACTTCCACTTACAGCGACGAGTGGAGGCTGCCACCATTCCATGCAATTCTGCCCGTAGATTCTCGGATTTCCGTAAATTAATCCGGGTCTGAATAGCAGCCAATTGAGCCCTGAATAACAGATTGATTGATGCGCGTTTCGACCGTATCGGTCCCGTGTTGCAGCCGTGATCCTCGAGATCCGTGTACATTTTCTGGCTAACTGGCGATGCAGGCTTGTCGATGGCGCCGGTCAGGTATGGTTCGACGGCAAAGCGGGGAACGACTGCGATGGCCGATGCTGATGACACCGCCAGATCAAACTGACAAAGGATGGCAATGTCCTTCTCCGCGAGATGCAAATACAAAACCCCACGGCGGTCATGATTGCTCGAGCGGCGACGGCGCAGGACGACATTTGCGGCGATGGCACAACATCAGTGGTTCTCCTGGTCGGTGAGCTGCTGAAGCAGGCGGATCGCTATATTCAGGAGGGTCTGCACCCGCGCATCATCACAGACGGCTTCGAGATTGCCAAGACCGAGGCGCTGAAGGTTGGCTGCTCGACAAATTGGCTCTCAGCCCCATGCTGACTGTCGCAGTTCCTCGACCATCGTCGATTCTGTGCTTGCCATCTACCAGGCGCCCGCGAAGCCTGACCTGCACATGATCGAGATTATGAAGATGCAGCATCGCACGGCCTCCGACACACAGCTCATCCGCGGTCTCGCCCTCGACCACGGCGCGAGACACCCCGATATGCCCAAGCGCGTCGAGAACGCCTACATCCTCACCCTCAACGTCAGCCTCGAGTACGAGAAGACCGAGATCAACTCGAGCTTTTTCTACTCCAGCGCCGAGCAGCGCGACAAGCTCGTTGAGAGCGAGCGCCGCTTCGTTGACTCCAAGCTGAAGAAGATCATCGAGCTCAAGAAGGAGGTGTGCGGCAACGACCCCAAGAAGAACTTTGTCATCGTCAACCAGAAGGGCATTGACCCCCTGTCTCTGGACGTGCTGGCCAAGAACGGGATCCTGGCGCTCAGGAGAGCCAAGAGGAGGAACATGGAGCGTCTGCAGCTCATTTGCGGTGGTATTGCGCAGAACAGCGTCGAAGACATGACCCCCCGATATCCTCGGCTGGGCCGGTCTCGTCTACGAGCAGCAGCTCGGCGAGGAGAAGTACACGTTTATTGAGGACGTCAAGGAGCCCAAGTCGGTGACCCTCCTGATCAAGGGCCCCAACCAGCACACCATCACACAGGTTACCGACGCCGTGCGCGACGGCCTCCGCAGTGTTTACAACATGATTGTCGACAAGAGCGTTGTCCCCGGCGCTGGTGCTTTCCAGGTCGCTTGCGCGGCTCACCTCAAGAGTGATGCATTTGCCAAGACGGTCAAGGGCAAGGCCCGGTACGGTGTTGAGGCGTTTGCGGATGCTCTGCTGGTTATTCCCAAGACTCTCGCAGCCAACGCTGGTCTTGATATCCAGGATGCCCGTGAGTGCCTACCTATCTTGCCAGATTCAATAGACTTTGTACTAACACTTCACAGTCGCCGCTCTCCAGGACGAGCACACCGAGGGCAACGTGGTGGGTCTCGATCTTGCGACAGGCGAGCCCATGGATCCCACACTCGAGGGTGTCTACGACTCTTTCCGTGTGCTGAGGAACTGCGTTGCCTCCAGCTCCGGCATTGCGGCAAACCTACTGCTTTGCGACGAGATGCTGAAGGCGAGGCAGATGGCCCGCCAAGGCGGTCCTGGCCCCGGCATGGATGGGCCGGAGCAGTAGAGGCATCTCATCTGAGTCTGTAGAACACCTATGAGACGTAAATACATGACAAAGATTTGAGCGTGGTAGATACTACAGTTTCTTTTATTTGATGTTTGAGTGATGTTAAATGCGTGTGTGACCCCTGGTCAGTGGCCAAGAGGAATGGCGGGGCAACAAATCTACCCCGCCAAAATTTTGAAGTTGCTACTGCGCCCAAAATTTCCATACACGCTCAAGCCGACAACAAACCAACAACGCAGATACCATGGCACCCTACGATAGCGATTCATCGGGTGGTGAGGAGGAAGATTACACAGAGACCAACGTTCTGCTCGGCTACGCCTCCCCCGACGCCAATGGCGAGGAGATCAGCAAACTCGGGGGGAACCCAGTACGTCCCATCCTCCTTTGTCCACCTCTGCCTTCACGATGCTATGTTAAAGTATTTCACTAACCCTACTCCTAGGATTGGTTAGATCCGAGCAAGCCCCCCTTCCGCCGTCCTTGCAAAATGTAAGGTGTGCAAGGACATCATGGTTCTGCTCCTGCAGCTCAACGCCGAGCTTCCAGACCGTTTCCCGGGCCACGAGCGGCGACTCTACGTGCTGGCCTGCAAGAGGAAGAGCTGCCGGAGAAACGAGGGAAGCATACGCGCTATTAGGGGCACCCGGGTCTCAGAGACTACGGCTCTAGCTGCTGCAAAAGAGACCCAGCCGAAAGAAACACCCGCTCCAAAGGCAAAGTCCTCCGCCACCGCGCCCTCCAACCCCTTCACCACCCAAAACCCGCCCCGAAGAAACCAACCCTTCCAGCACCGAATCCGCCCTCTCAACCCTTCCTCAAACCTTCGCCCAAACCCTCTCCTCAACAACCCCAATCCACCACTACCGACCCTTCCCCAGCCCGTGAACCCTGGCCTCAACCCTCCCGCTCCCTACCCCACCCGCTGGCTCGCCGACGCCGACTACGAAACCCTCGACCCCATCACCCTCCCCAACATCCCCATCGGCCCAACACAGATGGAGTTCGATTCCGGCGAGGGGCGCCAGCGGCGGTGGCTCCGGCAAAGAAGATAAAGAGGTCTTCGAATCCAGCCACGACGCGACCTTCCAGAAATTCGCCGACCGCGTCGGCAGAACCCGGAGCAATGCATCCGGTACGAGTTTTCCGGGCAGCCTTTGTTATACTCCAAAAATGATGCAGTAGGCAAGGCTCTGCACGGGAGTGAGAGCAAGGTGGGGCGGTGTTACCGAGGTGCGGTGGGTGTGGGGGCAGAGGGTGTTTGAGGTGCAGCTGACGCCGCAGGCGATTCAGGAGCTGGAGAGCGAGGAGGAGGATGGAGGGGATGGATTGGGAACGGTGATTGTTTGTGTTTGCGAGAGGGATTGTTTGGAGAGGGGCGTGGGAACTGGGGAGGCGGGGTATGTGGAGGAGTGGGTTGGGGTGCAGTGGGAGGAGTTGTTGGTGAAGAGGTAGATTACATGGTTCAAGAGGTAGTCTGGCTGCGAAGGAAGAAATAATCATGGGGAGAGGGAGGAGGTGCAAGTCATGTCGTCGTGTTGGCATCTGCGCATGCAATGAGGCTATGATCTAAACATAGAACCCATGGTATTCCAGACAGACACCCCTTTGCATCCCATCCGCGGCTGTGCCCATGCCGCCGATAACAACCCATAAACGCCGAAGCTTTTACCGCCAGATGCAAGAAGAAACCACCACTGTCTCAAGGTTCGCGGCCCGCGTTTCCGCCGTTTGTTCGTTCGTCGAAAGAAAATTAAATAACCATTTCCCCATCCAAGAGGGAACATCTACGCGTTGTTGTCCTCCCACGACCGCTTGATGACGCGGCTGAACATGTCGACGGTTACATCCTCGCGGATCTCCGTCTTCTTGGCCTCGTTCTCGGCGTTCTTGGGGATCTGCACCACACCGCCCTCCACCTTCCAGCCGCACGTCTCGGTGACAAACTTCTTTACCTCCTCCTCGCTGTCCAGCCCCAGCCAGCCCTCGAGCACGCTCGGTTGCACCTCGCGGTACGCCTGGCTGACGAGCTGGGCGATGCGCAGTCGGATCATCTCCTCGAACCCGGTAATGTCGGTGGTGAGGTCGGCGTACAAGTCGTCGCTCTCGAGCGTCGCCCAGAAGCGGTCGTACTGCGCGCCCTCGAGCTGCGCGTTGAGCACGCGCAGCTTGCCGATGGCCTCGGTGAGCTCCGAGGCAGAGTTGGGGCCGGGGTTGGAGTGCGAGGGCGAGAGGAGGTGCAGCGAAAGGTCGAACTGGACGGAGGGGAACTGCGTCATGGCCTTGACAAGGATGTTTGTGATGACCTCGTCCTTGATCCGGTCAGGGTTGAGCTGGTAGCTGAGAGTGAACCGGGAGTTAGCACGGGTCGGCAATAGTTATCGAAACGAAGAGGGAGGGATTCCTCGTGTCAGATAGTTCAAAGGTTGACTTCATGCGGCCGGCGTAGACCGGCACGCTGTCAGGTAATAGGAAACGTTTAAGATGGACATCATAGTGAGGATGGCAGCTGATAACGGACCGGAGGAGAACACGGAGAAAGCAAAGAAGCAACTCACAGCTTAAGCAGCGCCCTGTTGGCGTTGCAGTCGCAGAACTTCTCCTCGCATTGCTGGTTGAGGTAGGCCTCGAGGACTTCGGCGGCCTGGGGGTTGTAGCGTTCGAGACCGCCGATAATGTTGCGGATCTGCTCCGGGCGCTCCTGGGGGTCCTCGCCGTTCATGGTGGGCTAGTCAGGTTCGGGGGTATGCGTCAGGGGGGTTGTAGGAGGAAAATTGGGTTTTGGGGATTTGGTTCGAACCCTTCCCAAAACACAAAACCGAGATGGATGGTGGGGCACGGTTTTCCCACTGGGCTGCGATTTTGTGGGTGGACCGGAAGAGGCTAGCGTGTGTTGAACTTGGCGCCAAGCAATAAGAGACCAGGTCATGTGCCTGCGCGGCTGCTTCGCGAGCGGCCAGCGCGCCGCGTTTGTTCCTTCCAGAATCCAACGTCATCGATTGCGAGCAGTTGGGAAAACAGCACCAAACGGTAGCAGCTGATTGGAACAGTATCAACTTGGAATGACCCAATTGATTTTTGAACAATTCCAGTTCGGTTTTGTCTCGATCTTCCAACAACGGATTTGATGAGGTTTAGGAATTTAGGCTCTCACACTGTCTCATTCCAAGCATCACGCTCGATTGTCAGCGACAATGGCGAGTCCGGCGAAAAAGAGGAAACTCAATTCTGAGTCGAAACAGGGCTCAACACCTGCTCGTGGGCTAGAATACTTCTTTTCGAAACAAAGACAGAACGGGACGTCAGCAAGAACTCAGTCAACCCCAGGGGACATTGCAACGCCAGAACCCACAGCTGAGGCGTTGACGGATGAGGAACTTGCCAGAAAACTCCAAGCGGAGTGGGATGCTGAAGTCAGAGAATCATCAGGGCAAACCACCCCGAAGCCAGAGCCAGTTGAGCTCGGCTCAAGTGAAGTAGACTTCAATGGCGAGTCTTCAGCTTTTCAGCCAGCGCCATTTCCCCCCTCGGCTCCACCGCCCAAGCCCGTGGCCACCAAGAATACCCTCTCTCTGTCATCAGCCGCGGCAGCTGAAGACCAAATAACGGCAACTATTCCCTTGGACGAAAGCCCATTAACTTTTGATCCGGCCAAGTACCTTCCACAACTTCAGCAAGCCTGGACTTCCGAAGGCGGCAATGCCTCTTACGCTCTTCTCACGCGGTGCTTTGTGCTCGTCAGCGGAACAACAAGCCGGATCAAGATCGTCGATACGCTCGTCAACTGTATCCGGCTGCTGATTGAGGGAGACCCATCCAGCCTTTTACCAGCAGTCTGGCTCGCCACCAATGCTATCTCCCCGCCTTACATCTCCATGGAGCTTGGTCTTGGCGGTTCCGCGATATCTAAGGCGCTGAAGCAGGCTTGCGGGCTGAACAATAGGGCGCTCAAGTCACTCTACGACAGGCTTGGCGATCCCGGCGATGTCGCGTTTGAGGCGAAGAAGAAGCAGAGCTTTACACTGCGGAAGCCGAAGCCGTTGAGCATCAAAGGCGTCTTTCAGTCATTGGTCAAGATTGCCAAGGCGCAGGGCCAAGGCAGCGGTGATGTCAAGCAGAGGATTGTTGACCGGCTGCTGCAAGATGCCCGCGGAGGCGAAGAGAGCCGGTACATTGTCAGGACGTTGTGCCAGCACGTATGTTGCCCATTTTTCTTTTAAGACCATTACTAACTGGTTACAGTTGCGGATTGGAGCTGTCAAGACGACGATGTTAATCGCTCTGTCTCGAGCATTCATGCTGTCAAAGCCACCAGGCGCTGACTTCCCTACGAGGAATTTACAAGAGCTCGCTAAGCTCAAGAAGGAAGAATTGGCAGAACTCTGGGCCAGTGGAGAAGAGCTGGTCAAGGCATCATATGCCCGTCACCCAGATTACAACGACCTGATTCCAGTTCTGCTAGAAACTGGCATCTCTGATGAGCTGCTCGTCCGGTGTGGTCTCACACTGCACATTCCGTTGCGGCCCATGCTGGGGAGCATCACTCGCGACCTTTCCGAAATGCTCACCAAACTTCAGGGGCGCGACTTCGCGTGCGAATACAAGTACGACGGACAGCGAGCACAAGTTCATTGCGACGCGGACGGAAAGGTTTCAATATTTTCCAGACATCTTGAGCTCATGACAGACAAGTATCCCGACCTGGTCGCTCTGGTTCCAAAGATCCGTGGTGACGGCGTTGAAACCTTTATCATGGAAGGCGAGGTGGTTGCCGTCGACCGCGCCACCGGCGAGCTGAAGAGCTTCCAGACACTCACTAACCGGGCTCGAAAGGACGTCGCCATTGGGAGTATCACCATCGACGTCTGCCTATTTGCATTTGATCTCATGTACCTCAACGGCCAGTCCCTTCTTGACCAACCCCTCAGGCGAAGGCGGGACTTGCTACGGTCGCTCTTCGTTGGGATTCCACACCACTTCACCTGGGTCAAGAGCCTTGACGCCACCTCCCAAAACTCGGATGCCGTCCTTGACTTCTTCAAATCCGCCCTCGACAGCAAATGCGAAGGAATCATGGTCAAAACTCTCGACAACCTCCCCAACCTCGAAAACGGCGGCGACTCAGACCCCGCCGACCAGCCATCCGAGCCACTACCAGACTTCAAGAACCCCAAAAATAAACTTAACAGCCGCCCAGCCCACAACAAAACCACCACCCCAGCAACCCCAACCAACAAACCATTAACCCCCAAAACCCCGCCGCAAACCCCTCCTCGCCACCTACGAACCCGACAAGCGCCTCGAGTCCTGGCTCAAAGTAAAAAGACTACACCTCCTCCTCAGAAACCCTCGACCTGATCCCCATTGGCGCCTGGCACGGCCAGGGCCGCAAAGCCAAATGGTGGTCACCCATCCTGCTCGCCCGAAACGAGGAGACCGGGATGCTGGAGGCAGTCTGCAAGTGCATGTCCGGCTTCACCGACGCCTTTACAAAGCCAATCGGACGTTCTACAATGACGGTAGCGGCGGGGAGGGTGAGCAAGAGGGAGGTGCAAAACACGCACCGGCAAAAGCCGGGTGGGTGGAATATGATGGACAGCCGGATGTTTGGTTTGAGGCGTGTGAGGTGTGGGAGGTGGCGTTTGCGGATATCACGGTTAGTCCGACGTACACGGCGGCGATTGGGCTGGCGCGGGAGGATAGGGGGTTGAGTTTGCGGTTTCCGAGGTTTTTGAGGAAGAGGGAGGATAAGGGGTTGAGGAGGCGAGTACAAGTGGGTTTTTTGGCGGGGTTGTGGAAGAAGCAGGAGGCGAAGGCGCCTGAGAAGAGGGTCATGGAGGGAGATGGGGGAGGGGAGGATGGGGAGTGATCGTGCCTGGTTGGGTATTTATTTTGTATTGGCTACGCTATTTGCGGGAGTCTACTCCTGCCACGCGCGGTACACGATCCGGCAGCCGTACTTCTCGCCCTTCTTCAGGAGCATCTGGCTCTTCCACTCGTCCACATTGCACGCGTTGACGTAGCGGCTGGGCTCGACGCAGAACCCGCTGCGCGGCCCGCGCGCCGGCACGCCGTTGACCTCGGGCACGTCGATGTACTTGCCGGTGTAGAATTGGAATGCGGGCTCCGTGCTGAGCACTTCGAGGTGGATTTTGGATTCGGGGTGGTGCGCGGTCACGAGCTTGGCCAGGGGCTCCCTGCGAGTGTCGAGCGGGATGGTGTTGGACGCCTCGTTCAGCACGAAGCAGTCGTCGATATCGGGCTCCTGCGCGCCGAGGACGAACGGCGTGTTGCCCTCCACCTTGCTGAAGGGCTTGGGGCCGTCGGTCGGGATGCCGCCGTTGTCGACGGGGAGGTAGGTGTTGGTGGCGAGGGTGACCACGGTGCCCTCGATCGTGGGCTTGCCAGCGAGGTTGAAGTACCTGGGGACGTCAGCCAACAATACCCTCCTCAGCAAGCAGCATGCGGACTCACGAGTGGTTCGTCATGTTAATGACCGTCTCGTCCGCGCCACCAACCAGCTCCGCCTCGTACTCGATCCCCAGCACAAGCACCTCCTTCCCGTCCTGCTGCTGCTTCCCAACAGTATACACCACGCTCGCCTCTACCGTCCCAGGGAACCCCTGGTCGCCATCCTCGCTCACCAGCGTAAATTTGACGCTCTCGCCTCCGTCAATGTCCCCGACACCGGGGATCTGACGAACACCAACAGGAGTCGGCCCGTTCCACACGCGCTTGCCCCAGCCAACCTCGCCGCCGTGCAGGTTGTTGGGCCCGTTGTTCTTGGCCAGGGTGTAGGTCTGGCCGCCGTTGAGGCCGCTGAGCTGCGCCCCGCCGATGCGGTTGGCCACGCGGCCGATGGTCGCGCCGAAGTGCTGCGTGTTGTGCTGCTCGTAGTCGGCCTGCGTCGCGAACCCCTGCACGATGTTGATGCCGCCCACGCGCAGCTCCTGGATGAGCGCCGCGAGGGGCAGGAAGGTGACGGGGGCGTCGGTCATTTTGGATCTGTGTTTGGTCGGTTTGGTGGTGGCTGTGGCAGTGGTGTTTGTGGTGGGATGGTATGCGGGGGAGAGAGGATGTTGAGGGGCTGAAAGAGGTTCAGGTTGCAACGAGGGAGTTGGGCCGGACGGAAGAGGGACAAGTGTCCCCCCAAAAGCACCGAAGAGACGCCATTTCATGCGGACAGATGGGACGAGCTCTGCCGTCGCACATGACGTCGGATTCAGGCTATTTGCGGGATGAACATGTTGCCCCTCTTTTGATGGAGTGCCCGCCCAAATTCCCGGACCTTGGCGCGGGGGATGCTGAGGAAGCTGCAGGGTTAGGGTTTTCCAACAACGCCGACGACGACGAAGAGCTCAAACATTGATCCCTATCTCAACAATGGACTGGTCAGCGAGCCGCTCCGTACTAGTACTGTCTAGTACTGTGTGCAATGTTTTGGGGAATAACCTCCATGGACACCGGGCTTGGTTGGCGAACCTCGAGCAAGGGTTTTCTTGCTCTTGGCAGTTGAAGTTCAGTTCAAGCATTTACTTCCTGCCAGACTTCAGCACCATGCGTCCCTTAAACTAGCCCAAGCGAATGATATCTCTGAAGTATCCTACCGGGTCCTATTGCACACCGCACTTGTCCTTGCTGGCGTTGTCTGCGCGGGCAACGGACGGCTATCTCCCCACGACCTTCAGCTCCAAGTTGATTTGCCAAACGAGTTTCTGAGCCTCAAACATTTTAAACTTGTGCATAAGCCTGCATGGCGACCACCAATCGAGCCACTCTGCTGGTATTATCGCATGCTTTGACATCTTTCTCAAGAACTAGACATCTTTTTTCTCCTCCCATTTTCCATTCTTGGAGCATTAAACCTACTGTTTGTTGCTACAATTCACACAGCAATAATCTCGGACAACGACCACGGACCCAGGTTTATCTCTCACCGCTCAGCTGAGGCAGGTCAAATCAGTGGAAGGCAGAACAGCCCTTGTCAAGGAACAACCCCTAGTCAGGATCAATGACGTCCATCGTACCATCAGGCATATAAACCCCTTTCACATTTACCTCGAGATCCTCCTTCCCGTCCTCAACCTTCACATCATCTACCAGATCTCCAACCCATTACCACCTTATCAACAACTACCCACCCTATCATTGACTCTTCAGGCCCTTCAACCCAACTCAAAATACGTCTCCAACTCTTCTTTGCTCTCATCGACCTCAACACCCTCGCCCTCGCCAGCCCGACCCCAATCTTACCCCCCGAGTTCACCGCCTTGGCCGGCAACGCGGCCGCCAAAGCCAGGAACCGTGTCCACCCCAAGGTCAAGATCACGTTCCCCGCTGCGGCGGCCCCATCACAACCGTCACCGTGGCAGTCGATACCAAAGCCTCCTCATGCTTGAGCGCCGTCGATGGAGTCGACGGCTCCTTCCCACAGTAGCCCCAACTATGGAGTCCTTCACCGCTTCGTGGAAAGCCAGCATCGTCGCGACTCTGACCGTCACATACGACAATCCAACCATGCTTCGCCAGCGCCATGTACCCGGTCGCCACGCTCTCCGCCAGCGTCATCGACGCGTACAGCGACTTCCTGCGCACCAGCTCGTCTTGGGCCAGCGCCCACGCCAGCGAGGCCAGCAGCATTGCCAAGGCGTGCGGTTGTGAGACGAGCGTGCTGTTGAACATGTGGGTGACGACCAATGTTGCGATGTGTACCTTAGCTGTCAACAAGGCGTTTAAGTTTTACTTGAGTTCGGCGGCGGATGCTGCCACGACGACTAGTGCGACTGCACACACCCGTCACCCAAGCAGTCCGTATCTGAGCTCGCCAGTCAGCGGGTATGAGAATTCCCTATTTCCCATCAAGAACTCCTATAGCGGAGCGATAGTAGAGTCAACATACGAAAGACCCAGTTTGTTTAGTCTGGGAACACCTGTTCGTTCACCATCCGGCAGATATAATTACGAGACCCGGCTTTCTCCACTCAACGGAATCTGGGTTATTTTTCACACGCTTCTCTGATATGAAGTCTTGCCCGGGTGTCAGCGTGCCTCAATTTCCGTGTGCCGCGTGATCCTTGACTTGTTTTACGGCTCACCAGGTTGGCTAATACCTTTCTAGGCTCTATCGTTATATGTGGCGTCTTGTTCACTGCGCCAGCCATTGGCATTACATGTCCATGGTACCGAACTGGGATAAGCCAAGATACACATCACAGGATGTCACAATAATCATCCTTACCATTCACAATGGGCGGGAGGAGCTGCGATCCTCTCTTGAGAGCATCCTTGCCTGAAGCTGGCCAAACTGGTTCTTGTGACTACATGGAACAGTTGCGAAGCCCTGATCCGCATGGCAACGACCCTCCGGATACCAGATTTTACGTCTCCCCTCGAAGTCGAGGTGCTGCACGTAGATAAGGCAAACATGTGGCTGCAGGTATGCAGGGCGCTTGAGTATAACTACGTCGAGACACCATCATGGTCCTGTCTGATGACGATATGGAGTGGCCGTCTACCTTGATGCTATGGCTTCTCGCGCCGTTCGAACACGACAGAATGGGCGGAGTCGGGACGTGCCAGAGGGTGAAGCGCGTTACCGACGGAGGCCTCGCGACGCGCATTTACAATTGGCTTAGTGACGTCTACATAGAACGACGCAACTTTGAGATTTTGACGACGCACAACGTTGACGGCGGGACGTTGTACATGTCCGGGCGCACTGGTGCATACTGGACCGATATCCTCAAGAGCCACGACGTCTTGGAAAACCTCAAGAGTGAGAAATGGGGACGGTACATTCTCAACGCCGACGACGACAACTTCATTACTCGGTGGCTGGTGGCCCACCAGTTGAAGACCTGGATACGGTACGAGCCCGAGTGCAAAATTGAGACGACCCCGGCAGTGCTCATGCCTGGATTTACAAGACCCCAAACAACCCAATCGAAACCTCCTTGTAATCCACCCTTGTTTAAAATTGAATGTTTCGATTTCTTATAGAATAGCCAGATCCTGGTGGTCATCGCTGGTATTGTCCTAGCCCGAAATGGCCATTGGAGCTTCGCCCTTGCCCTCAGGATTCATCAAACTGTATCGAAAGTGAGTTTAAAGACGCAGCCTTCAACGTTCATTTTCTAAATTGTTCCAGAAATTGTGCTGGGTTCGGAAATGGGCACCAGGGCGAAAAGAATTCTAGCTCGCTGGTACTTGCAGCGGCCTGGTACTTGGACTGCTCACTGTGAGCGTCTTCCTGGCCCGGCGTGGTATAGAGCCAGCAGTTGCCGACAAGTCTTTAAATACTTGCAGGCAAGGTTCTTTCAATTGTTGATCGTTTCCCTGAACGTGCATGAAAAGCGAGTGCCCCGGATAAGCGAGCGCCTCGCTTTT
The DNA here is from genome assembly GCA_027946355.1 of Collariella sp. IMI 366227. Taxonomy (NCBI): domain Eukaryota; kingdom Fungi; phylum Ascomycota; class Sordariomycetes; order Sordariales; family Chaetomiaceae; genus Collariella; species Collariella sp. IMI 366227. The sequence continues at coordinate 447,497 of JAPEUS010000014.1, forward strand.
ACACACCCTAACTTACAACTAGATAACTATAACTAACTAGATTTTATCACGAAGTGAATGACAAAGCAAGACAAACATTTTGGATGTAAATCCCCACCGGCATATAGCCGTCATGACCAAAGCAACAACACCATCAACACAGCCATCCTCTACCCCGTTCTTTCCCACGTCCCCCCAATTTGCCTCTCTTACTCCCTCCCTCTCAAATCATACAGTAGTAGTATTCGAATACGGCGAACTCGTATTCGCTGTCGCAAGATGGAACGCATGCACCGACTGACGGAAGTGTGTGTCGACCTGGGCCTTCTGGTTGGCAGCCTGCTGGGCGTAGGAGGCGTTTGCTGGGAATACAGCAATGACCTGCATGAGGAGTGCGTCAACCACGCCGGCCATCTCGCGCACGGCGGCGGGCACGCGGAATTCAGCTTGCTTGTCGAGGACAATGAGGATGGGCGCGGAGTCGGTCACGGCATCGAGGAGCTCGAAGAGGCCTTGGATAAACTGTGGCGGGTTGGGGTTAGAGAACGGAAAGGGGGGAGAGGTGTGGAAAAAGGGGAGATGGATGCTTACGTTGGAATACGCCTCGTAGATTAGCTGTTGGTCGTTCTGCTCAGTCACGACTGAGGACCGGATCATGACCGAGATGTTGGAGAGGCATGAGTCCGAGATGTCACTGAATTCGTCGAGGATGTCCTGGAGTGGCTAGGTCAGGGGAGCCAAGAAAGAGACGAGAAACAACTGGTGCTGTTAATTACCTGAAAAGGACCGGGATTTCTTTTGAAAGAAACGACATTCACCAAGTCTTTCAGGTCAAAAGCCATCCGAGCAAGACCATGGCAGGCAACGCTGATCTCAGGAGGGGACATGGCAGCCTCCACCGGCGTCACATCCAGAGACATCAGCGTCCCAAGCACAATTACGGTGAGGCTCCAGAGCAGACCGCCCGGGTTGACAAACGAAGGACGCCACATGGTGGTCAGAAAGAGCGGAAACGGAGCAAATGAGTGGACGAGGGCAGTCAGCCAGCCCTCACAACGGAAGATGGGGATGAACGAGCGTTGGAACAGCACAGCGAGAGATGTCAAAATCTCGGTGAGAGTGCCATGTTGCAAAAGGTCAACAGAACACAGCGAGGACAGAAGGCAGCACTGTCTTTGCCAAGGGACTTGGGAGCTGTTCCCCTGGGTCGACCGACTGTCCCGGTGGATGAGATCCAAGCCATCTGCAGGTCCCAGGGGTCGACGCGTCTTGACGAGGCAGAATCTTCCCGACGAGCTCTGTGTGAATCGACTTCGTGATGACATGCGTGGGGGTGAGGACAACCAGCTGCAAGCCAAGGCGTCGCGGGAATAATCTTCCCGGGCGGCAGATATCAGAGTTTTTCCGCGGTGGCGGGTCGCAGGGCTGATGATTGGCGTAATTCCCAATATGGCCATCTCTGCGATGTCTCCGACACAGTGTGCGGTTCGTGAGTCAACGGCAGTGGACGGATCAGGGTCTTATCTGTGGTGTTCCCCCTGCTCTTGCGGCTGAAGGGCAGACATGCCCGGTGCCGATCCCAACCATAAACGCAGGGGTAGCTCAGCCCTAACGCTGCCCGATATGGGATTGTGAAACATCACCGTCTGATGAACGTCGTGGAAACGCGGTAAGTGCCGGTCCCAAATCAGCAGCAGTGCAGAACCTCGTGGAGCGTGTGTCACGGTTAAAGCATGACGGCCACGCGAAGTCTCAGTATGATGTTTGGACAGTTGGGTGATATGTCGGTGAGCTGGGTGTGGCTAAATTTGTTGCGGGAGTTGAAGAAAACAAACGCCCACAGAGAGCAAACAGTTACACACTTCCAAGTCGCAAACTTCCATCTTAACAGCCAGGAAGGCGCCGGTAACAGCCCCCACGGAGCCACAAGAAGGCGTGGCTCCCCTGAGAGCTTCTGGTTGGCCAATTCTATGCGACAGCTGCGCTGGCCAAGCTGGTGTGGCGATTGCAGAGTGAGTTTCCAGAAGGTGCTCGAGATGACATCCCTTCCATCCCTGCAAAGAAAGACACAAACAAAGTCACCAGAGACAATATTTGCAGAATCTCCGGCCCCATTCCGATTTATCATTATCGCGTGTCGGTGGCAGAACACGCGCAGGCCCTAGGTCGTTCGAAGTATTTCCGTGGGAATCTGGGGTTCAACCAAAGTCCGAGTTACCCGACGGACTGGTCCGCACTGATCCGTTCCGAAGACTTCAGTTGAAAGACGGAATTTTGCAGCAGTTCCATTTCCTTTTTGTCACCATAGCTTTTGGCTCCGTTAAGATTTGCCGAAGAAAAGCCAGAGTTTGGCAACCAGCCCGTCTTACGCCAATCTCGGGATAGCGATAGGACAGGGAAAGACGCCTTCGGGCTGTGTGTTGGAGGGAGACACCGCCATGATGTCGGTGGATGACGTGCCGTCCGCGGGTGACAAGAGGCTGGGACGAAATCTCCGAGTTTCCATCCCAGTCTTCTCTATTGCTGACCTGCCGGCTGCAGTGATCCGTCCCCATCACCGTGCATGGCAAAACGGTTCTTGTGGGTCGGCCCCTGGGCGATGCTGCCTGGACATATCGATGCCAAGCGGAAACTGGGCGGTGAACTTGGTCAGTCGAGGAAAGAGAGTCGGGCTTTGAACACCCGACCTGCTGGGATCGATCACGGTCAGAATGGCTGTACGGCGTCGGCGCCCCTGCGTTGCCATGGGTCAAACTGGGTCGACCCCCCTCCAGAAAGCTTCCTGGGGTTTCTCAGGAGGTGAGGCAGACTCCCTCGAGCGAGGTGGGAGACCTGAGAACTCCAGCTGGCTGCTTCTTTCTTCTTTCTTTTCCATCATTCACCGTTGTGATCTTCTCAGCTCTGTGAGGCCGGTTGCCCACTTTCTTTCCTTCTTTGCCCTTGTGTGTGGCATCTCATTCATTCTTTTCCCATCACAATGGAGTTCTCACTCCAGTCATTCTTTCTTGTCGCTCTTTTCACAGTTTCATCACTCTCTCTTCCATATTTTCCCGAGTATGAGGAATACAACCTTAACGAGAACAAGGCGGCGACCAACCCTATTGAGTATTGGGGAGAGTGGCGAGACCATGCCTTCCACCCGTCACCCGAGAACTGGCGGATGCCTTTCTACTCTCTCTTTCTTGACAGATTCGTCAATGGTGACCCATCAAATGACAACAGCAATGGCACCGCCTTCGAGGTCGACATGCTCTCAACCCAGCTGCGGGCTGGCGGCGACATCAACGGGCTGGTTGACACTCTCGACTACCTCCAGGGCCTGGGCATCAAGGTGAGAGCATTCGGGTACCTCACCCCGAGGCCGGACACAACGCTGACCTGACAGACCCTCTACATTTGTGGAAGCCCTTTCATCAACCAGCCATGGTCGGCAGACTCGTTCAGTCCCTTGGACTTGACCCTGCTGGACTCCCACTTCGGAACCATTGCCCAGTGGCGGCGGGCCATCGACGAGATCCACAAAAGGGGGATGTATGTCGTGTTCGAGAATACCATGTCGACGATGGGGGATCTTCTTGGCTTTGAGGGATACCTTAACACCACCACGCCCTTCAGCTTCACCGAGCACAACGCCGTTTGGAAGTCGCCAAGACGGTACTGGGACTTCCATCCGGGCGATGACAACATGGAGTGCGAATACCCCAGGTTTTGGGATGAGCATGGGGAGCTTGTTGGCGAGGACGTCATGTCTCGGATGGCCACCTGCCGCAAAAGCGACTTTGATCAAGTGAGCTACACCCTTATTCACCAAGCGTATTCTTTGTTGCTAACAATTCCCTGCAGTATGGCGATGTCGAGTCGTTTGGCAAATACCCCGAGTGGCAGAAACAACTCTCCAAGTTCGGCTTTGTTCAGGACCGCCTGAGAGAGTGGCATCCCACCGTGCTGGATAAAATCAAGCTCTTCTCTTGCATGACCATTGCCATGCTCGACATCGACGGCTTTCGCATTGACAAGGCCCTCACCATCACTGTCGATGCGCAGGCTGAGTGGTCTGACGAGATGCGGGCCTGCGCGCGGCGGTTCAACAAGACCAACTTCTTTATTCCAGGAGAAATCGTGGGTGGCAACGCCCTCGGCTCCCTTTACTACGGTCGAGGAAAGGAGCCGGAAATGGCTTACAAGACCTTTGAGGAGGGCTACAACGCGACAAACGAGACTAGCCCATCCACCTACATCCGCACTAAGCAGGCCCTGGATTCGGCTTGCTTCCACTACTCGGCCTACCGCGCCCTTACCCGTTTCCTTGGAATTGATGGCGTCTACGGTGCCGAGATGGATACAAGGACCAACTGGGCCGAGGGCTGGCAGGACATGCTCCTAACGAACGACTTTGTCAACGCCAACACTGGTAAATTTGACCCAAGACACATGTTTGGCGTCTCCAATCAAGATGTCTTCCGCTGGCCTTCAATTGAGAACGGGACGCACAAGTACTTGGTTGGAGCTTTCATCACATCACTGCTCCTCCCAGGAATTCCCATTGTCAACTGGGGCGAAGAGCAAGCCTTCTACGTGTTGGAGAATATTGCCGGCAACTACCTCTACGGTCGTCAACCCATGAGCTCGACAATCTCATGGGAGCGTCATGGCTGCTACAAGGTTGGGTCTGAGAAGTACTTCAACTTCCCCCTCGATGCCGCTCTCTGGGGCTGCGACGACCCGAACGTCAGCCTCGACCACCGCGACCCATCTCACCCCGTCAGGGGTGTCATCAGGAGACTTCTGGAGCTTCGGTCGACCTACCCGGTCCTCAACGACGGCTTTGACATGTACCAACTGTCGAACCATACGCATTGGATTTACCTCCCTGGCTCTAATGGCACTGGCACCGAGATAGGCCTGTGGAGCTATGTCCGGATGGGACATCAGGGTCTTCAAAACTTCACCGACCTTCCCCACGGTGATGATATCGTGTGGCTGCTTCTGGGAAACGAAAACAAAACAACGGCCTACAAGTTCAATTGTTCGGATTCCGACACTGCGCTTCTCTCGTCTTTTGGCTCCGGAGCCACGGTCAAGAACCTGTTCTACCCCTACGAGGAGTACGAGCTTGAGCGTTCAACAAAACAAATTGAGGGGGCTGACCCGGACTTGGTCCATGGATGCATCAGCGAGCTCAAGTTTGCCGCATGGGGTTTCAAGGCTTTTGTTCCAAAGGAGAGCTGGGTTGGCCCCGGCCCCATCATCACCAAGTTTCTCCCTGGTCATGATTACCGTCTGGAGGCTTCGAAGGATGGGGAAACGTCAGTCGAAATCCATATCCAGTTCTCCCAGAAAATGGATTGCGAGTCGGTATTCAACTCGATCGAGATCACATCAAACACCGTTGGCGGGAAACTTGCTTCATTCAATAGGGGCTCGCTGCGTTGCCGGGATCTCGAAGTCCCTAAGAATGTTTCCCCTCTTGCAGGTGAAGCACCTTCGCTCTGGGAGTTTGCTGCCACAATCAACGCCATCCCTGAAGGAGTCCATCGCATCACGGTCCGCAATGCCACGGACAACGCAATGAACAGCACTGGCTCGGTGGATCACTTCCTGCTCCGCGTGGGTAAGAGTGACAACCCCGTCGTGTTCCCCAGGCATGCGACCTACTCGAGCAAGCTCCTGTATGCCAAGGACGACGGCATTTACGTCCACCACCAGGCCACTGGTGCAACTCAATTTCGCTGTTCGCTGTCATGGGCCTCTTCATGGACACCGTGGTTAAATTACACAGGAGAGGACTTTAAGCTCCCCGCAAAAAACTGGACCGGGACAAAGCTGCAGACGTGGTCGGGAGAACACGTCTTGTGCCAGTATTACAGCAAGTTGGCAGGCAGCAGCCATCATCAACAGGAAGGAGACCTGGACGCGAGCAGTCTCCCCCGCCGTTTTCCCAACCTCTTCATCAATGGACATTTCAACGCCTTCGGCTTTGATGCTGGCATCTCGAACAAAATGAAGCAGCAACCTGAATCAGCCAACTGGGCCATCGATATTATGGCTGAATGGCCGACTGCCTTGCAGTTCAATGTCTGGGGCCTGAATCCCGATGGGCGGCCTGACCAGACATGGATGTTTGGCGACGTCAACTTTGACTACGTCCTTGACCGTCTCCCGCCTGGTTCTCTCCGGCAGAACGTCGTCAACATCACCGAGCCACCCCCAACGCCGTTTGTCGGCTGGCGGTTCGAAGTTGATGACGAGGCCATGAAGTACATCAAAACCCCAACCGGAAGCAGGGGTCGCCAGATCGCCATTTTCACTCTCATGTGGGTGCTGCCACTCCTTGGAGGCTGGATTGTCGTCTTCATTTTCACCGGCTCCTTCTACAAAGTCAAGCACAACATCTCCGGCGCCGCTAAAAGCAACGGCATCTCCGAAAAGTTCCGCCAGGCCTTCGAGATGAAAGACAAGCCCCGCCCCAGCAAGCCTCTCTCGCGCAGCTCCTCCTTCGGCGCCGCCGATCGCCCGGGCACCTCCCACAGCACAACCGCCCGCGGCCTCGACGGGCCCGGCCTCGGCATGGAAATTGGCGGCCGCCGCAAGAAGGTCCTCATCGCCACCATGGAATACGACATCGAAGACTGGCGCATCAAGATCAAAATCGGCGGCCTCGGCGTCATGGCCCAGCTCATGGGCAAAGCCCTTGGCCACCTCGACATCATCTGGGTTGTCCCCTGCGTTGGCGGACTCGAAAACGCCCACGCCAACGGCTACCCCATTGACACACCCGCCGACCCAATGGAAATAACCATCCTCGACGCGACCTACACCGTCGACGTGCAATACCACAAGCTCCGCAACATGACCTACGTTTTGCTTGACGCCCCTGTCTTCCGCCTGCAATCACCATCCAAACCCTACCCCGACCGTATGGACGACCTCGACAGCGCGATCTACTACTCCGCCTGGAACCAATGCATCGCGGAAACCCTGAAGCGTTTCAACCCGGATATTTACCACATTAACGACTTCCATGGCGCGCTGGCCCCGCTGTACCTTCTCCCGCGCGTCATACCTTGCTGCCTGTCGCTGCACAATGCCGAGTTTCAGGGGATGTGGAGTCTGGGGACGAAGGAGGAGAAGCGGGAGGTATGCAGCGTGTTTAACCTGGAGCAGAAGGTCGTGGAGAAGTTCGTCCAGTTTGGCGAGGTGTTCAACCTGCTACATGCTGGCGCCAGTTACCTGAGGGAGTTCCAGCATGGGTTTGGCGCAGTGGGCGTCTCGAAGAAATATGGCAAGAGGAGTTTTGCACGGTATCCCATCTTTTGGGGGCTGTCCAAGATAGGGAGTCTTCCCAACCCAGACCCGTCCGACACGGCGGAATGGTCGCCTACACTGGAGGCCGCTGCCCAGGCCGGAGGGGTGGGGGTTGATGCCGCGTTTGAGGCCGGGCGTGCGGAGCTGCGCAGGCAGGCGCAGGCATGGGCGGGGATCGAGCAGAGGGAGGATGCGGAGTTGTTTGTGTTTGTGGGGAGGTGGTCGATGCAGAAAGGGGTGGATTTGATTGCGGATGTGTTTCCGTCGATTTTGGAGAGCAACCCAAAGGTGCAGCTGGTGGCGGTTGGGCCGGTTATTGACTTGTATGGAAAGCTGGCGGCAATCAAGTTGGATCGGTTGATGGAGCAGTACCCTGACAGGGTGTACTCGAAGCCGGAGTTTACGCAGCTGCCGCCGTATATCTTCAGTGGTGCGGAGTTTGCGCTGATTCCGTCGCGTGATGAACCGTTTGGGTTGGTGGCGGTGGAGTTTGGAAGGAAGGGAGCGTTGGGTGTTGGGGCGAGGGTTGGTAAGTTAGACGAGAACACCCGAAGTAAAAGGCGGTTGCTAATGTTTTTACAGGTGGCCTTGGAAACATGCCAGGATGGTACTACACCGTTGAGTCGACTTCGGCCAAGCATCTCATCAGCCAGTTTAAGGAGGCTATCCAAGGGGCTTTGTCCTCTGACAATGACACTCGCGCCAAGATGAGAGCGGTGTCAGCGAAGCAGCGTTTCCCTGTTGCTAGATGGGTGGAGGAGATCAACGAGCTGCACGGGACGTCCATCCAGAAGTCTCAAAAGTACCGGGACAAGCCGGATCCTCTCCGTCTTCTTACCCCATCAAGGACAAACCTCGCTTCCCGCCCGTCATCTCCAACGCCCTCTGAGTTGTACGGCATGCAGCCCACGTTACCATCGTCCTTCCTCGCCCCCAGCCACAGCCCCTTCCCGTCAACACCAAGCAGCCCGAATCCAAACTTTGTCGGCACTTGGCCACTCCCACGCCCCATCACACCTCATGCTCCCCACCAGCGGAGGTTCTCTGGCGTGTCCATCACGTCGGTCACCAAGGGCAGGAAGGACTTTGCCCTGCAGAAAGTCGATCCCTTTTTCACTGACGCCGACGGCGAGTACACCGACGAGTTCAAGCGCATGTTGATCCAACTTGACTCCCAGACCTCAGAAAAAGATCTTTGCATTGAACAGTACCTCGTTCGCTCCGAGAAGCAGTGGTTCCAGGACTACAAGATCGCCAAACTAGGTCTGTCGTCGTCCCGCAACGTGTCAAAGGTGTCTCTCGTGGAGTCACCGTCCGCTCTTAACTCAACACGGTTCTTGGACCTCCCATCTCGTCCAGGCAGTCCGAACTACACCCCCAGCATCGTCTCCTCCGCCTACTCTGAAGCTGAGCACGAGCACAGCGAAGCCGGCTCGAGGCGTTTTGAGTCACCCTACGACACCCAGGGCGCAAACCCCAACCAAGCACCGCCCATCCAGCGGTTTATGCTGCGCAAGGTGTTTGACTGGCCCATCTATACCATCATCCTCGCATTCGGACAGATCTTGGCGGCCAACTCGTACCAGATCTCGTTGCTCAATGGCGAGCAGGGGCAGACGGCCAGCATGTTGTACACCATTGCGTCAATTTATGGTGCGACCTCAATTATGTGGTGGGTGTTGTTCAGAAACCTGAAGTCGGTGTGGGTGCTCTCGACGCCGTTTGCGGTGTACGCTGTTGCGTTTATCTTCGCGGGCTGCGCACCGTTCGCGTCGACGTTTTCTTCAAGAGGGTGGCTGCAAAATGTTGCGTCGGGGTTCTATGCCACGGCGGCGTCGAGCGGGTCGATGTTTTTTGCGTTAAACTTTGGTGATGAAGGTTTGTTTGCTTCCGTCCCTCTCGCAGGATGACCTGTTAACAAGTTGACCAGGAGGGGCACCCGTCCGCACCTGGGTCATCCGCGCCTGTGCCGTGCAAGGCGTCCAGCAAATTTACATCAGTGGTCTCTGGTACTGGGGCTCGCAGCTCAGCTCCTACGACAGCAACGGCATCCCCGTCGCTCAGGCCTCCAACACGCTCATCAGCGCGATCTGCTTCCCAGTCGCCGTCCTTCTCATCGGCCTAGCTGTCCTCACCTTCCTCGGTCTGCCAGACTACTACCGCCAAACACCTGGCTCAATCCCTTCCTTCTTTAAATCCGTCTTCCGCCGGAAGCTGATCATTGTACGTCCTTCCTTTCATTCTTTGTTTTCCAAACTAACCACCCACCCCCAGTGCTTCCTCATCTCCGTCCTCATCCAAAACTACTGGCTCTCCTCGGTCTACGGCCGATCCTGGCGCTTCCTCTGGACCTCCGCGCACGCCCCCGTCTGGCAAATCCTCCTCCTCGTGATCCTCTTCTTCGGGATCGTCTGGATCCTCCTCTTCATCCAGCTCGCGCACCTCTCCGCCGAGCACAGCTGGCTCTTTCCCGTGCTAGCCATCGGCCTGGGCGCGCCGCGCTGGGCACAGATTTACTGGGGCGTTTCCGGGATTGGGCTTTCGTTGCCCTGGGCTGGGTCGGTCGCTGGCGGGGCGCTGGTGTCGAGGGCGTTATGGTTGTGGTTGGGGGTGTTGGATGCGCTGCAGGGGACGGGGGTCGGCATGATGTTGTTGCAGACGACGACACGGTTTCATAATAACTTTGCGTTGGTTGCAGCGCAGGTGTTGGGATCGGTTGCGACGGCGGTGGGGAGGGCGACGGCGCCGGATCGGATTGGGCCCGGGCCAGTGTTTCCGAATTTGGCGTTGGGATTGGAGGGGTTGGGGAATGGATGGTTTTGGGTGTGTTTGTTGATGCAGTTGGGGATTTGCGTTATGTTTGGGACATTCTTTAGGAAGGAGCAGTTAAGTAAGCCGTGAGAGGTTGTTCATGGTGATGGATGGCAGAGGTCTGGCTATTGTTCGGTTCTTCTTTGTTTGGGATGGACTTTGGGTGCCGGCTGGGCAAATTGGAAACAAAAGGCGCAGGAACTTCGGGGTTAACAAATGAAACATCATAGATCGGAGGGCAGGTTGTTCCAACAGCCAAAAAAAAAAAAAAAACAGCTTGGGTGTTCCATTTCATCCACCTCTTCTTTGATGAACAGATCTCCCCGCGATGCTCGCTTGCTCATCGAAAATACACCCATGGACAGCCGGCCAGATATTCCATCATCTCTCCCAAACTCCAGAAACTCCCGCCTCAAAACAACATCGACACCACCAGACCCAGCAAAAGACCCGACCTTTTCCCTGCCCGTTTAGATTTAGACATCACCAACGGCAATGCTGAACTCCCGAATGAGCTACCACTTCATTAGCTTGCCGCCCCCGTGCTGCAGTTTTAAAAAAACGGGCCAACATACCTCCACCTCACCACTCCTCCTCGCCATCTCAAGCGCCAGCTTGGTCACCGCCTCCAGCTTGACCCCCAGCTTGTTGTTCTCTTCCTCGAGCCTAGCGATGCGCTCCGCCAGACAGGCAGTGAAAATCTCTTCAGCCGATTTGGCCTGCTTTGCCATGGGTTGGCGGTCAATGTTTTGGTTGGGAGCCTGGTGCTGCCGGCGGAAGGGCGAGGGGTGGGCGGTGTTGGTGGCGTTGGAATTACCTTGGTTAAGGGGCTGGTGTTTGTGGTTGGTTTAGCTGGTTCTTTGTTATAGAATAAAGGGAGGAGGTCACTTACCGAGCCGGTGATGGCGTTGAACGCGGGGATGGGGAGATTGTTAGGCAAGGTTGCGGGGAGATGTCTGGATGAGATCTGGGTTCGGTGGGCTCTGTTTGCGCGCCGGGAACAAAGGAGGTCTCGGGCCCTTTGGCGCTCTTTGTCCCTTTTGCTGTGTTTATTACAGGCCATCATTCTTCAGTTGAGTGGCTGTGTTGGTTTTGGTGATTGATGGTGAGGTTTTGGGGCTGTGGCAGTCGGTCGGGGAACGAGGCGAAAATCTTAAGAGGTCCGTTTGTTGGTGGGTGTTTGTGCTTGGGACGTCATGCCAGTTCAGCAGTCGGCCATAAACTAAAAACTTCTTGACAGTCTTCTCTCCAATCTCCAGCTGGTCATGGGTGGTTTGGGGGCTGCTGGGCAACCGACCTCTTCAGTGCCACTCGCTGCGGTAAAGGTTCGCAGTTCGCACCATCAAAGGTTTTCATCGTCACAATTTACGGTCTTGCTTTTACCTTTCACTGTACCTCAAAAGTCACCCTGTTTCTGTTCACCCAATGTCTTTTAATTCCGGTGGTAAGAAACTACGGAACAGATACAGCTGCCCCAGCTTTAGCTGGCCGTTTCTTTGTTTGCCCCCAGCGAACAAGCTCCCTCTGCCTCTGCCTCCGCCTCACGCTTTGCGCGTATTCTCTCCAGCTGTGCCAAGGCCTGAGGGTCGTTGCTGCAAATGCCCTTTGCCATCTCGAGGTGTTCCTCAAACAGCGCCTTGTCCGCCATACGGGCGTAAAACGCAATCATCATGTCCCCACAAGTTGCCTGGGTTGTGGTGGGGGCGGGCTGGACGTTGAGGCGGTGCTCCATGGTATCTAAGCGGCAAGTAATGTCCTGAAGCAACTCCTTTTGCTTATATTGGAGGGCTAAGCACTCATTTTGGTGCTTGCCGAGCGTCTGGTTGGCCTTCTCAAGGAAATCGGCAATGCGGTCGAAGGTGTCAGCGATGATTGGCAAGGCAGACTTGGGACCTTGAACTGCCTCCGCGGCCACCGTGTTAATGGTCTCAATGAAGTCTTTCTTCAATGCGCGTAACATGGCGTTCTTCTCTTGCTCTTGCTTTTTAATGCCTTGAATCAATGTGACCAGTATTTCTTTGGCTGCGGCTACCTCGGGTGAGTCGATGCCATCATCATCGATGCTAGGCGGCGGGGTGATGGTCTCGTCGGCGGTGCCTGCAGCCTTAAATTCAGTTAGCAAATGAAACCCAAAACTGAGTAAGTCAAATCCAGAAACGCCAGGGAGTTTGCTGCATAACCTGCCAGACCAAGTCGGAACTTGCGTTCCTTCCGGTCAAACCATCTACAGTAGCCGCGCTGCCATCGCAGCGGCTCTTCTCGCAAAGCTGAGCAGTAGAAAGCAGGTTATGTCTTCCGTAAACAACTGGTTAGGTGGTCACAATAAAACACTGGCGGTTCAGAGAACCCGGTTTTTCGTGCCTGTGCAAGTCGACAGGTTCAACCCTGACAGCTCGCCCCTCCAGGCAGCCCGCCATTCCAGTAGTTGACCAGCCGGTCAATTCTGGCGCGCAGGTCCAGGCCGAGTGGCGGGGTTGAGCGCGCAATTTTGGAATGGTTGTGGCAGGCTGTGATTTCCGTCGTAGAAGGTGGCTGGCAGCAAACGTCGCCTGGTTTAAGAACACAGGGTGGGATGACGTTCTGGGTCTGAAACGAATTGCAAGAATAAAATATGGATAATCTTACCATGATGTTTTGCTCAGACTGCGCAGTGGCAGAATTCTCCGTGTCGATGGTCATGTTGGAGTCGACTGTCATGTGTTGGGGAGACGGAGGAAGATCGCAGAAGAGGGGTGGTTACCTGGATACCTGTTTTGAGTGGGAGTGGAGCAAGGGAATGAGAGTGCAGAAGGAAAATGTCCAGGCACCAACTTTTGGTTTGCAGGAGAGAAAGAGTTTTGGGGGCAATGGTGTGTGAGCGACTGAAGGTGCAAAAGCCAAAGGGTGGCCGGGAGCCCGGGCCCACGGAAGTTCTTCAAGGTTCCAGCGCACCGCAAGATTTTGCAACTGAAGAGACCCATCGCTTGATATTGTAAATAACCAGTAGCTAATGCTACTTTTTTCGGAACAAAAGCCACAGATTCAGAAAAGTCATGAGAGGAAACATGCTGTGGCGAGGACAGGAAGAGACCCAGGGACGAGAGAGCCGGAAACTTAGCATTCACCACATGATTTTGGCATCATGTTCAAAATATACTTTGACTTTTTGGCGTTAGGTTGCATAAATAACCTGCCATGTCATTTTAACCCGCAGTCGACTGAAGTTCTTCGACATTGGTAGTGAACAAGAATGGATGTTTTGTTGTCAGTTTATCTGTCTGGTAGTTAGTGGGTCTTTGATGGTCGAATGCCATCACTTATACGCCGTAGAGTGAGCTTGGCAGTAGGTGTCGGGGATTCAAGTCTAATTCCAGCTATATACTCGTTGATGCGAAGGAACATGGAAGCAGAGGCACCGTCAGTTTGTGGAACAAGATAGAAGACAAAAAACTTGCAACATTAGGCATGTCATCATTGTCCTCGTCGGCGGCGGTGGTGGCGATAGGGGCAGACGCACGCGCGGCATCGAGGCCCGCCCGCCGCTGCATCTCCCGGACTCCTTCGCGGAATGCTTTAACGCAAGTGACGAAGGCGGGGTTGGTGGCCCCTTGGCTGGTTTGCGGGGCCGTCGTGGCGGGTGTGGGTTGGGCATCCAGGCGGCGCTCGACGCTGTTCAGGCGCCGGAGGATGCTGTGAATCCAGTTCATTTGCGTGGCGTGGATGATGAAGTGGTTGTTTAGGACAACCCATCATTCCTGAAATCGCCTCACCGTTTAGTTTAGTGCGCAGATTTAGATTGGGCGACGGAGTTGAGGACTCGATTTTGGAATGCTTTGTTGGCAGGCTGTTGATTTTCCGCCCAGGAAGAGGGTTGGCAGCAAACGCCTGGTATGAAAACACAGGGTGTAAAGACGTTCTGCATCGAGAACATCAAGTGAGAAAACAGTGTTCGATGAACTTGTCATGGTATTATAAATGGCCGCGGGAACAGACTTCTCAGGCGCGTCAATGTTCATGTCGATATTCTAACACGAAAGAGTCAGAAGGAACAGGTCAAATGAGCTAATCGACCACGACCTCAGAGCCACTTACCTCATCGTCAACATCGGCCACAGTCGCTCTTTTTGAACGTGATTCTCATCTAACGCTGTTTGATGGAAATGTGCGGCATGACGGAAAAGAAGAAACTCCTTGAGCGACCAAAAAAAAAAAAAAGAAAAAGAAATACTGAGATGGATGAAGAGGTGAGTGGCATTCACAAATGAGGGACCTGTATCAATGAGCTCGTTGACATCCCCTTTGGACAGCCTTATCCGCTTTTTGCAACCACCAACCATCCGCCACACCCTTTCCCAGACTTCATGTGTTTCTTCACATTCACAACTTATTCCAAGAACAAGCAGATGTGTAGTCAGTTTCCTTTTTGGTAAGTGAAGATGGCTGTCTGCCAATTCTAGACACGATCAGCATTCGGGTTGCTTGCTTGGCACTTGGCACAAAGATCCACTCTGGCTGTATTGCTGCGACTTTCAAGGACGATGAGGCAGTGATATTGGCATTATTGGGCTTTATATGGGTAAAATAAAAAAAGCGGTTGGGCTAGGCGGAGAGCGCGAGGATCGGGTCTTTTTTTTTTTCTTTGAAGAGAGCACTGCTAACTTTGGACGTCGCGGGTACGATCTCGATATCTTGCTATTCTTGGGCCCACCGAGTCAGCAACGACATGAGAACGGTCATACAGATGCCGAGGAATCATCTGGCCGGTGATAATCAAATTGAGGAGAATGGTCACAAATTGAATTGCGATTTGCGATGGCAAAAAAGCTGCCTGTTCTCGACTTATCTGGCATTGACCTAGCACTTCGTCTTTTTGTCCACTTTCATTCTCCTCAACCAGCAACAACAAAACTTGCAATTCCCAACACCCTCCCCAATCCTCCCAAACCAACACGATGGTCTGAAAAAAATACAATGCAAAATGCCGCGAGGCAAACAAGTGGCGGAAGCAGGCTCGCCTTGCTGCTGCACGCGAGACTAGTGGGTTCACGGAACTTCCGTTGGGGGTCTGTCGGAGGCGTTGATTCTCCCGTCAACAACGCACATTTCCTCAAAGAATTGAGCACCAAGTTTCTCTCCGTCTTGTTCTCGTTTTCTTTTCTCTGGTAATTGCCGAGCTAATACACCCCGCGTCACAGAACGAGTCAAAAAAAAAGGTCAATTCCAAGGGCCCAAACCGACACATCGTCATGCTCAACCTCCGCGAGCATGTACGTTTTTTTTTATTTTATGAAAAAAAAAAAAACAAAGGCGGTGATTTGTGGTTACAAAGGCGTTATTACCGATGGGAAGTTGCACCTTTGGTATTTGAGGAACCAGGGCGACAAGATCAAAAGGTTGACTAAGGAGAACCACCTGCTGTGAACAGATGTGGCTGAGATAAAGAGGGAGTTTGGTAGAGAGCTGGTTCGGCAGATTGCGGTTAATGAGAAGCTTAGGAAGGGATATGGGCAGTAGGGCGCGGTTGGTGTGAGCAGCATGAACCGACAATGCGTTTGGCGAGGAAGACATGCAGAAATTGACATGGTGAACGTTTTGACAAAGTTAGTGGTTTACCATGTTGTCAAGGTAGTGTGCCATATCTTTGTACTTTTCTTAATACCCGAATTTTTGCTTCTTTCTTCTTCTCCCTCCCCTTCCTTAGTTCCTTGCCGTTGTCATCCTTATCATTCACCACCATACAATCCCGAACCGTTCCAAGATCGACCACACCGAACCTGTAGGCAGATATTTGGCATAAAAGCTCTGCCACCATACTGCAAACAAACCTGTGATGGAGTTGTTGGTTAAGCCTAACTTCTACTGTACACACTTTACCACCGCTATCCTTTGACACTAAACACAAGCGTGCCGAACTTACTTCCAATAGGTCCCAAGTCTCCAAAACCCGCTCTACTCAAGCCGAACATAACGATGGGTTTAACGACACAAGCCCAAAACGGCATGACAATATCCGTCGCGATGCAGCGGTGTACACCTCAAACTAGATGTTAGGTCAGGGGGATAACGGACAGTGGGGGGGTTTGTAAGACGCTTGAGAGGTTTGAAGGCTCACTTCAAGGATTTGAAAGAGACAAAGTAGGTATCATTCAATAAACTTCTGGATGCCCGGATTGCTGGAGGTGGTAGGTTTAATCACAACTACCTCATGCCCATATTTGGACAGAAAGGATCCAGAAAGATGTGGCAATAGGAGCTCACACAACATTTTGATGAACAGCAGGGGCATAATTAGACTCAGGCGAAGTGTACTCAAAGTGCGTCCGGTCGGCGCTAGCTTATGGGGCTTCATCTTTCCACATCCCCACGGAAAAAGGAGGCAAGCCAGCAACGAAGGGGATCACCAAGGATCTTGGGAAGGCTCAAAACTCCTGTTTGCGGATCGTGGCGGGAGCTTTCAAATCCACTCCAATCCGCAATCTTGAGACAGAAACATGGGTGCCGCCATTGGACCTATACCTCAACAAACGGCTTGCCGACTTCGAAACCAGGCTTCAACAACCCGCTCTCGATAACGGCCAAGGAGGCAAAAAGGCCCCAGGGACAATTGTCCACGCAGCTTGCAGCAAGATACGCCGGAGATTCTACTAAAGGCCGAGCAACAGGGGCCGACCGCGGGCCTTTAGACCACAGAGGCCGACAGCGGTAGAAGAGGCCGCAGGAGTAATAGCACGTTGGACCGGGGGAACCACCGACACGGACAGGGTAGTCGAGGAGGCTTGGAGAGAGAGATGGCTAAAGGGACGAGTCGGTCGGGCGACGACGAGACCAGCGGACGACCTCGACAACCAGCGGAAGACTCTATTTAAGGACAAGACTCTCAAGAAGCACGAGGGACTAAGCAGAGCGAAGAGCTCGTTGTTGGTCCAAGTCCGAACTGTGGACATAGGCCTTCGGGACTTCTTGTTCAAACGGGGCGTCCCAAGTGTGCTGACGCCCAGCTGCGAGTGCGGCGAAGGGCGGGAGACTGCTGAACACCTGGTGGTGTGGTGTTTGGCCCCACCGTTGACTCGGACGTGGGAGAGAGCAGAAGTCAGGACGCGACGAGACTTTTACTCTGTTCTACAGGGTGCCAGTCCTTCAACTGCTCGGCTGACGAGAAGGATACTGGGCTGGCTGATGGATTCAGGAAGACTGCCGATGTACAGCTTGGCTAGGAAGCTCGAGCTGGAGTAGTAAATCTGACTCCCACCGGTCGGAGGCCAAGAGGCCTTCTCTTTTTGTATTTCGCAGGCTCATTCACTGATTTCTTCTCTTAACCATCGGTATAGGTTTTTTACCCGGCCCGCAAGGGCGCGGTTTTCCTGTAGAGTAAATGTCTGAAGGTCCGACATGCCCGCAGGGCACAGCGGTGTAGGAATAATAATAATAATTAGACTCAGGCTTTCGAAACATTCTGTAAGCGACAAACAGAAATTTGGACAAGTCCTTCTCACCGTTCCTTGTAACTCCTTCCCCCTCTCTTCTCTCTTCAATAATGACAGAGATGTGAGAGCTCCAATATCACACTCGCTCTACCAAGTCATCCCCATCCGTTGCAAAAACGACCAAAGTGACCCCTTGGGCACATACCCAGCATACAAGCTTTGCCACCATGCCGCGAACGTGTCTAAAATCAAGTCAGGTCAGTCTCTATTACCAAATGCCTGCCCCAAAGCAGGCGGAAAAGGAGAAAAGGAAGGAAACAAGCAAGACAAAGGCAAAGACAACGTCAATGGAACAAGATGCAAGACAGCAAGAGAAAAAAGACTCGGGAAACCCACCTTCAACAATCCCTCCACCCCAAACCCCAACAGCCTCACCACCACCGGCAGCAACCTTGCCAGCACCCCCAGTGCTAGCACCGTCAGCAACACCTCAGCCACCACTTCATACGGATGCCCCCTGGCATATTCGCACAGCACGTGGAACTCCTCTTGGGCAAACTTCTCGGCCTTGTGATATGCATCGTTCAGGGCTTCGCCCCAGGAAGCGCGGTTCTTGCTCCGCAGGATGTGTTCGAGCCCTCGGAGGATGCACTCTGCGAGGGACGAGGTCCAGGATTGCGGGGAGAGACCCGCTTGGGCGGTGATGCTGGTGGTGAGGGTTTTGTCGCTGCCGAAAGGGAGCGGGGACGTGGCGAGGGTTGAGAGGACTTTGTGAGCGAGTTGGTTTAGTTTTGAAGGGGGGCCGATGGGGTTGGTTGACAAGTTGGTAAATGGGATGGGCTCAAGGGGAGGTTTCTCGTTGATGAGAGCGTACTTTTGTTGAACGTGCTGGGTTTTTGGTTGGGTGGTGTCTGAGCCGCAAAGGCAGGCGAGGACCGTGGTTGGGAAGTCCATGTTTGTTATGGTTTCGGCGACTGTTATGATGAGAGAAGAGTTGAAGAGGAGAAAGGTGATGTCGACTTCAAATGCCGGAGAGGGTTTCACTTAAGTCATGGTCGCACTGAATGGGAATGGCAGTCAATCTCAGCTCAACAAGCTGCCAGGCCAACAAACGAGGCCAACAAACGAGCCTGGACAGTAGGCCTCAATGCAGGTCTCGCAGTCTCCAGCCAGGCCTTGATCCTGGCGGCTAAATACCTGTTTTTAAACACTGTGTTATAAACCGTGCACACTTACCAGAACTACACGATTTCTGAGCCGGCACCGGACTGCTGCGAATAGTTAACCGTCGCAGTCTTTCTGTTTATCCCACCGCCAGCTCAGCACCTCCCCTCAATCGGTTATGAACAGCCGATCAGCCCGACCTGACCATTGCTCCTTGCTGTTTCTACACAACCAATCACACCAAAGCAAGTAAAGTTGTTTCACTTGTCTGCAGCTGCTTGGCTCAGCCTCTTTTCTCAAACACCAAGGCAGAACCAGCCTCTCCAAAAGCCTCACCTTATTAAGGCTCGAACGCGTAAAAAAAAAAAAATACCAAATCACAAAATAGAATACGTCAACATGAACACCGACATGGACCTCGACATGGATACGAACACCGTCATCACCTCCCCATCCACCACCTCCCAACCCGCCACCTCCCCAACCACCCAGCCGGGCCAGCCCCTGGAGCCCTTCAACCCCTGCCAGCACCTCCCCGGCGCTCGCCTCACCTCCGAACCCATCCGGCAATTTCTCGCTCGCCTCCCGCCCGCCCAATCCCCGCCAGACGCACCCCATGGTACTGGATCGCCAACCCAAACCGCAGCGCCTACCCCACCGGCCGCGCCGGGGAGGGAGATGTCCGGTCTTTTATCCAAGAAGCCGAAGGGATGTTGAGGGGGTTTAGGGAGTATGTTGCTTCTATGGGACTGGGGAGGGATGATCCGCGGAGGCAGGAGTTGAGCAAGTTGTTGGAGAGGAATGTGGGAGAGGTGGCAGGGAGATGGGGGGTTATTAGTGGGAAGGTGAGCTTTCTTCTTGCCCAATTACAGAAAAAAATGGAGAGAAATATGGGAGGGGCAGTGGTGCTAATGACCGCAGTGGATGCTCTTCCCGCACGTCGACCAAGTGAACGCGGTGTGGCGGCGGGTGTGTCATGGGGTTGACAGAAACAGGCTGGGAACTGCAGCCAAAGTTTCGACCGCGAGAGAGGATACCGAGAGGCTGATTTGTGTTTATACGAAGAATTTTAGGGATGTGGAGGATGTGAAGAGGGTGCTGCTTGCGATGGTGGAGATGGGGTTGGTCAAGCCGGAGATGCAAAGGGGGATTATGTACAAGTGTGATGCGTACACGTATCTAGACATATACAAGGGGAATGCTTATGGGTTGAGGCCAAGTATTTATGGGAGTCGGGAGATGTTGGGGGCTTGATAGGGGGCATATCCTTTGCTGGAGAGTCAATAAGTGCTCGTTGAAGCGCCACTGGGAAGGTCACAGCACTGCATTTGGCGTCTTCTGTTGTTGAACCGCGCAAACATTTATATTCTAAATTATACAATATACAGCGAAGCGTAACCCATTCCATCTCCATACACCCATTCTTCGTCTCTCATTCCCCCATACCTCCAACATCTTTCCCCACATTTACCCTTCAACTCACCACCCAACAACCTATTAACAACCACCAGTCTTACCACCCTCACCAACAAACTCATCGTCAACCTCCACCATGACCTCAGTGCTCCCATCCTTTTTGCAAGCAGGCACCTCAATCTCCCTCTCCTCCTCCTCCACAATCCAATCCTGCCCACAGTCCTGCTGCCTCGCATACTTGTACTTGACCACGGTCGCGCCGCTGCCCTCGGGCATCTCAAGCGGGGCATCGGCCCACCACAGCGGCGCCTCGGTGGTGTAGTTGCTGCTGAGAAGGGGGTAGGCAACCTTGAGGTCGCCATTGCCGAGGGTAATCCCATCACCGGTTACATACACGTTCTCGCCGTAGTATGTCGGAGCCTGGACCTTGAAGCGCACGGTCGAAATACACGGGGCGGTAACGTTCGGTGCACCAGCCGCGGTGGCGGGGGCGTAGACGCCCTTCTTAAGCGGGCAGGCCTTGCACTTCTTGGGCAGGACGGGCTTAAAGGGGCCCTTGGTGGGGACCCAGCTGGGGGGGAAGTGGCCGTCGCGGCGGTGGGTCATAGAGACGAAGGAGGCGAACGACCATGTGAGGTTGGCGGCCGAGATGGGAGTGAAGGGCTCGATCTTGAGGAACTGTTCGGACAACATGCCGTTCTCAGGCGTGTACTTCTGCGCGACAGAGACGAACGAATCGGCGTACTCGCGCACGAGGTGCTGCAGAATGTAGTAGCCTGGATGGTACCAGGTGTAGGTGCCCTTGCGTGCGAGGGGGTACAGGTCCTTGAAGAAGGGAAGCGAGGTCTCGTCGACGGTGAGCGAGCCGGTCTTGTGCCACACGGCGATGGCGTCGTAGAGGAACTCGGCGGCGCCGAGGACAATGAGATACCACGGGTTGCCGTTAAAGTAGATATCCTCGGGGTAGCGGCCCAGGGCAACGGCCTTATTTCCGGGAATGCCTTCGTTGATGGGGTAGAAGGTGGTGTTGCGGAAAGTGTCGACAAAGTACTTGAAGTTGGCCAGGGAGCGCGGGTGGCAGGGCTGGAGCGTCGCGCTGTCGCAAGGCGCGTTGATGTCGAACGAGGCGATGGGGCCCAGGATGGTGTTGGCGTCGACGCCGATGCGGTTGCCCTGGATAAAGTTGGCCGTGTAGAACTCGCCGTTCCAGTACGACTGGAGGAAGCAGAGCACCTGAGGAGCCTGGCTGCACCCCTTGCACTTTACGCCGAGCTTCTCAGCCAGAGCGGCACCTTCGACCAAAGCACGATACTGGTTCTGGGTGGTGAAAAAGCTGGAGCCGGAGACCTCCTCCCAAAGGTCGAAGCCGGTGTTGTTCCTGCAAAGCTGGTCAGTACCCCATTCCACTTTGGCTGCAGTCTTGATGGCTTACCAGTATTGGCCAGTATAGGTCAGATCATTAGCAATGATGGGCCAAATCTCTTCCTTCACGCGGTCCAGTCCGCCCTTCTGAATGAGATAGTTGCTGTACGTGATGAGCGCGACCGCTCTCAGCGGGGGACCATCACGCTGAGGCCGGCCCCAGTTGCCGTTGTACCGGGAGCCGTCGGCTTCATACTTGGGCTCGCCCAGGCCAAGACCGTTCGGGAGCATTGTTCCCGAGGGGTTGCTGACCGTCTGAAGGACGGCCTGCGAGTAGATGTAATCCTCGATGTATGGCTGAAGGGCGCCGTTACCGAAGAGGAATTCGTCGACAAGGGTCTTCAACGTCAGGGCGGCATCGCGCGTCCAGGTGAAGAAGTCTGTTCAGCCATTAACAAAGGCTCCTATAATTCGCATAATGTTCGAGTACTCACAGTCGGGGTTGACCTTGGAGGGACTGGCAATGACAATGCCACGACCAGCTCCGGGCACCTTCGCACCGTGGGGGCCAATGTTGTCAAGCACACCTTGAAGAGCGATCGCCCGTTCTATCACCAGATTGTCAGTGTCATTTCATTCGCATGTGGAATGATTCTAGATCAATGAAGATGTAATCTTACCAGTCTTGATGTACCTCTCAAGGGACTGACCACGGGTTCCAGCGGCGCTGACACCGTGGATGGCCAAGAGACCGGCCAAAGCCAGAGTTGTAAACGAGCGCATGTTGAGAGTTTAAGTCTTCAAAAATGTTCAATGAATGGACGAGCCAGAGGCGGCTCAGGGTGTAAGAAAATGCTGCTGCTGTTCTCTCTGGATGACTTTCAAACCCAAAGCTTTGGGGCCGCTGCCCTGTTAAATGGGCCTCATGGTCCATTCTGTGTTGTGGCTCGTCGCCCGGCTGCAACTGTGAGCTCAGGTGCGCGTAATTTCGAGTAAGCGTCGAGAAATCGGCCCTTCCAAGCAAGTTAAACAACTCGCCAGGACTGCCAGATTACCCCAATCGGACCTCGATAGCTTGGCTTCGTCCTGATGTAACCTCGCTGTGTCTTTGGCCGCTGATGTTTCACATTCTGCCGGCCAAGCTTCCCCGCACGGTCCGATTTCTAGCTTGCGTCTTTGCAGCATCCCATTGGCCTTTTGCCAACGGCATTGTGCAGTGCCGAATTGTTGAAGAACAAACAACGTTAGAAGCATCTTGGAAAAGAAAGGTCGATAACCAGCTGGGCAAAAAGATCAGCAGCCGAGGAATAAGGATCTTGCCCAGCAGGAGCATGAATCTACCCTCCATATCCTTCACTTCTTCCCCGCTTGTTGCATGGAACAAGAAGCTGCTGTACAAAAGCCAAAGGTGTTCATCTTAGGCAGGGGTTTGCATCCCCTGTCTCGTCGGGACGGCTCCCACCTTCGGTGGCATTCACGCCGTCTAGACTCGCCCAAGAACCCGAGGAATTGACCGAAGCATCGGCTTGCCGTCTGGCCCTCATGCATAAACGGCCCCATTGATATCATAGTCCGTCTGTCTTCTAGGATGATTCCTCCAATGCGGCCCGCAGGTGCTCGCCTTTGTGTTCCTCCGGTTGCGTCTCCCGTGTTTCGAAACAAAAGTTCCACAGCAACCGGAGGTTCCGAGTCAGTTGTCAACCTTTCGACATCCGGAGCTGCGGGGTAATGTATCGTTGATGTCCTAAATCTCGGGTTCTTCCGTTGGTGCGTTCCAATGGGGTGAGGGTGCTCTATACCTACATTAGCGATGGTGCCACGAGACACTCCCGAGATACTTATCCATCCTCAGCTTCCGCGGTTGGACTTTAACTCGGGTCCTTCCACTCTCAGGGGAGACCATGGCTGTTGTCTAGATCTCTTCTCGCTCAGGCAATTGGGGGGGCGAGGAAAGAGGAATCCATGAACTTCCCGATAATCCTTTCCACCTGCTTCTTCTCTTCCTCCGGCGTGTCTGTTGTCTTCCTGGTGTCCCCATTCTCTGGATGCACATCCATCTCGACCCTTCAAAGTTCGCGAACCTCCTCCGCGCACCGCTAATGCTTTACAGCACTAGGTCCGCTCCGGCACCCAGCCCCCAAGGGTGCAAAAATCATGCTTCTTCCCATCTTCCCGTATGCCTCTCACCACCGCTTTGCCCCAACATCCCCCCTTTCAGCTCCGCCACAGACCTAAACAACAACAATGCCCAAGCCAAACGAAAAAATAATCCAAAAAGAGAAACCACCCAACCCCTCTCTCCCCCTTTCACGGGGCCACCCGGGGATTGAACCCGGGACCTCTCGCAAGCAAGTACTCAGAGTTAAGACCCTAAGCGAGAATCATACCACTAGACCAGCGGCCCGAAGAAGTGAGGAAAGAGAGAGAAGGGAAAGGATAGTTGGAACGGGGCCACCCGGGGATTGAACCCGGGACCTCTCGCAGAACAAGTACTCAGGAGTTAACCCTAAGCGAGAATCATACCACTAGACCAGCGGCCCTTGTTGTTGTTGAGTGCAGGGGGCTGATGGTGAGGAGATATGGAGATGGAAGGGGGAGTTTCGTTGAGTCATTCGGTCGGTGTGTGTGTGTATGTGTGTGGTGGAGCTGAGGGTTTGGTTTCGCGGGAGAATGGTGGAGATGGGCGGGTTCTTGTGGGAGGGATTTTGATGCCAAGGCTGAATGGGGAACGGATAGGCAGGGATGGGCTGCTGGGCGCTGAAATTGCCTTTCGATTCAATGTCTCCCTGGAACAACTTTGCTTGTTGTCTTTTTTCGAAGGTTTCGCAGCTTGACACCAACCATTCAGAGGACCATGCTTGTGAATAGTGAACAGTGTCTCTCCGACGAGGATATGCGCCTTGTTTACTCACTTGGCACCCATGATCCCCTGCGCTGAACTCTGTCCTCTCAGACGTCGGTTGATGTTAGCTGAGCAGGCAGCAGCTGGTCCATGGTTAGGGGCCGTTTCTTTCAAGTCATGTTGTCCCAGAAATCTAAGGCTCACTGATGCTTTCGTCTCCTCAAACTCGAACATTGCGAAATCTTGCATCCGGCACGGTACCTTCCAAACAACACACCTCTCCTCAACTTGCTCGACTAACCACCATGGAGGCGCCGACTCCACCTTATGGCATCGTCAGCTTCACAACCTCCAACCAGGACGACAACGAGCAGTGGTTTTATCTTGAGATCCAACGCCATACCACGGTCTTCGAAATCTGGGTTTCGCCTTCAAGGTTTTACAACTCGCCAGCTCGACTCGAGGAGTTCCAAAGGTATCTTGCCGTTTTGCGACTCGACATGGAAGACCACAAGGATTATGATCCTTTATAAGAGGTTGACTGTTTCGACTGGGCAGTCTCCCCATGCCTCGCTGAGTTTCAGCGCCTCTCGCCCGCTCCGCCAGCACCCAAGGATGGGCAGCTCACTCTGAGCCACTTTCTCCCCAACGCCTTTTTCAAGTGCAATCTCACCGCCGTCTACGAGGTCCTCGCACACCAGGACCTCAAGTCTCTCGAAATGGGCGAGGACCTCTGGCCCCCTGGGCATCCAGATCGTGAGGAGCCTTGGACGACGTCGTTCCCATCCTTCAGACCTGCAGAGGTTTTGGTCATTTGTGACAACCCGGAGCAACCGTTTGACCCGGCTTTTCGCCCCAAAAATGTCCGCATTGGCCAGCAGCTTCTCGTCTTCAAAGAGGCCATGGACCGGGATGACAACATCACAAAGGAGGAAGTCGAGACATACGAGAGGATTGAATCCGCTGGCTTTGGGCCTAGCGTGCGCGTCTCTCGCCTTTACGGGGTTGTGCGGAACGAGAGAAACCAGCTGGTGGGCGTGCTGCTGTATCCCATTGAGAAAGAGACCTCTCTTAGGTTTGCGGTGGGTTCTAAGACCACGGATGCCCAGAAGAATCGGTGGGCGCAGCAGATTCAAGGCACGCTGGCTGCTTTGCACAGGATTGGCATTGTTTGGGGAGCTTCCCATCCCTACAATGTACTCATTGATGTCCACGGTGATGCATGGGTTACAAATTTTGTGGGTGGTAGAATCGAATGGTGGGTTGATGCTGACAAGGAGGGAACGGTGGATGGGGATCTGCAGGGTCTTGGACGAATCCTGGCGTTCATTAAGGCTGGCGGTGATGGTCTGATGGAGAGCTTGGAGGAATAGCGCTTGGTGTTCAAAACCTTCGAGTGAAAAACTGGCATTTATGCTATTGAACCACTGCGTGGGGAATGAAGCAATTGATTCAGCACAAAACATCACTGCCAGCAAGCAACGAGAACAGAACCAGTTCACTGATGGTCTCAAATATCGCGCCAAAGCTGCCGCTCCACTGTATCCTCTCAGGCCGTCCTCGTTCTGACCCCACCCCTCCCGAAATATCCGCCTGCGCCGGCCCGCCGGGGCATATTAGTAGGGTTCCAGACCATTTCCCTCTCCACACAAAAACACCAAGACCCTTCTGTCTCCTCAACAATCACCAAACATTGTCAGCGTCAGTGGTTTAGTGGTAAAATCCATCGTTGCCATCGATGGGCCCCGCGTTCGATTCGCGGCTGACGCAAAGCATTTCCTTTTGCCTGTGCCTCTTTCTCTTTTGTTTGACATCATGATCCGAGAAGCCCCATAGAATCAGGTTCTATTACTGTCCCACTAAACCCAGAAGACATCACGGAAACGAAAGTGGAAAGACTGGCCGAATTAACGTTGTACTGCCGTTTTTTGTCAACCCTCAACCTTCTTGATCCCCTCTGCCTGCAACTTCAACTCAGCGCCATTAAACTCATGGTCCTCCGTCGGACCCGGCAGCTCCACGTGAAACTTGTGCATCAGCGCCAGCTCAAAGTCCAAATCCCCATCCGACTCTAAATCCAGGATATGCCCTCCGCACTGCCTTCCCTCATCAATAAAGTGGAAGTGATCCCCCGAAACATTAAGCCCCATGACATACTCCGGACACCGAAACCCCACCACCACCCCCTCCATCCCCTCAAACGTATGCGTCGTCTGCCTCGCACAAACATCCACCATCCCCTCCCGCGGGGAAATCTGCCCACCCGCTGTCCTCACTTCAACCCTCTTGAACCGCCCTGCCATCCTCACCGCAAGAAAGTGGTTCCGCGCCATGGGAAACCAGCTCGTCAACAGCTCCTGCAGGCCCGCCTTGCTCGTCACCGACGTCTTGGCGGGCATGGTGGTCGCCATCGGCCGGAAGCGGATGACGGCCGCGAAGGGCGTGAGGGTGCCTTCGGTGTCGGTGATGTGCGTCACGCTGCCGTCGGCCTTCATCTGGTAGACCTCGCCGTTTAGTACGATCATCTCGCCGACCATGTGCTGGAAGGTGCCCAGTCCGTGGTCGCCGTGCTCGAGGACGCGGGCGATGGGGATGCCGTGCGAGGCGACGCCATCCATGAGGGCTGAAACGATGGAGTATTGGTAGAGTTCGTTGTGCGCCATTTTTGGTTTTGAGGGATAAGGTAACAGGTGAGTGGCTGATAGATTGAGGTGAGGGCGTGGATGTTGCTACTTGAAGAAGTTGGGAGTGGTGATGTTTTGGGGAAGGAACGGGGGTTCAGTCTTTCGCTATTCGCACTTTAACACGCCTCGTGTCTCGGATTCCGCAAAGGGACTCGAATGGCGGCCTACTGTTCCAAACCCTTAGCCGACAGATCCCAAGATAGACTGCGCAAAAGAGAAATATTTTCCCGGAATGGTTACACAAAACTGTACGTTCCGTCCCTCTTTCTCCCTGACTGGTCGACAGGAGACTATAGCGAAGTTTGTGGAGGCGCCGTCGTGACGTTATGGTGCCCAAGTACAGCTCGCACTGTGCGGAGCAGCTGCAACAAGAGATTGGATGCTTCCAGTCCTCAAGTTTTCTTACAATTCTCACATCCACATCAAACGCAAGATTCAAGCTGAACACAGAACTGGAAGCTGGTGGTTTCCTACACCAGGCTCGCTTTTCTCCAATTCATGGCTACTTAAGAAATTCACAAATTACTTTCTGCAATGTCATTCTACATGGGAACATCGAAATGATTGACATCAAGTGGTCCGGCATTGGTAAAATGAGACCGTAATTGAGGAGGTAAGCTCCGACGTTGTGAGCCTAAGAAAATTGGCGACAGTTGCAGCATATGGCACGGAAAGACAAAAAAACATCCTTACCTTGCGAAGGCTCAGGTCACCTTATATTTCGTGCAACACAGTACCACTGCATCTAAACCCCTATCTACACCCAAACCGCCGCATCCCCTATTCTGCCAAAAGCTTCTCCAACACCTCAGCCGGTGTCCGCTTCGGCGCCGCCAGCTCCAGCACCTCCTTGCTCGTCGTCTCGGCCTTGCACTCTCCATTCCACGCCGTGATGGGCGCAAACTTGATTGATTGCATCACATTCATCGACTCACCCCCCCTGTTCGCAATCCACCACTCGATAAACGACAAATCCTTGAACACCACATCCTTGACCTCCGTCCCAACCTCTCGCTCAACCATTTCAACCACCTGCTGCCCCGTGATATTCTCCGGCCCATTCACCACATACTGCCTCTTGTTATGCCTCGCCGTGTCCTCCTCCGCCAACAACCGCGCCGCGAGCACCCCAACCTCGTACGGGTCCACAACCCCCACGGGCACATCCTTCGCTGCCACCAAGCGCAGCGTGTCCTGCTCGCCGGTCGCTCGATATTTTTGCACCCACCCCGCCACCGGCGCCAGATACACCTGCGTGAAGATATTCGGCTGGAGCGACGTCCACTGCAGCGCCGCAAACTCGGGCGTGTCGAGCATGGCTTCAACAGCCCAGTGGGAGCGCGCGTAGTAGGCGTCATAGTCCGGGTGGACGTTGGCGGCTGTCGTAGAGATGCGCACGACGTACTTGACGCCTGCGCGGAGGGCAGCAACGTGGAACGTCGACTCCTCGGCGAATTGGTTTGGGTTGTTGTGCGAGGCGATGAAGGCTCGGGTGACGTTGTGCTCGCGAAGCCAGGCGGGCGTGATTTCGACCCAGTTCTGTTCAATCACGGTGATGCCGGGGAGTTTAGCCTGTTGTTGGGCGATGGGGCTCTGAAGGGAGCGAGTGAGGGCCAGGATACGGTGGTTGGCGACGCCAGGTGTGTTGGCGTGGTAGAGGTTGGAGAGGGTGTCGATTACGCCGCGGCCGGTGTTGCCAGTGGCGCCAGCGATGAGGAGGGTATGGGGGGCCATGATGATAAGGAGAAGGTTAGGGGCATAGATATCGGGAGGATTAGCGTTGTGGTGGCTGGAAAATTGAAGGCGAAGATATGGAGGGTGATTAGCGGGCTTTTATAACATGAAGATGATGAAGCACTGCGACCCGATACGTCAATCTCAAAGATCATTTGCATGAGTCGCGGACAGGCGATAGACTCGGATACTTTTGATTATTAATGAATGGTCCATGGTAATGCCAGATAGTATCCCGCTCATCAGCAAGGTAACACCGTGAGACGGGAAACGAATAGTTGCTGAGAAGCAAAGGTGCCGAAATTAATGATCACGCCGAATTGATTGACCGCACGATGAAAGGTGCCCTACTTTTTTTTTTTTTAACCCCTTTCCGTTGATTTGGTTTCCATGCCTCGAGATTCTCAGCTGTCAGGATCTTCATGTTACGAAGATTATTCAGTGGCGACGTTGATGCAAGTGGGGAATTCCTGGTTGCAGTCTTAGCTTCGGGGTTGAATCTGACCGGCGGAGACTTTCAACTCAAATGATCAGGGATCCGCTCCAAATTCCTCATCTAGGTGGGTGGCCATTCGATATTCTAACGAAGTACTGGCCTATGCCCACCTTCTGCTCAAAATCAAATTCCTCCCCCACTCCTTTAACCTGAATAACCCTTGACTTACGATCGCAAGTCACAAGTCGCGGGACTAGTTGCAACCGGCGTGACTCACTCAACACTAACCTCTCTAGACTACACATCATGAAACTGTCGAACCGCAGGGTGCATCAAGCCACCGCTGAGTTGGTGCATATCTACCCCCCACTTCGATCTGCGTGTCCTAGCGAGAAAGACAGGTTTTTTTTCTCAATCAACAACATCAACAACACCTGAACAACCCTTTGAGTTCCATCCTGGTGGTGATATTTGGTGCTGAAACAATTGCTTCATTCCCAGCGCAGTGGTTCATCAGAAACAATCTCGCCTCACGCCGTTCAAGTTGGATTTTTTATTTTGTTTTTAAAGTTTCTACTGTAAACAAGTAACAAACTAGATTCGTACCCATCACTGCCCAGGCTTTCCAAACCAGCAAACCCAGCTCACCATGGACAAAACGACCACCCTCGCCGAAGCCAAATACTCCCACCTCACCTTCAACGCCCCCCTCTCCAACGTCCACGCTGACTCCCTCCTGACTCACCTCCAACTCACTTCCACCACTACCCTCGTCGACCTCGGCTGCGGCTGGGGCGAGCTCCTACTCCGCGTTGCGTGGCGCTCCTGCAACACCCAGCCAGGCACACAAACCGGTGTCGACACGGATGCGGCCGCTTTGCTCCGGGGGCGTGAGGCAGCCATCCGCCGCAAGCTGAGAAACGTCGAGTTCATCGAACAGCCAGCTGCGGATTTTCAAGGTGCCAGAGACCGCGCGATCTGCATCGGCTCGTCGCATGCGCTTGGGGGGAGCAGAGCGATGCTCAAGCGGCTGGCAGAGATTGTGCCGAGGGGAGGAAGGGCGTTGGTGGGGGATATGTGCTGGGAGAGGGAGCCGACCAAGGCTGCGCTTGCGAGTTTTGGGGAGGAGGTGTTGATGCTGAAGGACTTGGTGGGGATGTGCCGGGCGGAGGGGTGGGAGGTGCTGCATCTGAGTACGGCTGATCAGAGGGAGTGGGATGAGTTTGAGTCAGGGCATCGGGCGGGGTTGAGAGAGTGGTTTCTGGCAAACAGGGAGCATCCGAAGGCAGCAGAGGTCAAGATGCAGCACGATGAGAGGGAGATGGAGTATTTGGGGGTTTATAGAGGGGTGTTAGGGTTTGTATATCTTGTTCTAGGGAGGTGACGTTTTTTAACAGTCGTGGTAGACAAACCAGGGGTACCTGTGGACCAGGGCGTCCCTTGAGACGACTTCTGGAAAGCAAAAAAGACAGAACTTTGCTGAGCAAAAAAGGGTAAAAGGGGCAAAAGGAAATGCTTTGCGTCAGCCGCGAATCGAACGCGGGGCCCATCGATGGCAACGATGGATTTTACCACTAAACCACTGACGCATTGGGTGCTTGGTATGCAAGGATTTAGAATTTATCTTGTGGAGATAATGGAGTTTAGGGGGCTCTCGTATTCCACCTCTTCAGCGTTGAAAGAAAAGCAGTTCAACAATGCACGCAGTTAAACAATGCACGTCCTTTTGAAACACGATAAACTTAAGTCAGTTGCTCGACTTTTGGAAAAAAGGAAAAACTACCTAGTTATGTTACCCTTTCGCCTACTGAATACCACAACCCTTCCAGTCCTTACACACCCCGTGCCGTCACTTGCACCCACATGTCACTGATGAGAAATAGACCGAAAGCGTTAAAGATATCCCAGGGCTTTGCCGGGTAGGCAATAGCCCAGTCGAAGTGCCGGAAGAGCTGTGTCTGAGTTAATATGTCTTCATTGGAGTCTCTCTGAAAGGGTTGACTCTTACCTCGAAGACGGTTTTGTTCAGCTCCATCTGGGCCACATTCTTCCCCAGACACTGCCATCTTCCATGGCCAAATGTAAGCTCATTGACCTTCAGCATAGCCGCCAACTTCCCCTCATCCGGCTCAAACCACCTCTC
Source organism: Collariella sp. IMI 366227 (assembly GCA_027946355.1). Lineage (NCBI taxonomy): Eukaryota > Fungi > Ascomycota > Sordariomycetes > Sordariales > Chaetomiaceae > Collariella > Collariella sp. IMI 366227. The sequence continues at coordinate 478,776 of JAPEUS010000014.1, forward strand.
AGGTCGAAACAAATCCGCATCCTCTCCATACACCTTCTTATCCCGATGCATCGCCACTGCCGAGTACCCAATAGTTGCGCCCCCCGGCATGAACACCTCCCTCCCCTCCACCACAACCACATCCCCTTTCTCCGGGACATCCTTCGGCAGAAAATTTCTCACCGGCGGCCACACCCTTAACCCCTCCCTCACCACCGCCTGCAAATACGGCATCTTCCTCGCCTCCACATTCGAAACCACCTCATCTTTCCCCACCCTCCCCTTCCACCACGTCGTCAATTTCCTCTGCAACCTCCCATACACCCTCTTATCCCCATCACATACAACATCACCGCCCTTAGCGCGCCCGCCGTCGTATCCGACCCCGCCACCAACCCTTCCAACACCTCACTCTTCACCTCCCCGCCCGTCACACCATGCCTCACCCAACTCCCCAGCATATCCCTCCCCTCCTCCCCCTCCTCCCCAACCCCATTCTTCCCAACCTCTCATCCACAGCCGCAAAACACTCCTTCATCATCCGCCCGAACCCAGTCCCATCCCCACCCGAGGCGCAATTACTTTCCCAATGATGGGCGCCTGCGCAAGCCAGCTGAGATGCAGCGCCATAAACGTGTTGCTGCGGCGCAGGCCCTATGTACCCGCCCGCGTCGGCGTTGGCGCGGAGCAGACCAAATGGGCGGGTGAAGAGGAGGGCGCTGATTATGTCGAGGGTGAGGTATTGAATTGTTTTGGAGAGGTCAAGAGGGCGGGAGAGCGGGGGGAAGGTTCTGAGACGGGTGTGGTGGTCATGGGTGGGAGGCGGGAGGTGGTGGTGGTGGGTGCGGATGAGGGTGAGGAGGGCGAGAATTTGGGTGTTGATTGTTTGTTCGAGGACGGGGTTGTCGCGGCCGGAGTACTTTGGGGAAGTAGAAGAGAGGTTATCAGCGGGGTTGAGGTTTGGGATAAGAGAAGGGGGAGGCTTACACCGGGGGCGAGCTGCTTCCGTCGCTCGTCGTGGAGCTTGGTGTTGGTTTGGCTGAAGACATTGTCACGCTGATACTCCAGACGGGCGGCTTTAAAGTAGCGCTCAGATCGCTTGTAGCCAGGTTTTGTGTTCACATGGATCCAGACGTCGGCGCTTGAGGTGATGAGTGAGTTTGGGCCGACGCGGGCGATGGGACCTTGCGTACTTGGAATTAGAGTCTTGCTACGGGCTTGCTCGGGAGGATATCCAAATATGAATACCGTATTTATCGTTGGCCTTGCGATACCAGTCGTGGCCATTACCGCGGTAGGTCTGGATGTCATGAGGGATCTCGGAGAAACCTACCCCCCACGGCCCCCCAAACTGACGAAGCCTGCGATAGCTCAGTATGCTGTGTAAGGCATAGAGTGTAACCACGCTGGCCAAAAGAGGCCACTTGTGTTCAATCAGTGCTTCCAAGAGGGCCATGTCGTGACTTGGGGTCCGGGTGATGGCAGAGAATTTTGGAGGACGAGGATTGCCGGTCACCAAAGTATGCTCCCCGCTCCTCTGAGGTTACACCTAAACCCCGCCATTGTTCTTGAGACACTGCGTCATGCACTCTTGTAACACCACCCTATAGGCCATTCGTAGCACGCCCTACGCTTTCTCGGGAAGCGGATACGCCACATTTTGAGGCTTGCCTAATGGAGACGACATGGAAAGTCAAGACAACCCAAAATAAATAACCAATAACGTTACACAAAAATAGGTGTTGCTCTCCGAGGTAATTTGTGTTGTCACAACCTGCAAGCATCGATTACTGGCGTCAAGATATTCTTCCCTCAATCGTAGTAGACTGGAGGCAGTGGCTTCGAGGCTCTCAGCTTTGCCGAAAGATCTAATACTAACTCAGGTATTTATTATTATTCCTACGCCGCTGTGCCCTGCGGGCATGTCGGACCCTCAGCTATTTACTGTACAGGAAAACCGCGCCCTTGCGGGTCGGGTGAAAAACCTGTACCGACGATTAAGGTAAGAAATCAGTGAATGAGCCTGCGAAATACAAAAAGAGAAGGCCTCTTGGCCTTCGACGGGTCAGAGTCAGATTGCCTACTCCAGCTCGAGCTTCCTAGCCAAGCTGTACATCGGCAGTCTTCCTGAATCCATCAGCCAGCCCAGTATCCTTCTCGTCAGCCGAGCAGTCGAAGGACTGGCACCCTGTAGAACAGAGTAAAAGTCCCGTCGCGTCCTGACTTCTGTTCTCTCCCACGTCCGGGTCAACGGTGGGGCCAAACACCACATCACCAGGTGTTCGACAGTCTCCCGCCCTTCCCCGCACTCGCAGCAGGGCGTCAGCACACTTGGGACTCCCCGTTTGAACAAGAAGTCCCGGAGGCCTATGTCCCCAGTTCGGACCTGGACCAACAACGAGCTCTTCGCTTTGCTCAGTCCCTCGTGCTTCTTAAGAGTCTTGTCCTTGAATAGAGTCTCCCGTTGGTGGTCGAGGTCATCCGCTGGTCTCGTCGTCGCCCGACCGTCTCGTTCTTTTAGCCATCTCTCTCTCTCCAAGCCTCCTCGACTACCCTGTCCGTGTCGGTGGTTCCCCCGGTCCAACGCGCTATTACTCCTGCGGCCTCTTCTACCGCTGTCGGCCTCTGTGGCCTTAAGGCCCGTGGTCGGCCCCTGTTGCTCGGCCTTAAGGAAAACCTCCGGCGTATCTTGCTGCAAGCTGCATGGACAATGGTCCCTGGGGCCTTTTTATCTCCTTGGCCGTCGTCGAGAGCGGGTTGTTGAAGCCTGGTTTCGAAGTCGGCAAGTCGTTTGTTGAGGTATAGGTCTAATGGCGGCACCCATGTTTCTGTCTCAAGATTGCGGATTGGAGTGGACTTGAAAGCTCCTGCCACGATCCGCAAGCAGGAGTTTTGAGCCTTCCCAAGATCCTTGGTGATCCCCTTCGTTGCTGGCTTGCCTCCTTTTTCTGTGGGGATGTGGAAAGATGAAGCCCCATAAGCTAGCGCCGACCGGATGCATTTTGAGTACACCTCCCGTGCCTTAGCCAGGCCCAGTCCCCACGTCTTGGCTGCGATTCTTGACAGAGCATAGCTTTGGGTCACCAGTTTCCGTTCCACTGCCCTCAGGTGAGCTTTCCAGTTGAGCCTCCAGTCCAGCCAGACACCTAGGAACCTAGCTGATTCTGTCGGCTTCACTGGACTGGTGCCTCTCCCCGGCTGGGAGAGGTCGAGCTGGTTGGTCCACTGCCATCGGTTGGTTATAGGTCACCGTAGATATCATTGAAGGTGAATTCTTCAAGCTCTTTGAATACCACGATGCCCTGTCAAAGGTACTGACTGCCTGGGCTTGGCTCGGATCGAGTGCCTCTGAATCATCCCTGTCCAGTTCCATGGCTGCTGGAAAGCCGATGTGGATGGTCTTGATGCCTTTGCAGTTCAAATTGAGGACGTCTATGACGACCTTTGTCAGAGGAGCCAGCCACCTAGGAGCCCATGTTGTGTTAGCAGACTCGACCCAAGGGCGGGTACACTTGCAGCAATGTTTCAACAGCTGTTGCCTTAGCTATGATTTGGTAGACGTGCTCAGTAGCATCTTCCGAGTCTGGAAAGCCTTTCAATACTACAAGACCTGTGGCATGCTGAATATGTCGGCTTTTGGACATTCCGGGAAGATCACGGTCTGTTCTTGCTTCAATTTGGTGGTAGAGCAAGCCAATGTAGCGAATTCGAGATAAAACAGCCTGTTGACCAAACAGAGGTTGTAGAGCAAAGGCTGACTTGGTCTCTGTAACGAAGCGGGTGAATTTGAATGTGAGCTCATCAGGCAAATCAAGAAGGCCTTGTTTAATGTATCTGCTCAGCCATAAAACGCAGGCGTAGCGCGTTGTTGGCAAATGCAAAGCATTGGACGGTATGTTGGTTGACATGACTGGCGGTTGAGCCGAGTTGAGTTGATTGCCAGGGAAAGTGTCCCGCCAATAGCAGCTGAAGCCGGAGATTTGAAAGCTTCATGTGCTGACGGCCCTTGGAATGACCCAAGAACCGGCGAATCCTGCGCGCCTAAGCTTTTGGCCGTGAGGAGCTGCTAGACTTTGAACCAACCAGGAGTGCGGATGGCAGCGGACCGCCGGACCGGCATTAACGACCCCGTTTTTGATACAACGTAAACCCTTTCTCATGAAGTTCTCAGCCCACAGAACTGCGCCTGGGAGGCTGAGCAACTCGGAGCAAAGCTTCCAAGCCACTGTCAGTCTGCAACCATTACCAGTCCGTCTCGTGTCCGCGCTGGGGGCTGAAAAGAGGCTAGCACTTTGCCAGCCGCAGCAAAAGAGACGACCAATCTGAGGGCACTAGCATCGTTGCTTGGTCCACAGAAACAACTCCAAATGGGCAGCATCACGCCAAGCCAGAAAGGTGGCTGCAGGCTGTGCCGTGTTCAATGTCGTGTTTCGGGGCTTACGAGAGCCACATAACATAACAAACAGGAAGTGTCAAAGTGGGCGAAGTCATCAGGCTTACTATCAAGTCAAGCATATCTTTCCCCGTGCTGCTGTTTTTAAACACTACAAAGGCCTTCTTTGTCTACCCTTTGAGTCCCCTTCCAAACACAGACAAAATGAAGAGACATCTCATTCAGTCATTCGTTTACAATGCAATCGCGGTTCTCTCCCTGTGGACTTCAGGAGGTGCTGCCCAGCAACACGAGCAACCCAGAATTGCTCTGAAACTCAGCGCAGAGGCACAGCAAAAACAGCAGACAGACCCCAACTTTATCTCAACCTTGTTCCAGAAAGCAGGGCCTCAGGCGTTTGCCAGCTCAGGAGCACCTCCAGTCTCAGTTGGCCCCTTGATCTCCACTAAACGGTCAGCTGCTCTTGTATCGACAGCCAGACTTGGCCCCGAGATCAACTTCGACGCATGGTACCAAGTTCAAGTCGGTTCTCAGTCGCAAAGCCGGGCCCAAGCCGACGATGTCACCACCACCCAGAATCGCACTGGGACTCAGGAGCCAAAACTTGCTTTGCCAAAGGATGTTCTTGACCTAATCCATGGGCTTCAAAAGCTCCCCGAAGTGGAGGGTGTCCAGGCTCTTTACCCTGGTCCGCCTCCTGCGGTCAATCCCGCCGATGACCCTCGAAGCACAAATCAGGGGTACCTAAATGCTGCCCCGGCCGGAATCGATGCTCGTTACGCTTGGGGATTTACTGGCGGAGATGGTGCTGGCGTGAATGTTGTCGACATGGAGCAGGGATGGAACCTGAACCATGAGGATCTGGTGAGTTGTGTTACACTCAGGGGTCAAAGATAGTCCGCTGACATGGTCCCTACAGGCTGCTGCGGGCATCACCATAATCTCCGGCCGCAACGCCGCTTGGTTTGGACACGGCACCTCTGTCATGGGTGAGATGCTTATGGTTGACAACCAGCTTGGCGGTGTTGGCATCATACCCGCGGCCAAGGGACGGGTCATCTCGCAGCATCGCGATGACTTTTCCTACAACACTCCAGCTGCCATCCTCGATGCTGCTGCCAACATGAACTTCGGGGACATTCTCCTGCTTGAGGCTCAGGAGTATGATCCTGTCAGTGGCGTCTACTACTGGCCTGTCGAGATTGCCGATGCCAGCTACGAGGCCATTCGCGTCGCCACCGCCCTGGGCATCACCGTTGTTCAAGCCGGTTGCAACGGTGGGTACGATCTCGATGCGTACACTAACCTCGCCGGAAAGCACATCTTCGACCGGTCTAACCCTGACTTCCGCGATTCTGGCTCCGTCATGGTAGGCGGTGCCAATTCGGCGGTCCCCCATACCCGCTGGTATGGCTCCAACTACGGCTCTCGCATGGACGTCTACGCGTGGGCGGAGAGCGTTGACACTGCCGACACGGACGAGGCCACTGGCTCTGAGAACTTGTACACAAGCTGGTTTGGCGGCACGTCCGGCGCATCCCCTATTATCGTCGGCGCCGCCGCCATTGTTCAGGGCATCTCCAGCGCAACCCGCGGTTTCAAGCTCGCGCCCCTCGAGATTCGCACAATCCTTGCCACCAACGGCACAGCAAGCAACGACCCCCCCACCGACCGCATCGGTGTGATGCCCGACCTCAAAGCCATCATCGACCGCGAGTTCAACCCCGGCGGCGGCAACCACACCGTCGACCTCTACATCCGCGACAACGTCAACGACTCGGGCGCCACCACCTCCGGTGCGGTCTCCTCCAGCCCGGACATCATCGTACGCCAACACCCCATCCCCAATCCCTCCACCGCCCTCGGCACAGGCAGTGGCACCGAAAACTCCCTCTCCCTCTCTGACCCAGTTCTCTCTGGCTCCTCTCACTCCGTCTACATCCGCGTCCTCAACCGCGGCACCGGCCCCGCCTCTAACGCAGCCGTCACCGTCTTCTGGTCCGAGCCCGCCACCCTCGTCACCCCCAACATGTGGCACGAAATTGGCACCCTGGCCATTCCCTCCGTCCCCCACACCCCTCAAAATCTCCTCACCGTCTCCCCCGAGCTCAACTGGCCTGCTGCTTCGGTCCCTGGCACAGGACACTACTGCTTCGTAGCCCTCGCCGGCGCAGCAGGCGACCCGACCCCGCTGCTGCCTCAGACATTCCCCGACTTTGTCAAGTTCGTGCGCGAGAACAATAACGTCGCCTGGCGCAACTTCAACGTCATCTCCGCTCCTCCCAACGGGACTGAGGCGCAGAGCCCACCGGCGGGGTGGCATAAGTTTGTGGTGCACATTCCTGGTGCGTGGGATGACGCGAGGGAGTTTACGGTTAGGGCGGTGGGAAGTTTGCCGAAGGGGTCGAGCGTGAGGTTGTCGCTGCCACGGGAGCTGGCGGACGCGTTGGGAATCAAGAAGGGGTGTAAACCGAGGGGTAATGGGAATGGGAATGGTGGTGGGGAGAAGGAGGTGGTGGTGCCAATTCAGGCGGCCGGGACGGTGCAGATTGGGAAGGGTATTTTGGCGAAGGGGAGTATGGCGAGGGCTGAGCTGCAGGTAAAGGTTTTGGAGGAGGTTTATAAGGGAGAAGGGGACTATGAGTTTGCGCTTGTGCAGGAGTGGGAGGGCTTTGAGGTTGGTAGGGTGACGTGGAAGTTTGGCCCTGTGGCGGATTTGTGAAAGGAGTGTGCCGAGGATGGAGGATCATAATGAATGGACGAAGACTGTGAACAATCAAGGATAACGTTAGGGTTTCTGTGGTATCTAGTGGCATACATGGCTTGGCTTTAGGACACAACTTGCAACTGACAGAAAGAGACGGCAATACCTAGAACAGATAACTACAGGGAGTAGCATTTCATTCTTATGGTCCTTCTCCCCTGTTTCTTTAAAACACAGGTATTTACAAGTTTTGTTCTCGAAGTGAAGTATGTACATCCAAATATTCTCAAGCCCCTCCATTGTCTGATCCTTGTTATTGCAACATGATGCTATTCTGAAGCCCAGAGCCTGCTGTCATGTTTGCAGCCATGACCTTGACTGCATTTCCAGAGCCCTACATACCGCTAAAGATTTTATTGTTAGGCGGATCGTTGAACAATGTAGTCAACAGCAGCATTGATGTAGTTGGGGCGGATGTAAGTCAGGTGGTAGTAGGTGCAGTTGTCGGCGTTCCGGTCGCAAACCTGGGGCCGAGTCAGCCAGTCCGTTTATTTGAGGATCCAAGGACGCTCATCTAATGTAATTGACTTACCGGATCACCAGGAGCACAAACTTGCAACGCCTTGTCCCTCAGCCCAATAGGGAAGCGTCCGAGAAGCCCGAGGCGGTTGTAGGCATCCCCGAACATCACCAGAGCCTTGATTCGAGAATACAAGTTAAGAGGAATCTTATCTGCGGCGGAGTGCATCACTCCAGCACCCTGCGAGTAGCCAACAAGAGCAAACTTCTGGTTTGGGCAGAGAGCGGCCTGGGCCTTGAGGCGGTTTACGACATCCGTAGACCCCTGCCGGGTTCCAGAGATGATATCGGAGCTGGCGGGGTACTGCTGCGTGATTAGATAGGACGGATTTTAATGGATGCCGAGGGCCTCACTTGAACTGGATAGCCTCTGGCGCCAGGAAGTCGGAGGGTGGTGTTGCTAACGACCGGGTCGCCAACCACGACACCGAACTTGCCGCCATTCGCGTAGTTGGGCTCGCTGGTGCCACGGGCTAAGGAGTGAGGAATTAGTTCAGCCGTCAAACTGCAGAAGACGTTAGCAGTACTTGCCAACGAGAATCTCCAAATCCGAGCATCCAGCCGGGATGTGCTCCGGGTGCATCGGGACTGGCTCTCCCATGACAACGCCGGTATCTGGAATTGCTGGACACTCTTGAGCTGCGACGAGGCCCAAGGACAAGAGCAAACTTGCAAGAAAACGAGGGGAAAGCATTGTGGCGAATTTGGAGGAGATTTGTTTCAGGATTCTGGTGAGTTACTCGAGGACTGGAGATGCATGAACAACTCTCTGCGACCCCTGGGGTGTTAAATACTTGACTCTTTTTCATTAAGACACCAGCCATGTTTTTTGATAATGGTGCTGAGCCTCGGAACCTCGGCTTTGGGTTCATAATTCTGTCAAGAGTAAGCTGCAATTATGTTTCAGCGCAGACAGATAATGTGACACTATCCGCAAGTGATGCCAGAAGCAGAGACGCCATGTCGTAGATCATTCCACCCAGAGTTATCCCATCGGAGCAAGCTCTCCTCTTGGCATGAGTGAGACAAAGAAAGTAAAAAGGTGCGCTACCCAACGTAAATCTTTCAAGTTTTGCCTCGGCACCAACACCCTCATGTCGGGCGCAGCCATGAATTTATTCTGACAGTAACTGCTTCTTGTCAGATCGTTCTCCAATCGCATCATAAATACCGAATAATCTCGCATAAGCTTTTGGTGAGTGCCGAAAGCGGCAGATTATCTGCACCCCAGGATTCGCAAAAATGCCCGAGAACGGCAAGGGGGATGTAACCTTGAACTAATACCCCTCTCTTGACATCCTCGCTCCCCTCTGCCTTTGAATCTGCCTAAGCGATGGATATGTAATACCATCAAGGCAAAGTGTCATTTAGAGTGAGGAAAATTACTGCACCCAGAAAAAGTCCCAAGTCCACCGACAGCAGCTGGCGATTACTCATAAGTTAGTCATATTGACCATTACCAGAGGATGGATAAACATTATGTCAACCCCGATGGTGTCTGCCGCTCATCTGACTCACACGGACGTGCGTCCTTTTCTTTTTTGTTCTTTCTCCTTTTCTTTCTCTTTCTCTTTCTCTTTATCTTTCTCTTTCTCTTTCTCTTTCTCTTTCTCTTTCTCTTTCTCTTTCTCTTTCTCTTTCTCTTTCTCTTTCTCTTTCTCTTTCACTTTCTCTCTCGCTTTTTTTTTTCTACAACTTAATCTCATTTCTCTCGCTATATTACTCGGTATTTTCTTACGTTTTTTTTTCGTCAACTCTCTTGTTGTTTCTCTTTCTTACTTAATATAGGTAAATGTAAAGACCAAAACATACCAAGGCACACAACCGCAAGCGACATGCACTTACCACTCTAACCACCACCGCACCCACCACCACATCCCCACCACACCCACCTCCTCCACCACCACTATCTCCTCCTCCCCGCCACCGCCACTACTATCACCACCACCGCCACCCCCTCCCCACCACACGCCGTCGAGAACCCGCTACAGCTCGCACACCTGCCCCACAACTCGCCGCACACCCCGGCGCCACCACTAACACCCCTGACGAACTACCACGACCCCCCCCTTTGAGCTCTACCAGACGTCTCCGTCAGAATATCCTCCCGTAAACCCACAATCCATCCCTACCGGCACCTGCTGCGTAGCCAACACTGGTCCACCCTCCACGGCCCCCTCTCCACCCCGTCGCCGCAAACCCCGGCAGCAACACCCCCACCCCCTCCGCCTCGCTCCCGCCATTAACTCTCAACCTCTCCTTCCTACTCTTCCTGCTTCCAGGCTGCCCATGTTCTCGGTCCCCTACAAAAAACCGTCCCGCCCCCGTCCCGTCATCAATAAAGACATCGTCCATTTTCATTCTCTCTCTTAGCTTTTCGTACTCCATGACTTGCTCAGCGCGGGGAGCGATTCCCATGGAGAGAGAAAGTACCGCGCGTTGCGGCCGAGCGAGAAGTAATGGCTGAAGGGTTGGGCGCGGTGGATGCCGCCGAGAGGGACGCGGGCAAGGACTGGGTTTTGGGTGAGTAAGGGGAGGGGAGAGGAAAGCCAGGCGGTGGCGTTGTGGAAAAGAGGGGTGAGGCCATGGCGGCGGCGGCGTGGGTGAGTAGCGTGGTGGCGTGGATGAGGCGCTGCCGGGTAGTGATCCAGGCTGTGGTTGGTGATGGTAAAGCTGCCGTTGTGGGTGGTTGTGAAGGGGAGGGGGTAGAGAAAGGGGTCGCGGGTGAGGTGGTGGGAGATGAAGGACCAGGAGTCAAAGGGAAAAGCCCAGATGTGCTTAGAAATGTTCTTGGAAGGATTCCAGGTAAGGTTGGTAGTTGGGTTGAGGAGTCGGGCAGTAATGCTGTCAAGATAGACGTCCAACTGGGGTTGCATAAGCCGCTTGAGACATGGAACCAGGACATCAACACAGAATCCGAGAACGGCTTTGTCTTGCGGAGTCTTAGTGTGCTTGGCCTGGTCACAGATAGCCACCAGCTGCTCAACGAAGTGAAGTTCCTCTTTTTCTGACATGATGCCGGTGAAAGGGGCTCCCACAACCTGCTTCATGATGGCCTTGTACCGCTTAGGTCGGGAGGGGTTCCGTGTTTGTTCCCAGACGGTTCTGTCAGGGGAACTGGATACTACCAATGCTCTGCTCCGATCACTCAAGAGGTCGAACCGCTCATGGAAGACGGGCATATTCCGTATCGTCACCAACGCGCCTCCTTTCGTACTGCAAATGAGTCAGCCTACCACTTGTTGTATTCATAGAAAATACTCACTGTGCCACACCATTTTCAATAACAAGCGGCCCAACCCTCAAAGCCATGTGGACATCCCCAAAAGGGTCCTTCTTTGCGAACTTCCGCAGAAACAGCGGGATATCCGTATCCGCCTCGGCTTCCGTGGGGCCACTGGCCGTGAAAAAGTGCTTTGGGGCGCTGGCCGTTGTTTCCGCACTTGCACTCTTCCTCCGATCCTTGAGGGTCGAACCCGTCTGGCTCTTAAACCCCGCCTTGGCTGCATCAAGCTCCTTGAAGAGCATGCTAGAGGGTCTGCCATTCTTCATGCCGACTGACTTCAGGGTACCGATGTACTTCGCCTTTACCACAAGCTCGTCTAGCTTCAGAAGGCTGCATTGGATGCCTCCGGATTCGCCCACACCGATATGCCTTGCGTCTTTGTCAACGGGAAATAGGGAGAGCGGCTTCCCGCTGTCGTCAAAGCGAGGCACGTCTTTGCAGTGACAGAGCTGTGTGCTATTTTGGAACGTAATGGCCTCTTGAAGCACGCAGTGCTTGTATGTCTTGATGTAAGACTTGTTGCCGTAATAGTGTTGCCAGTAGCAATCTTCGCAGATGACGCTTGGGTGTTCGGGTGCTTGGGACTTGAACATGCTCGCCGTAATAACCTTTCCGCAGCCAGGCCGGGCGCAATGAAGGGGCTGAAACCGAGGGATCTCATGTTTGTCGAGTTTCGCTAGGCTGACTGCTGAGTATTAGCGTGGTATCTACCCAGAAATAACAGCTTGCGTACGCTGAGGTATGGCTGGCTTCTTTGAGAATTTGTCCAAGGGTGGCCGATGTTCGATCAACTTCTCAATGTCAAGAAACCCTGCGGTCGTGTCAGTCTGTCACTCCCAAGAACCCGCAAATACAATTAACGAACCAGCTGCCTGAAGCAGTGCCCGGGCCTGTTGTTCCCTTGCTTTGAGCTTGAACGGTACTAGTTTATGTTAGAGAACAGCTTAACCATAGGGGGCGGAACATGAATACTGTTGGCACGTTTTCTGACAGAAGCCTTGAGCTTCTTCGAAACATACTCGGCCTTTCGATCCGTAACGGCTGCTCGCAAGGCATTTTCGTATGTGCTCCAATCTGTGTCCTTTGTTCGTCCTGCTCATGTCAGCCATCGGTCATTCTCAGATATTCATTTTGGGAGGGAATATTGAAGGTAATTATACCGGCTCGGATCGCAAACTCCCGCGCGCCCTGACTGACTTGGTCGATGAAGGTGTCAAATCCGTGGACGAAGTCGTTCCTTTGATCCGAAAACGGAGCACTCGCAAACTCAGGGGTATCCCATGCCTGGAGCGTGCGGATAATGTTCTCCAGCTCCGCCGTAACCCCCTCCCAATACAACTTCTCAAGCTCAGTTCGAAGTGTGTCGGGCTTGTCACTTCCGAGCTGCGTCCAGGGCGCATCTGGCCCAGGTGTGATGTATGAGGGAGATGACGAGGTGGCTATAATGGCCGCGGTGATGCTCCTGAGTCGAGACATAGTGAAGAGATATGGTTGCTTTGAAGTTGGGTATTCTTCTGGTCTCTCGGTTGTGATGACCTTGGGAAGTTCTGACCCCATGAATGATAGGTCCGTGTCTCAATAGGTAGTGGTATTAATAATTACCTGTTGGTTTTTGCCTTTGCTGACGCACTTGAGCCTCCGATCTCATCCCTCATAGGAATTTTGACAGCCCCGATGTTGCCAACAAGGCTGTGTCTTGCGGGGGGCAGGGGTGTTGCCGTGTTCTCGGTCAAAGTGCTCGGTAACTCTAGCGGGAATAGCATGCACGATCGCAGTCTGTCCCGGCTCACCCGCCAATCCGGATGAGATGGGTGAGGCTGAGCTGGGGTGCCGGGTGAGCCGGGTAAGTTAGTCCAGATTGAGACATGAAAGCTTGGGCTAGTATACATTGGGAAGCTCTCTTGTTGACTTGCTTTTAAAATGCCGTCCGTGCGACGGTGATGTCGTGTTCACTGTTTACCACAGTCTTCCACCGAGGCCTTTTCTAAAGTCCCATCATGCCATTTTTGACAGCTACACCATGACGCAGCCGCTAGGCTCTTGAGGAGGCTGGGGCGGCTGGTGTTGGCTGGCAGAAGATGGCGGCGGCGGTAGCCTTGGGGGTAGTTTCCCAGTCCGAGGCTCACCCGCACCCTCCGGTTCCCCCGCCGGGCCTAAAACGTCCACATCAGGACGAGTCCCGCCCTCCTCCCTCAACTTTTGTCACGGCCGCCAGCCCTTTAGAGGCATGTCTTCGTAGATGCAGTTGTAACAGGTTTCTGGTGACTGGGACTCAAAGCGGTAGACCAGCTTCCTGTCCGCGTTCCAAGCATGTGCCCTGTGCACGTCATCCCTCTAGAGTGTGCACCTGGAAGCCCGAGAGTATTGAAACGGAGTGGGAAAGCACTTCAAGTTGCTCCATCCACAGAGGCGTCTCCCGTTCAACTTGTCGGCGAGAATCCAAACACGTGAATGATTGAACTTTGAATTGTACCGTTTTGGTGGCGTCCATTGGGACATAAAGCCCTCCGCAGGTAGGATGTTGTCGGCGAACTAGAAGAAGGCTTCACGCATCAGACCATGTAGATCTCTGCACTTGAACGTAAGGCCGGCAGCCCACGGGAAACTGGTGTATCCAGAGAGGTGTCTGGGTTTGAGCGCCATCTCCAGTATCAACGCCCCCTTCCTCGGCCAAACTTGCAGTTGCTCCAGGTATAAAGAAGTACTGGCTGTGCCGGAGCTCTGTCGTTTTCGTCGGGGCCGCTGGTAAACATTGTGGCGTCGGCGTGGCAACCGAGGTCAAAATTTTGAGGCTCTCGTGGGCTGGAGAACTGTCGCAGCCAGACGTCATTCCCATCTTGGTTTCTGCCGTCACCGTTGCTTTGGTGGCCTTCACCGTCTGAAAGTCGTTGTGTCATGGCTGCCAAAGCCTTGCGGCAGGAATATCGATACGAGACAAGTTGAAATTGATAGTAGGAGGTAGGACGGAAAAATGAGAGTGGAGGTTTGCAGGGAGGCACCGGACCATGGGGGCAAATCGACGTAGGCGCCACAGGGAGTCAGCTATGGACTGCGTCTTATTAGGTACTCAGGTACTCAGGTACCTTACTCTTCTTGGGCTTTTGCCCGGCCTCTGAGTCTAGCAAAGGGGCCAAGTGAACAAAGACGCTGAAGACCTATAATATTCATCAGAGTTGAAAAAACTTTAGACAGGCCATGTCATTTCAAGTTGACAGAGGTTGTTTGGTAATATTCGTGGGTGGGCACTTTCCGGGGATGCTCTTAACAGGTGGACACCAGCATTGTACGTTCCTGCGTTCCGGACTTTTTCTGCTTCCCGTTCCCAGGCGAGTTTACAGGGCTGCGTTGCTGCTGTATAATATTGAGAAGAAAGTATAGAAAGAGCCAGCAGATGGAAATCCCTTTTGCCATGCCTCTCCGCCCGTCTCCAAATTGTTTTCTGGTTTCTGTTTCTCACGTCTCAACCCAAAGCAGAAGAAGGAGAAGAAGATAAAGGCCAAGATGCCCGTGTAATTCGCTGGTCCCCAGCCGCCCCCGACTGTGCATTGACTGGCGCTTGAAGTGACATTCGACTTGGAAAATTTTCAAGATCAAGTTTTCCCGGCCTCGCAGCCGCCCCCCCTTGCGCTCTGTTTTGTGGCGTCGGTTGTGGCTGGCCTGGGCACCGTCTTCGGCCTTGGGCGACTTATTTTTTGACAAAAAGAAAAGTTCTGTTTTGGTCAAAGTTGAACAAGAAGTCAAATTATGAAAGTGTTCAAGATGCTCATCCCAAAACATGCCGATTCCGATTCGGCGATTCACACCCATCCCGGATGTCCCTCCCACTTACACTCTCTCCCTGTCGCCAAATCAACCCACCACCGCACCCCCCCATCTGGGAGCGCCTCTTTACACGTGTGGCAAGCCAGCGGTAACCTCCCCAACCGTTGCGCCTCGCGCATATTCTCCTTCTCCAACTTCACCAGTTTCTCCTCCCGCGTCATCCTACAGCAGTTTGTGCAGAGGTTGCCTGTTGGGTCCTGTCTTGCCACGTTTGGCAGTCGTGGTGCGCCAGCACCCATCTCAATATCTCGCCTGCCATAAGAAAAGGTGTGCTTCTTGTTGGCGGCCTTCGTCCTCTTCTTGGCACAGCTCCTTTTGGAAAAGCATCGGGAACAGGTCAGTCGGCATTCTGTTAGGTGTTGGACTCCGCTGACTTGAGGAACGGATCTCTCGCGGCGACAATCCTGGATGAAAAGCGTTAAAGTTATGGGAAAATCGCAAAAAGAGGGAGGTTGAACGTACCGAGCATGTCTGAATCCTGCAAATAGCGCAGTTCTCAAGCGGTTGTCCGTCCTTGCACACAAACTGGCGCAGCTTCTGTGCCAGCTCACGCGGGTTGTGATCTGCGAAGAAGACCGTCCGCAGGTAATTTGATGAGCGGCCGATGTTGATGAAATCCGCGTAATGGAGGTCTTTGGCAATCATGGTGACCAGTTCCAGGGGCAGGCGAGGGGGGATAGGAGCGGCCTGCTCGCTGACTGAACGGTGGCCACGCGTCCATGGCTTGGGATGCGTCGTTTTGGGGGCAGTCGAATTTAGATCCCGCTTCCAGTATTTTGACAGGTATCGGCGGCTGACATTCGCAGAACCACGAAGATATCTGAAGGCGGACATCGCCGGCACCAAGACGGGAAAGAAAAGACAGAGGCAGCAATCTGAGATGAACTGCAGAAAGCCGCCGCAGGATCTTTTAGCCCTGGTGCGGTCTGAAAGGGCACTGCTAAACCCTAGTAGCATGTTGACAGAAGCACAGATCAAATAAAAGACACTATTTTCCCATTAGCAAAATTCAAAAGAAAAGAGTTGGTGAGGATACAAAGCTCGCATACATGACAACGATTGTTACAACCCAGTTCATCGTATACTTTTTGCAAATATCGTAGGTCCCAAAGTCATGGAAATGCCCAGTTTCATTGAGAACGACGAAGAAGTTGCGTCCGTCGGTGCCATTCCTCCAGTTGACAGCGTCGTGGCATGGTCCGTAGGTGTGAGGCAAGAACTGGCTCTGCAAGACCGCGCCGGTTATAAGAAGAGCGACCAAGACCGCGTCGATAACGCCTGTGAAGGCCAGGAAGATGCCGCTAAGTGATGTTGATGCTCCAAACATGAGGAAGTTCCATATAAATGTGGCGAGGCCCTGAAATCACAAATCAGTACCTCTCTCGGCACCAAAGCGGCACCAAAGATTGTGGGGTCTTGTACCGCAGCTCCCACAATGGTCACTCCCTTCAGAAAGCTTCTGCCAAACGGAATTACGTCGTAAATGTCACCCAAGCCTTTGATGGCATTGTAAAGAATAATTCCGTTGATGCCCGTCATGGCTGCCGGAATGTGGCAAATGAACCTGATGATACAGGAGACTGTGCCGGAGCCGCTCATTGTGCTTGGTAGGCAGGGAAAGACCAAGTCGGTTTGTCTTCAGTGCTTGGGTCCTTGGAAAAATGGAGAGAGAGCATCAGCCGTGATCAAGTTGAAAACATATTTGAAGTATTGAGATCAGGGGCATCATGAACATGCCGTAAATGTTGACAATCATCAATTGGCGCCCGGCCAGCAAGATCAGTCATCGCGACTCTGGTGAGTGTTGTCAGACCGTCAGGTGAAGGTTCCTGGGCTGCAGCCTCGTCCTCCCCCCCTGGTCGCCTTCCAGCAGATCTGCCTCGTGGGCTAAATCCAAGCGAAAACAAGCATCAGCCAGGGTGGTAGCACTAACAAGGGGTGACACCGAGGCCAAACGCGGAACCGAAGACGCTAGGTAGTGTGCATTTGGCTGTCATTCGGCCCAATCATGGTGGCGATGCTGTCGTCGCGGGGTAAGATCATGCCGATCTTCACTATCGTTCTTTTGGTCAATTACCAAAAAAACAAAGGAAGGCTGTGAAAACGGATAGAGCTTAGGAGTTGAAAAACTTAGACATCGGTAGCCCTGGCACCACGGGAGAAAACGGAAATGCGGCAACGAAACTTGAGGGTACTTTTTCTTTGGTTCAAAGCTCCAAACTCCGTCATTTCAGGCTTTCAGCGAGGCCCTTCTTCAGTGCTTCGCCGCTCTTTGTTACCTTAGTGAGGTGGGCCTCTGGGTCACTGGCCCTTGTTTGTTTCTGTCAACATTGATGAACTCGACGACACCCTCCAGAGTCCTGATTGGAAATTGACGAGCACTCTTTCTTCTTTCCGAGCAACTAATCTTTTGTTCATTTTTTTTCCTAACAAAAAAGGAAGAAAGAAAGAAGGAACACTGAAACAAAACCCTGTTACGGCAACCTTAACTCTCCGGCACCATGGCACTTCTCGACGGCAATATCATCGGACAGCTCCATGTGCGTGGTACTGATGAGATCCGATATGTCAACTCGGAATGCCGCTACGACAGAAAGGACGAGCGATGGCATCTCGGGACAGAAGGCCTTAAACGTCTTGTTTACCAATCTGCTTCCTCCAAGGATGAGGAGCCCGAAATCCCATCGCCTCACATCTTTGAATCACTGGGAGGTGCACAAGCCAAAACTGCGGCCTCTGAAGAGAAGTCCGAGTACAACGGGCCAGATGTTGTCCTTCCGTCGGTCGCCGAATGCGCCGTCCACCTTGAGCTTCTCGAGACGTTCTTCGGGTTACGCACCAAAATCATCAAGAGCAAAGAACTGGATACAGTGTTTGGAGTTATACAGGTCCACCCTGTCGTTTACCGTTCACCAAATGGCAGGTCTTCGTTAAAGAGGCAGCCAGTTACGCTCAAGGATCCAGACTGGAAGGCAAAACGAGGAAACAAGTGGTCCTATTTCCTAGCGCTGGCAGTCGCTCGGTTTGAGAAATGGGCCCACAAGGCAACCCAATTCGTCATTAAGAGGGATGGCACGGAGCTGGAACTGCTTTATCTCCCGCCGCTTGGTAAGTCGACACCATTCCCACCCTCGAGATGCCCAGCTAATCATCTTCAACAGACATCCTCATGGTATGGCACGCCTTCCTGCTCAACCCGCAATCCTTCAAAAAGTACTGCCACCGCACCGGCCTATCTCTCCTACGCCAGGTGTCGTTCCCCTGGAAGCAAATTGTACGTCTCCTGTTCCCAACCCCTTAATCACCACCCCCACTAACCCCTATTCCCTCTAGCACACGGCCATAACAACGCCTACCACCCCACCACTCTCCCCGTTACGCCTCTACCTTCACCTTCACTCTCCCCCACCTCCACCACCCACTTCGAAACCACCTACCTCCTCCCGGCCAACCTCCTCATCTACCTCACCCTTCTCCCCACCACCCCCCCTCCCCTCCCTCACCCATCCCCTCTTGCGCGCAACTGCCCTGTTTGGCAGCACCCCTCTCCTGACCGAGGAACGCCTCGCCCCTCTCCAGCAAACCCTGCACTCCCTCCGCCCACTCGCCTCCGCAGACCACGCGTTCATGACCCTCCTTCACTCCTGCGCCGTAAACCAACAGCGTCACCGCCCCCTGGCCGAGAACGTCGTTCGCCAGGCGGGGTTTGTGGATAAAATGCACCGGCAGCTGTGGATTCGCTCTCCGGGGTGCGAGGGCACGCTGCGGAGGGCAGGGGAAAGGTATGAGGCGTTTTTGGATTTGTTCCGGACGTTCCCGGGGGAGATGTTAGTCCCGACGCTGGACATCGATCTTGTCTGGCATACGCATCAGTTGAGTGCGGAGCGGTATGAGAGGGATGTGTTAGCAAGAACGGGGCGGTATATAGATCATGATGATAAGGTCGGGCAGACTGGGTTGAAGGGGGTTGGAGAGGACGAGGAGGTGTGGAGGGTGAGGGTGGGCGGGGAGTATGAGGGGTGTAATTGTTGGGATTGTGAGGCGATGCTCAGTGCGTTGGAGGATGATGAGGAGGGGGTGGGGGTGGAGGAAGTGGCGAGGAAGGTCGCGAGGGATGTGCAGTACTATCGGGTAGTGGAGGCGGCGAGAAGGAAGGGGTTGGGGATGTTGCCGGTGGTGGTGGATGAGGGGAAGAATGGGAAGGCGTAGTTGACGGAGGGTTGTCGTCGGAGGTTTGGGATTTATGATATGGCATTAATGTTCTTCATATTCTGGTGTTGTTATTGAAGCAAAGGTATTGACCTTCCATACTGCTCCAATGTTAGCTGGGCTTGGACGGTACTTTGGTTGTTTGAATCCCAACATTTCGCGAGGAAGAGAGAGAAACAGAAAGTGAGAGAGAAAGATTAAAGAGAAAATCTGTATGACTTGTGTCTTTTCTTCAACAATCTTCTATAGCCATGAGTCAGGTCTTGATCCACGACAGCCATGAAACAGTCGAGACAAGGGAATACCATTCTCTCCTGCCTATTGAAAACAACGGAGCTAAACTACACCCATTCCCTTGAGCGACAGCTCACCCCCTTGATTGCGCATCAAGAACGCCTAGTCTTTGATGATTTACTGTCAACGCGGTATTTTTCCCTAAGCCCTTGCACACAGCTAGTTGGGCAGCAGCGCGGGGCAAATGTCTTGAACGACTGCATGATTGGAAACATGCGGACCAGAGCTGATTGCCGGTCAAAGGTGTCTGAAAACACTCAATTTCTTTTCTCCTGAATGGTACCAAGTTGACAAAAGGTTGGACCGAGGCCACCGAACAGACGTGGCTGTTTGTCCGGAGCCAACGTCAGCTTGGGCACAATGGAGAAGGCAGCCAGAGACTTGACAGGAACCACGGAGACCGAGGATGCTGTTGTGCCGCCCAAGACTCCGCCGCCTGTGTTCCACGTGTCTGAGTATTTGCTGTACAAACGCTGTACAACCGTCAGACGAGTACTGCGAGATAATGCCCCGTGAGTCTAGGTGTTGGAGGAGCGGGAGAGGAGCCTGAGGAGGACCGGGATGAAGTCGCACAAGCGGAGCATTTCCCAGGTTGATGTGTGGAAAGTGGAGCAGCCCCCGCGATGATTTCCATGGGACCCACTTTCAGGACAGGGCTGACGGGTCATGGCGGCGGCTGCGGCTTGCCCTTGCTCTGCTGGACGCAACCGACAGGCCGGTGCTGTTGTCAAAGCACCAGGGCCATGACCAGACGGAACCGTCTCAGACCATCTTGGATACTCCGACCTTGCTTCAAACTCCTTCCAAAAGAGCTCAGCCTTTTCTTCCTCCAAAACCGCAATTCTACTCCGAAAACAGCACCGCTTCGCTCGAGCTCCAGCTCTCCACTCCCGGGCTTCCGTTGCAATTGACCGCAGCAAACACGCAGCCAGCCGCAAGCCATGGCCGCAACGCCGCTGTCCACACCAAAGAGGAAGCATAGCCAGATGCTCAGCGATGTCTCGCTCAGGCTGAACACCACCAAATTTACCTTCGACATTGATGCCTCGCTGGACGACGGCAGTGTCAGCCCCCGCTCCAGGGTCGCACACAGGTTCCGGGGACTCGCACTTGGAGGTGGGGGCGGGGACAGTGGATCAGCGGGTCTGAGCTCGACGGACAATATCAACGGGGGGCGATGGGTCGCGAAAACGAATCAAGCTACCCGACCTCATCATGCACGATGCCGACAACATTGCACTCTTCGCCAACACCATGGCCGCGACAAAGAGCGCATCGCAGTCCCGCACGGAGCTAACAGCCAAGAAACAAGCCAACTCGCCGAAAACAATCCACTTCGCCCTCGACGACGCCGTAGTCGACCAGTCCGAGACGAACTTCATCGGCGACGGCCAGAACGACGACGACACCACCGCGCCCTCCGTCTCCCTGCCCTCCCCTCCGCCACCATCTCGCACCTCCCATCCCGGCAACAAACACACCACCACCACCAACACCGCCCGCCCAACGAACGCTTCCCCACCCCCAACAACCGTAACCGATCCCTCCGCGCCTCCCTCACCTGGCACGCGGACGAGATCACCATCTACGACCCGGACGACTCGGATGATGACGGCACGGGCATCAACGGCATCGGGTTCAAGCCGACGCCGGCCATCGCCTACTCGCGCGCGCTGCGCCGCCGCCAGCAGCTGGCCGAGTACAAGAAGCGGGAGGAGCGGGAAGCGCGCGCGAGGCGGAGTTTGAGAAGAGGTGGTGGAAGGGGGCACATAGTCCGGCGCCGGTTGTGTTGGGGAATATACGAGTGTGGGGAAGAAGGGGAAGGGGAGCGGAGGAGGGTTAGGTTTTTGGAGGGTGTAGGGAAGGGAAGGAGGCTGTGGGCGTTTGAGAGGGGGCTGATTAGGGGTGGTTTTGCCGGGAAAGGGGAGTTGGCTGGGTATGCGAATTGGCTGGATATGGGTTTTTTTTTTGGGTACGGGGTCTCTGGGCATGGAGTTCGTTGTTTTTCTGGGTTGGAATTACTCTCGGTGTTGAGGAGGAATGACTTGCAGCCACAGCATTGGTTTGGCTGCTCATATGGTTGTTTTGGTTTGAAGCTTGGTGATACTCGGGATTTGGCACAATCATGGAATTGCTTGGCTTGGGTGGCGTTTGTGGCATGGTGCTTGGAGGCAAAGCAAAGGAACAAATGCTGGGATACCATTTTCTTCTTGCATACGGCGTTGGGGACGGGATAGGAACTGGGCTTCGTTGATGTTTTTGAGACATGGCTGGCAGCTGGGACGGGATCTCTTTTGTTGCGTGATCGATTCGGTAGTCAGCAGGCATACACTGGATCACACCCCAGAACATGTTCTCTATTCCTCACTCCATGTGCACCACATGTTTCTCCTGTAGTCGTATCCTATGTACACCTATCCTACACCCGCCCCATCACCCCTCCCCATTCCCTCACCAAAACTTCCACCCCTCTCTTTCCTCTCCTCCTCCTCCTGCAATTTCCTCACCCTCTCCTCCTCCCTCTCCGTCCTCCTCGCCTCCTTCTCCCTCTCCTCCGCCTCCCTCTTCTCCGCGCCTGCTTCGCCGCGTACACTTCCACCACGCGCTTCACCTTCTCCCGCTCCTGGCGCCTTTGGAACTGGCAGAACTCATACTGTGCCAGTGCCGCCAGCGCGCCCGTCCCCACCGCCCAGTTCGCGGCTTTCGGGACTGGAAGGCCCATGATCCAGCGGAGGGCACCGATCCCTGCGCCCGCGCCGATGCCGGTGAGGAGCCCGGTGCGCGTGCAGGTGCTTGGTGGAAGGTGAGAAAGTCAGAGGGTTTGATGGTTTGCGCGGCTTCGGTTAGGGTTGGGGGCGGAGGGGCCGGAACGGGGGATGGGGTTGTGGGGGTGGTTTGTTGGTCTCGGGCCTGTGTTGGTGCTTGCTCGGGATGGGGAGGTTGGGAGGTAGATGGTGCCTCGGGAGGTGCGCCCAGGGACGGTTGGGGTCCGCGGGACCTTGGTCCCGCGAGGGGTTGTGGTGCTGACATGGCGGGGTGTGGGTTGGGGAGGGTATTGGATGGTCGTCAGAGGAGGTGACGTCGCTGGGGTTCGAGATGGATGGTGGTGCCCGGTTTCGAGGATGGAGTAAGCTTCTGCCAGTTCGAGAATTAGCAATTGGGTATGTGGAAACGCGCAGCTATGTTAAGAATCCCAGGACTTACTTTGCGCCGACGTCAGGGCAAGCTCTTGACAGCTCTCTGCAAGCTCCCGTCTGATCGTCAATCTTCGGTTCGGCCCGTGCATTGCCGGCTGGGTGGGTGGTGGGGATTGCTCCAGGGTTAGGGTCTATTATTGTAAACAGCCACCCCTTGTGGCCAGACCCCGCCAAAACGCGTCGCGTCTGGCTGTCGCGGTTCGGCGCGTCTCCTGCAACCAAGTTTAATGGGTTTTTGTGCCAGCACAGAAGCCACCACTGGACCGCTGGAGGTTATCCAGCCCACAGCACCCACACATTCCTCGACAACCACGGATACTCAACCTTTTCAGACGACCTCTCGTCCTTCGATAACATCAATTCTACGAGAGTACCAATTCTACGAGAGTACCCTGTTTCTGGAATACCCTGTTTCTAGATCTTCGACACCTTCCTCACCCCCTGGACGTATCTGCGACACCATCTTCGAAGACTGGACACAACCCCCTCTCAGACCTGGGACCTGAGACCCGAGCCCAGTAAAAATCTAGGGCGACCACTGCCCCTTTAGTTACAATGCCCAACACCTCTCTCCGACGGCCAAAACAAGGCTACCGCCGCGGCGGCAAGCAAGCCTACCATGGCCAACGAACACGAACATTTGCCGCCTTCTCCAACGCCCGCGGCGAGGCCACATCCATGGACGAGAAGTGGGAGCGGACAGCCCTGGCACACCAGATCGACGAGAACATGGGTTTTACGCGCTATGACGCTGGACGGAAGCGCGAAGGTTGGCTAGTCAATGTGCAGCCAACCTCCATTGACGACCCGCGAGTTCCCGGCGGTGGCGGCAGGGCAGCTCTTGACTGCTACTTCATTGAGGAGGATGGATCAACTTTTAAGGCGACGGTGGAGTTTGAACCATACTTCGTTGTTGCTTGTCGGAAGGGGCATGAGGGCGAGGTGGAGGAATGGTGCAAGCGGGTCCCCGGCGGTGGGATCACCAAGGGCATCAAGCGGATTGAGAAGGAGGATCTCAACATGCCGAACCACCTGCTGGGATACCGGAGGACGTTTCTCGAGTTGAGGTTTCACAACGTCCAGGATCTTATGTCTGCAAGAAGGGATATCATGCCCATTGCGGAGAAGAACAAAAAGGGGATGGATGCCATGGACACATACGCCGAGGTTGCTGCGTGAGTTGAGCCATCCACACAGCCAGACCATGACTAACTTTAAACAGAGCAAACAGTAACTTTGACCTTTTTGACGACGACCCACGAGCTGACGACCGACGAAACAACCCATCTTTTGCCGAGGCAAGCGATTTCATTGTCGATATCCGGGAATACGACGTCCCATACCACGTTAGAGTAATGATAGACTTGGGTGAGGAGCCCCTGAGTTCCCCGAGACTCTAACATTCTTGACTGACAAACCTCAGACATTCGAGTGGGTAATTGGTACTTTGTGGAGGCCAGGAACGGCACCACCACAGTCATTCGCAATGAGGAGCGTTTAGCACCAGCAGATCCGGTCGTCATGGCCTTTGATATCGAGACGTGCAAGGCGCCCTTGAAGTTCCCTGACGCCGCTGTCGACCAGATCATGATGATATCGTACATGATAGACGGCCAGGGATTCCTAATCACCAACCGCGAGATTGTCTCTGAGGACATTGCCGATTTTGACTACCACCCAAAACCAGAATACCCAGGTCCCTTCATGATCTTCAATGAGCCCGACGAGAAGGCTCTCATTGAACGCTTCTTCCTCCATGTTAAGGAAGCTCGACCCACCGTCATCGCCACCTACAACGGTGACTTCTTCGACTGGCCATACGTCGAGACCCGCGCCAGCGTCAACGGCATCGACATGTACCACGAGATTGGGTGGAAGAAGGACAGCGAGGACCAGTACAAGTGCAACTACAGTGTGCACATGGACTGCTTCCATTGGGTCAACCGTGACAGTTACCTGCCCCAGGGCAGCAGAGGTCTCAAGGCCGTCACCGTCGCCAAGCTTGGATACGACCCTGACGAACTCGACCCCGAACTCATGACGCCGTACGCCCAAGAGCGGCCGCAGACGCTGGCCGAGTACTCAGTCTCTGATGCCGTGGCCACCTACTACCTGTACATGAAATACGTTCACCCCTTCATCTTCTCACTGTGCACCATCTTGCCTCTCGGCCCGGACGACACCCTGAGGAAAGGAACGGGAACCCTCTGCGAGATGCTCTTGATGGTGCAGGCTTACCAGAAAGAAATTGTGCTGCCCAACAAGCATCAAGCGCCAAAGGAAGCGTTTTGGGAAGGCCACCTCTTGGATTCCGAGACCTACGTGGGTGGTCACGTCGAGAGTATCGAAGCAGGAGTCTTCCGGGCAGACATTCCGGTGAACTTTGCCGTCGACCCGGAGGCAGTGGACGAGCTCCTGCGCGATCTGGACGCGGCCCTGACCTTCAGCATTACGGTGGAAGAGAAGAAGTCGCTGGACGACGTCACCAACTACGATGAGATCAAGCAGCAGATCGCCGCAAAGCTGATGGCCCTCAAGGAGACGCCAAACCGCAGCGAGCGCCCCCTAATTTACCACCTGGATGTCGCCTCCATGTACCCCAACATCATGACGACAAACCGTCTGCAACCAGACTCGATGATCTCCGAGTCAGATTGCGCCGCGTGCGACTTCAATCGTCCCGGGAAGACCTGCGACAGGAGGATGCCCTGGGCCTGGAGAGGCGAGTACCTGCCGGCGAAGCGCGATGAGTACAACATGATCCGACACGCTCTGGAGAACGAGCGGTTTCCGGGCAAATATCCCAACAGCCCGACGCGCACATTCCAGGAGCTAAGCCTGGATGAGCAAGCGACTCTCACCAGGAAGCGGCTGCAACTGTACTCGCAAAAGGTCTACCACAAAATCCACGACTCGACCACCATCGTCAGGGAGGCCATCATCTGCCAGCGCGAGAATCCCTTTTACATCAACACTGTCCGCGATTTCCGTGATCGTCGCTACGATTACAAGGGCAAGGCCAAGGTGTGGAAGGGCAAGACGGATGCTCTTAAGTCCTCAGGAGCATCGCCGTCGGAGGTCGACAACGCCAAGAAGATGATCATCCTGTTCGACTCACTGCAGTTGGCACACAAAGTCATTTTGAACTCCTTTTACGGCTATGTCATGCGAAAGGGCTCCCGCTGGTACTCCATGGAAATGGCTGGCGTGACCTGTTTGACGGGCGCGACCATTATCCAGCTAGCCAGATCACTGGTTGAGCGATTGGGCCGCCCCCTTGAGCTGGACACAGACGGTATCTGGTGCATGCTGCCGGCCACGTTCCCTGAGAACTTCGCCTTCAAGCTAAAGAATGGCAAGAAGCTGACCATCTCGTACCCTTGCGTCATGTTGAACCATCTCGTCCATGCCAAGTTCACCAACCACCAGTACCAGACTCTGGTTGACCCCAAGACTTTCAAGTACGAAACGCACAGCGATAACTCGATCTTCTTTGAAGTCGATGGCCCGTACAAGGCCATGGTTCTTCCCACCTCGAAGGAGGAAGGCAAGAACTTGAAGAAGAGATACGCCGTGTTCAACGATGATGGCAGTCTTGCTGAGCTGAAGGGCTTCGAAGTCAAGCGGAGAGGTGAGCTCAAGCTCATCAAGATCTTCCAGCAGCAGATCTTCAAGTTTTTCCTTGAGGGCACCACCCTGGCCGAGTGCTATACCGCCGTCGCCAAGGTCGCCAACCGGTGGCTGGACGTGCTGCACAGTAAAGGGTCAACCCTCGCCGACGAGGAGCTCATGGAGCTCATTTCCGAGAACCGCAGCATGACCAAAACGCTGGAGGAGTACGGCAGCCAAAAGTCAACATCCATCACCACAGCCAAGCGTCTGGCCGACTTTCTCGGCGAGGGCATGGTCAAGGACAAGGGCCTGAACTGCAAGTTCATCATCTGCGCCAAACCCAAGAACGCCCCCGTCACCGAGCGCGCCATCCCGGTCGCCATCTTCTCCGCCGAGGAGGAGACTAAGCGCATGTACCTCAAGAAATGGCTCAAGGAGGAGCCCGCCGACACGGACCCCCGCGCGCTGCTCGACTGGAACTACTACCTCGAGCGTCTGGGGTCTGTCATCCAGAAGCTCATCACCATCCCCGCCGCCCTGCAGAAGGTGCGCAATCCGGTGCCACGCGTGCCGCACCCGGACTGGCTGCAGCGCAGGATCAATATCAAAGACGACAAGATGAAGCAGAAGAAGCTGACGGATCTTTTTGGGCCGACAACCAAGGGTCCGCTGGAGGAGATCGGGATCCCGAACACGGCGGGTCGGCTGGGAGATGTGGAGGATATCGGGCAGCTGCTGAAGCCGAAGACGGTCAGCTCTGCTATTTCCGCTTCGCAGAAGGCGCCGATGGCTCAAAAGCGCAAGTCCCCCGAGCCGGCGGAGAACCAGGATCCGTTTGCGTCGCTCCCGAAGAAAATGCCCTCCCCTAGCGAAGACTACCCAGCGTTCTTGGAGTACCAGAAACTGAAGTGGAAGCTGCAGAAGCAGGCTCGGGCACGCCGGAGACACCTATTCGGCGAGAGGCGCGGAAACGCCCAGAGCAACATCCAGCAGACGTTCCGCAACCAGGCCGAGCTGACCTTCAGAAACACCTGGCAGGTGCTCCAGCTCAAGGCCACCGACAGCCCCGGCATTGTCCTAGCCTACGTGCTCATCGACGCCAAGATCCACACGGTCAAGATCAACGTTCCCCGCCAGGTCTTCCTAAACCTCAAGAGCCGGGAACTTCCCGACATCGAAGTCGAAGGCTGCCACGTCGAGCAAGTCAACCACACCCTTCCCAACGGCCACTCCTCCGTCCACCTTTTTAAACTCACCGTCCCAGAAGAGGTCTACTTCGCCTCCGCCGAGAAATTCTCCCTCCTCTTCAACCACCCCAGCGTCGAAGGCGTCTACGAGAAACAACTCCCCCTCAACACCCGCGCCATGCTGCAGCTTGGCAACCGGTGCACCATCGACCAAACCCAAGCCGGCGTCCTCGGCAAAGGCCTCGACCAAGGCTTCGACCTCGCCAGCCTGACCAAACCCAAGAAACCCCACCCCTACCTCGAAGGCGCCCGCATGGCTTACATCTACCTCAGCCACATCAGCGCGGGCGACCGCCAGATCTTTGGTCTGTTCTCCACCACCGGCGACAAGGCGCACATCGTCATCCAGCAGAAGAGCCGCGACGGCGGGCAGGACCTACCGAATATCTCCAAGCTGTATGCGGAATTTCTCGCGCGCAGGAGTCGGGAGGAGGGCGAAGACTCGGCGTGGCAAGAGTGTTTTAGGTATCAGGAGAAGTTGGCGTTTAAAGTGACGCAGGTGACGACGCGGCGCAAGGCGTTTCTGGAGGTGGGGGATGTGGTGAGGAAGATGAAGAAGGAGGAGATGGGGCCGACGATGTTGGTGGTGCAGTCGTCGCAAAGGAATTTGTTGGTGCATGATATTCCAGTTTTGGGGGAGTTTCCGGTGTTGCCGTTGAGGTATGATCAGGGGGATGGTGCGCTGCCGCCGCTGGGGTGGCAGACGGTTGTGGCGAGGCGGTTGGTGAATCATTATTTGAGTTTGGGGTCGTGGATCAACCATTTGGCGGCGCTGGCGAAGTATGGGGATGTGCCGCTGTGCAACCTGGAGAGGGATGATCCGAGGTTTTTGATTGATGTGGCTTATGCGCGGCGGCTGCAGGCCAACAACGTGGTGTTATGGTGGTCGCCCAGCCCCAGGCCGGATCATGCAGGGTATGAAAAGGACGACGTGGCAGGGCCGTTGGACCAGGTCCAAATGCCGTCCGTCAACAACCCTGGCACGTTCGCG
Source organism: Collariella sp. IMI 366227 (assembly GCA_027946355.1). NCBI lineage: Eukaryota > Fungi > Ascomycota > Sordariomycetes > Sordariales > Chaetomiaceae > Collariella > Collariella sp. IMI 366227. The sequence goes on from JAPEUS010000014.1 coordinate 507,089, forward strand.
TCGGTGTGCATCGACCTAGAGGTGCGGAACCTCGTCATCAACACCATCCTGACCTCGTCGCTCATCAACGAGCTCGAGGGGGCTGACAGCATCTCGTTCAACCCAGCCTCTGACGGGGCGGGGGATGGGGAAGAGATGTTGTACGCAGAGAACGCCTTTGCGAACGCTGGCGTGCAGGTGCTCCGCGAGATGGTCAAGTCGTGGTGGGCAGAGGCGTGCAAGGGCTCGACCATGGCGGATGTCATGGTCCAGCACCTGGTCCGGTGGGTTGAGTCGCCAGCGTCCTGCCTGTACGACCGCGCTCTGCACTACTACGTCCAGATGATGAGCCGCAAGGCGCTGCTCCAACTCATGGCCGACTTCAAGCGCGTCGGATCTCACGTCATCTACGCCAGCCCGAACCGGCTGCTTCTCCAGACCACCAAGTCGGAGGTCGGCAATGCGTACGCCTACGCGCAGTACATTCTCAAGAGCATCAAGGGCAAGCCGCTGTTCCACTTTATCGACCTCGAGATCAAGGAGTACTGGGACTACCTGGTGTGGTACGACGAGTTCAACTACGGCGGCAAAGCCTGCCAGCAGGTTGTCGAGCGTGACGAGCAAGACCTGCAAATGATCATGCACTGGCAGATGGCGACCTTTCTACCCATACGCCTACAGCCCGTCTTCCGCGACTGGGTCGTCGAGTTCATCTCCCTGATGCACGGCATCAAACGACCAGCCACCGGCTCCGATCCCACCGCCACCCCGCGCGCAACCCAGCTCCCCTCCGCAACACCCAAACCCCCATCACCTCCGACTCCCCAAACCAGATCATACTCGGCCCCGCTTTCGAAAAACCCTCAAAAAGCCATCACCTCCCTCCTCGCCACCCAAAAGCGCGAGCTCCTCCACCCTGAGCTTGCAGCAGATTACACCTTCCCGTCCTCCCCGGCTCCCACCTGCCACATCTCACCCCTTCCACCACAGGTTCCAAACACACCACCAACCCTGCCCTGAACTTACCAAACTCCTCACCCAAATCCTCTCTCTCGACAAAAACATTACCCTCGAATCCCGCCTCCTCCGCAAAGACCTCCTCGCGCTCTTCGACGTCCGCGAGTTCTCCCGCCAGGGAGCCTTCATTAACCCCTCCTCGTCCCTCTGTCTCCGGCAGGTAAGCTGCGATAACTGCACCATGGCGCGAGACCTGGACTTTGTCGGGATGAAGACCTCCTCCTCCCACAAACACAGCCAGTGGTGGGGGAGGAGAGGGGATGGGTATGGCGGTGTGGGTACTGTGACAGTGAGTATGACCGGAATGAGATTGAGGAGAGGTTGGTGGGGAGGTGGAGGCGCTTGTGGTGGGGTGGACGACACAGGATTTGAAGTGCGGGAGGTGTGGTGCGTTGCGGGTGAATGAGTTCCAGGAGCATTGTACGTGCAGTGGGGAGTGGGGAGAGTGTGAACAGGGAGGATGTAGTAAGGAGGGTTGGGGTGTATGGGAATGTGGCGAGGTTTTACGGGTTGAGGATGTTGGGGGGTTGTGGAGGGGTGCTGGGGGTTGTGAGATGTGTTTGGGGTGTTAGATTTGTTTACGTTTGGTTGATAGCAAATGCATGTTTTCTTTTCGGTTTTGCTTGATGGTTTTGAGAATGATTCTTGGTTCTTGGGCGGAACACGAAGGATGAATGGACGGTCGACCTTCCATTTCTGTCTGATCAGACATGATCTTCTGACATGACCCAACATCCTCCGATCTGGTCTCGATCCAATACAAATGACAGATTTTACTGCCTCGTACTGGCGGTCGACATCCTAGAGATGCCATATGCTGGTGAGTCTGCGACCATGCCCGCCTACCCCCTCGGTTTCCGCTTGAGTATTAGTAGTGAATGTGTTTAGAGCACATGCTCTCTGCAATCAGGTGCTGTGCAAAGTCTGTCTCTGGAAAGAATCCCTCAAACCCTTGCGTGGGCAAGCGATGCCGTGGCGAATCGGCACAATTTACTAAACAATGTATAGCGATACTTCTATAACTATCGCTAGTGCGAGAGTCTCGAAAGACCTGCCCGCTACTAGTGCTGCTCCCGCCGCTGCCGGCTGTCTTCTTTCCCAGCTTCGAGACGGCGGGAACGAAATGCGCGACGCTCAAATCCTCGCGATGGGCCATATAGAGATCTGGCAGTCCACCTTACCGCCGCGGTGCATACATTTCGGGCTCTGGCAAATATGGCCGTGGGTACAAATGTCGAGACGGCACTTGCCGCGGCGGGTGCACGGCTTGGGTGCGGGCGAGCGATTCCAAGGCCGTTAGGAGGTCCGCGTCGAGCGGCTCGTGGTCGTATTCGCAGCTATTGCCGGCATCACAAACCTCGTTGAGGTGGAAGCTGTTGCAGACGCGCCGCTTGTCGACGCGGGCCTTGAGACTATGGCGTCGGCGCGGGGAGCGGGCAGGTAGGTGTCAATGCGGTAGTTGCTGTTGTTGATCGTAGGACAGCCCTCGGGGATTTCGCTCTTCTGGGGCAGGCTGAGGAAGACGGCCGGTCTGTCCAGAAAGGCGCCCAGGGATGCGGTGCTGTTGCGAACCGGTGGCTTGTCAAGCGAGTGCTGGTTTGCGGAATACTCCTGGCTCTCGGACTCGCCAGGATGCAGAAGCTTGCAAGTCTTGCCGTAGCGGCATTTTCCGATCGTGTAGAAAATGCAGATGGTCTTAGCGTAGTTGATGGCGATGGGAGCTGGATTCAAAGACTGCTTGGCAGGTAAAGAGAGCGATGCTGCCAAAACGGGTTTTCCATTGGGGGGGGCTGTTGGGAGGTTGATAGGGGACAGTCCCGTCAAGCGGTGTGTGACGGAAGACGCCACGGAATTTCTCAATGCCCATGCGCAGCTTCGTGAACTCGTCATGGAACTGGATACCGGGTGTATTGACGAGTGTAAACTTGGAGCTATTACCCACGTATGCGGTGAGATCAAAGATGTAGCCGACGTCGTGGCAGGCGGCAAACTAGATGTGCTTGCACTTGCCATTGTCGGCATAGAGACGAAGAAGCGCGCGCAGCTTGAAGTCTGCGTTTTCTTGAGCTGGCCGACGCCGACGAACTCAGTCAGTCTGTAGGATCGAATGAAGCTGGCAATAAAGGGAGGAAGGAGCGGCTATCACCACCAACAAGACCGGCGACATTGGCCAGGGAATTGTCTGAGAGATCTTCGTCCTGCCAGCAGCAAGGTTCTTTATTTCAGTCTCCTTCCCGCCTCATGGATTATCACTGTTCACCAATAAAAACAAGAGCAAGCATGGCAGGAGCAGTGACCCTCACCTTTATTAAACTTTCTTAAAAAGCAAGACCAACCACATTGTGGAAGATCCGCAGTTTAGAGTGATCACCCCAGAAACACACCCGACCAACAGGTTCGCTGTGGGGTTTCTTCGATTCATGTGTGCCTAAATGCTGACCAACCAACAGGCTGCATTACCTAGCCCTAAGGCGAAAAAGGGCAAGTGGTCTGTGCTTAAAGAACTCAGGGTTGGGGTAACTCTCTCCAACTTCAACGACTTCAGGAAACCCCTCTTTTGGTTTGACAAGCACTCTTCACTGTTTCAAAAACATGGCCGCTATCATGGGTTCCCAATATCTATCATTATTCCATTTAAAAACTCACAGGCATCCAGCCAATTCCCCCTTCCAAAAGATCCAAACTCCCGCCAACTAGTTGACCCAACGAAACAAACCAGCAGTCCCAATTCAAACACCTCCCAGGCCAATGAACTCCATCTCGCTTTGTATCCTTGTCCTATACAAAAATAACTTCCTCACCCCGACCTCCTTCCCCGCCCTGGGTTTCCTGCCCCTGCCCCTCATCCCCATACCCCTCATACCCTCCACCCACTTCCCCCGAGTGGGAGATAAATGGTTGCTGTTGTTGCTGTTGTTGCCCTTGCCATTGCTGCTGCTGAGGCAAAAGGCTCTGCTGCTCCGGCTGATACCCATAAAACTCACTGTTATATTCCTCTGAGCCAGGTGTGACCCCTTGAACAGGCTGTGGGAAGGGAATTTGCACTGGCTGTGGGAAAGGGATATGCATTGGTTGTGGAAAAGGGACTTGTGCCGGCTGGGGGAATGGGACATGCATAGGTTGTGGGAAGGGAGCCTGCTGCATGTGGATGGGGACTAGGATTGGCATGCCTGTTGAGGGTTGGATTGTAATTTCGAAGCCTGGTGAGGGTTGGTAGGTGAGAAGTTGTTGGGTACTGGGGTGGGGTAGATGGTGGGAGATGCGTCGAGGGGTTATGGTTTGGCGTGTATATCGTGGGGGTTGGTTGATTTATGTTGGAAGGTTGTTGTTGTTGTTGTGGTTGTTGTGGTTGGGTGATGGGAGATTGTTGCTGCCGAGGGCTGGTTTGGGAGTAATTCTGGCGGGAGGAGGGGATTGGGCGGCGGCTTGGGCGAGGCGAGGCTGGGTTGAAATCAGTTCAGGGCTCCGGGGGGGTTGAGGCTGCGGTGGATTGCTGTCTGAAGCTATCATAGCCTTCTTCTCATCCACAGACACAATACTGCTGCTCGCTGAGATCATTGATAGGTTTCGTTGGTGGGTTTGAGTCTGTGGTTGTTTCGCGGACGCTGCATCGGACCTGGCTTCGGAGGTTGTGTCTGGGTTGTGGAATCTGGAGCCTGATGGAACAGCCTGGAATGGTGACATTGTCGGAATTGGGGGTAGATGAGTTGCCGGGGCCGCTGCCATGTCTTGTGTGTTGTACCGTGCTTCGAACTCGAGCTGGCGCGGGACTGCCTCGATGACAGGGACGTAGGGGGTCTTGGCGCCCTTGAGAACGAACTTAGAGTCGAGGAGCTTGTCCATGCTGTGCTTTTTGATAATGAGGCTAATGACGAGGGCGCCAATGGCTGTGCCCGTGATGGCCCAATAAACTCCGTGGAAGCCAGCCGTGTCTGAACAGTTAGTGTTTATCTCTTAGCAAATTTCTGAGAAACTTACAGGCTTTAAGAGCGCCGATACGAGTTGGGTCTGTAGGGCTCATCTTGGCCATGACCGCCACAAAGGCCTCGGATTCGTGTGCAATCTGTCTCGGCAAACCCAAGCCATCAAGCTTGTTACTCATGACGTTTTGGAAGACGGTCCCGCCGACAGCCACGCCGATGGACATGCCCAGGGTGCGCATAAATGCATACATGGCCGCTGCACGCCCGGCATCCTCCACGCGGCTGACAGCTTGAACGCCGATGTTGACACTAGTCAGGAGCATGCCCTGGCCAACGCCAAAGACGGCGAACACGAGCGACCAGACAGCCACCGTGGTGTCGATATCGAGAAGCTGGAACAGACCACAGCCAATGGACGTGATAACCCAGCCGGACCAGATCGCCCAGCGGTAACGCCCAATGCGCGCTGTGATCAGCGAGACGACGATGCTACCGGGAAGCAGAAGGCAGGTGACGGGGAGAATGTCGATACCGGACTGTGTTGGAGCTCGGAATTTAACGGAAGTGAAGTAGAATGGGACGTAGTACAGGGCGCAGAAGAGCTGCCGAAAGTATCAGCAATGACCGTGGTCCATGGGTCTGTGAAAGGATGACCTACGATGAAACCCTGAAACAATGCGCAAGCGTACGTAGCAAGGGCGGAGGCGGAGTAGAACAGCGAGGGACGGAGGAATGGCTCGCGCGCGCCGTAGCGTTCCCAGAACATTGAGGCGACGATACCGAAGATGCCCAAGATAATGGGCGCAATGGTCTGGGCACTGTTCCATGCAAATTGTACCCCAGCCCAGGAGAGGCCAATTAGAAAGCTGGTCAGGCCAGCAATGAAGAGGAAACCGCCGACCCAGTCAACACGAGCGAGCTTGGAGGCAAGAGATGTCTTTTCGGTGCTGAGCCTGACGGTAATTGGGACGAGGACGAGACCAATAGCGCAGAATGGAAACTGGGTGGCTGTCAGTGGGTTCTGATGTGGGAGAGAGACGACGGTAGCAGGAGAAAGTGGCAAACACCCACATTAATGTAAAAACACCACTCCCAGACAGCATGCTCGACAAAAGCTCCTCCAATGACGGGACCAAGAACACTCCCCAACGCCCAGGCGGCAAGCACCAGCGAGAAATATTTCGGCCGTTGTCGTAGCGGAACGATATCGGCAAATATGACCTGTCCCATGGTGATAACTCCGCCACCACCGATTCCCTGGATCGCTCGGCCCACGAAGAAAACCGTAAATGTCTTGGCAATGGGCGCACAGAGAAGCGTACCGAGGGTAAAGAGCACGACCGAAATAAAAAGCATCTCCTTGCGCCCAAAGATATCAGACAGCGCGGCGATAAAGGGCTGACACACGGCACACGAAAGGAGGTACGATGTTCCGGCCCAGAACGCATCGGTTGTTGTGCCTCCAAGGTCAACTGCTAATGTCTGTCAAGGGGTTAGCCAGAACCTCCACCTTGAATCCCAGGATACCACTTACTGGCAGTACTGACACCAAGATGGTAGCATCTAGCGCGACCATCAACGAGATGATAGCCAACGTGATCATTACCGCGAACTCCCTCTTCCCCGGCTTCCATGGTACCTCGGATGCCTCCCCTCGCTCGAGCTGGACAGCCTCTGAAGATCCTATGTGCTGCCAGCCTGCATATTGACTTCCGTATTGGCTTCCGTAGTACTGGTTCCCGTATTGTTGTTGTTCGGCGTGCTGTTCTCCGTATTGTGTTGGGTGTTCAAGTTGCCCTCCATATCCGCTCTCATATTGGCTGACCGGTTGTATTTGTCCCATGGTCGAATGTGTGCCGTGATTCGAGGGGTTCGAGATACCCTTGATTTTTGATTTTATCCCCATGCTGGAAAGTATTGGGGGGCTGAGAGGACAGGAGAGGTTTTGTTGAATTATGTTCCTGGGATAGTAATTCTTGATTATGTGACAGAGGACCCACTGAAGGAATATAAGCGGGAAGAAACCACGAGAAGACCCTGGGCTAGAGCCACTGGTTTGGGATCGATGTCTCGAAATAAGGTCCAATTCAGCAACATCCATTTCAGACTGGGCAGGGTTGCCTTTTGAGACAGAGACCTGGGGCGCCAGGCCCGGCAAAGCGGGAATCCTCTGTACCCCGGGCCATTACCAGTTGGCCGTGGAGGTGGGTGGGACTCAAAGAGGCAGTTGGTGATGAGATGCGCCCCATCGACCAGGATCGGACCATCAGGTGGATGTTGATGCAGGCCTAAGATGGAAGCCTCCAAAGAGGCAAGGCCTGTCCTCCATGCGCTCGGCTCTGTCGCCGAGCTGCCGGGTGCTGCCCGTAAAGGGTGCCATGCCGATTGGAATTCTGATGGTGGATCTGCACTAGGTCTGATAAGCGTCACCATTCTCAGCCAAAGCTAAGCGCGAACGGGACAGCAGAGTCGTTGACAACTGGCCCGGAATCTGGGTAACTAGCAGAACAAGAGCGGAACGGCCCAGGTAACTGAAGACGGAGCTGGCCGATGTCGATGTGGCCCGCCCGGTAGTGGTCAGAACTGAGTTCACAACTGCCAACACAACCCAAGACTTCGGTGGCGCTCGCTTTGGTGACGAGCATACGCCAGGTGCAGAACGGGCTCCGTCGCCCCGGCTGAGGCTTTCGTCGTGCATTAGCGTCCAGGAGACGGCATCGGCTCGCCCCAACTCGGCGTCCACCCTGTCCCAACTCCAAGTCAGTCTGAGTCTGTCTGACAAGTCTTACTCAGCACCAGCAGACCAACCTCTCTCGCGAAAGATGGCTTATTTTGGCTAAATGACACCCACAATCCACGCTGTTTTCTGACACGCTCTTCATGTCATCTGGTGGTGGATTTGGCTGGGTCGGTTGGCGGTGCTGTGTCCACCACGTCAGGCAGCAGGCACCAGATTATTTTTCTTCGGCTCCTCTCTCCGGCCCCCAACCGCGACCAACGCGCTTGGCATGCGCATACCGCTGCCCAAATCTCGCTCAATCCTGGTCATCTGGGGCGAGCAAGAGGGCGAGAGACGAGTAGAGAGGAGCGTCAGAAGAGCACCGGCTGTGATGGTGGTGGATAAGAATGAGGGTTGGCGGGCTGCAAGAAGATGCAAGACGCTACATCGAAGTCAAAAAGCCAAGAACAGCCACGGTTGGATCTTGGCCTTCTTGAACGATCACTGCAATCCAAACCCTGCTCTTCTGACCTTGGACAACCCTGAACAGGGACATGGGGCTCAGCCCTTTCGGCATGTCCGCCCCCACGCGCGGGTGGATCGTCTGATATGTTGCTCCCGCTCCCATGTTTGCATATGCCACAACACTCTCTGAAACCAACACATTTCTCCCCATGCAGATGGTGGAGCTGACCGCCTTGCATGGTGTCAACGGCTGCCAACTTCAAATCTCTCGGTTTCTGCACCTTGAGCAAGGTCCAGTTTTTGAACGTCCAAAGCCTGGATGCACCTCGCCAGCCATGACTTGAGCATGATTACAGAGTACGGTCGTTGTTGGACACAGAAGTTGTACACTTGCCACGTTTTGACGGCATTGCAGCTGCCAGCACTCACTTCACTATTCATCAAACCCCCCAAGCAGTTGCCTTCTTTGCCTCGTCGAATCTTGGAAAGTCGAAACCCACTCCCTTGCAAACATCCGGCCCCAACAACCCCACCACCCAAGACCCAAAGCACATCCGAACACATCGGCCCGAGCCTGAACTGCGGGGATGCTGCCAAAAATAGATCTAGGTCGTTACCGGTCCCTTCCGCTTCCATCGCCAATGTTGGGTTTTTGGGAACTTCCAAGTTAGATCTAGGGAAATGGTTACAGTTTGCATACGGCCCGTGGCAAACTCTGGGGTGCTGCTAGCATCCATCCCATCACCAGATCATCCAGCTGAGACAGTTTAACAACACCCTCCCATCTAGAACACGCGAGGATTGGGAAGAGAAAAGCAAATTTAATCCCAGCCTCGTGGTGTGTTGTCACAACGTTCGCGGCCCGCAAGTGGTGTTCAACATCTTCCCGTCCTTGGGTCAATATCCCTCACATTCCTCGCTCCGTTCCCCACGCGTCCGATAGATGAATAGAACGTGGCCAGCTCACCACATCACCAACAACCTTCAACATCCAGACGCCTCCATATCGAACCACACACTGTTCAGACCCCGACTCTCCGCCTTCATCACCAACGCTGATGCCAAATTTAAACACGGTAGTACTGCACATTTAATAAAGCGATGCCTTCAAAACTCCTGCTCGACAAAATGCAGCACAACCGTAATCAATTTTTCTCCAACAGGTGGGGGCGCCCACATCCACCAACACTGTGCTTTGTTTTGCGGCATGCCCTCCAAGTAACTAGCCTCGCATCACTGGAATGCCCCAATAAACCCTCAACCGCGGGTGATGTTTCAATCAACTGTCCGAATTGTGGCGAGCAAGAACACCGAGAGGTGCTTGATGTTATATACCAGTGTGCTCTCGGATCAAGAGTGACAGATATTTGTTCCTTCTTGCTGCAAATCCTTTGCTGATACCACCAAATCGTCAACAACACCACCAGCGACAAGACTAGGTATGTAGAAACACCCACAATGCTTGAACAGGCAAAGGCCTTTTGGGTGCGCGTTGTTGAAGCTTTGCCCGTGTGACACAAAACTTCTAATGTGGGGCGTGACTGACGGTCAACCAAGCTTGGCTGGCTGAAACTCAGAAAAAGGGAAGTGACAGGCAGGATATGCCAGTTCAAGCATGCCCAAGCTGAACAGATCCAATCCTTGAGGGTGGTGGTGGAAGCTAATGCAGGGCCAAGCAGACGGGAGGATGCCGTGCTCACTGAGGGGAGGTCCGGGGTTGGACGCCACTTCTGGCTTGCAGATGCACATCTTAGTGTAAGTGAAAGACCTTGTGTTCAGCGCCTTGGGTTGGGTAAGAAACACTCAGCACTCATGATCTGGGACCGTTGATTCTGGGACATTGACCAGCTGCAACTGGTAATGGTTAAGCAGGGGAGGGAACGCGTCGGAATGACTGACAAACATGAACTTCAACGAACCAGCCCAGTTCATCTCAAGGCCATCAATTCCTCCCAATATTGACATATACACACTGCAAACTCCCCATAAATACAAGCATGCCATCCGTCCGTCCATCCAACCGCCCTGGTGGATATCATACACTAACAAAACAAAACAAAGAACAGTCACAATCATAACTCATCCCCAACGTATTTCATCCCCCTCCTCCCTCCCCCACCATGGGTATACTTGGGCTCCACCCCCGCCTGCAACGGATCGCGCGCGTGTCTTCCATAGCCGGGCGAGCCGCGGTCGGTTCCAGGTGCACCCGCTGCTGCGGAGGCCGGATTCCATTTGATCTCCTCCTCGCCGCGGGGCGCCGCCGGGCGTCTCTTCAAGACCCCAGTCGGACATCTGGAAGCGGTCTTCGCGGTCCTCGCGCTTGTCGCGCTTTTGGCGGCGGAAGTGAAAGAAGGCGAGGATGGAGAGGGTGCCGATAAGGAGGACGCCGCTGGAGATTTGGGGAGGAGGGTTAGTGGTTGGTTGTGGGGATGATGGGGAGGGGGGATTGGGAAGGCAGGCTTACACCACGGTGCCGACGATGATCCAAGTTATTTTGGTGGAGGAGGCTGCGGGCTTCTCGCATAGGCGGCCAGTCGGGTCGTTACAGTCGTTGCCGCGCGGGGCGAGCATTGCGGCGACTGCTCGCTTGGCGATGCTGATCGCGAAGGACGGCGCCGAGGGCGCAGGTGAGTTTTCTTGAGGTTTCATTATTCCTGACGTTGTTGTCGTCGTGATGTAATTGAGCCAGCTCGCGGTAGGCGTGTCGTCCTTGCGCGCAGCGGTCGGGCCGACTTGTGTTTCGTGTCGTATTCGTAAGGTCAGTCCACCGCGATCGGCTGGGAGGGCTGAATTTCGTAGCGACCCACGTTGGCCAGCACGGGGTCGAGATTAGGCTGTCGCTATTGAGATCCGAGATCGATTGTCTGGTGGAGGAGAGCGGGTCGGTCGCGGGGTTGTGTTGCTGGCAGTGTCTGTGCCGTTTCTCGTGGTTGGCGCAGGAATGCGACTATCAGGAACTGCGGAAATTAAGTCTTTCCCCGGCATGCAAAAACGCGAGTCGGGCCTGATGTTGTGTATGTTTTGCTCGCGACGCCAATCGAGCACTCCCGCGAGCCCGTCCTCAACACAAAATTGGATTTTCGCGCAAAGCGGGAGAGGGCTGGTGTGTCGACGCTGAAGTAGCAAACAAGATTCCTGTTGTTGTTAATTTAACTCCTGAATCCAAATTCAGGCGTGACGTAGGGGGGGCAGGACCCACCAGGAAACAGGGGTTCCCGCCGCCCCATCGTATCAGGGACACTGGCAGCGAGACTGGGTGCGACGCGATTGGTGCTTTCGGCGCTCATCCAGAAGCACAGAACCAGAGATCCTTCGGCTGTAACGTTCCTCCACCACTTTCTTGTTTCACGCCAGATGCGGGAACTGGAAGAGCGCGATCTCGCATGCCGGCGTTAAAGGGATTTGTGGGCTCGGCAATGAATGCCGCTGAAAAGCCTGGTTGCAAGGGAGCGGATAGAAAAGCCTGGCTGGGGTCCCGTTTCTGTTGCTTCCAACCTTCCTTTCACATGGAATTCGACGTCATTCGACGTTTGCAACTGTCCTCCACTCCAACATTTCCCCTGCGCTCCCCACGACCGTGTTCTTGGTAACCCATTCGATTTTGAGTGACCACGCACAAAGCAGACTCAATTCCAGCGAGCACTCCGAAATATCGGCAAATATGGACGGGTAGAGTAGCCGGGTCATAACATGGCGGGAGTACAAATGTGCTACAAATGGAAACTTCAAAGGATCCTTCATTTGGGCGTTTGCAGAACAGTTCCCTTGACAATGGGGACAGCGAGGTCCTTGACAACTTGGAAGCCAAGGTAATCATCAATGGACAATCGAGAGACAACCCCAAAAAAAATCTTAAAAAAAAAAAAATCAATTCGGGTGGCCGTTGTGGCCTTTGAGTTTCCTGCCGCTCTGGCCAGACGTGCCCCGTGTGACCATGTTCTCGATACAAGTCGAACGGCAGTGGTTGGCTGAAAGCGGCTCGATCCGAAAAACACACCACAGGTGGCATGAGGTGGCCCGTGCAGCGCCGAGCAACACTGCAATGGGCCAAAATTAAGACCCGTGTTTTTCCTTTGCCGCGAACTTCCAGGTCGATCATCTGATCTCTGCCCCATTGGCCATTCACTGGACTTGATTTGCATTGCAGACTTCGAGCTGTCGAGAGGCTTGTTCAACGTCTGTGCGATCGTCCACGCCTTAATATCGAGAGACCCTGCATCGACAGCAGAGCGGACCGTCTTCAGCAGCAACAGCCAGCACCAGCTAGCATCGCCGAGCTACACCAACAACAGCAGCCGCCATCATGTCTGCCAATCCAGGGACTGTTCGAGGCGGTCCAAACCGCACCCAGGGTCGCGGCGCCATCCCCTTCCAAAACCCGGCCACGCCGTCGGGCATCCCCCGTCCTGTCCTGGAAACCACCGCGACAGCAAGCAGCGATGCCGGCGTCTCGTCGGTTAGCGCCAGCCGGCAGAAGCAGACCAAGAGAGATGAGGTGCGTTGTGTCTTCAAGCTAAGAGATGTCACTGTATTTTGCTGACACGGGCATGTGCAGGCCATCCGCCGCAAGATGGAGAACGATCTCTCCAAGAAGAAGCACCTCACCGGCCGCGCCCGGCAATCACGCAAGGCACCGCCCGGAACCGTCCTCGCCTTGAAGCCCAGCCAGGCCCTCCAGATCAAGCCCTCGACCACCGTTTCCGAGGCCGCCCAGCTGATGGCCGCCAAGCGCGAAGACTGCGTGTTGGTCACCGACGACGATGACAGGATTGCCGGCATCTTCACCGCCAAGGATCTCGCCTTCCGTGTCGTGGGCGCCGGGCTCAAAGCGGGCGCCGTTACCATCGCCGACATCATGACCAAGAACCCCCTGTGTGCTAGGACGGACACGAGCGCCACCGACGCGCTGGACCTTATGGTCCGCAAGGGCTTCCGCCATCTACCGGTCATGGACGAGAACCAGGACATCTCGGGCGTGCTCGACATCACCAAATGCTTCTACGACGCCATGGAGAAGCTAGAGCGCGCGTACGCGTCGTCTAGGCGGTTGTATGACGCGCTTGAGGGCGTTCAATCGGAGCTCGGCTCCACCCAGCCGCAGCAGATCATCCAGTACGTTGAGGCACTGCGGTCCAAGATGTCCGGGCCAACTCTCGAGTCGGTGCTCAACGGACTGCCGCCGACGACGGTCAGCGTGCGGACATCTGTTAAGGACGCGGCGCAGATGATGAAGGAGAACCACACAACGGCTGTTTTGGTGCAGGACCAGGGGGCGATCACGGGTATTTTTACCAGCAAGGACGTCGTGCTGCGCGTCATTGCGCCGGGTCTCGACCCCGCCACCTGCAGCGTTGTCCGTGTGATGACTCCCCACCCGGACTTTGCGCCCATGGACATGAGCATCCAGGCCGCGCTGCGCAAGATGCATGGTACGTGATGATTTCCAAACTCCGCATGGCAATTAAGCTAACTCGTACAGATGGACACTACCTCAACCTGCCCGTCATGAACGACGGCGGCGAGATCGTTGGCATGGTCGATGTCCTCAAACTCACGTACGCGACGCTCGAGCAGATCAATACCATGAACAACACGGACAGTGAAGGACCCGCGTGGAACAAGTTCTGGCTCTCGCTCGACCACGAGACCGAGTCGATGGTCTCCGGCGAGGGCTCGCTCCAGCACACCAACCAGGGCTCCCGCTCGCTCATGTCGCCCGACATCACGCGCGAGCGCCTCATCAGCGACAGCGTCGCGCCCGGCGACTCGGCCAGCCACGCGGGGGATGGGCTCCCCCGCGCAAAGCGGCATGGGCGTGATTCCGGAGGTCGTTCCTAGCGAGATCCCCTTCCCTTTCAAGTTCAAGGCGCCCAGCGGGCGTGTACACCGGCTGCAGGTCACCGCCGCGAACGGCATGGAGGAATTTGTGGCGAGTGTTGCGTCCAAGCTGGGCGACGAAGTGGACGCCATCGGCGGCGTGCCCGTCGTCATCGAGGACGGCGGCAAGCTCTCGGGCGGGTTTGCGCTCAGCTACCTCGACGACGAGGGCGACTCGGTCTCCATCACCACCGACCACGACCTGCTTGAGGCCATCGTGCTCGCGCGCCACGGCCTGCGCGAGAAGGTGGATCTGTTTGTGCATGATCCCAAGGAGCCGGCGGTCACCCCCGCGGCGCTGGTCCCCCGAGCCTGTGGTGCTGCCCACGCCGCCTGCGTCGTCGGTGGTGCGCGAGCGCAGGAAGGCGGTTGATGAGGATGAGGAGGATGATGGGGATGTGTCGGAGGATGAGGACGGCCCGATCCGTCGGAAGCCGCGCTCTAGGATGGCGCAGCAGCAGCAGGTGCCGCAGCTGCAGGCGCCGGAGCAGGTGATTGCGGGCGTGCCGAACGAGTTGCTGCTGCCGGGTGCGATTGCGATGCTGGCAGTGGTGATTGCGGGTGTGTTTACCATTTCGAGGATGTCGAACAGGTGAGGGGTTTTCTTTTGTTGACGTTGGTGGTTTACCTGGACGGGGATGGACGGAAGGGGAGGGTGAGGAAACGGAGGGTGTGCCCAGGACATTGAAATCAATTACGGCGCCTCAGATGGCAAGGCGGGAATTATCAGGCTGTAGACTCTTTTCTTTTGTGTGTATCAAGCTTTATGAACTCGCTGTGGATTCCATAGATTATCTAATAAGCAATTGGCGTTTCGCGATGGCCAACTCACCTCCCACTGCCACTATGTCTTGCTCCAGGTCTTGGGTCCCTCTCTGAGGTCTGATGGGCGATGTCCAGGCCTGGAGAAGTGGGTCCGTCCTTAGACGCACGGGCCACTTGCAACCGACGACAGCGAGAAAAGTTGCTCGGCTCATCCTGGACGTTCCTCTGCCCGGCCATGATTTCAAGCACCACATTCCCACCATGATCATCAGGAACGTCGGCGTGCGGCACGGTAAGCATTCTCTTACTCGTGTAGTACCAGTCTGCAGATAACTGACCCCCATCCCAGGCCGCCGGGCCCTGGCCGGGCCCCTCTCCAGCTCCAGCCTCCGAACGATCTCCTCCTCGTCCACCAGGCCCTCCACGCCTACAACCTACGCCGAAGAACCCACCGCCGCTCCCGTCGCCCCGACCATTTACACGGCGCACGCGTATCTCGCGGCAAAGAACGCCGCGCGCAAGGCCGAGATCGCCCGCATCCCGAAGCAGTACGCCGAGTTCAAGGCGCACACAAACGCGACCCGCAGCGTCGGCTCGCGCGTCACCTCGCGCTACCACCCGGACCTGTACCTCGACAACCCGCCGCACGATGCGACCCTCGAGATGCTCATGGCCGCACAGGTTCACATGGGCCACCACGTCTCGCAGTGGAACCCCGCGAACCAGCGGTACATCTATGGTGAGAGGGCAGGGATCCATATCATCTCGCTTGAGACGACCGCGACGCATTTGAGAAGGGCTGCGAGGGTGGTTGAGGAGGTGGCGTATCATGGGGGTTTGATTTTGTTTGTGGGGACAAGGAGGGGCCAGATGGCGCCGGTGGTGAAGGCCGCGGAGCTGGCGAAGGGGTATCATTTGTTTCAGAAGTGGACGGCTGGCGCGATCACGAACAGGGATGTGATTTTGTCAGCGGGGGAGATTGAGATTCTGGATGAGACGGATAAGCCGCTGGAAGGGTTCCATGAGCATATCCGTGACCGCCGGCCGGTGGTTCCGGATCTGGTGGTGTGTCTCAACCCAATGGAGAATTACCCGTTGCTGCATGAGTGTGGGAATGCGGGCATTCCAACCGTGGGTGTGATTGATACGGATGCGGACCCGACGTGGGTGACGTATCAGATTCCGGCGAACGATGACAGGTGAGTACACAAAGCCTACGGGTTTATGGGCTGGTCTACGAGAGCGCGGCGCTAACAGAGATGGGTCTAGTTTGCGTGGCATCACGCTCATCGCCGGCGTCCTCGGCCGCGCGGGCGAGCGCGGGCAGCGGCGCAGGCTGGCGGACGCCAAGGAGGGCGTTGTGGCCTGGCGGACCCCCCCGGAGGTTGAGAAGTACATTGCCGAAGAAGCTTCTACAAAGCTCAGGGCTGAGAGGGAGGCCATGCAGTCGGCGGGTGAGGGGAGAGAGAAGCCGTTGAAGCGCGAGGACTTTATGTCAGATGACGAGGTTCTGGCCGAGTTGAATGGCGAGGCGCCGCCCGTTTGAGTTGCACAAGGGGGGTCGGTCGGGGGGTGTTGTAACATATTGTGATAGACTTTTTGCGCTGTAAAATATCCGCTGTTTTCAAGCTGCCTCATACTCGACCATCTTCTTAATCTCAAGGGCACCTCAGGGTCCGCCAACCCTAAAATTGTTAACGACGGCTTCCCGCTGACTCAGCAGCCTCGGCCCGTGCCGAGAGAGCGGGCCAGACTGAGAATTCCCCTCCCGAGCACAAATCATCACCAAGAACATTTCAGCACAGCGACACCTTTCTGTCACGTCACAGCTCCCTGTCCCGCCGCCCGTCGCGCCACCCCCGGAATCCCCCTGATTGGCGAACCAGAGCCCCGGGTCTCGGGCACGAACGGGTGCCTGAATCGTGGAACAGTTCGGATTGACCAGTTGGATCTGGGAAAAGGGACAAGGAGGCAAAGGAAGCCAGGCTTGACGGCTGAGATTCGAGGGATCCTAAGGTCCTCACTTACACGCTTGGCTTGAGGTACGAATTCTCACATCCCTGGCTTTGATGGTCTTCACATACATTTCGCCATCAAGCCCTCGTCGGTGCCGTAGTTAATCACCACAATATAGGGACCTCTTCCGGTTTCCCTTTGCTCTCTCTCTCGTCTCCGGCTTCGGCAGCATCCCTCATCTCGGAGGGGTGGGTCACCGACCGCCAAGATGCCGGCGATCCTAGACGATCCGGCCTCCGCGACCATCTACCGTGTCTCGGGCGATCCTCCGTACCCGGACCCTATGCATCCGGTTGTGCCACCAACCATTGTCCCTCGCCATGTGACCCTCCGCGACCGTCAGACCGTGGCTACGGTCGTCCCCTTTGCGTCCCGCCACGAGGTCCCCGAGTCGCTGCTCCGCTACCTCTCTGATCAGTTCAGCAAGGAGATCGAGGGCGGGGACACGTACCCAATGCTGGAGCCCATGCCCTTCGACAAATTCGCCGCGTACTGGTTCCAGAACTTTGGCGGTATCATGCTCCTCGGCCATATCGAGAGCGCCGCCGAGGTCGTCGAAGGACAGGATTGGTCCAAGCAGTGTCTGGGCACCTTTTATATTAAGCCAAACTACCCAGGCCGCAGCAGCCACATCTGCAACGCTGGTTTTATCGTCACCGACGCCTCCCGTAACCGCGGTGTGGGCCGTCTGATGGGCGAGACCTACCTTGACTGGGCACCTCGTCTGGGCTACAAATACTCCGTCTTCAACCTGGTGTACGAGACCAACGTCGCCTCGTGCAAAATTTGGGACGGCCTCGGCTTCAAGCGCATCGGGCGCGTCAAGGGTGCCGGCAACCTCAAGAGCCACCCCGACCGGCTGGTCGACGCCATCATCTACGGGCGCGACCTCGGCGACGCCGCCGCCGGCGCGGGCAGCGACGAACTTGTGAGTGAAGAGCGTTTCGACAAGATCAAGTTCTACCTCAAATACGGCCGCTACCCCAACGGCGCTGACCGAGCCGAGAAAAGCAGGCTGCGTAGCGCTGCGACTCACTACAAGCTGCTGGACAACGATGTCCTGATGCTCAAAGACAAGGAGGTCATCTCGGACCCGCAGCGCCAGTACGACATCGCCCGCGCTGTCCACAACCAGGCCCACGGCGGCATCAACAAGACCACCGCCACAATCGCCGAGCGCTACCACTGGAGCCGCATTAAGGAGACCGTCTCGGATGTAATTAGGAACTGTGCTGAATGCAAAGATACGGGCAAGGCCTCGTCCTCCCAGAGCCAGCAGGCCTCGCCGGGCGTCGCCGTCAACGGCCTGAAGCGTCCCAACTTGAGTCTTGCGTCTGTCCCTGCCTCGAAGCGTGCCTCGCCGGGTCCGTCGGTCGTCTCAGAAATGCCATCCGCAGGGCCGCGATCGCTAGTCCCCTCCCTTGCGGAGTCAACACACCTCTCCCCATTCGGCCTGTCCTCCCACCACCACCAATACGCCGACCCCAACGCCATTTCCATTCTCGGCACGCCACCTCACCACCTCCCATCCCCCGACACCGCCATGGCCGGTCACGACGCCATCACCCAACCCGCGCACGCCCACGGCCCAATGCTCCAAGACGCCTCCCTCGGCCCCTTAGCCAACCTTCCCATCCTCACCACCACCTCCCACCTCCCCATTCCCAACCACCCTCTCCGCTCTCCCTCCGATTTCCAACCCATCGACCCCAAATCATCAACCAACCCTCCACCACCGCCACAGCACACATCCACCCCGGTCTACATCACCACCACCATCATCACCATACTCATCACCATCACCCGGGACATTACCCCTTCACGCACCCACCTCACCACTCTCCACCGCACCACCATCACCCGTCACCCCACCATACATCCCACGAGCATGAGCAGGAGGACCACGACGAAGATGACCCAGACGCCGACGCCGAGACTTTCCAGGCTCTGATCAACGCTGCTGAAGACGATGATGATATCGTCGGCGTTATTAGTTTGAGGGCTGACGATAACACACAATCTGTCGGGCCGGTTGATCACAGCCAGCTTGAGCAGCATCATGTCTACCATCAGCACCAGGTTAGCGGCGATACTAGCACCGCCCAGATGGCACATGAGAAGCAGCAGCAGCAGCACAGCATCAACCACAATCTCCAACACAATTTGCACGACAGTATCCAAGACACTCTCCAGCACGAAACCCGAGATACAACACCACCGCCACCCCCAACAGCAATGGCCCCCACCGCCCGCAAAAAGCACGGGTTATCGGGAGTAACACAACAACAAGGACAGACTCAGGAACAAGCAGAGGAAGAGGGCGAGGATGAGGCAGAGAAAGCTGCTGTTGACCGGGACATGGAGATGTTAATTGAGTCTCGGGAGGAGGAGGATGATAGTGAGGGGCGGAGACAAGAACAAGCATCTGGATTGGATGCTACCCAGCCAAGAGGTGTTGGGTCTCAGAGTCAGAGTCCAAGTCGTTGTTCCGGGATGAGCGAGATGGATGTTGATATGGATGTTGAGAGGCAGGTTTAAACTCTGAAGATGGGAGGATTACTGGTATGGGGAGGGGTGTTGTAGCGGCTGGATAAAAGAGAGTGGAGGTGGATGGCGGGTAATAGGGAGGGTTGAGGGTGAAAACCGGATGGGAAAATGGGGGAAAGGTAGGAAAAGGGTTTGGAGGATTGGGTATGGGATAGATTTTGTAATAGAAGTAATAGGCTCGTATGCGTCGCATTGTAGCCGATAGTCACCAAAAGTTTGCTCAGCAGTCCGTTCTTGAACAGGTATTTCATTTCTCATATCAACACGCTACCAGCTCACCGCCTGGGCATGCCCCGGCCGCGCCCGCGCAGCGCCCGCTGGGCCGCTCCAGGAGGCAGCGGCTTGCCGGGGGCCTGCGGCGCCTGGCTCTCCTCGTTTCGGATGGTCTCGTCCACGCCTAGGATCAGGCATGCCGCCTCGGTGGCCGCCTGAATGGCGTTGACCTTGACCAGCGCCGGCTCCCAGACGAAGCGCGCCACCATGTCGGTGACGCCCTCGCTCTGGAAGTCAACACCGGCCCAGGTGTTACCCCGCCTGTGCTCGACGCGCAGCCTGTTGAGGATGTCGGTCGCGTCGAAGCCGGCGTTGTCGCACAGCTGGCGCGGAATAACCTCGAGCGCCTTGGCGAAGCTCTTGATGATCGCCTGCTGCTTGTTACGCACCTCTTGGTCGGCGAAGCGGTGCAAGTACGCCGAAACCTCCATCTCGGTGGCGCCGCCGCCGCCGACGATGGTCTTGTTGCGAATGGCCCGCTTGACGATCATGAGCGCGTCGTGCAGCGAGCGCTCGACCTCGGCAATGAACTGCTCGGCGCCGCCGCGCAGCACCAGCGTGCATGTCTTGGCCTCCGGGCAGTCCTCGAAGAAGTTGAAGCGCTCGCCGCCAATCTGGCGCTCGTCGAAGGTGCCACATGTGCCGAGATGCTCCGCCCGGATGTCGGAGCAGGTGCTCTGAATGGTGCCGCCCGTCGCCTGAACCACGCGCTCCATGTCGTCAGCGGCCACGCGGCCCGCGCAAAAGATGTCGCGGTCGGCAAAGTACTGTGTGGCCAGATCGCCAATGGGCAGCTTGGACAGCACCACCTTGGCGCCGGTCTTGTAGATGGCCTCGAGCTTCTGGAAGATGATCTGCCACTCGGCATCGACGATGGCCTGGTACTCGGACACGTGCTCGACGCGGACCTCGGCGTTGTCTTTCTCGGCCTTGAGCTCAAGCTCGACGTTGAGGCAGACGATCTTGGGCTTAGTGAACGACTTGGGCTGCTGCTCGAAACCGGCGTAGGAGAAGGTCTTCTTGAAGGCGACGCCGTTGACGAAGAGGGAGTCGGTCAGCGAGCCGCCGGGAATCTTCTTGATGCCTATCAACTTCTCGTTCAGGTCTTCTTGGTCGAGTGAAAGGACGGCGTCGACGACCACTGTTAACTGTTAGCCAACGTCCGACAGCTTCTTTCCAGAGAAGGCTCACTCTTTGTGAAGAACTCGGTGTTGCGCTTGATGAGCTTGCTCGTCATGGCTGTCCCCGCCAGCTTGTTGAGTGTGTCCCTCCTATTCGCCTCGCTCGTGCTGATCTGGATCTCCTTGATCTTGTTGACCGCCATAGTGGACGCTCTCCTCAGGCCCTTGATGATGACCTGCGAGCTGACGCCGGCCTCCACATGCTCCTTGATCTCCTTCAGAATCTCGCCAGCCAAGACAACAACAGATGTGGTGCCGTCGCCAACCTCGGCGTCTTGGGACCGCGCAATGTCAACCAGAATGCGGGCGGCCGGGTGGACAATGTCCAGGAGCTTCATCACGGTGGCTCCATCGTTGGTGATGGTCTGCCTGCCGTTCGCATCGACCATTAATAAGTCGCCACCATAGGGACCGAGAGTCGACTTGATAGTGGCTTGGACGGCTAAGCAGGCGTTGATGTTGGAGATGATCTGGCCCTTGCCCTGGGAGGTGTCGGTGCCTACGCGCGGCGTGTCAGTGTCAGTGTCGACTGGAAAAGGAGGGGTTCCCGACCCTCTTTCAGGACGATGATCGTCGGTGTCTGACCGCCGAACGACATGTTTGCGGCGGGATAAGGAGTCGAGGTGGTTTCCGGGGTCGTGGCGGAGCTCCGTTCAAGGTGGCAGGCGGAGAGGAGCGAGGGAGGCGGCGTGGCAGTCGGATCGTGGAGCTGTCGGCGGGGGTCGTTGAGCACTCCCAAAAAAATATCGAAGGCTCTCGATTGCCTGGTTGCTTTGGGCTGGGGTGGTCCGAGTGGAGGAGCTCAGGCTGCAACCTGCGCACGAGCCACCGAGGGGCAGCTACTGCCACGTGACTTTGCCCAGGATTCGCTGCTAGTTTCCCCGAGCTGACAGTTGCTCTGCCAATCTGACCTGCATCAACCAAACGTAAAATTAAAACCACACCCCGCAGCTCTCTCGCCAATGATGGCATCTCCGTACTCCACAATCAAATTGTCGAACTTACGATAGTCTCAGAGGATCAAAAACTCACCGGCGAGGGTTTTTCCTTCTTTTTCTGCCTTGTTGGAAATCAGTTATTGGGGGCTTTTTCATGTCAATGCCAGACGCGAAAATTCATTGCAGCGCTTCTCGTCTCTCAAACCTTCAACCCTCTCGCTCCTGACTTGTGTCAAATAAGTTTACTTAGCTTCGAGCTCTCACGGCACCTCCTCAGAAAGTCTAAAAACATGAACGATTAGCAACGGACCCGCGAAAATGGCTGCGATTTTCCGTCTCCCGGTTGAGCTTGTCATCAGCATCCTAGCCGCTCTTCCGGAGATGAAGGACCTTGCAGCTGCAGCGCTGGCAAATCGCTCGCTGTACTCACTTGCCAATCCCATTTTGTACACGGAGGCTGCTGCTGAGACTAGGACGGCCAAATTAGCCTTGTTCTACGCCGTCGAAAATGGGCTCGTTGGACCTGCTCGCCTTCTCCTTGAGCGCGGAGCGAACCCTAACCTCGTTTTTTGCTCGCCCATCGCCCGGGACTCCCTCCATCGTTTGCTTGAGGCACAGGGATGCCGATACGGGAGGCAGCCTCTTGTTGACCGGACACTCGCACTCGAATGTCTCAATGCTTGGGCGCTACCAGATGTTCGACGCTCTAACGATCTCCTGTTAGCCACGCTTTTTAGCGAAGCAAACAACACTTCTGGGGCCGAAGACGATGTCCTTTACGATTCACTCGTCCGAGACATGCAGGCGCTCGTCACTCAAGCCGGCCGCTACGTCTTTTCTGACCTGGCGGAGCTTGAGACGCATCCCGAATACGGTTCGCGCTGCTACCAATGGACAGCACTGCACATTGCCGCCCTCCGGGGGCATGATGAGCTTGTCACTTTGCTTCTCAACAGTGGTGCTGCCATCAATCCCCTGCTCCGCGACGTGGTGACGCCTACTAGTTGCAATGTTGTGCAGGGTCTATTCGCAAGCGCCCCGCCCAGCATGCCCAAGGAAACGCCGTTGCACCTCGCTATCTCGGCCGGTCATGATTTCACCGCCCAACTACTCCTGACACGTGGAGCGTTGGTCACCGTTGGCTCCGGCGGCGAAACCGCTCTCCATGTTGCCGCCTGGCATGGCAATTTGGAACTGTGCAGATTTCTCGTGGAGAAAGCGGGCATCTCGGTGCACGTTCAAACCTCCGCCTGCCTTACTCCTTTCCACTATGCTGTCGCTTCGGGCCACCTTCCAACCGTTGGCCGCTTCTTGCTGGAGCGAGGGGCAGATATTCGCGGCCGTTTCCAGGGCCACGTGCTGACTCGGATTACGACAGGATCGTGGACCTGCAATGCCTTTATTCATGCTTTGCGCACCAAGAGATTCCTGGATGCGTTACTGCTTTTGGATATTGACTCTGGATTGGGCGTGCCGGACCCAGACGACATCAGCCCCCTCTTGGCTTGCTTCCGATCTCACGACCTCGACCACCACGACGAAGAGCAGCTGGTCCCCGTTTTGCGTCGCTTATTTTCGGATGGCCAGATCTTGAGTGTGGAGCTTGTTTCTGCCTTGGAATCGGCTTCAGAGAAGTGCCTGCCGCAAGCTACAAAGATGATCCTAGAGTACGCTGACGACGAAGAATTACCAGATCACGCAGTCTGGTTCTGCCTGGATTTGGCTCTTTGGAATGCCCGGACCAGTGCCGGCGTTGATGTCGTCGTAGCGCTCCTCGACTACGCTCTCTTACGGCGGCAGATGCCATTACCCGGCCTGAGGCACGTCTTTCAAGAATTCCATCCTCGAAACGACGACGCCAATGGGTATCACGGGCACTCAAACGATCTCGGCCTCGAGGACCCCGAGGTGCTAGATGTCAAACTCGGAATAGCCAGACTGCTCCACAAGCGCCATGCGGCAAGTTCACAAGGCGTTGACGAGCTGGATTTGCTCGACACCCTTCTTGGTGCCTGCCGGCCCGGTGGACGGAAGGTTTGCGAGTGGCTGGCCGGTTTGGGCGCTCTCCGTCACGTCGACCGACACCGCTTCGTCGTGATGCTCCAGAGGGTCGCCCAGTACTGGGAACTTGGAGGGCAAAGTCCAGACGTGGCCGATTGGCTCTTGACACAGGCGGCCACGAAGGGCGTCCTGGACCACATCCTAAAGGAATTCAACGTCCGGAGCATACTGCTGGCCTACTGGAGGCATTGCGAGGTCGCAGCCGTCGTTGTCCGACACAATACCATGCTCAACCCCCACCACGTTCTCGAAAATGCGGGACCGTGTCCACAGTACCCAGAGTCCCGCATTATATTCTCGTCCCACACTCGTGCCCGCCTTCCCACTCGCCCTGTGCGGCAGTGGACAAGACAACTCGTCTTTACCATGGCCTGTGGCAGCCCGGAGAATCCTGGCGCCGCGGAGCTGGCCCAGCTGGTTCTCGAAGGCTTAGGCGACCGCGCCCGGGACGAATTCGTCAACTGCGCCCTTCAGATTCCCAACACCCACGGCTGTCTTTTCACAATCGCCAGCATAGTGTGCTCCCCGCAACTATACCGACCCCGGACGGACCAACCCCCTTCTGAGCCCGCCCGCTTAGCCATCCTTAACCTCCTCCTCGCCGCCGGCGCCGAAATCCACACCCTCATCCATTACCACCCGCCGCCCCCGAGCCTGGAAACACCACCCTCGGCATCCCGCAACCAAGCGAAGCCCTCTGGCATGCGCTCTCCCTCGAACTCGCTCTCCATTCGCAACCTTCAACACCCCTCGCCCTCCACCCCCTCCCTGGACCCCTTCCCTGGCAAACCAACCCCATTCGCTGCGCCATCACAAGCCGCATGCCGTCTCTCGTGCGCGCCATGCTCGAGGCCCGGCCCCTCCCCAACCCAAACCACCCCGCTGCGCTGAGGTATCTGCAAGCGGCCTGTGGCGGCGGGGGTATGAAGGGAGACGATACCGAAGCGGCTGTCGCCGGAGGTGTTGCGGGTTGTGCTGGAGTTGGCGGGGTGGAGGATCTGGATGTGGATTTGGTGGTGGGTGAGAATGGTTTGTTGGAGGGGAACGGCGTTGGGAGTGTTGCTGGATTTCTTTGTGAGGGGGATGGGAGTGCGGTGGGAGAGCATGAGTGTTGGTGTGAGGAGGGGTTGATTGACTTTGAGAAATTTGATCTGTGTATGATGGTAGGGATGTTGTTGGAGAAAGGGGCGAAGTGGACGGCGGCGGCACCGGGAAGGGTTGGGTTGGAGGCTGCGCGGAGGTTGATGAGGTGTGGGTTGACGGAGATGAGTGTTTACAAGCAGCATAATGTGGTGGAGTTTAGAAAGCATGTAGTGTTGAATATTTTTGTGGAGGGGGTGGATGAGGTGGAGGGGTTCAATCCGTTTGAGTTTGGGAATGTGAAGGCATCGAGGGGTGTTGTTGTTCGTAATGGGTGAGTTTGTAAGTCTTATATGGCAAGTGACTGCAGTTTAAGCGATGATGCTGTTGTTCATTTACGACAATCTAAACAATAGGGGAACTGAAGAGTTTAAGATGGGACGTTTAAGAGCCGTGATGGGTCAACCCAGGAATTTGCATGGTGTGTCCTGGGTCACCACATGAACATTGTGGGCGATGTGGGCTGGATATCTCTCCTTTGTTCTATCTTTATATTGATAACAGTTAGTTACAGCTTTGGACTTGTTTTTGTTGAATAAAATGACAGTCAAAAACTTGGGTCGATCTTGTTTTCCAGCCTTTATATGACAATTGTAAGGGAGCCGAGGTGGGTCATAATCGAACAGCTGCTGTTTCCTGAAAATATAAGAGAAGGCAGCACAACTAGATCCAACCCAATTTTTTCTTCCAAAACACTTTGTTATTTGTTTTTCTAAATTAGTCCTGAGTAGGAAAATATGCAATGTATTAGGTGTGTTTTGGTGTGATTTCGGCGCAGAAACCTAACCTTGAAACCTTTTGACCATCACTGTAGGATTGGATGTCTTCGTTGACTTTGTTCTTTACCCCGGTTCACGGATATTCGATTAACATCGATTGTTGGTAATGTCTCAACGGTCGTTCCTTCCTCAACCACATACGCGTCATCGCGTTTCCCACTTTTTCGCATTCTGGTGCGTTAGGCAACCGACTGGCGACTTGAAGTTTTCTGCTTTTGGATCTCCATTTTCTCCACCTCGTCATTCCCTTGATCTTTTCCTTGATGCTTTCTTTGCCCACTCGTCTCGTTAATCTTCATCTGTGGAACAAACAACCCAACCACCCTTCATCTACCAATCATAATATTCTCATTTGACCCCAATTTCCCGGCTATCATTGTTGAACATTCGTCGGTTGTTTGCCTACCAGTCTGGGCCATTCTCCACCGCTTCCTTGAGCTCGTTTTAACCGATTGATTAATCTTCGATTCTAACGCTTCGGTAACAAGGAAGTCCTGTTTTTATTTCTGACTGAATGGTTTTCTCTGATGTTGTGTTCTCCAGATACTCACCGTGGACTGATTCTGGCTCGTGATCTTTCGCGGTCTCTTCTTATTGCCCTGCGTCGAACCCCAACCGACTGTCCTTGAGGGAATTTGCATTTCATGGGACAGCAAGGCCTCTAGAGGCCTGCGTCGGTAAACCTCTTGGGTGTGAGTGGTAAGCCAGAAACCCTTTCCGTTTGCTGCACTAGAATTGAATCGGTTCTAATGTGAAGTCCTAGTTTCGAACCAAACCCGTCAAGACAGGAAAGGACCAAAAAGCAATGGGCATCGCGGTTTAATCTCTCCCAACCATTCACCGGTAGGTTTGGGCCCCTATATACCCCTTCAACAGTTAATATAAGGTTCAATGGCTAATTCATGTCATCAAGAATGCCTCATCATAACAAACATCGAGCTGCAGGCGTACCCAGCAACACCTTGTGCATGGAGCCCGGTGCAAACAAAACTTCTCCGCCGGCACTGCCCGTTCGCCACGGCATTTCCCATCTTCCCAATGAGCTATTGCATGCCATTACTGGATATTTGGAAGAAGGTGATGTACGCGCGCTCACAATCACCGACCGCCGCCTGAATTCCGTTGCCTCTCCTATCCTCTGGTCTGGGTTGTAGAGCAACCCTACACGATGCAAGGAAGTGCTTCTTTGGGCCGTTGAGGCCGGCCATCACACCATGCTGCGCGCACTCCTTGAGCGACAAACATCACCCAACTTCCTCTATGTTTCGCCCATCTTGCGAAGCCGGCTGCGGGATGTTTTGGCAGCGCAGGGGCGGCGCGGCGCATCACACCCTCTCAACGACCGGTCTCTGCAGCGGGAACTTTTCAGAGAAAAATTTTGTCGTGATGGCAATATCAGGAGCCGGATGCGAGCTCGCCGCTTGAGAGTTGGTGTTGGCCTACCGATTACCGACAGCGACGACGACTGGGAATGGAATTTAGCCAATCTTGATGGCCTCTACCCCTACCCCAACCTGGAGCATTTCGGTGTTCGGAATATTCTTGGACTGGTTAACGACCGCCATTACTGGGCTTGGGGACCTATCCACGTTGCGGTTCTGCGTCACGATCTTACCGCCCTCCGCATGCTACTTGATCATGGAGCTGACGCCGACGTGCCCTGCTCGGGTGCCTGCGACTGCGCTTTTCCGTCGATGACAGGAGTAGACGACGAAAATGGCTCGGTCTCTCCCCATCGTCATCGATCGGTGTGGATGGCCTCACACCTCGCCATTTGTTCGATGAACCTTACGGCAGCTCGTTTGCTTCTGACGACGAACAGCAGCGTCCTTTGCATTGGCGCCATAGTTTTGAACCCAGTCTCGTTGGCGCGGAAGCCTCGCGCCGGTATTACAGCGTTGCAGTACGCCGCTTGGATTGGGTCGGTCCGGATGTGCAAATTCCTGCTGCAGAACCTACCTGAAGGACTTACCGCTGCGCAGTACATGAATCACAGCAACCGCCGACAGCAGAGTGCAATTCATTACGCCGCAGCAGGTGGGCACATCCGGACCGTGGGGAAGTTTCTCCTCGAGCGTGGCGCCAACTTCCCTTTTTACGAGGGTCAAGACGCTTCGCAAACTTGGGTCTCGCATACCAAGAACGACCCCTTGTTGCTTCTCTGCCAGCAATTCAGATATAACGATGCAAAATGGCTCGTCAAATTCTGCCGGAAGCTGTATGCGAATCAGTCTCTTGACCCATCGTCTCTTTACACGCGCGCTCTGGCATCACTTTGTAAGTTGCGTGGCCCTGCGGAGTGCACCCAGTTATCTCTCCGAGACCAGCAGGACCATTTGTACGACCTGATGCCCAAAGAGCTTGAAAGCAAGGTAAAGCGGCAGGTTGAGGCATCTCAGCCTTTGAGGGTGGCCTTTGGCAGGAGACTGATATCCCTTGGGGCCGACCCAAACAAGGGCGAGTCGATCGTGATGCGAGGAGAGGGCACGCCCTTGGTACCGGTTCTGGATAACCAGTATTACACGACGTATTATACGGCTATCCAGACAGCTGCAGCCAGTGGGTTTACCCTGATGGTTGAGATGCTGCTTTCTCAGGGAGCAGACTTGAACATAACCGCCCGCCACAGACAGGATCTTGCTACACTCTACGCACCTCCGAGTCCGGAAGCGCTGCCCCTTGTGCTGGCCGCGCTTCGTACTTTCGCAAATTGGATGGAACCTGGAGACAGCTTGCAGACGGTCCGGGTGCTACTTGAGGCTGGTGCTTCTCTGGAGGACATCAGAGGTTGCTCGATTTTGCGCGTCCTGCAAGCAAAGAGGTTTAGGTTTGGCTATGGCAGGCAAAAAAACTGGAAGCAGAAGGACGAGGACTGGGTTCGCACCATCGAGGTTTTCCTGGATCACGGCGCCGCCTGGAAGACTAGCCTCTGCAACTGGCAGAAGTTTGTCAAGTGCGCCAGCATTCCTGGCGGATTGCCCCTGTGCCAGCGTTTAGACCACGCACGCCCCTTCGAAAACTTTGACTCGGCCACTCGACGGGAAATGCTTAGACATGCGGTCTATTCGACCTGTTCGGAGCTAGACAACCACCGATTTTTCAAAGCTCGGGATGATCATGCCCTGGTCCTCTGGGTCCTCAACCACTGCTGCATGGATCCTAGCAAACGATTCTTCATTGAACCATCGAGGATCCAGGACATTTTCGGAGAGGTCAAGAATCGCGGTTGGAAGGACATTGCCGAAGTCATTGAGCCTTTCATGAAGCAGGGTCAGGTGTTGCATCTGATTCCTGACAATTAGCCGCCAACTGAAGCAGGTTCTGAGGAGTAAGAGGATAGGCATGGCGGTGCATTCGTTGCTTGAGAGCAAACCTCGAAACAAACAGATGAGGTTTTCTGATTTTCTGACAAGGACGGGTTGTCTTGAGGGCGATTGTGAGCTTCTTGGAAGTGGCGCAATTGGCAGCATCGCGGGGCTTTGTTGCGGGGCGCGGGAGGAACAAAATTGGCCGAGATGTGGTGGCCTCTGTGGTTGCTGCCTCGATCTGTATACATTATCTTCAACTACTCGGGCGGGGATGGGCTTTGCTGGCTTGTGGCGAGCTCGGATGGGTTGTGGGTTGCTATGGATCTGTCAGTATGTTGCAGCCAAGGATGTTGCTTTGTAGAGAATGAATAGCCCCATGCCAACATTCTGTGCCCATGGGAAAGCCTGGCTCTGAAGCAACCGTTGGGAGTGCCTAAAGAAGCTTCATCGAGGCTTAAGAGCGAAGCCCTGGTCGTTACAAGGTCAATTGTTTTGCATGTATAGGAAGCACCATTGCCTCAAAAGGGCCATGGCTTCTTTCGAGGCACATAAAGTGTGTCTCATGGGGCTACGAATATCACGTCCCACCACGATTAGAGAACAAGAGGGACTCGGATACCCAGCGGCAGGTGAGGTTGAAGCAAGGTTGCTTGGCCGACTTGGCGCCAAGCCGAGAGCGAGCACCGATGCCTAGACGGCGACATTAAGACAATGCAGCCGAAAATCTAGGAATGAGACGGGTTGTCCCATTTTGCGTGTCAGGTGTTGGCGAGATTCAATTTTGATTTAAAACCTTTTCGGTCAACCAAGTTGGTGGTGGCGGGTGCTTTGAAGAACATGCTGAAGGCCTCAGTTCGGACTCGTCGCGAGGCCATGTCTCCATGGACCGAGCGCGACGTTGACGAACGCACACGCCCAATTGCAGCAAAAAACCAATGCCCTCACAACAAGTGCTCTGAATTGTGGCTATGGCTCTATGATGGATGCCATTTAGGCCGAAGGAAGCCCATTCCGTTCCGTGGTCGCCAGACTTGTAATGTCAAGTCAAATCGTGTCTCATTATTCCGATCATCAAACCACGCCCCAAAGCCGAGACCGCCAACTCAGAACGCCAAAGCAAGATGAAAGGCCGCTTAAGCGGTCTTAGGAGCCTGGGTGGGGGCAACCTTCTTGCCATCCTTGTTGTAGCGAACGCGCGGGGGAGGAGCGCGGTTGCGGCGGCCCTCGGTCGAGCGGACACTGCGAAAGACTGTCAGCGAAACGTGTTCTCGGTCGGGGTATCGGGGTAACTAATGGCGGAGGTTCGACCAAGGTTCTTCTCAGCCGCCCACGTCGCCATGAAGGCAAGCGTGGTTGTCCCCGCCATGTGGACAAACGTACCGGACAATCTTGCCGTGGATAGCGCAAGAGACGCAGTACTGCAGCTTGAGGTACATCTTGGGAACCGTGTACTCGGAGAACACCGAAGCGTCCGAGATATCACCTGGAGCACCACCAGTTAGCGAAATTGATCGTCGGGTCGCGGGAGGGAAGTCGAGCTGTTGGGTCGCTTCTCGAGGGTACGTACGGATAGCCGCAGACTCAACCATGTTGCGGATGGTGAACCGCTTGATGGCCTTGTCCTTGGGAGTGCATCGCGAGCAGTTGGAGCACCGGATGGGCTTGACGTGGCCGCGGCCTGAGAAATCGATGTCAGCGAATTGCGGATGGAATGGCGATCAAGGTGCTGCTGATTGCTCACCCTTCTTGTTACGGCCGTTGTTCTTTCTCTTTTTGACCATTTTGACGGTGTCTTGAGTGCACTGGTTTCAAGAGGTTGCGTGGGAGAAGGACGAGCAGGTCGGAAATTCATCAAGTGCTGGAAAACCGAGAGCTGCTGGGCCCCCACAGTGCCCCACTTACTTGATCTATCTGTGCCCCAGGGCAAGCGTTTGCTCAAATTCCTCTCCTTCGGCTTCCTCCAAGCGCCATCTACAGATTTGCTGAGGAAGACACCTGTGTCTAGGTACGTCTGCACGATGCTGCCAGCCGGTTGCGATTCTTCATTTTCGATACTCTGATTCTCTCGAATCATCATGATACCCATTCTTGTTCTCGCTGCGCCCGCAGCAGCCGACTCCGAAGCCCTTACCCGTGGGTAGAAATATCGACGGGCGAGGAATTCGAATCGGATCTTCCCCAGCTCCCATCGCGCACCGGCTGTGCTTTTCGCACACATTCTTTCCCCTGCCTCTAACCCGTCCTCACCACTTCTCAGTAGGCAATCATGCAGATCTTCGTGAAGACCCTCACGGGCAAGACTATCACCCTTGAGGTGGAGTCGAGCGACACCATCGACAATGTCAAGTCCAAGATCCAGGACAAGGAGGGCATCCCCCCCGACCAGCAGCGCCTGATCTTCGCCGGCAAGCAGCTCGAGGATGGCCGCACCCTCTCCGACTACAACATCCAGAAGGAGAGCACCCTCCACCTCGTTCTCCGCCTCCGTGGTGGTGCCAAGAAGAGGAAAAAGAAGGTGTACACCACCCCCAAGAAGATCAAGCACAAGCGCAAGAAGACCAAACTCGCTGTGCTCAAGTACTACAAGGTCGACAGCGATGGCAAGATCGAGCGCCTCCGCCGCGAGTGCCCCAACGAGAGCGTATGTTTACTTTTTAATTTTTTTTTATCCGGTTAACTTGGTCGCTGACTCTCTTTCAGTGCGGTGCCGGTGTCTTCATGGCTGCCATGCAGGACCGCCAGTACTGCGGCCGCTGCCACCTGACCTACGTCTTCGAGAAGAGCGCCTAAACGCCTGGCGTCGGTCGGACTTGACAGCTTCGGGGCGGGAACGGAATTGCAAGGAGTCAGGAGCGGGCAACGATCTTCACGAATCGGCGTTTATGTACCTTACAGGTGGGCATATTCGAGCTCTCACCGGCAAGGAAGTGCAATTTGGGATGCGATGAATGCCAGTGTGCCGTCTTCACCACTGGCGTCGTCCGCCCGGGCTGTATAACTGGGTTATGCGGGCAGCTACCTATTTAATGCAGTCAAATTCCCGTCCCACTCAATTGTTCGGAAACCCATCCCGCAAGTTGTCGTACTTGGTGTGCGGATACGTGATGCAGTTCTCCTTCCACTCGAGGGCATTCGACCCGCCCAGCACCTCGACGACATTCCCAATCAGGCTCTCCGGCCCCTCCTTATCCGCGCTGCTCTCCCACCACATGCCACCTCCCAGCCCGCGCTCCTTGATGTACTCGCCTTTCCTCCGCGCCATAGCAACGGTATCATAACTCACCAACACCTTCTGCTCGGGATGGTAGCAGTAACTGGCCCCAGCATCATAATCCATCCTCACCTCGGTCCCCTCCAACGGAAGCTTCTTGTAATCATGCACGCCATTCTCCCACGTCCCCTCACCAACCCCATTGTACGGCTGCCCCAACCCCTCCGTCCCCTGGAACGCGCGCCCGTACAGCGGCATACCCATAACAATTTTGCCCGGCGCCACGCCCTGCGCAACATAGTGCTGCACCGCAGCATCGGTGCTGAACGGCGTGCATGCCGGCTGCGACGCGCACGGGTACAGGTTCGCCTGGTGGCCGGCGACGCTGTCCCAGGAGCCGGCGTAGTCGTAGGCCATCAAGTTCCAGAAGTCGAGGTAGGTGTCCATGCCGCGGATGTCGAGGTTGTTGTAGTTTTGGGCGCCGGCCGGGCAGGCAACGGTGAGTTCGAAGTGGGGTGTGTTGGAGGGGGAGACGGTGGATGCGTGGTGGTCGAGGGCGGAACGGACTTCGGCGAGGAGGTGGACGAAGTCGGATGCTTCTGAGGGGGATTGGGGTATTCCCAGTCGATGTCGAGGCCGTCGAAGCCGAGGCGGGAGAGCTGGGGTGGGGGTGGGTGGTTAGTTGGGTCGGGAGGTGGAGGGAGTGAAAGGGCCCTCAGGGGACTTACAATTTCGACTGCGGAAGAAGCGAAAGTGGCACGCCCCTGCGGCGTCGACGCCGGCTGCTTGAAATTGCTGCTGTACGTCCATCCACCGATGGACAGCAGCACCTTGAGGTTGCGGTTGCGGCGCTTCAGTAGGTTCAGCTGCTTCATGCAGCCGTACAAGTTGGTCCCGCTGTCATTCCAGCTGTCGCCCTCCCAGTGAATGTCCGTGTCAGCCCACGAGTCTGTGAGATACACCTCGCCCGACTCGGGCCGCACGTTGGCGAAAGCGTAGAGAACGTGCGTTAGGTTCTCAACGGGAAGGTCCTGCGGCCGATGCTTGCGCGCATAGATCGCCCAGTTGACGAAGTAGGCTACGGAGCGGTAGCCGCTGGCTGGTCCGCCGCCCATACTTGCTGAGGTTTGGAGTGTGTTTGGGAAGAGGGGTGTGGGTGTGTTGGTCAGGGTCCGGAGACTCAAGAAATCACTTCGCTGGAAGAGCAAGAGGCCAAAGAGGACAGCGGTAAAAGCTGAAAAGACAAAGAGGAAGGAAGAACGTCTAGTAATCACGGGCATCCGGCAACATAAATAGCCACAGTTTCAAGCGTGTCGTTGGGTTCGTCAGAGAGGAGCAGAGTTGAGGGCGCCCATTGGGATCTTGGCAGGCGAGGGGGAGGGGCAGGACGCGCAGCGCTGGCGATCCACTCGCCATGAGCTCCGCCACTGAGGGAGGTGAGAGCTGGCATGTTACATTTGGCCATTCCGTGAATGAAATGTGTTGGTGGTCTTCCGTTCGTGTTGACGATGAGTTCCTGAGATCGCACACGTATTCCAGCCAGCCAAGTTGATGCGGATATCTGATGCTGGTGTCACTTCAAAAGTTCAAAACTCAGGTTGAAAGTTGGTGCAACTGGGACATCTTGGCAACCGTCAGTCGGGCCCACAAAAATCGGCACTCGGCTCCCGCTGAGTTGTGGCTGCGTTTGGCCGTGGCGCGGTCTTTCATCAGCCACAGCCTGGCCCACATCTTGCGAACCACCAAGAACCAGCATCAACAATTCTCCCTCTTCTGACGACTCTACGAAAGTAATGAATGAATCACATCACCGTAATAAATACAGGAAAGACTGGCGTACCGGTACGGTAAAAAAAGTTTTGAGGCTTCAAACGATGCCATTCCATCAATGTGCCTTCGTCTCTTGCGTGGAAAATCAGACCCGACTCGGACCGTCAAAAATAGTGAGGTCGAAGACGAACTCAAACTAAACACAATGAACTGCTTCAATCCTTCAACTCTCGCTTATGTACCTAACAATAGCTCACCTACCTCATTATCTTCGAATCTAAGCTTTTGACACCACAGCGCGCCACGTCAACGCTTCTTCGGGGGGTTACATCGATTTAATTAGCTACCGCACATGGCTAACATCAAGCCAAAACGCCCCAGCCAATGCATCAACTCCTACGACCTCATATCCCGTTGACCCAAATACAGGCCGTGGCAGCATCCCCAGCATTATTGTCACCATCCTTTGGCTTCTTGCTCTCGTTAAACGTTATCTTCTTCCCCCTAGCCGCCTTCGTCCTCTTCCCTTTCCCAATCTTCATCCTCTTACCCGCTCCCCCATCACTTTCAACCTACCTTGCCCACCCCATCCTCAACATCCCCATCCGTCCCATCCCCGGCAAATGCGGCTTCTTCCCCGCCAGACAACAACACAAGATCCCCTCTCCTCAAAATACGCCCGCCCATAACAAATAAGCACCTCCTCCCCTTCGCAAATCTCCCTTAGCGCCCGAAACGCAATCATCCTTACCTTCCCCGCCTGCTCTGGACTCGCCGACACATTCGGCAAACACGACGAGTTCACAAACCTCGTCCAATTTCCATGCATCTGCGCATCAATCGCCAGATCCAAAAACGCCCCTTCCCCTCCCGCCCGGCATCTCAAACACGTACGGACTCGTATCCGCCTCGGTCGCCTTTACAGGCAGGATCTCGCCTAGGTACTCCCTAGCCACTCACCTTGCTCGATGGTGCACCCAGCCTTAACAAACACCCCAAGCCCCATCGCGCGCGGGCCGGGCGCGGTTTGTCGGAGTTCGAGCTTGGAGCGCGCGGGGATGAAGTGCAGTGCGCGGAAGGAGTGGTAGCAGGCGATGGTGCAGCTAAGGCATTTGGGGCGTTGCAGCAGCGGAGGCAGTGCCATTGGGGCTTTTTGGCGCCGCGCGGGGTCGGAGGAGGTCCAGCGCTTCGGGGGGATGGGGGAGGTGAGTGTGTTCGTTGGCGTTTGGTAGTGGGGAGAGGGAGAGGAGGAGGAGAAGGAGGAGTCCGCGGCGGGACGCTTGCGTTTGAGGATTGTGCTGGGGTGGGGCGTAGAATTGTGGCTGCTGGTGTGGTGGGGTGGTGGGAAGGGGACGCGGGTGTTGATGGGGAGAGGCCTTTGGTGATAAGGGGGTGAGGTACAGACGGGTAGACCTGGGGGTTAGGCCCCAGCGTGTGGTGTCGATGATGTAGTTCTGGATTGAGTACGCATTTTCAACGTAGAAGCCCTTTTTGCCCTCGTACTCGAGGGCTCGGAACCAGCCGTCGTAGGCTGTGTCTGGGAGAGTTAGTTGGCCATCGGTAGATCGTAATGGTGGCTGATTGCTCATTGAGCTATCCTGATTTGATGGTTTCTGCATTGTTCTAATCTAAACTACGGTTACTACCTTTAACGTTATTTACAGTCTTGATTTTCAGTAGTTTTCTTGCCGTTAGTCTCTCGGGATTGTTTCTGCGGTATACCTTGCTCGTTTTGATGACACTGTTGAACGGTTGAACCAAAGGAGGACAGAACTGAGCTCAGCTGGGGGTATGTTTTGCTTCATGCCAACCCTCGGAGATAGGGCGGACTGGTACGACTTTAAGGTTAGATGTACAAGAACAATCCATTGTTTACCCCCCTTTGTTTTTAAATAGTTTAATCTTAAACGTCCAAGCGATGACGTTTAAAGAAATTCACAAAAAAACGCTTAGAAAACAACGAATGTTGTTAAAAAGAGCATCTCGACTCTGGAACAATCGCGTTGCGGAAAAGTTGGGGGGATGAACAACACCAGATACTGGGCATTGTTTGCCTTTGAGAGAAGAAACTTTGTACGCTCCGGGATCTGGAATACACTCAACATACGAAAATCTTTCTATCCTGCCGAGCCGGAAACAATCAAGAACCAGTATTATTATGCCCCGCCCCTATGGCACTCCTTTGAAGACTCATGTACGACTCAAGCCAGCCGGTGGTGCATTCTTCCAGGGCCTTATATTTCAAGAGCTCCTCCGCACGATCCTTGTCCCAGAACACCAGACCGAGCCATCTCCACAAACGCATCAAGGCTATCATACGGTTGTGCATATCCTCGTACCCGTCAGAGTGATAAACAGGTAACAGGTCGTCACCCCAGCGTTTGACATTCCGCCCGTTCCATGTATGGACCCAGGCCCAGGGCGGGTCCACAGGCGAGTCACCGCTGAAAACGACATGCGCTGCTGGAGTTTTCAGGAGCGCCAGCACGGCCTCTGGTGGGCCCGGATAGTCCTGCCGCAACCAGCGGTAGCTCACCTGAAGCCACAAGATCTGCGACCCGCTGTGCATAAGCTTGTTTTTCCACAAGGCAGAATCTGCCATCAGCTCGCACAGGAGCTCGCAATCCGAACTGTTCTGGTCGTCGATCATTTTTGAAAGAAACGTTGGTACGCGGGGAAAGACGTCGCCGTAGGGTTGGTGATAACAGTCCCTGGGCTGGACCGGCGGGTTGGACAACGAGAGCCGCGGGGAGCAATTATTGTTAAACTCTAGCCGTTGGAAAGCGTGACGGACCTCAAAAAGAAACTTGGACATCTCGGAAACCTGTTCCATCTCCCAGCCTTCAAAGAGCCCAAGCAACTTGGAGTAAAAGTGATAGGCGTTTTCTGGGTGATGAAATCCAGGGTGATGCAGGCTCACGAATATCTGGAGCCGTATCAGAGCTTGGGGCGACGCGGCGGCGTTCTGTTAGACGGATATCCCAGTCGGCGCAGGGAGGGTCTAGAACGCGTCTGAAGTGCGCGATCCGAAGGCTGGTGTATAGATCGGCAGAATGGAGGACCCTCCGGGTGAGTTTTGCCATGTTGACCGCGGTATCCATATCCTGGGGCGGAATCCAGGGTGGTTTGTCTGCCAGGAGACGTAGTTGGTACGTGGCAAGGGCAAGTTCCAACGTTTTGAGAATGGTGTCTGCGGCCAGCATGTCGATGTTGTGGGTAAGGGACATGACGAGGGCGTCTCTGATGGCTGGTCCAAGTTCGTTGGTCATGACGGCGCAAAGAATGGAGGACTTGGCGGCAAGAAAAGAATGGAAGATGACTGGCGAGGCATGAATAAAGGTAGCAAGGTCGGCAAGCGAGTTGCTTGCGGAGAGGATGGCAATTAGGCAGTCGACGTTCAACGCCTCGAGGAGGCAAGGCAGTTCTTTACCGCTCATCGACTCTGTTTTCGACATAGCGATTGAAGGTGAATCTGGGGAATTAGGGTACAGTGCGACAAGGTGCGTTTAGCAGTAAGTGGTCTTAATCTTAAAAAGGGAATAGAAGGTACCACTCGTGCACGAGGAGGGTCGGCTGGTTTGGAGTCTGGACCATCTGATGGGAAGGAAAGGTGAATGGGCAGATGGCATCGATATGGTGGAGGGCGGGGCCGTCTGCCTGTTTTCCGCCCAATCCCCTTGCGGGGGGATGGTAATTAAGGGTTAGGGTTGCTGCGCTTCCCACAAACCAAACGCGACTTCCTACCACCTTTGGTCTTTATTCCTCTTCAAGTCTTTCTAGTGCGAGGCCACCTCAGCACCTTGTGCCCAGTGGCCCGCTGCGAACCATTTTCTGGGTTTTCTCTCTATACCTTTTACATGAACTATCTGAAAAAGCCGGGGCCTGTTCTCGGAGACCGCATCATCTTCTGACTTCTCACCTTCATGCCAACTGCCGCCGTACAAGAACACAGCGGTGGTGTTTCAGCTCCCAAGTCTTTTTTCAGCTCACTTTGCCCCCTTCGTCAGGACCATATTCAACAAATCAGCAAGATGAGCTGCATTCTGCTGCCTGCAATGCAAGAGCCCGAAGCTGTTGATTAGCAACCTGATGCAGTGATGCCAAGAACTTGAGCAAGTCGGGTCCTGACTCCCCCGACTGATGTGGGCAGACTTTCCCCCACTCTCCATCTGTTTTTACGGACGCCGCCCATGACTGACGCTCTCGGCGCTTTTGCCAGCGTGCTTGCCATTCTCAGGCTTGCTGCCGCGGCCACCCAGCACTTAAAGGAACTTAACATAGCTCTGCGGACCACCTCGCCTGCGCAACGAGCTGCGGAGCACAACCTGCCTGGTTGAGATGCTCAAAGACCAGATCGAGAACTCCCAAGATGAGTATCACGGGATGGTGGCCAAACGTATGGGGGTCCTAGGTGGTATGTGGTTGCGCGAGCTAGGCCGAATGATGGCCCGCAGGCGCAAGGGAAATGCCCTGCAGTGCGGTGGGGCCAAGCCCCACCATGCCAAGATGCCAAGGTCCTATCTGCTATCTCCGCGTGACCTGTCACGGCTGTGCCCGTGACAATGAGGAGGACGACAATCGAAAAAGAGGTATGGGGTGGCGTTGTACAAGGCAAATAAATGCAAGGGCTTGGGCGAGGTCAGGGAAAAAGCGGAGGAATCGGATGTACATAGCGTGTCAAGGCCCTATAGGCTTAGTGCCTCCGGGCGAAATAAAATCCATCCATCCACAGCGCTGTCAACAAGTCAAGTCTACCCAAGTCAAGTCTTCAAGTCAAGTAAGTCAAGTCAAGTCAAGTCGTGTTTCCCGAGACTTGTCAAGTCAAGTCGGTGCATGGACTTGACTTGGCGGACTTGACACTCTGTAGGGGTAGGGTTTATATTGAGAAATTAGCCCAGATTTGGCCATCCAGCGAGCGTTTTTGTCTGAGATCAAAAAGTGAGCCATACCCAAAAAAAGGCCTTTTACCCACTTTTTCGGTCGGAACCCTTGGTCAATGTTGATCACCCCTGGTGAACGACGTTGCGCGCAACAACGCGCTCAACCCCATTCTGCCCGCCTGCAATCCTCCCGAAATGGCCATCGCCATTACCAACGATACCGCACGCGCAACTCCTAGTTCTAACGATGATTCCATTACGCCAGACGTTGATCTCGAGACCCCCTCGCGTCTCGACGCGTTCGACGCACTCGGCCGTGCCATGGGCACCAAGAAGAGCCTGAAGGAGCAAATTCGCGATGCCAAAGCCATCATCGATCTCCCCTTGAATCCCGAAGCTATACCCAAAGATCCAGGGTCCCGACAAACGGTTGTACCACCTCCGTGCGCACTTCAAGCTGAAGGATGGACCTTCCTGGATCAACGCCCACGGTACACTGCTCCTACGGCTCACAGAAAACGACTCGAGCTCTACAGACGGCAAATTCTGGGCTTGCCACGAGTGCTACAACATCTTCGACGCGGAGCCAACAACTTCGGCCGCTAAACACCTCCGACAAAGACACGGTATTACGAAGGATGGCCAGCGTCTTGGAGCAAATGCTGCGGGCAAGAGATCGTCGCCAGCAATTGACGAGCTCTTCCAAGCTCGAACCACCAAGAAGACGAAGCTCCCGCCCCCCGCAAAGATCCAAGGCTGCTTCCAAGAGCTCCTAGTCAAGTGGGTTGCCGATTCGGATATCCCATTTTCCGTGGTTGAGCATGAGCACTTCCGGAGCCTACTGTCTATTCTCAACTCAACCCACACCGACGATCTCCTTCCAAGAAGTCATGTCACCACACGCAACTGGCTGAAAACCCAGTACAACCTCTATTTTGATGCCCTCAAAACCGAGATCACCGTGACTCCAAACCCAATCCACATCTCCTTCGATGGCTGGTCATC
Source organism: Collariella sp. IMI 366227 (assembly GCA_027946355.1). Classification (NCBI taxonomy): domain Eukaryota; kingdom Fungi; phylum Ascomycota; class Sordariomycetes; order Sordariales; family Chaetomiaceae; genus Collariella; species Collariella sp. IMI 366227. The sequence continues at coordinate 546,946 of JAPEUS010000014.1, forward strand.
CCCCGGAACTGCTGCATTTTTCGCGGTCGTTGCGCACTACTTCGATGCTGCGGGGGACTTCAACACTCGCTTACTCGCCCTCCTGCGGATCAAGGGCACTCACAATGGCGAAAACCTCGCCAAAGGAGTGATTGAGGTGGTCGAGCGCTTTGGCTTTGAAGCTAAATTAGGGGGTTTCCAAGCTGACAACGCCGAAAACAACGATACGTGCATCACTGAACTTCTACAGAGATCAAAGCTCTACTAGCCCCATTCAAGTTCATCACGAAAAAGTTCGAGGGAAAGAAGCCCAATCTTTGTGACGTTGTCACCCACGTCTTCAGCCTCCACCGGGATCTCCAACATCTACACCGAGGATACAGCGCGGAGTTCGAACGTTCGGGAGGCTTCGATAGCTCGATATTTCCACCCAACAACGAGCGGCCCGCGGGTCAGCTCCCGGCTTTCCCGACTTCTCAACCCGCCGCGGCACAGCAACGCCCAGGCCGGATTCGCCGCGTGCCCGCCAGGTTTGCTGATTACGAAGTCGACCTCCCCGGGATTGGGCTCCGCCGCCCAGTTACTGCCCCTAGGCAGCAAGACCTCCGTATCGAGCTTGGGAATCCTCTCCACGATGATCTCGAAGTGCCTTCCTTCTCGAGCCTTCAGTCCAGCCTCAAATACGCCATTGACAAGCTCGAGAAGTACCTTGACATACTTGATGAGACCCCTGCTTATTGGGCAGCTCTTATTCTGCACCCGGGCCGCAGGATGAAATGGGTGAGGCTATTTTACCAGGGCAACGACGAGAGAATATTAGAGATTCAGCGGCGGTTTGTGGCTTATTTTGATGCGCACCACCCAGTAGTCGAGCCTGCGGCACGCTCATGCACCCCCGGAGCAAGTCCCTGGCTTTGGGGATAGCTTCTACGATGCCCCAGTTGCCGACGGTATTGTGGATGAGGTTGGGGAGTATTTACGGGGACCTGTACACCCCGTTGACGACCCAGTTCAATGGTGGTTGGCCCGGAAAGACGAATACCCACGCCTCACGAGAATGGCGCTCGAAATACTCTCAATACCTCCCTGCGCAACGGAATGTGAGCGGACCTTTAGCCTCACAAAGCTCACGATAGGGTTACAACGACACTCCCTTGGCGACGATACCCTCTCAGAGCTTCAGTGTGTACGAAATTGGGCACGGGAGGGACTGTCTGGGAAGGTTGTGGCTGCATGACAGTCTTGGCGGCCCATTTTGTATCTAATTCGCATTCGGAATAACCTCATCCGAGATCTCTTGGCAAGTCTCCCAAGTCAAGTCAAGTCGGGGGTCGTTCAAGTCAAGTCTGGCACTAAATCGTCAAGTCAAGTCAAGTCTCGACCCAGACTTGACTTGACTTGACTTGTTGACAGCGCTGTCCATCCATCCGACGACAATCGAGGGACGTTAAAAGCCTCGTCCATCGCCTCACTGGCTGGCGAAGATGGGCCACTCGTGTCAAACGGATACCGGAAGAGATTGTCGCTTAGTTACTGTAGATCGCACATCGACCCCTTGATCAAGAGTTTCTAGAGATTACCCATTGAACTAGGCCTTGGTGGCGAGGGGGAGAAAGACTTGAAGGATTCGAGTGCGGTGGGGCAGAAAAGCGAAGATAATGTGTCTGATTCCCGTCCAACGAGCATGCAAGGCACATGTGAGCTGCTTGCCGGGTGAGTCAACGGCGTAATTTTTATGGTTTTGGGCATCACCCGCCATTGCAATATTTACTAAACACCACAACACCAACACGCTCACTACATTTTGCCGTTGAGCCCACCATTTCCAGACCAGCCCTCACATCCAACTCCAGCCCTCTGTAGTCTTCATCCACCTCACATTGTTTCTGACAGTAACTCGTTCCAGTTACCGCCGCCAACTCATCATGGAAAACAACCGCCCAGATCTTTTCCCCTTCATAAGGTTCGAGAAGAAACACATGCTGTAAGCACCCCACTCACCAACACTAACCCCAACACAACACAACCACTCACTCGTCGCCAGTCCCGAAACCCCCCATCTCTCCCTCCAAATCCACGCCGCCATCGAACTCCCGCTCACCCTCCCCTACCCAATCCGCTTCACTATCCGGCGCCTGGCAAAGGGCAACGCCACCGACGACCGGTCCTGCATCTTCCACTGGAACCCAACCACCGACGCCTTCTCGTCCTCCGGTCTCGTCTTGCTGCGCCATCCTGACAGCCGCGGCGCCGAGCTGGATCGCGTCGAAGTTGACCATGGTAACGAGAACCTCCCAGGCTCAGCTAAAGATGAAAAATTCCCGTGGGAGCTCCGCCCAGGGGAAGAGATCACACTGTCCACGCTGCTGCCCGAGAAGTACCACCGCGCAATAAGGGGTCAGGACTATTGGTACACGCTATTGTTTCCAGGGGCGGTGGTGGGGCGGTGGGCGTGGGGACTGTGCAGGAATGGGGTGGGAGGGAGATGAAAGCTGGGTATTTGCCCAGGCTGGTGGCGCCTGGTGGTGCATGGGTCAATTTCACGGCGAGGTCTTACGAGTGGCCGGAAAGGGTTGCATGTGAGGCGGAGAATGGGTTTGAGAAGGCAAGTGAGGAGCATATGAGGTTGACTGAGGAGGAGAGTAAGAGAGGTCTGCAGGGCAAGGGGGTTGGCTGGTTAGCTGAGGAAGTTGAGGTGATAAGGAGAGTGTGAGTTGTTGTTTCTTTTCTCTGTGTTATGTTTGAAGGAATGGAACTGACTGATACTGCCAGTTCCGGTTCACCGTACTTTACGGTAGCGGTGGAGGGCCAGAGAGCCGTCAAGGGCTACGAGAAAATTGCGGTGACGCTGCGGTTTACTTATCACGGCGTAACTGGTACCGAAGGCAACCTACAGGCCTCTGAAGACTCTGATACAGCGCGTCCCGTCACCTTTCACTCTTGGCCACTTTGGGACTCGGACCGTACTTTCGTCGAAATACAAAGACGTCGGGAGGGGTCGGATGGTGATTGGGAAACCACCGAACTCACCAATTATGACGTCGGATGCAGGTACGCAATCTACGACGGACCTGACGTGGAGGTGTACGTTGGGAAGCAGGACAACCACTTTGCGAGCCTGCGGCCGGGCGAATCGTGGACTACGATAAACTATCTAAACGATCTCTCTGACATCGAGCTGCCTGGGGACTCTGAACCTGGCGATGTTTTCCGCTGCCGGCTGTCTGAGACAGCAGTGGACTGGTGGGCGTGGGGTAGCATGGAAGAGCATAAAGAGACGGTAGTAAAGCTGCCGTACTTTCAGAGCGCGGGGGTGACGAGCCCAAAAGATAATGACGGACGGCCAAGGTTGTGCCGGGGTCGGAATGGTTTGAGTTTACGCTTGTTGAGTAACAGCCGTGGCGCTATCAGAGTAAAGGTTCCCAAGCTGTTCTTATACCTTATGTCCCAGCTCTCCTATGGTATAAAGTATATTCAATTAGTTACGTGGGGGTTGTTAGGTCCGAGATCTGGAGCTTGTGTTCCATTTGTCAGTTGGGAACCATGAAATTACTAAAAACTCTTTAGACAAAGCACTCATGGGCTGACATTGGAGTTGGCTGCTTTGACCTCTGAAAACGAATAGTCCATGTGTTCACCTTTAACACTATACCAATGCAAATTTGGGTAACAAATTTAGGGGGTTTAAATGGTAACAAGAAGAGAAAGAAAAACGAAGCGAGATGTTGATTTGGATCAGCACATAGTTAGTCGTCGTCTCGTGTATTCTTTGCGACTCTTGAGGTCAATGAAGAGATCAGGTGCCCTGGTCTGAACAATGAAAAAATTTCAATCCGAAAATGGAGTTCAAAGTTATTATTATTCCTACACCGCTGTGCCTTGCAGGCATGTCGGACCCTCAGCTTAATACTATACAGGAAAACCGCGCCCTTGCGGGCCGGGTGAAAAACCTATACCGATGATTAAGGCAAGAAATTAGTGAATGAGCCTGCGAAATACAAAAAGAGAAGGCCTCTTGGCCTCCGACTGGTGGGAGTCAGATTGCCTACTCCAGCTCTAGCTTCCTAGCCAAGCTGTACATCGGCAGTCTTCCTGAATCCATCAGCCAGCCCAGTATCCTCCTCGTCAGCCGAGCAGTTGAAGGACTGGCACCCTGTAGAACAGAGTAAAAGTCTCGTCGCGTCCTGACTTCTGCTCTCTCCCACGTCCAAGTCAGCAGTAGAGCCAAACACCACATCACCAAGTGTTCAACAGTCTCCCGCCCTTCGCCGCATTCGCAGCAGGGCGTCAGCACACTTGGGACTCCCCGTTTGAACAAGAAGTCCCAGAGGCCTATGTCCCCAGTTCGGAAGGACCAACAACGAGCTCTTCACTTTGCTCAGTCCCTCGTGCTTCTTAAGAATCTTGTCCTTGAATAGAGTCTTCTGCTGGTGGTCGAGGTCGTCCGCTGGTCTCGTCGTCGCCCGGCCGTCTCGTCCCTTTAGCCATCTCTCTCTCCAAGCCTCCTCGATTACCCTGTCCGTGTCGGTGGTTCCCCCGGTCCAGCGTGCTATTACTCCTGCGGCCTCTTCTACTGCTGTCGGCCTCTGTGGCCTAAAGGCCCGTGGTCGGCCCCTGTTGCTCGGCCTTGAGTAGAACCTCCGGCGTATCTTGCTGCAAGCTGCATGGACAATGGTTCTGGAGTTCGAAGTTACACTGCCAAAGAAGAACAAATGGCTATGAGTTGACTCTTGGTTACTGACTTGACTAATTACTGACTTGAACCTTAATTCTGTGAGAACTGTTTTGCATCCGTGATTTGCTGCACTTGCGGTCCCAGCCAGACTCTTCGTTCTAACCTCGTCCAGAAACATAGTGAATCAGGCACCGAACCCACAAATCAACAATGTCCAGCAAACCCACCGGATCTGGGAGCTCCCGAAAGACCACGCATCTCCAGGCTTCGGAGAAGAACCCGTTCCAGTAGACAGAACGCAAAGGCCTTCGCCTCGACTACACGAATGGGCATCCATCGGCTTTGACGGTCAATATCTCTGTGCCTGGGGCTTTTTTCTCTAAGGCACACTTAAAAGAGAGCTAGACCTCACAGCTTCCCCAGAATCTCAAGCTGTGATACATCAAGCGAACTCAAGGGAATGCCAGACCTCGCCATTGCCAAACAAGACACGGAGAGTTGACAGAAATGTTTGATTTTTATTGTTCAATAAAATATAGGAACTGATTTGACAACATGATGATGCTTGCCTAAAATTTCCTGACTCACACGGTTCTGAGCGTTGCATCTTGTCCCATGCTCTGGGCCCTTTATGTTAAGTCTAAGTGTCCGCATAGCAATTCGTGTCGCAAAATTATTATCAAACGAAAGCTTACTCAAAGGATCAGGGGCGGCGCAGCGAAAACAAATATTCCATGCGTTCTTCCCTATAATTGTCCATTAATTCTGGGTCAACACTCCTGGGGTTAAGGCAAAGGGGATCAACCCTAACCCTTCCCCAACCCTCGGACCTTCGACTCTGACTTTCCGGCTTCCAGCCTTCATCCACTTTGTCACTCCCACCATCTCGTCAACACTCTCCATCATCTCACTCTCTCAACGGACCACCCAAATTCCTCATGCAGCAAACAATTCACCAAAAAAACATGGAAGAACTCACCCTCCTAATTCTCGGCGCCGGCTGGACATCCACCTTCCTCCTCCCACTCCTCGACGCCCACAACATCTCCTTCGCAGCAACAACCACCTCCGGTCGCTCTGTCGAAGGCCACCCCACCCTCCCTTTTAAGTTTGACCCGTCTGCGCCCGCAGACGAGACGCGCTCCGCCGTCGCATCTTTGCCTCGTGCGCGCTACGTGCTGGTGACGTTCCCGTTGACGGGCGAGGGGCAGAGTAAATTGCTGGTGGAGACGTACGGGAGACGCATCGCTCTCGGGGAGTAGTGCGGTTGGAAATGGGGAGGGGAGGAAGGGGAGGTTCAGGTTTGTGCAATTCGGCAGCACAGGGATCTGGCAGCCCGGTCCGGATCCCCAGCAGGCCCGCGGAGACCCTGGATCACTCGGCACTCGCCCTACGACAAGACGAAACCACGTGCCGTGGCAGAGGATGAGCTGCTCGCGTTAAGCGGGTGCGTGCTGAACCTGGCGGGGCTGTGGGGTGGCGCGCGGGATCCGAAGAACTGGCGAAACAGGGTGGCGGCGACGAAGGAGATGGTGAAGGGGAAGAAGAGTTTGCATCTGATTCATGGAGTGGACGTGGCGCGCGCAGTGGTTGCGCTGGTTGAGGGCGGGGATGAGACGTGGGAGAGATCTGGCAGGGGGCAGAGGTGGATGCTGACGGATGGGTTTGTGTATGACTGGTGGGCTTTGTTGGCGGGGTGGGCGGAGGAAGGGGAGGACAAAGAGAAGCCGATTGAGCAGGTAAAGTGGGTGGGTGAGTTGATGAGGGGAGGAGGGTGTCAGGGCGTTGCCAAGGTCTATGGAGACGCTCGGGAGGTGTTATGACACGAGAGATTTTTGGGAGGCGTTTGGGTTGGTGCCTCTGAAGGGGAGGGTGTGACAAAATGCTGACCACATGAGGAAAGGGGCTGAGGTTAGAGAGGGCATATCATCAGCTCTCATAAAATAAAACAAAAGGCATAGATAAGCCCGGCTGAATCATTAATAACTCAGGTGTTACCTAGTGAAGGAGCTGAGTTGTCGTGTTTCGGATGGTGGCATGCGCTGCCAACGAATATCCACTTCTGCATCAAAATTGAAGCAAAAGTGATGCGTCAGCCGCGAATCGAACGCGGGGCCCATCGATGGCAACGATGGATTTTACCACATGGCAACGATGGATTTTACCACTAAACCACTGACGCTATCTTGTACTTGGGTAAAATGTGGAGAGTCGTTAGGAGTTATACCAAGAATTTGGACAAAAGTCTGGGACAAGTTAAACGAGCTTCCGTTCTTGATACTTCACTCCGTCGGATGATAGTCCATTGGAGATGTAACGACACAATAACAAGAGGCAGAAGCCAAAACTTACCATGTAAGTTACTGGGGTTCTCTCTTCAATTTAAGAGCAACCACCAAAGTTCTCATGTTCATATCCCTAATTTGTGCTTCGAGGCGTAGGAATAATAATAATAATTTGTGCTTCGAACTTGGTGAGTTCATGGCCCAAGAGTAATGAGCAATAAGCTTTTTGGAACGGACGAGCAGTGAAGCTGCAACTGACATAACTTTTGTTGTTTACGGTCAAGCTAGAAGACATGTTGCGTATGGCAGACAACTCAGAGTCTCAGGGGCTCCGTGTTAGCAATGTATAAAGCTGACGGCAACTGGAAGATACGAAACGGATAGTAGGTTAAATACATGTTAAGCCGCCCCAAACAATGCTTAATATTAATGAATTTTACTCCTCGATTCTCCCACAAAGAGTTTTATGCGCATAATGGGCGGTCCTCCATCTCCTACAGACAATAGTGGAAATGAGAAAACAAAAGACAGACCATGGAGCAAAGTAGCCCTTGAAAGCGATGAAAACAAATGGCCGCTGCATCTCAAAGTATCATACAACAAGTTCAGAGAGACGCCCGAGGAGAAAAGAGTGGTTTGTAATTTCCTTGTTCGCTTTGCCTTCAGGTCTGAACATCAACATCTTCTTGGCTGACAAAGACCAGTTCTATCTCTGCCACGGACTCAACACAAAAAACCCCTTGAAACGTATCTCAGCACAGACCGTAGAATGGCAGTTGGAACATGCCCAACGACGGTCGGCAAGCTCAGTCCACATGGTCCCTGGAATGAATACCCAGTCCTCTACCTCTCGATTTTGAAAGAACAAAAAGCCGGGACCCGCAAAGTCATTTATTCCAAGCATGCGGTTCAAAGAAGTAGATATGACGTTGTGTATCATGATCCACGGAAAAGGAAATGGTCGAGTTGTCAGATGGAACGAGGAGAGAGAAGGTTCCGTTTTCGCTCGCAGAACGCAAGTTTTATAGAAATGACGCAGTATAAGTCTCCGCAGCTGGTTAAGGTTTTGGATTCTTCGTCGTGTCACGAAAGACGTTGTTTAAGGTGGGAGACTTAGCGAGGCAGAAAATGTGGCAACGGCCCTAGTTTAAGGTATTGTCTAGAGAATTGTTGATAAGTTTTATAGGTTGAGAGCGGCTAGTAGCTTTCCGATATTGTTGCTTGTTGGAATATCTACGCCAGAGTCCAGTCCGGGCAGGACGACGCAACAGGGGGGGTTTATTACCGGGGAAGTAGTCACGTGGCCTAGGGCCTCGGGGACGGCTGCTTTAGCTGCAATGTCCGCACCCCCTCATTCTTCCCCTCTTGAAGAAAGAGAATATGATCCACCTGAACCACCAAGCTTGCACGTCCCTCTCAAGAGAAGAGGGTATTTGCTCTGTGTTTCCAATGTATCGCGATACCTGGTATTTCCTACATTGCTTTTGCGGACTTGTAACTAGCTGTATCTAGGTAGATTAAGCGCATCTCAAAATAGATCGAGTCTCACCGGAATACAAGTACACCTTAACTCGCGATGGCCGACTTCAAAAACAAAGTTGAAAGGGCATAGCTCTCTGTTCCGTTCGAAAGCTCAGATCAACTCGAACAAAGAGAAATGATGCCATGATACCTAAATCTGATGTGACACCGAAGGAAGAACAGACCTCTTGTCTAAAGGCGGTGCACGGTAAAAGGCCTGATACAGGGCCTCGAGGAAATGGACGTTCGGATTATCCACAAAGGGTGAGAGATCGAGTCCTTGAATGCTGGGATCATTGGCCTGCAGATAAGATTGGGAAGATACCTCAGCCAGCCTATGTTGATGGTGTGACGAAAGCCCGTATAGAAGGGCAATATTGTGCTCTGATTCCATTCCGCCCAGCATAACAGTCACTTTTTATGCGAAATTCTAAAGCACAGTTGTTACTATGTTTCGAAAGCTCCCCAAGGAGGGGGGAGCGTAAACAGTTTAAAGGCTCGAATCACCAGCTTGTTTCGGAAAGTCAAAATTCACCTTCGCATGCCCCTCACAGTCTCAAGACGAACTACTCTCAAAGCCCGAAGCATCAGTGGTAGACAACTCAAATGTCGGTGTCTTTTTAACCGACAGCGGGTTCGAAAGCCTGAATTTTAGCTCTTGCACCAATGCTTGAGTTTGTCAGTATGTCGAGAGAACAATGATGTCGTCTCAATTTGCTCTGTGGTATGCATCCCGTAACCGGTTCTATATGTTCAAAATATTAGTTGATCTATCGTTGCGCATTACTCCTGCCATGAGCTAAACATCCTCTTCAACAACCTGACTCTGTTCACGATATCGGGGCATGATATCAGGAAGCACATTCCGACTGCTCCAAGTCAAAGAACAAGAAGCAAGAATTGCCTGGGTTCTTCATACCCCAATATCCCACGCGGCATTGCGGGATTGAGCACTCTAAGAAGGTTTACAAGCTTAAGGCACTATGGCCTTGGGTCGAGTTCCCGATGTTTCCAACTAAGAACGGAAGAGGTTGAGGGGGGGTGGAAACCCAGGCGCTGTGCGAGCAATCTATAACGACAAAGACCGCAGAAAATTCGACATTGTGTATCATGATTCACGCACCAGGGTGATGGAAAAGGGTCCTCAAGCGCCGTTTATCAAGGCCAATCGTCGGGATCCGCGGGTCAAACGCCCACATACAGCTGAATTCAGGGAAACAAGGGTACCGGAACAAGTTCAGACACGAGCCATAAATCTTTCATGTCCTCATGGGATTCGCTGATGAGGGAAGGGCAGGCCGAACGAAGTCCGAGAGCAGAGAGCTGGGGGTGCTGTGTTGAGAGCTTGAGTCTGTTGAGTCATTGACGATTGAGAAGTCGGGCAGATGATGTCTGGATAAAGACTTGGAAAATGACATATAGAGTGTATCGGTCTGTTGCGGTTTCAAACAGGATATCCAAGGATTTTGATGGTTGAGTAAAACGAGTGTTTTGTGCCAGACCGGAGAAAAAGGAGGACACACAGGCAGGTTTGGAAGTCACAGTGCGTCCTGTCAATTGACACAGAACTGGCACTGTCTTGGTACCCACAGCCAGTTCGACGTTGTGGTGGGTGGCCCAAGCTCCTTCGCGTCCCTCTTGCTGTTGCTTGAACGCGGCGAATTTTGTGAAGCTACGACATCACAATTGGCACCATCACGACCGACTTCCTTCGCTGAATCAAGACGAAATTGCAGCAACGCAGGAATTGAGACCACTCTTAATACTGTTGCTGCAAGAGAACACCTCCCGGCGAGACTCCGAGAGTACAACGACTCAAACAGACCTTGACTCGTCGCCTGTTTGAGGCCATGCAGCCCGTTCCCAGAACGCGGCGGACGCCGCAGAACACACAGCACACGTACGCCAGAAGCCCTTCGTTTTATTGTTTTTATCTGACCGTAGGTTATTGTTGCTCTAGATACACTCTTTCCCGCCGGATACACCATATCAAGACATACCCCGTCCAGTCGCCCCAGGGAGCGACCATCCTGATCTACGGCCACGAGAATGGTGTCACAGTCGTCTGGCGGGGCGGCCGAAGGTTGAAGCCACCAAAACACTTGAACAAGGAGAAGCGCAATGGCGCGAATAACGAAGATGCCGTCATGGTTATCGATTCGGACGAAGAGACACCTGCCTCTGGAACTTTCGTCGACAGGCCGGAGTTTGAGGAAAATCCGACTGCGAATGTCTCCGACGTTCCAGAAGTCGTCCAAACCCTCGACCTTGCACTCGGCACTGCTGCGCTTCATGTTGCCGTTCTCCCGATGCCACCATGTCACGCCGAAGATGCCGCCTGGAACGGTGCCAAGATCCTGAAGAGCAAGGTGATCTTCGCCGTAACATGCGCGACTGCTGACGTGTACCTGGTCACCCTACCATTGACACCGCCTTCGTACGAGAGCAAGGCGCGCCCAGAACTGCGCCAGAGTCTTTTGGCGGGCAACGCAGGCACGGGCGTGTGGGGAGAGACCCTCACTCTGCTGACAGGCCAGAGCCGACCCTGCGGAGGGCTTGCCATCACGCTGGTGAAGCCGAACCAGAGCTCGCGAAGCCGGTCGGGTGAGCGGGCGGCGGTGCAGTCGGCCCCAATTACACGAGCCATCGTTGCCGCGCACTCTCGGGAAGCCAGCGGCACGCTGCGTCTTTGGGATGTTGCGATGGATGCGAAGCCTGGGATCATCAGCCGTGTTGAACCCTTCCAGACAGAATACCTTTCCTCGCCACTGACCAGCATCTCCTTCAACCCGACTCACCAGACTCAGCTCCTCACCATCGCATCATCACATGCTGCGCGCATCTACGACTATGCGACCGCGGCGCTTCCTTCAGACGACACTTCCGATGGTCCTTTCCCCACCCAAGGTTCCTGGCTCTTATCGCTCTACCCCCCCTTTGCCAGAGGCCCCTCAATGTCGACCGCCCGGAAACCAATTGTTGATGCTGAGTGGATCGCACACGGCCGCGCAATCCTCGTCCTTCTTGCCGATGGGCAATGGGGCATCTGGGATATCGATGGGGCCAGCCCTTCTGCCGGTGGCTCGGGCGGTCTCTTCAGCAAGGCGAACAGCGGCCTTCGCGGTTCGGCGATCACCAACTTCTGTGTCTCTGGTCAGCTCGAGGGCACAAGCCCACTTCGCAACCCAGCGACACAGAAGTTGCCAACAGCTCCTGGAGGGGGCGAATTCGTCCCCATGACACCGCACACAAGGCGTGACGTGACCGCCGCTGCCATCACGGGCGGGTCGGAGAAACTAGCGGCCGTCCGCGGCGGCATCACAATCGCCCAACTGCCATCACAGGGAACCGGGCCCGGAGAGGAGAGCGCCGTTTTGTGGCTTTGTGGCGCTGACCCCATTGTCTCAGTCATCCCTGTCATCTCAAAATTCTGGGACTCGCAGCTTCGTCGGGCTGTCGGCGGCGGCGTGAATCTTTGGAGCGGCGCGCAGCCGACTCGGATGCTTCGGCTGACTGACCTCAGCATCGGCCTGCTCGGCGAACGCTGTACCGGCGCCGCGGCCATTCCCAAGTCCAGCCGCAGCAGCGCTGCCACCAACGGCTCACCAGCAGCCAAAGAACCCACCGCCAACCCAGCCGAGGGCCTCCCTGTCGAAGTTCTCCTCCAAGGTGAAAGCCGCCTCGTGGTCGTTCACGAATCCGAAGACGCCGCCACCACCGCCTCTTTCACAACCCGCCTCCTCGGCGCCCGCAAGAAGCCGCGCGCCACCGACCTCGGCCCAACCAAAGCCATCCTAGCCTACCCGCGTCCGGAGAAGCCGAACAGCGTCGCCTTCAACCTGAACATCGCTCCGCGCGCCGCTAGGCCCACCAACAACCTCTTCGCCCAACCCACCTCGCGTGGCCCCTCGATCAAGGGCTCCTTCTCCTTCGACCAATCCGTGTACGGCGCAGGAAGCCAAGACACCGTCCTCCCGTCGACCGAGCTGCCCGATGAGGTGGTGTCGGCACCGTCAAGTCAGCAGCAGGGGCTTGTGTTTGTGAATGACCTCAGCTACGCCGCGGACCGGCCGGACGATGAGTTTGAGGCGGCGGAGCGGGATATTGAGCAGGAACTTATGGATATTATGGAGATTGATAGGGAGTTGGAGAATCTGGAGCGTGAGAGGGGGACGAAGAGGGTTTTCTTTGAGGAGGGTTAGGAACCTGGCTCTGGGAAGCGGAGGACGGATAGGGTGTTGGAGGGCTCTCCATTAGTTCGGAAGCGGGCTAATGGTGGGTTGCTGAGGCAGGCGGTGGAGAGGAAGGCGAGGCGGGAGAGTTTGAGGAGGGCCTGAGAGGGGAATGAGGGGGTAGGATACCCTTTGCGTGGAACACTAATGTCAGCATACTGTTTTTAGCACGATCACGAGATGAGAAAAATGAGGCATGTTCGTCACAGCCAGGGCTTAGCCCTCGCAGCTCGTTCCCTTTTTTTCGTCCTGTCTTTTCCCCCCTCTCTCGAGAGGGCATTCCGCACGGCTTGGTGGAGCACAAGGCGAGATCCATCCTTGATCCAGCTCTGTATTCCGAGCGGTAGAGCAAAACGCGGCTTGCCTTGGTTGCCGAAAGGCGCCGGGTCAGGTCGTCGGCCAGCACCATTTGAGCGGCCGCTGCGGCGGTGCGCTACGCATTCTTGACCAAATGTTCTGCCCCGGCCCCGGCCTGTGTGTTCTTGTCCTTGGATGGGAGCGGGTAGGGTTTACGGGGTTGGGGGGTCGTGGTGTTGGTACATTCCAGTTGCTGAGGGGCTTGAGGATGGGTGGGCTGTGCTGTGGAGACGATGAACGACACGCGAGGTTTCGTTAGAATTCAAATTTACTGACATCGTGGAAGACTGAGATTTTGTGTCAAGGCTCGATAGGGACTTTTCTCCTAACCCATCAACGAGCAATGCTCCCGCAGTAATCACTAACCCTCCCAAACTCCCGTCCAGATCATACACCATCTCCCTCACCTCTCATCACCTAGGTTACTTAATACCCCTCACCTCCCCTTGACCTCCTCCTTACCCCCTCGCCTCCCCCTCCACCTCCCTCGCCTTCCCTTCACCTCCCCTTGACCTCCTCCTTCATTCCCTCGCCTCGCCCGCCACCTCGCTCGCCTTCCCCTTACCTCCCCGCCATCTCGTATGCCTTCCCCTTTGCCTGCTCCTTCATCTCCCCCGCCTCGTTCGCATACTCACTCGCCTTGCCCTTCGCCTCGCGGCCCATCTCGTACGCCTTACCCTTGGCGGCATCTGCGTACGAGGACGCCGTGCCGGCGGCGGAGGAGGCTTTGTCCTTGGCTGCGTCCGCGTAGGCCGGCGGCTTCGTTGGCGGCGCCCTTGGCCTGGCCGGAGTAGGCGGACGCGGTGCCCTTGACGGAGCCGGAGGCTTCCGAGGCGGCGCCGGAGGACGCGTGGGAGAGCTCGTCGCGCAGCTCGCTGGCGTGGCCGGTTACTTTGCCGGACTTGACGTCCGCGGTGGCTTCTTTGATTTTGCTGGCGTAGGCGGCTGTTACGAAAGACTGTCAGTCCATGCGCCCTTGAGATGGGAGGAGGTGGTCGTGGTTCGGTGAAAGCGGGGGTTGGGGTGGAAGCGAGAGGAGAGACGTACCGCCAATGTCAATGCCGTCCACCAGCTTCTCCGAAACCTTGCGGTCGACAGTCTTCAGGGTATCCTTGGCCGAGTCAACAACGGTTTTTTGCTTGGGAATGGTAGTGGTGAAGGCGGCGCGGGAGAGGGTGTTCAAGGTCGGTTATGGGTGTCGTTGGGTTGAGTCGAAGACGATACTATTTCCAGTGTCTTGGATTGCAATGGAACGGAGTGAAACTGCTTGGCCCGAAGAATTGGGAGAATTGGGAGTGGTCTTAAAGCGGCATGTCTTTTGAGATCATCAGGGAGGCGGGCAGCTCGTGATGATGTCATTGCTCGTCGACAGTCCTGGTGGAAGTGCAACCACCACCGCGCTGTCCAATGACGTTTGTGGTGGGGGCGAGAGATGGAGAATAAAGGGTTCTGGCTGCCGAAAACTACTTGAATTTGTTGTCGCAAAGAAAGAAGCGGTTCTTTCCAAGCTGAGTAGCTGCATAGACAACTTGATGGTGTGGATCTCGAAGCTCTCGGAGCTCAGGGATCAAGCAGTTATCCCACACAGATTTCCTGACATTAGAAACCATCAGAAATTGTTCGCAGGAAACATAATCAGTGCCTTAATCCATGCGTTGTAATCGTATCATCGTCTCGCTAAAACAGCCGATCTGTTCACGTCCAATGGTATCCTCCAATCTCCCCGCCCGTCCCCTTTATCTCCCCTTAAAAACAGGCCTCCTCTTCTCCCCAAACGCCTTCAACGCCTCATCCCGATCCTCCGTCCTCACCACCCTCTCATACATACTATTCTCCACCTCCTCCCGCGGCTCCTCCACGGCCCTAATCGCCGCGCGCACCGCCACCGGTCCGCCCTCGCAAATCTCACTCGCGAGCCTTACCGCCTCGCTTAGCGCCGCCCGTCTCGCCGCATCCAGCACCGTCTTCTCCCTTTCCTTATCCTCCATCCCCTCCCACTCCTTCGCCTGCTCCTCGCTCTCAGGCCCGACTTCCACAAGCCGGTCGGCGATGCCCAGGAAGTAGGCCTCGGGTGCCGACACGCGGCGGCCTGTGAGAATGAGGTCGCGCGCGCGGGGGATGCCGATCAGGGCTGGGAGGCGGTGGGTGCCGCCTGCGCCTGGGATAATGCCGAGGCGGGTTTCGGGGAGGCCGACGACGGCGTTCGACGAGAGGACGCGGAATTGTGTGGAGAGGGCCAGCTCGAGGCCGCCGCCTAGGGCGAGCGAGGAGATGGCGGAGATGGTGGGGATGGGGAGGGTCGAGAGAGAGGTCAGGGCGGTGCGGAGGGAGAGGAGGAACGCGGCGGTGCTGGGGAGAGTAGAACAAGTTAACTGTTGTCCGCTGAGCGTACCCAGGTGTGGGGGTGAAGAACAACGTACTCCTCCTGCGTGAAAGTTTTCCGTTCCTTAAGATCCGCGCCAGCGCAGAACGACGTGTCAACGGCCGACGCGACAATCAGCGCGCGCGTCGGGCCTTTCTTGTCATCGCCCGCAATACCGCCAAACCGCTTGTTCCAAGACGTCGGGGGCATCTCCTCGCCGGTTGCGGGGTCGTACTGGGCGTGGATGGCGTCGATCTCCTCGCGCAGCGCCAAGAGCAGGGCGCGCGAGATGGCATTGCGGGCGGCCGGGCGGTTGAGCTCGAGAATACGAATGTGACCCGAGTTGGGAGCGGGCAGATCGGTGACGCGGACCAAGGGCCCGGCGTTGGCGTTGGCCTCGGTCGAGTAGTAGGCCGCGCGCCGGACCGCCAAGTGCCCGAGCCGCAGCGTGGCGGACGCGCGGAGTGAAAGAGGGATTCTAGGGGGCATCTTGGAGGCAATTGGCGGTGGGCGCTCTCGAAATTGTGCACGGCGGGAGGAGGTGCTGTTGATGTAGCGGACAGTTCGAGGCTCGGGTAACGGCTTCCTTGATGCTGGATGACGTCCTTCGTGCCGGACTCGGCTAACATCGGGTCTTGTCAACGGTCAGTTGTGTGTGCCAATTCTGCCCCTGAAACACCAAACAATCATCACGAAGACAGAGAATGCCATCACAGGGAGCTTATGAGGATTCATTTAGTAATAAATTATGTTTGCTGTCAATTAGTTTACTTACTCTTTGGCATCTTACTCTGCCTCTCTTCGCCCCAAACTCCCCATTGCTGCTATCGCTTACCGACTTCGCATCAGCCTAATCAGCCACTTTGCCTGCACAAAACATGTCTCTTCGAACAGCAATCATAAATCAAGCCTCGCTACCACCGCTCAATTAATCTGCCTCCCCACAATTATCTCCGTCTTGTCCGCTTCCAGTTTCTTGGGGGTATGATGGTCTAGCGGTTTACCAGCACGTTCGTTCCCTATCAATTTTCGGTCAGTGTTTCCAGCCCGCGGGGTACATTGTTTCCCTACATTGCCTGCTTTTAGCAGCGAGAAACGGTCTAGCAGGTGCCCAGTCGACATCGATTGGTTGCCCCGGCTGGGGCTTCTTGAAGTTTACCTCGATGACGTTCGGCGGTGGCAGCCCCTCAAGACCCCCTACTCCCGCTGCTTTCTGTGGGTCCGCCGCAGCCCTCCATGTAGACGGCGTGTATGCCACATACTCCCGCCGGCCTACAGCAACGAAGTTGAGCTCCTTCAGGTCAGTTTGGTCGTCAAAGATGGCCTTGGCAACTATCCTACCGTGAAAATCCCAAAACGGGCCCGGAACGTTCCAGTCGTACTGGTAGCCGATACATTTGAAGATTTGTGTTTGTTGGGAAACGGTCACTCTGCCGTGCCTGGTTAGCCCCAGCTCATTTTCGTATTTCACAACTTGCGGGTTGTCTCGCCGGGGTTGATGACTTGCTGGATTACGACATGAGTAACAGCGCTCTTGTCAAAGTTGTTGAGGTGCTCTTGTGTGGTCCAGGTAGAGCGGACCTCTGGAACTAAAGCGTCGATGGCGGCCCGCTTTGGTACTCCCCGTGTGATGGTGCGGAGGGAAGGGGTCGACCTCAATATGGGGGATACGGATGGGTTCAATAGGAATGTCGAAGGGATCCATGCTTGTAAGATGCAGTCTTGGTAAAAACACAACACGTTGTTCACCGCGGTTCGTTGTCGGGAGACCGGGGAGAGGCAGTGATGAGTCTGATGAGCATTGACGGTTGTCGGCGTTGGGCAGGGCGCAATGTCACGTGGGCGAAACCTGCAGGCCGCCACCACCCGCCTCCTCGTTGTGTTGTTGAAACTTGTGCGGCTGAGGCGGCCTCGTCATCCTTTTTTGAGGCCTCAAGCGCCGGCTTTGTGGCAAACCAGAATAACTATTCGAACCCCAAAGACGCGGTTGGCAACCAGTGATGGCCCGATGAGTTTGAGAAAAGCCGCCGGGTCTGGGTCGCTGGGTGAGGTGGCCTCGTTTCGGCTAACCACTGGCAACCATTGAGTTCGCGCTCACTTTGTCCGATCACGCTCAAAAGGCTGCAGCTGTTGGAACTGCTTTCAGGTTGTTTGAATTGTTTGGCCAGCAGCTCCCGTTGAGTTCGATAACCTTGTCCAGGTTTGGTCTCAATGTCAGCCTGTGACCACAGCCCTTTGTTGGCGCCCCCGCCATGGCTCTTTGTCACTTGGCCAGGACCCCAGGTTGGCCTCTTGTGTTGGCGAACAAAAGCCCGAAGGGGGCGACGGCAAAAGGTAAGAATGAATAGTTCCGAAAATCGCCAAGATGGAAAAAGGTATTCAGGTTCAAACATAAATACGCCCACTTGGCCTGCGTCGAATTATCTTGCGAAAATCCCATAGCGTTCTCCTCGATTCACCTGGTCTTCGCAACTTTGAAAGCCTCTCTCAAACCTCCTGTTATTCTTTGAAGGCTGAGCTTCCAGTCTCGTTGGTTCTCGCTCACGGTCCACCAAGTTTCGGCACCCTCCTCCCTCCTCATCTTCGAGCCCGGTCCTGTCGCTCCTCGCCGTTATCCCGCCAGCATCTCTGTCAGCCGAATTTTAGAGTTCTCTTCTGCCAGGAACTGATTCTAGTTGCATGGCAAATACGGCCACGTCGGGAGCTCGATCATTACTAACAAACCATTTGTGAGTCTTAGGCCATGTGCAATCATATCGAATACTAATACGCGCAATGTCAGAATTGGTGGTCTGATGGCTGGGAGAAGTGTGCAGAGAAACAAACTCTGGAAATGGAAGAAGATGGGCATTGTGACCGTCCCATGTTCGGCACCAGATGAGCAAGAGAGACCAGATCGAGCTGTTGTGAACGTTGTTACTATCCCTCTCCATCAAATTAAGGAGAAGATCCGGACTGATCGGCGGCGGATGGACGTTGACACGGCTATGGAAGTGCTCGCCGAACACATTTTGTCATCAACTTTGTCATTCATGGTTGTTCAATTCCCATTACACCTTATCTAAATAGTTTATATCGCCGGGCTAGCTACGAGTAACGACCATGATATAATTCAAACCCGACACCATTGAGTTCCGCCTTGTTTTTGCAAAACAGCGAGAACGGAATTGGCTTTAGAGTAACGTTACAGAGTTTGACATTCACGAACGGCTGTGGTAGTTTGCTGAAGATATGTGTGCAAGATTAAAGCTAGTTACACACTTAACGCAGCATTGCCTATATTCTATAATAGACCCTACTCTTGGTTTTGAAGAACAATCGTTCCGCCGGCCTTTGCCTCATAGTCTAGATCACTATATAGTTATAGGTGAGGTTGGTTGAGAGGAAAATGTAAACTGGCTAACTAGTACTTTTAGCTCAGCTCTAGAGAGAGAACGACTCAAATTCGACTTTTGATTCCCTTCGCAAGTACGGTTGGGGATGTCGCTCCCGACTTTTCATCTGATCTCGCTTGTTCTGACTCCAGACTCGCGTTTCTTCCCGCTCGCTAGGCATTTACCACTGAAGAGAAATGCCTTACTGTGGCGCGTCTTCCGGTAGGTCAAAACCCCGACGCGTTTTACCCTCCACGGACTTACTCCTTCATCACTCCTAACCTTTCGGCAACCCTTCCTTCTCTCCATCGACCCTCTCTATTGCTCAGAAACCCAAACCTGCCGCTATTATTCACACACCAGCCCTCCTGGCTTCAGCGCACATTACAATGGCAACCGTGACCTATTTTGATCTCCCCACCGAGGTCCGGCTGGAAATTATGGAAGCCATGATTGTCGCTGATGATCGCCCCACGCTCTTTTCCCTCATTGCGGCGTCGCCAAACGACCTTGACATCTTGAGCAACACCCTTTACATGCTTCTTGATGCGTCTCCCGTCGACCATCAACTTTTCCAGAAGCACCGCTCCGTGCTCCTGCGTCGCATGGTCACCGTTTTCTCGGGCACTGTAAGTCACTTTGCGGCCTGCCAGAGATGGAAAGGTAAACACACCTTGTACTGAGGCCAACGCCATCGATTCAGCTGGTCCCCGTCATTGACAACTACGAGAAGAACAAGGACACCACCGCCCTCTGCCGCCTGCCGGCCGACGTGCAGTCTCAGGTTGACGAGCTGTTTGTCATCGCCTAGTACCTCAAGCAGGGTCTCTAGTCCCTCGACGACGACATTATCATTGACGTCATCCAACTCTGCCGCCGCGCCAAACGGCTGCCGACCCATCCGGAGAACAGCTTGTAGTAGTTGCTGCACCTGCGTGGCTTTGGGAGGCCCCCTTTTTAGACAATTCTATTGGGACCTCGAACCACTTGAAAGACGTTTGAGGTTGGGAAGCCTCCAATTTTCTTGAAGGTACCTCGCCCGTCGACTCGACTGTTGCCGCGGATTAAGAGGCCGAAGCAGCGCAACTTTTGTGTCGCTCTAATGACAAATATCAGCTCCAGTTGGCAACAAGAACGTCGATTTTGCTGTCGCCATCAAGAAGGTATGCCCACCAACTCTCGGAGTTTCCCATCATCAACATTGTCATCAAAGCTAACACAACCTTGACCCAGGTTACGATGTACATTGCTTCCCCAGCACCCTTTTACAACACATCACTAGCTGCACCCAGCACCACAGCGATGGGATCATTGGGCGTGATATAAGAAATTGTCATCTGGGCCGAAATTGTTAGGTGATAGAATTCACGCACCCTGCTACTCATACTGATCCTCTATGCAGTCTGCCCGAGTCTCCCCGTGCCGTTCACTCAAGCCATGGCCGTTTCTTGTCGACTGAATTTGCATTCGTTCCACACTTTCTTATACGCAGCCATAACCTCGGGGAACCCTAACTCCCCAAGCCTCTCCTCAACCGTCACCCAATACTCACTGTCAATCTCAACCCGCACCTCAGCCTCCCCCGCCATCAACCGCAGGCCTAGTTAACCTCTCCACATCCAGCGCACCACACACAGCAAACTTAGCCCTCACCCACTCTACCAACGGATCCATCCAATTCCCACCCGACGCCGTCATCACATGAGACCAAAAAGCCCTCAGCCAACGCACACCTGAGCGACACGCTTGACGACGTTCTCCTTCTCATCTGCAGTCATATACCACCACGCTTTATTTACTCGCTTTCCCGGAAGGCAAAGCTGTTGGGGGAGGGGGTGAGGGTGTAGTGATGGGAGGGGTTGATAGGGGTTACCAGAGGAAGGGGCAGTTGGGCTTGAGGGGACTTTGGATGAGACGGAGGACTTGGGAGCGGCCGATGAGCCAGGAGGTTGGGTTGATTTGGGAGAGGGAGTTACGGAGAGAGATGAGGGTGTCCATGACGGGCGGACCAGGCTGGCTGGGGGATGAGCAACCGATGTCAAACCTGGAAATGCTTCTGAACGTCCCGATGGAATGGTGTTGCGAATGAACGGGTGTGTCACACTGTCACACATGGCTTTCGGTCTGATGGGCAAAATCGATTTGATTGGTTCTGATTCGGCTGCTTGCCTGGTACTCTTCACCAGACAAATATCGTTGGTTTCTCATTTTTCCTTCCATCGCCTCTTTTCATCATTACCCTTCCTCCAAGCACCAAACCCCAAGCGGAACAACATATCCCTAAAATTGTCTCACAGTCACAACCCACCGACCCCGCCACACATCAATCAACTGGATCAAGCCAGGTATCACAAGTTTGCAAAAGCCGGGGGTAGGAGAGGAGGGCGCCGGGCATGATGAAACATTGCAACTGTAGCGAGCCGAAGGATAAATGCTTTACGGACCCATTTCTTATCCTCGTTTTCATCGCATTGCCGGAAATAAATAAAAAAACATGTGTGTTATTCAGCAGACCATACCAAAATCTGCCTTGCGAGTTTCAAAATGCTCGTGGATGCCGGAGTCTGCCTTGGGTTGTCTCCACATGAAACGTGATGTCCAGGGGATGAGTGTGGGAGATCGGCAATGCTGAGGCCTATTTCCGCGTTTGGACGGCCCATTTCCCGTTTCCCGGTGCGGGACCGAAGACGAAATGGGGAGGCATTAACTTCAAGCTGATCCGAAAGAACGGAGAGAGTTGAGTCGGGTTGTTTACGGATAATGCGTGTGATTTGATCTGGTCTGGTGGGCTGCGTTTCCGCGTGCGTTTTGTCGTCGTTGCACAGGGCCACGAACAGTGAAGATGGTTCGGGTGAGGCGTGGGCAGCAATTTGAAGCTGAAGTCAACCGAAATCCTTCGCTCTTGAGTTTGGAACAGTACCTGTCTATTGATTCAACACCGATATCCGTACATACAAGTGATATGTTCTCGAGCCAAATCCCACCACCCCAGCTCAAAAGATCCGCTGTCCGCCCGAGGCAGAAGAAGCGAGCAAGAACAACCGTCCCGTTTCACACCCACCGAGTTCCCCGCATCGGACAAAGACAGCTCACATGACCACTTCCTGTCCCGTGAACAACCCGCCTGTTCTTGTTCACTCGTCCACTCCTCGTGCCTCAATGCCGAAAGAATCACGGGGAAGGGTGCCGAACAAAGCATTGCTGCTCTTAAGAAAGGCTGTTCAAAAAAGCGAGGACTCTGTCCCCAATTGAATTTGTGTTGACTCGTCCTCAAATGAAGCTCTTTCTGAAAAAGAAGGCCGGACTGCAGAAATTTGGCGTCGGGCCTTCGGGTAACTTGGTCTAAAAAATGTAAAGGTTGTTGTGTTGTTGGTATTGCCAAAGGAGGGAGAGAGATGGAGAGACTGAGAGAGAGATATGGAGAGCGGCAGAGCGCCCAAACCCCCAGCCAGCACAGAAGGGTCACACACGTGCCCTAGATTTCCTTGTACATGCGCACCACCACCAGCCAATGACAAACGAGAGAAGTAAAGACGCCCCCAAAGGTTGATCAAGGTAGGTATGGTATGGTAGGTGAGGTCGGTGTGCGTTGTTTGGTTTGTTGTTCGCGGGATCGATCCGATCCACCACCGTTACCACCACCGAGTCTGTGACAAGACTGCGTTGTGTGTTGCTGTAGAATATTCCATCCCTCCTTCCCCAAAAACGCCGATTATGCTGATGTCAAAAGTGAGAAATACAGGGCGGGTCGTTTGTCGTCATGACTGGGTGGCGCGATCATGCATTGGTGACCTGGTGTTGTCAATATTTTTACTCTGCAAACAAACGCGACCGGAAAAAACCTACGCGAAGG
The DNA here is from genome assembly GCA_027946355.1 of Collariella sp. IMI 366227. Lineage (NCBI taxonomy): Eukaryota > Fungi > Ascomycota > Sordariomycetes > Sordariales > Chaetomiaceae > Collariella > Collariella sp. IMI 366227. The sequence goes on from JAPEUS010000014.1 coordinate 569,584, forward strand.
ATCCTCCGGGAGTAGTCTTGGTTGTCGGCGATGCTGCCGTCGCTCATCCTCCTGTGGGCCATGACGGGGTCGAGACGCGAGTCGCCCGACATGGACATGCCGCCGCTGCTGCCGGGTGGCTTACCGATGAAGGCGCTGACGGCGGCGTTGCGGCGGTGCTCCTCTTCGATCTCCGCGTTCCGCTTGCGGCGCATCCATAGGAAGACGCCGCCGGCGGCTCCGGCGATGACGACCACGCCGACAACGACGCCAGCCACGATGCCGCCCACGTTGGTGCCGCCCTTCTTCTCGTTGTTGTTCTCGGGCTCATGCGTGCTCGTGACGGTGGTCTCCTGAGGCGCTGTCGGGCTGGTCGTCGGGGGACTAGTACTCGTTGGTGCGGCTGAGCTGCTGGAGCTGGTGATATCCTCGCCATAATACTTGACCACGAGGCTTTTGCCCGTGTTGTAGATGGTCCAGTATTCGTTGCCACCGCCTGGGTTGCGCAGTTAGTGTCTGTCTCGTGGGCGGGGAGGCAGAAGCTGCCACTCACAAGCGATGTCGGGATAGCCCGTGCAGGGAAAGTTGCAGTTATCGTCCTCGACCAAGTCCGCCTTGGGCGGGTAGGTGTTTCCGCACCAACATTGCTCTCCTCCCATTGACCCGCCGACAAGATAGCCCTGTGTGTAGCAGATGTCAAAACCACATTTGCTGTCCGTATTGAACGTCTCAGTCTTGATAAACTCCAGATCCCCGGATGACTTGAAACACCCTTGAACGGTGGCCACCCTCTGTCGGGGAAATTGAATCGGCTGTTGCTTTCCCTTCCCTGCTATCTGCCGGGCCGCGATGTTCTCGGTATCGTTCCATTCCCTCGGTGCTGGCATCTTGTCTGGCAATGCATGGGCGACGGCGGCAAGCGCCGCGGCGACGAAGGTCATCGACTTCATCGTGATGTGTGGTGGGTTGTTTGTTGGGTATCGAAACGGATGTCGCAAGCCCAAGAGGCACGGTCGGCTTTGTCGGCTATGTCGACGATGGTTGGTATGGCCTCGCGTCGGTGGCTTCTTCGGAACGGTCGGTGGATGTCGCCCGTCTCGGTGTGTCGTCGACCAGCGCTGACTCCCCTGACGCCAAAGACAAAATAAGGAACGAAGTGGCGGAGATGTCCCCAAAGGAAACAAAAGTCGCAGGTTGATTGTTGATTGAGTGAACGAGTGTTGGTCGGTTGGTTGGTGCCGATGTCTGGTGAGTCTCCCTTTTCAGCGGACGGGTCCTACAATGGCGAGGACATTTCCCGAAATCCCGCAGCGAGCTGGAGGGCAGCGATGCTGAGCCAAGAGGGCGGAAAAATACCTGTCCTCGATGGGGGAAAGGTGGAGTGAGACGTACGTGATGGCTCAAAGGAGTGACTGGTGGAGGGAGCGACGGTGGTTTTGTTGCGAGAACGAAATTCGGACGGGGGAGTCTAGCAGAGACGGACCTGAGCAGAACCACAAAGGCCTCGTCCCACGAGCCACAGGGGGGGAGCGCCCAAACGAAATTGCACTGGGGACCTCGGGATGACGCTGCAACTGACTTGCCCACACCCCCCTGTGCTCTCGGCCGTTCCTGACCACACAGAAAGCAGGGCAGCCCTCGGCGGGCCCTGGGCGCATGCCGTTTCGGGTCTAGAGCAATGGGCACCTCAGACGGCCCACCCGCCCAATCACGCCGTGAGCCCATCGCCAATCCGCGCCTGGGCGTCTCTGATTGGGCAGTGAGAACGCGCCAGCCCGATGCAGAGCTGGAAAAACTGCCAGGCACCCAGGCACAATCTCAGGGGCCGCAGCCATCCGGACGATCTTGGGACGTGAGGCGCAGTTTACACCCAGCTCCCTGTTAGGCCAAAGCTGTTGTTTGTTAGGGATCCCACACAATTCTGCACTCGCGTCTATCTTGCATTATTTCCACCCATCTCCAGACGAGATTGGTACCGCGCATCCCTTCTTCAGACGGCGCCGATTTATGCGCACGCCACCCCGTCTCGCATTTGCATTCTTCACCAGCAAACGCCCGGAACCAGCGTTTGTCGATCCTGGCTGTGCCAACCAACCTCGAAATCACCGTTATTTCTTTGCACGCCAACCAGCTCTTAAAATAACAATAAAGATGGAGAGCTTGGTGGAGGCAGGTTGGCCGTTGGACCGCACAGCTTCGCTTGTTGGGTCTCGCCCTCGATGTGGTCGCCGTCCACGACTCCTCCAGCGGGCCCGGCACCCTAACATGAAACAAGAAACACGGGGAACAGTGGGGAGGACGATTGGATGCTCCGTCCGCCCTCTTTCGCGGCGGTGTGCGCTGCAGAAAACAACAACCGAGCAGCAGTGGGCAGTTCTTTGTTCGGCTCTCGACTTGCCGACCTGTTTGTCCTGTCCTCCAGCCCAACCCTTTTGTTGTTGTGGCCGACTGTCATCAGGCGATTAACCGGTGGATGGCGAAGTTGCCAACTGATCCCAGGGCGGAATACGAACAACCACAGCAGATCCGGCCATTCCGCTTTGAGGGTCCGGCAAGTTCCACGCCGGGGTAGCTGCAGGTCTGATGTTGCCGTGGCACAGCCTCCGAACATCCTGCCATTGAGCTCGCGCAACCACTCGCAAGCCTCTGCTCAAAGCGTGACAGCAGCTCCGTTCCTCTTGAGGACCTGGAAATTCTTTGACGACTGGCATGATTCTTAAAGCCGGGTTATGTCTTCGAGTTTGTTCGCTTGGAATTTGCTTCAAAAGAGCACTGCATCCCCTCAGATCTTGTTCTCTCCGTACCCCCCAGTTAATCTGCTGAGGTTACACCATGGGGTCGCTTTGCCTCTCCCTTTCTGCGTGGACCCGTCTTCCTGATTCCTAGGTTGGGTGGGCCAAGTCACAACCTGTGTGTGTGCTGGTGTCACATGAAAGCTCATTCGCCGGGCTGCGAGTCAACATCTCATTGATCCCCATTGCTCTTTGGTTCTGCCGTGGAAGCCCGCGCCATACAAGATATGGGGCTCGATGGTCGAGAGATCTCTCGATGTGCCCATCGGCCGCCGTTTCTTGTGGAACGTCATTGACGGCGGAATAACCTTGTCATGATCCAAGTGCTGGCCATTAGAGAGGTAACTGTGATCCAGAGCAACCGGAGTCCATTCCATCTTGCGATGAACCCAAAGAAGATAAACTCCTTGACACCCTGAAGATTGCTTTTCAAATTCTATCCAACCCAAGCCCCAAGCCCTCTCGCTGCTAGTTGTCCTGCCCCTTCAGAAATTCTAATATTCCTCCCTCTCCTCACACTCCATCCGATGCTTCCTCCAATCCTTCTTCTGACACTCCTGACTACAATACGCCACCGCTAAACACCTTGCACACTTCTTCAACTTCTCCACCTCCCCCCTCGCCTTCCCACAATTCCTACACCACCCCAACAACTCCCCGCCTTCCTCCCCTCCTCCATCCCCTTCCCTTCACCCTTTCTCATCTCCCTCACCCTCTCCCCTGCGCCCTCACCAACTCCGGATCCACCAACTCCTCCACCAGCATAGACCCAAACACCGGACTGATCGCCACGCGCGTGGCATACCTCCTCGCCGTCTCCCACTCCGAATCTGCACAAACCCTCCGGCAGTCTCCTCCCCACACGCACAAACAACCCTCTCCCATCCCCAACCCCAACGGCACCGTCGCCCCAGCCCCCACATACTCACACTCCTCCCTATGCTCCCAAGTCCTACACCTCTCCACCATCACCACCAACGCCCTCTTCCAAGCCCTCAACTCCCCATCATCCACCACCAAACTACAACACTCCAGCACGCGTAACACCAACAAAAATTCCTCCAGCTCTCCCGACTCCACAAGCTCCTTCGTCAACGGAAGAACCGCCGCATCCAAAACCACACTACCGTGCGCAGCATCAAGCCGCACGGCGCTGACAAATAAAAGCATGTGGATCCCGCCTCGTTGAGGGTGGGTGAGTGCGAAAAGGCCCGTTTGACCGCCTTGTTGGCCGGTGGCGAGCATGAAGAGGGTAAAGAGGGATTCTTTGAGGTTGAGGCGCGGGGTGGGGAGAGGGGAGTCTTGTTGTTGGGCTTGGGAGCGGAGGTGGCGCTCCCGCGTGGTGAAGGTTAGGACTGGAGCTGGTGGTGAGGGGTGGAGGGTGGTGGGAAGATGAAGTCGTCGAGGATGGGCGGGGAGGCGGAGGGTTTGGCGAGGGGCGCGATGACCTCAATGTATCCCGAGGTACGCGCGATGCGGGTGGAACTGCCCTTTGCGAGGACCGGAATGGGGAAAATGAGGGGGAGGACGAGGTCCTTCTTGCCGAAGACGATGTTGATGGTGAAGGGCGACGTCTGCTCCAGAGTGATGGGCGCTTTGCTGGCCAAGAGCTCCTTGCCCCTGTCTGATGCGATGTCGAGATGGCCGGTGACGCTGACGATGTCTGCATTCTCGAGGCAAGGTGTAAAGCCAGGCTCTGGGGCGGGGGATTTTGTTCGAACCGGCCAATCCCGCTGGGACTGCAAGACGCCATCGTGCATCTCATGCCCGGCGTGGTTTGGCCGGTACTTGGTGACGAATACTTTGTTGAGGTTCGCGAAGGAAGTCTCAAAAACCACCTTGGTTTGGTCCTCGGCCTGTAGAAAGCCGTCGGTGTCCAAGGCAGTGCGGCGGGCATGGAGACCAATCTGGTCGTCCATCCGTATGTCCTTTAGGAGGTCAAGAGGGACAAAGAAGGACACAATCATGGGCGAGTCCCCTTTCCATGCTGCCTTGTCCTCATCCACGAAAAGTTTGAAGTTATCGTTGTCTCGAGAGCTCTGCGCTGTGACCGTGCCAAACGAGATTTGGATGTCAGAAAATGTGCTGGGCGTTTCCGTTCCCAGAACTCCGTGTTCTCCTACTAGAGGCTTCACATGGGCGCTCATTAGAGGGGGATATGTTCCGGGGAGGCGGAGATTCTGAATCTCCTCTTGGGAGAACTCCTTCCAGCTCTCGGTCGGCACAACGACGCTGATCGCCAAGATCGCAGGAATTTCCTTCCACTTCTGAAACCCATACTGTTCGTGATCGATCTCCACGACGGAGGGCTTTGGACTCCAATTAGGAGGAAACGCCATATAGGTCAGCAAAGAATAGAGGTGTTGTCTTGCGGTGGACTCTGAGGCGGATCCAGAGATGAGAGAGACCAAGTCTTGGGCAGTCTGAACCACATCGGTGTGAACGGAGGCCGACAAGGCATATAACAGAGCGACGGTAGAAAGGGTATTGTGCTGAAGGTAAGACCCGTATCTCGGAAGGATGGTCTTGGTGTTGTGTGTGATGGCGTTCGGCCCTACGGTGCGAAGTGCATTGACGTAGACGCTGAAAATCAAGCCCGCGAGGTCTGATGTCCTGAGACAGAAGCCTTTTGCAAGCTGCCCGGAAACGTATCTGCTATGCTTCCACGCGAGGCGGTTTCCCTTGATGATGCCCTGGTACTTTGACGTAGTGGAGTTCTGGGCCAACACAGCCAAAGTTGCCTCATCAGCCGTCGAGGCCGCCTTCGCGTTGGTCCAATACTCAGCTGGAACGAGCCCGAGGAGCGCTGAAAGGGTGGTTGTGTGTCCTTCGAGCAGATTCTCAAAGCTGCGAGAGTCGCTGGTGTTGTAGGCGCCTTGCGTGTACAGTATCGCGGACGGTAAGGGTGCTAGCAAGGGGGCGGCCGAGACTAGTAGGTTGAGGGTGCCCGTGTTGTCGCAAAGTGTAGATGTGTCAATGATGTCGAAAGAAGTAGGGGCTTGGCCCCCGCTGCCGTACTCGGAGTCGGCCAGGGTCAAGACGTCAAAACCGAGGCTCCGTCGGTACAATTTTGCGTAGGTCTTGCGGTTGTAGTCCCGGCAATGGCGGAGGGTGCAACAGAATGCCAAGCAGTCGGACGCAGTGAAGCGGATGATCGTCATTAGGGAAGAGTTTTTGAAGGCCTCGGTCCAGGCCGTGAACTGGACCATTGCCGTGCGGGCAAGGCGGTCGTTCTTTGCGCCGGGATAGATCTCGGGATCGTCTTGAGGTTGAAGCGGGGATTCCTGGGCCAGAGGAACACACCCGGCTGCCAGATGGAAGCTGAGCAGCGGATCGGTTGGGTACTCGAGGGTTGAGGATCCCATGAGTGGAATAGCAAACACAGGATTCGGGTGTGCTGACCTTGTCTTGGCCTTAGGGGAAGTCAAAGGAACAGGGCAAGCCAAGGCCCTCTCCCAGTGCTGTCTGGATGCGATGACCAGCTCTGAGGCAAGTTCTGATGCCACCGGAGCACATGAGCGCGCGACATCCGCCTCATTCGTTTCTTGAGAAAGGGAGGTCCGAGTTTTTGTGGCGGACAAGGCCCGCTCAAAGGGCTCCCAGTGGGCCTCGTCGAAGTGAAGGGAGTCAGCATACTGTTCCCAGACACGGCGAACGAGGCTGAGGGTCCCTTCGTCGCAGAAGCGCAGGGTTGTCCCGTATGGACTTGTGTGCCAGTCGTCCAGAGTTCGGGCGAAACAGAGCAGCTTCTGTGCCTGGTTGCAAACCAGAAGCCGGTCAGCGTCATCGAGATAAAAGTCATAATAGACGTTCCACAGCCTGATCGGAGTGACGGTATCAGGGCTGTCCAGCAGCAATGTAAACAAGAGGATATTGCGCGCTGTGTCATGTTAGATTGGGGATTGTCCAGGGGGTCACTGGGACATACCGAGTGCATTCTCGTCAACGTCGCAGGCCGTGTAGTCGAGTAAGCGGGGAGGAAAGCCGCGTTCAGCGTAGGCAGTGTAGAGGATGTTGCGGACATCGCCACAGCTAAGCAGAAGGACATTGGCGTTAATTCCCTGGGGCAGGTCTTCGACCAGATTCACAGCTGGCGCAAAGCTGCCTGCGTGGAAGGGTGTGCCTGGCCGGAAGAGGAGAGGGGTATGCATCGCTGTGGCACCGGCGTTCGGTTTGGAGAGGAAAAAAGAAGATTGGGAATGCTGAAAGTGCTGAAAATAGTACTGTAAGGGCTAGGGTTTAAATCTAGAGCCTATTACTTGACATCTTGTTTCGATGTGGACGTCTTACGGGTTTAAAGAGGCCTTGGGTGGACTCTTTGAAGTTACGAGGGGATGAGATGGAGTTGCGCTCTCATCCAACAAATCGTCGAACCGTGCTGAAAACACAGATACACTGTTCTCGCACTGTATAGTTACCTGCAGCTCGTAGACTCGGATCAGGACAATTTGATGGCACTCGAAAGGGCAAGACTAGAAAGGTTTACTTAAATTCTCCTGTTCCAAAAGCATCAACTCCTATTTTAAAAACAGCAACAGAAAGACCGTGTTGGATGGGGAAGCGGCTTCCCAGCAAAATCCAGGACGCCACCACGCCAGCCATCCATGCCCCCAGAAATAAGTATTCCCCAAAATCTTGAGAAGAGAATGCTGACGACAAAAAAAAACAAAAAAAACAAAAAAAAACAAGAGATATTTGAAACAGATGGGTCAAAACACAACCCAGCCCCCTCCCTGACACCAAAGGAGCGCCCATCCCTAGTATGCGCCCATCCCTAGTATGCGCCCATCCCTAGTACTATGGTACATTGCTGAAGCCCAGCATAGAGTACATCCTCCACGTCGCTCCAGAACAACACCATAAAGAAAGAGTATGCCAGGAAGCAGATTCCGATGTCCGAAATCTGCAGCAAAACCAAACCCCAAAACCAAACATAACCCCAAAGACAAAAATCTATCCCAACCTAACTCAACACACAAAACAACAAGAACCAACAACGTATCAGGAAAAAAGAAAATAAGATCAACCAGTCCCAAAAAACACCTCCTCCCCCCCAGCATGTGTGAACATACTAACCGGATCAAACCCCCACAGCCTCACCCTCTTCGCCCCCACCTCAAACTTCATCCCACCCAGCCCATCGATCCCACCAGCACCGACCCCGAACTTCCCCATCATCCCTGCCCCACCAAGCATCATCATTCCCACCTCATTTTGCTGGTTCTGCACCTGACACTGCGGCTGAAACCCCGCCATCATCATCATTCCCCCTCGACATCCTCCATCCCACCCATCGCCGCCGCCCTCGCCGCAACCGTCGTTCCCAGTCCGATGCTCAATGCACTCGAGTCGGATCAACCCCGTCCTCTTCCTCTTCCTCCGGCGGTGGTGGGATTCCGCTCTTGTGGGTATTGCTGGTGGGAAGGTCGAAGAAGCGGCTGCCTGAAGAGGTTGTTGTTGGGGTGGGGAGCTGGTGGAGGAGAGGCCGGGGGTGTGTTGGGGAGGTGGTGGGGTTGGTGGTGATGGGGTTTTGGTGGTGGGGGTGGGGATGTGGAGAGTGGGGTGGGAGGAGGGTGGGGTGTAGTGGGAGGTTGTAGATTTTGCGGGTGATAGGGGGCTTGTTGGTGGTGTGGTTGTTGGGGATTGTCGGGGTGGTGGCGGACTGGCGGGGTTGGAGAGGTGGGAGGCGTGGCTGTAGGTGCTTAGAGCTGAGGGGAGGGGGCGTGGTGAGGGGGCATGGGGAGAGGGAGCGGAAGATGTCGGCGAGAGAACCGGGGATGGTGGTTGGTATTGGGGCGTTGGAGAGGGCGAGGGTGGTTGGGTTAAGGGAGGGTGGGTGGTGGACTGGGGAGGGATGGGATGCTCATGTCGAGGATGCCCGGGAACTGGTCGTCGTCCATGAGGCCGTCGAATTCGTTACTTGGAGAGGGCGCGGCGGAGCTGTCCGAGTATCCTGAGTAGCTGCTCGGTGGAGAGGCAGCCGAATTGGCGGTCGACGGGCGGCTCGCGTTCTTGCGCCGGGTGCGATCGGCCTTGTCGCGCCGCTCTTCCATGTCGGGTCCCCGGATCTTCTTCGGGCGGCCGCGCTTGACCACTTTGCGCACGATTCCGTCGAACGCCCCAATGCACATGCCGCGCTGGCGGTGCCGGGTTAGGGCGTCGTGGCGGGCGAAGCTGTTGCCGCACTCGCAGGGGTATGGTTTGATGCCTGTATGGATCTTGGCGTGCCGCTTGAGGTCGTGCTGGCGGACGAAACACTTGTGGCAGGTCGGGCACTGGTATTGCCGGTCATTGAGATGAGTCTGGACATGACTCTTGATGTTCTCCTTGCGGCCGAAGCGCTTGTTGCAATTTTCGAAGAGGCACACCCACTTGCCGTCTGTCGGGTCGGGCCCCTGAATATATGCCGCGATGTCTTCAACGCTCACACCAGTCTCGGTCTTGGCCTCGTCGACGTTGATGTCGGCAATGCTTGCGGCACTGGTGATGGAGACAATGGACTCGGTCCGGCGGTGCGGCGAACCGCGGCGCGACCGAGCTGGAGATTGCCCCCCAAGTGGCGCGATGGTGTCGTCGGGATGGTAGTCAGAGTGAACGTGGAATTCTGGTTTGTTGTCGAAGGGGTTCGGCTTCAAGGACGAGTTGCTGGATGGCCCTTGCAATGGCTCGCACGGGATGCCCCCAAACGCAAGTTCGATCTTCTTGAACTCGGCGCTGATGTTGCGCATGTTCATAAACTCGGGGCTGCGGAGTGCCTGCTCTGTGAGCGCCATCGGAATGGTGTTCGCTCGGGGCGGAGTGTGAACCATGGCCTCTGCCTGTTGGCGCATCTCGGAGAAGATGCCAGACGCACGCTTGCGAACCGGCTTGAGCGTTTCCTCCATTGACTCGTCGTAGTGGCCGGCAAATCTGCTGGGGGGTTGCATAATTGCTGGCTCCAGCTTGATCGGCGTCTGGACTGGACTCTGAGGGAACGAGCCTGTGGTGTCGTCAGTATGCCGGCCCGATATACCACGGTGTCTTGGTTCCCATTGCGTACCAATTGCATCCTGATTGCTCGGAGTGCATGGTCTCGACGAGCCGTCAAGCCCAGGTCCCATGGCCTCAAATTTGGCGACCTTGTCCATGATCCCGTTGCTGATGCGTCTCGACCCGCGCCTTGACTGAGTTCCCGCAGTCTCAGTCTCTGAGTTCCACCCCTGCGCCGGATTGGATTCTGGGAACGTGAGAAAGGTCGGTGTGGAGAGGGTGCTGTCGGGAACGAAGAAGTCAAAGTCTCGAGAAGGGTCGATTGCGTTGGCGGCCGCAAAGTTGGGGCTCTTCAGCATGTCGAACGACCCCAAGTACGCGTCGTATTGGAGGCCACTGACATCAACCATTGGCTCCTGGCCTGGCATGATGTTGGCAAAGCGCCGGGTCTGGGGGGTAACTTGGGGCGAGATCAAAAAGTTGTCTTCGTCGTGCTGCGAGTAGCTGGAGAGGGCACTGCTCGGGCGTATTGTGGTGCGTTGTTGCTGCGCCTCGTGGAGGATGTGTGGTGTCGTAGTTGGAAGCCCAGGGTTGTTCGTCGGGAAACCTGCTGAGATGTAATCTTGTCGTGGCGCCGGGTGCGCCACCGTTGGGGCAAACTGCTGGCGGCGCGTGTCTAGGCTGAGGCCTCGTCGGTGGGATACGGGTGGGCGTTGCTGAAAGCTGGGAAGGGGCGCAATCTTGACGGGCTCATAGGGAGCAAAGGCTGATGGAGTCGAGTTTTGTCGCCGATGCTGGCCTCGGCGAGAGTAGGGCCCGCTCATTTGTGGTGGATTTGATAGCATCGAAGATGCCGAGTGTGTGGGTGTGTGTTGATGGTGGCTTCGGCCTCGTTGGGCACTCACGGAGCGCTGCCGTCGAGAAGAAGATGTCGACGACACCAATTGGGGGTGGGAAGACCTCGGGTCTGGAGAAAACGGGGGCGGAAGGGTGTTGGTTGCAGCAGGAAGTATGGAGAAATGGAGAAATGGGGTTGTTGCTGTGCTGCCGGGATGTTGGCGACGGCGAAACGACCCTTGATCGCTGCCGAGGACTTTGTTTTCTTGCGCCTGGTCAGCGCGTTGCACGGGGCAACCATCGAGATCACCGCTGCCTTGCACTGGCCTGCGCTGAATCGCCAGGGTTGCCCGCTGCCGGCGCTGCAATTGGCGCGCGCAAACATGTGGCCTTGGCTGCCGCGGGCAGCTGCCCCACATGGCCGCTCAGCCGACGTCATTGGGCGACCACAGTTTCAAGCTTTTCCAGCTCCTGCGTGCCTGCTGAGGATGGACAGCTGTTGTCCAATTCTGTCCCGTTGTTCTAGAGATGAGAGTGCATCGAATCTCATCTACCGCGCGACTATTTTATCTACCCGGCGATGCGATGCCTATCAACTCAGCAATACGAAGTACCTCGACAGCTTACGACTGTTTTTGCCGGTTTTCTTCCGATTGCGCCGACGAATTGGTTCATGGTTTGTCGCACCCACAGAGACTCACCCATGCCACCTCCCGACATCTCCTGCTGGTTGGTGGCACCGTACCCATGAGCCAGTTATTGATGTTTTCCATGGCTTTAGTATAAAGTTGCGGCTTTCTGTTACTATGTTTCGCACTGGACACCCTGTTTCTCCCCCCCTCGGGGCTTTATCAAGTGGTCTGTGAGCCAGGCTCTGCCCTTGAGGGTCCGTTCCCTCTGTTCTCATGTCAGCTCTGTTCTCATGTCAACAATCATAAACAGTTGCCAGTGTAACTAAACACGCAGCAACTGTCAAAGGCCTCAGTTGCGCGTAAATTTTGACCGATGCATGGACTTCCAAGCATACCCCTTTTCCTGTTTCTAGGAACAACAGACTGAGGGATGTAAACACAAGAGAGGAGGTCCTGGTCTCCGACTGCTTCCACAGGCTCAGGAAAGCGCAGGGCGCAGCTCACAATGGGCACCCTTTCAATGATCAGCCTCATGACGAAACGGGTGATTGCGAGGTTTTTTCTTTGTTGTTCGTTCCTGCTTTGGCCGAAGACCGTTAAAGGCTGTGGTTTGACTCTTGACAGAGAGCGACAAAGCTCGAAGTCTCCTTTGTCTCAAACTAAACCATCAAAATTGTTCGCTCCCATTGGAGCAAAGGCCCCCGTTCACAATGGTTATTCCCTTCCCAAACTGCAACAAGTGTTTCAGCTATCTTCCAGTGGACACACCCACACTAATATAACCAAGTCAATCACATCAGCCCTCACCATGCCTGGGCCAAGTATCGATGAAATCCGCCAGCACCAGCGGGAACTAACCGACTACTTCAAGTTCTGGCGCAGAGGCGAGCGGCACATGCACAACCTCCAGCTGCGCAATGATGCCATCGCCGACATCAAGTTCCCCGCCAAGGGCAGGTGGCCCGGCTTCGACCGCAAGCATGCCCACGCCCGCCGCCGCCCCATGCGCATCAACAACATCTGGGGCGAGGGCGGACCTGATATTCTAAAGAACCACGCGATCGCGGCCAACTCCCGCCTGATCAGCCGCATGAAGGTGGCCGGCTTTGCGTTCAAGAAGATCCTGGGATGGGGAGGATTGGGTGTGGCGAGTTTTTTTGAGGCTATTGACGGACCGGACCCGACGAAGAGGGCTCTGGTTGTGTGCAAGCTAGATTTGTACAACGATCATCCGTGTGTGGTGCATGAGATTGGGATGCATGTGGTAAGTTTACCGTCTTAGGGAGCAGTGTTGGGGTCTTTGACTGACACTCTGCAGAGAATAGCAGGTGCAAAGCACATAATCCAACGTGTGGTGCTGCAAAAGAGACGCAGGCGGTCTTCCATTAGCAGCATTGCGAGCAGCTTCATGAGCCCTTCCGGCGGCTTGAGCCGCAACTTCGACAGCATCGACTTGACCGGCAACAAAGGGAGCTTTAAAGAGAATGTCAAGGGAAGCGCCAAGGGGGAGCGTTAAGGGGAGCGCCAACCCAGCTAATTTGAGGAGCCCACAGCAAAAGCCTACCGAGAAAGCTGGCAGCAAGGACGATAGCGACGAGTTCATGGTCGTGGACAAGGAGAAGCTTGAGAAACAGATCGAAATGGATGCTAAGGCGCAGCTGGACGCAGATCAAAGGGTCTTATTTATTGAGTACATGCGCCGCGGCAGGTTCGAGGACTACGTTGCCAAAATAGCCCTTTCCGGGAAGAGAGTCCCGGATGAGGTCCTGTGGTAAATATTCGACTGCTGTAAGTACCGCGCTGGTGTCTGCACATAGGAGATGAGAGACTGACAGTTGCAACAGTATTCCGGGCGGTGATAGGGATGGCGTACCCAGGAGCCTTCCAGTCGACTTGGTGTGATCCAAAGACGGAGAACGTGCCGCAGTACAGCGAGACATGCGTTGGATTTCCGGAGCTCACACCGCATTGTGGGAGGGAGACCTTGATTCATTTTGACATTGATCTCTTGAATGGTAGGTTTCATGACACCCACTCATGATGACTTTGCTAACAGAACGTAGTCCTGGTTGGCGATTTCGACGAGAACGAACACCACCTCGTGCCCCAGATTAAGGTGTCCGATCTCGGGCTAGCGAAGATCTTCAATGGTAAAGAATCAGCGTAAGACACACTCAACAAGCACTCGAAAGCGCGTTACTAACTGGCAGCAGAATGCAAGCCTGGGCCAGCCGAAGGCTCGGCAAGACACACATCCTCACTCCTGTAAGCCTCCCCCAACTACAGCCCCCTCATGACACTTAGTCTAACACGCCAAACCGCCGGCAACTACAACTGGTGGACGAACCTCTACCAAGTCGCTCTGGCAAGCCCTCCCCTTCCCCCTTTTCTACCGCCCTCACTAACCCCAACCCCCTCTTCCTCCAGATAATGTGGTCCCTCATAACGCACTGCGAAGTTGAACACCCACCCCTCATCTCCGAACACCTCCTCACTCACCCCCACGGCACCCAAACTTCCGAATGGACCTACGGCGGCTACCTCCTCGAGCCCAAATTCACCCTCACCTCGGAAAAGCTCCGGCACCTCATCGCCCTCTGTCTGTGCTACAACCCCATGCGGCGCTCCAAGATGCACGAACTCGAAAAGATCATCCAGGAGCATGTTGAAGGCGATATCCCGGAAGAGACGCGCATGGAGATGCAGGACTGGGCGGTCAAGATGTTTGGCGGGCCGCCGTCGCCGCAGAGGATGCGGATGGAGAGGGTTATGAGTGGTGGAAGACTGCTGGCGGGACTGAGGGGGCCCGGGCCGGGGCTGACGAATCCTCCCCCGAGGTGGGATTTGGTGGAAGAGGGGGCAGAGAATGAGAATGGGAAGGGAAAGGGAAGGGGCCCTTGGGCTTGGTTGGAATTAAGGTGGGGGCCAGGGTGGGCAAGGGAGATGGCGAAGATGGTGTTCAAGAAGCAGTGAGGAGGTTTGGGTTAGCTTGAGGGCGGGGTGTGTTAGAGAGTTGTTTTGAAGTTTGGTCAGGCATCGAGATATGGTGTTGAGCAAAAGGAGATTTCGTTCTATGCAAAAGTTTGCTGACTCGGGTGGCATACATGAGAGGCCCACGGATCCGGGGGACACAAGTCGGAGCCGTTCGGTGGTCGGACTCGGGACCGAACGGAGGGGAGTGGGCGCCGGAAGTTACTGCTGATGAGCCACAGCGATTCGCATTTCCGATCCTGCCGTCACCACCGACGTCTTCTTCTTCCCAATTTGCTCTCCTGCACGTGTAGGTTTCAAACACTTTTTCCATGTCTTGGCCAGGTTTTGCATGGCATGCAGCAACGAGACGGAGGGGATGAGCCACCGCCTTAATTTTGGCATCCCACTGAAATCTAGCAGGTACCATCATCAAAGGGAAGCAGCAGGAGCTGAAATGCGAGAAACGCTGCTGCTCTGGCGGACTTTCCGTCGGGGGATGCCGCCATCCGCCAGCTCGGTCCTCCCCCCTCCCACTCCGGAGTCGACGGACAACCGCGGTTGTGCGACTCTCGCCCGCTGGCTCTTTCTCATTTGCTTCTCCAAAGCCATATGCAGTTTCCATCTTATCTAACGAATGCTGGATAAGAGGGGTTGCTTTAACCCCTCCCCTCGCCCAGCTGGTTTCTTCCTCTCTTGCATATCCCAAATCTAAGACTCCATACCTTTGACCAGCCCACGCTTCGACTTCAACCACTTCAACAACCAGATCCTATCGACCATAAAAATGGTCCTCGCAATCCCCACCGCAAGCCTCGAAGGCAAAGTCGCGCTCATCACCGGCGCCGGCCGCGGCATCGGCAAGGGCGTCGCCCTCGAGCTCGCCCGCCGCGGCGCCTCTGTCGTCGTGAATTATGTCTCCTCCGCCGGCCCTGCGCAAAGCGTCGTCCGGGAGATTGAATCCTGTGGTACCGGTGCGCGCGCCATCGCCATCCAAGCCGACGTCTCCAAGGTCACCGAGATCGAGCGGCTCTTCGCCGAGGCCAAACAACACTTCGGCCGGCTAGACATCGTTATGTCCAACAGTGGCACCGAGTCGTGGGACAAGACGGAGGACATTACCGAGGCCAAGTTCGACCACGTCTTTAACCTAAATGCGCGCGCCCAGTTTTTCGTCGGCCAGGCCGCCTTCAAGCACCTCGAGCAAAACGGCCGGCTGATTCTGATGACGAGCATTGCTGCGGGCTTGATGGGAGTGAAGAACCACGCGCTCTACAACAGTAGTAAGATGGCGGTAATTGGACTGGTCAAGGCGTTCGCGACGGATTTTGGCGTGAAGGGAATCACCGTCAATGGTGTGGCACCTGGCGGCATCAAGAGCGACATGTTCACGCAAAACGCGTGGCATTACATCCCTGGCGGCACCCCGGATATCCCCGCGGAGAAGATCGAGCAAATGATGGCGGACCACTGCCCGCTTGGGAGGTGCGCCGTGCCCGAGGATGTGGCGCGTGTGGTGGCTTTCTTGGCCAGCGAGGATGGTGGTTGGGTGAATGGTGAGTTCTCTTTCCCCGTTGACATCTGCAGCTGCATGAATACTTACGATTATGCAGGTCAAGTCATCACCATCTCCGGTGGTTCTTCGCAGTAAATTGTTGGGTCAAGGCAGTCTTGGTTGCTACTCTTGGGCTAGTCTGGGCAGCGGAAACGTTTAGAAACAGCGTTTTATTGCAGAATAGGACCATGCATTCCTTCATCTAAAGGCTTTACCCGTGCTGTTGATGCTCCATGCCATGCTAGGTACTATCTCCCAAACTGTGAGTAAAATAATCAGTGAACCGAGTGGAATCAGTTGCCACAGAGTTGGTGGACTTGGGTGTAAACTTCAGGCCTTGGCCTTTTCCCAGCGCGAGATGCTGGCGGGAACGATTCAAAACCGAAGGACAAACTCAAGTGTTTGAATCATTACCAACAAATGTTTAACACTGCCAACTGGCAATACAGATGAGGAGTCAACACTAAATCATTGCGAACAGTCACCAGCCACATCGGCTAGAAAAGAAAGACGACTAAAATACGGGGCATCTGTGTCGAGCAACAGCCCCCGTCTTCGTGAACAGTTCATTCTTTCGCTGCTCTCTATTCCTGTTAAACTCGCTGTTGTTTCACTGTTTCTGGTTCAATTTCCTGCATTCCTTTCCTCTTCCTCTTTGGACGTCGCTAGGCAGTTGTTCCTTGAAGCCGACTTGGAGAATGAAGCTGCACCAGGGTTAGGGTCAGCCCCTTTTTCAAGTAAACATAAGGGGTTCAATACTCACGACTGAATGCTGTTTTCTATCTAAACAGATTGGTAAGACCGCCATGTTAGTTGCTTGAATGTGTCTTACCCATTTAATATTTCTTATTGTTTGTCAGTCAGTCAGACTCTACATTCTCAAGGTAGAAAAAGCTTCTGGGCAGAGATAAACAAAGAAGACTAACGTACTTGATAAGCGAGCGCCGCAGATAAGCGAGCGCCGCACTTTTCCATGCGACGCGTTTTACCTCTACCCAACACCAATTTCCTCATCATCCCAACATGCCTGCTACTTTGAAAGAAGCCAGGGTAATCTTGGCTCTTGAAGCTATTCAGAAAGACCAGAAACTAAGCATACGAGCTGCAGCAAGAATCTATGATGTTGCCGAACGAACTATACTTCGTCGACTCGCCGGCCGTCATGCACGACGCGATACTCCAGCCAACTCCCGCAAGCTGACGGATCTGGAGGAGCAGACGATAGTTCAGTACGTGGTTGAGCTATGTACTCTCGCATTTCCTCCCAGATTGGGTGGTGTGGAAGATATGGCCCACCAGCTGCTATCTGCACGCGACACGCCCCCTGTTGGCAAACGCTGGGCACACAACTTCGTCAAACGCCAGCCAGAGCTCCGAACGCGTTATACGCGTAGATACGACTACCAGAGGGCCAAGTGTGAAGATCCGAAGGCCATTAGCGAGTGGTTTGCTCTTGTACAGAACGTCAAGGCCAAATACGGCATCGTGGACGACGATGATACCTACAACTTCGACGAGGTGGGGTTCATGATGGGCATTATCTTCGCGAGCATGGTAGTCACAACCTCGGATGGCCGTGGCAAGGCAAAGCTGGCCCAGCCAGGCAACCGCGAGTGGGCAACGGTAATCCAGGCAGTCAATGCCCTCGGCTGGGCCATCCCCTCCGTTCATCATCTTGGCCGCGCAGCACCACCTCGCCAACTGGTACACCGAGTGCGACCTCCCAGCCGACTGGTGCATTACAACCACCGACAATGGCTGGAAAACCAATGAAGTGGGCCTGGATTGGATCAAGCACTTCGACTTCCATACAGCACCTCGTACGAAAGGCAAATATCGGTTGTTGATCCTCGACGGCCACGAGAGCCACCACTCGACCGAATTCGAGCTCTATTGCCAGCAGAACAACATCATCACGCTCTGTATGCCTCCGCATTCCTCCCACCTCCTCCAGCCACTCGATGTTGGCTGCTTTGGGCCGTTGAAGCAGGCATACGGCCGCCAGGTTGAAGACTTGATGAGGATGCACATCAACCACATCAGCAAGCTCGAGTTCCTCTGTGCCTTTCGCGAGGCCTTCTTTGCCTCCATCACCGAGAAAAACATACGGGGTGGCTTTACGGGGGGCTGGCCTTGTTCCATTTGATCCAGAGAGGGTGCTTTCCAAGCTGAATGTCAAGCTTCGTACACCAACACCCCCGACGTCACAACCTGGCACCCCACCACCTTGGGTCTTCCAGACACCCCACAACCCCCGAGAAGCCGACTCGCAGTCAACGCTCATCAAGACTCGCATTGCCAACCATCAAAACAGCTCCCCGACTCCGATGTTGGCTGCTGTGGACCAGCTTACCAAGGCTACGAAAGCTATGATGCACGAGGTGGCCCTTCTTCGGTCAGAGACGTCTTCGCTCCGCAAGGCCAACGAGGCACTAAGCAAGCGCTGGAGAGCCAAAAGAACACGCGTTCAGCTTGGAGGGTCACTTTCTGTACAGAATGCACAGAATTTATTGGGCCAGAGGGCCGTTGGCGGGGAGGGAGCGCAAGAAATGCAGTTGGATGGGGGTGATGCAGGGGCAGGTCGTGCGAGTGTTCGGTGCTGCAGTGTGTGTGGCAAGCCTGGTCATAATTCCCGCACTTGCCAGGAGGCTGCAGAAACATCTCATTCAGCTGTTTCTGATGTAATTATAGTTGGTTCCTAATGTTGTGGTGTGAAAATTGAAGGTACTTGTTGTAGGGAGGGTAAAAGTGCGGCGCTCGCTTGTCTGCGGCGCTCGCTTATCAAGTACGTTAACGTTAAGTTAGTTTTTCTGAACAACAGAGCCTCGTTAAATTGAGATTGTACAGCAGAAATTGAGATTCATTTGGGTATATATGCTAAAAGAACACATATTTTCTGGTGAGGGTCTGCATAAGATCCGAGGGCCTTAGTCACGCCGCCTGGGTGGAGCAACTTTGAGTGGGCTTGAGGCTTGCACGCGTGAATCTACCATCGTTCGTCCGAACACTGGATAAAAGATTGCAGTCGGTTCTCTGTTTAATGGATGAACAACAATGTATTCAATAAATTAAATGACGTAGTGGTCTTCTTTTCTTTGCAGTCAAGAAGGCAATGCAGTCGCACTCGACCTCGATCAAACCCTTCACTCCCCAAGGTTTCCGCTGCTGCAACCATTGAACTTCGAACATTTCTCTCCACTTCGTTGTTTTTCTTTTGAATCTGCATGTAATTTTATCCTGCGTATATTTTTCAAACCCTTCGCGCATTGTTCTTGTCGCTAGCAGTCAGGGACCATTAGGAACCGACCACAGGGACCGACCCCGATCCTGCGCACGCAGGTTCAAGGGACTCAAATTTAGAAGTATTTCCTGAAAACACCAGTACGCTCCTGTGATAGCAACAATACGCATTCTTTGATAGAAGCTAACATATAATTGCATCACAGTATACTGGTGAAACCACCCCCAGATCAGCACGATGATGTCCCAGCAAGAACACCACCCGACTTCCACCCCTGTGCCGGAGATTTTCCGCGTGCGATCCACTGCTTCTCACACAGCTGAGACAAAGCCAAGCGGTTTAATAGGAGAGGATGACGAAAAGAGGCTTTTTCGGGAAAGATTGGAGAATATGGAGGCACAGGACCTGGATCGTCTCGAGGCCGACCTTGGGGGCCTGTCTGCAAATTTCAACCAGCGGCTACAAGAAATTGCTGCAGAAAAGCCTCATTTCAGATCAGGCACAATGCCTGCACCAGCTTTGATTCCAAACAACCCCTTTGTCACGTCGGTAAGTTTGTTTTCCCGTCCAGGCTTGCTCTTCGTCCATTTGAATCCGCATCCCACCCTGTCAGAAGAAATGACAGTGAATGGACAAAATCCAAAACAGCCTGCTTTTCCTTCTTTTTTCTATTCAGTTGAATTTTGCGGTTGAGTTCTTGCTAACATTCACGACGCAGGCAAAAACCATCAGCGCAGCGCCATCCACACCAGACCCTTGGCCACAACCCTTCCATCCAACACACACTTTGCACACCCCAACGAGAACTCCAGTTCCATACCGTTAGCAGTAACAAACCGTCATGTTCTCCGCCCCGGTGCCGCCTACCGTCTTCCCGCCACCGCGCCCCCCTTGGCCGCCGGTCGCACCGCAGCACCATCACCCAACAACTCGAGGATCTCACCACGCCGCAATTCTCCGCGGTCGAGGAGGAGGTCACGGTACAAGACCCGGAAGAGGGCATGATATTCGCGGCGGAAGCAGCATCGCTGATTATAACGACTTCTCGCAACCGCAGGTGCCTCCCCCGCCGCAACCTCTCGCGTTCGGTCCTCGTCCCTTCATTCCTGTTTCACTGATTGCCCCGAGCCTTCCCTCTTTAACATACTCTGCCGCTCCTGCTCCTGGCCCCGTGCATCCCGGCCCTGCGCCTAGGCAGAGGACCCTCTTCCCGGGTCCTGTCACGGCTTCAATTGTACTGGGCCCGCTGCCTGACGTTCGCCCGGCTGTACTGGTGTGGGAGCCAGCCCGTCCGGGGAGGGGTGCGATGTGGGTTGCTATGCCGCGGGACGTGGAGAGGAGGAGATTTGTGCCAAGGCCGGGGGAGAGTGAGGAGGAGATGAAGCTTCGGGGAAGTCCTTTAGAGAGAAGGAGGGTGTAGGACGAGAGATTAAGAATGGCAGGATTTGAAAGTTTGTGTAATGGTTAGGAAAGGTAGGCCGTGTTGGGGGCGTATCGGTTGCTCTATGAGATAGTGGAAGTGAGCTGTTTAGTGTATCTGTATCTGTTTTGTTCGCCGTGAAGGAGATTAGATAGGCTGCTGGCAGAGCTGATCATTCATCAAATGTCTCTGAATTATCCCTCTATGCTGTACAGTTTCCCTTTTCAAGACCCAGCCTACTATTAGCAACGTGTCAGATGGCTCTGAGCTTCCATATGGATGCTCAACTTAGCGCATGCTTGGGCAGATTCGGTTTTGGACAGCTCGTGACGGATAAGCATTACCTAAACCGTCTCTAGATAACTGGAAAAAATGCAAATGGGTTCAAAAGCAGGGAGAGAACGCCAAATCAACCATCGGCTCTCAGCTTCCACTTCCAACCATCTCGAACTCGAGTTCTGCACCACATTGTGGCGCTCAGGGCGTTCTGCCGTGCTGGAGAGAGTTGAGTTTTCAGGAATTGAGAACTAGAGAGACTTATGAGAATGGTCAGAACAGAGGTATTTACCTATTGCCGAGTTCACTTTGTATTGCACGGCAGAGGAGAAGAAAAGAGAAGAAAGAAAAACGCAGAAAAAATCAAAAAGCTCACCGACTAGCCCTCCACCCGCGCCGGATGCGGAGAAGTAACTAATCGGTTATGAAAACCCTTCACTTGAAGGATCTTTGACTGACACGGGAGTCAAACTCGGCCATTTCGGTTGCTGAATTTGCCTCCAAAATCCCAACCATCGATACTGCTTGGTCACCGGGCCATTGGGGGTTGGTAACAGGGGGTCGATCATCCAAATACATATAGCGCTGGTCCGCTGCCTCGGTGAGGGAAGGAAAGCGGCCAGGGAACGAGATGGAAAACACGACAAGGTCAAGACTTCAGGGGATGACTGAGGACTTTGATGGCACACAGTCGAAGGCAATACTCAGGACGTGTGACCACTCGGCATTACTTATTACCAGAACAAGCCAGCAACACGACGGACAATCTAATCTTGTGCTTTCCAGAATATATCCCATCCCGGACTCCAGTCTCAAACCCAGTATTACCGGCCAGAAGCCACTTTGTTTCTTACACCCAATCCAACCAATGTTTCCTCCAACCACCACTACTTTTCTCCAAACCCCCAAACATCACCTCTTCCTCCTAACAGTCCCAACACTCCCCACCAACCCCAAATCCCACCACCCTCCACCACCGCCTCCCACACCGTCCTCCTTTTAGATTTACTCTTCCCCTCCCCATCTCACCCTCACCCCCGGGCCATCCGCAGGACTCACCCCTACCTCACAAACACCCCTTAGCCGAAATCACCTCGGGACTCAAAACCTTCTCAAACCCCTTGCCACCCCTCAACTCCCTCGGCGGGGGTGCACGACCACAATTGGTGCCGGAACTGGCACCGGTTTTCTCTTGCTTTGAAGCTGATGCTCTCGTGCTTGCGCCGCGAGGAAAGCCGCGGATGCGGATTGGGGAGAGGGGAGCGGGGATAGGGCCCGGGATGCGTTTGTGTTCCGGGGATGGTGTCTTCGAGGGCGCTGGGGAGGGGAGGCGGGGTTGAGAGGAGATTGTGGGTTCGAAATGGGAGGGAGGAGCGAGGTGGGTGCTAGTGATGGTTGTGAACGGAGCCGGGGGCGCGCGGGAGAGGAGCGGGAGATGCCGTCTTCCGGTTTTGTGGCGTCGTCGTCGTTGGTAGGGGAGCTGGGAATGCGCGGCATTCTTAGTCGCAACGGGCGGGTGTGGATTGGGGGTGGCGGGCGTAGGCCGCGGGGTTGGGGCGGGCTGTTTGCCACGTCTTGTTCACCGGCGAACGTGGAGGAGGAGGCGTCTGATTCGCAGCTAAAGCGGGGTAGAAATACGCGGGTTTGGAGGTGGTCCGATTCTGGCTGCAATAGCGGCGCGGGGAGCTCCTCGGCTTCCTGCACGGATGGGCGCCGACGGGGAGGCGGGAAGTAAGGGGCGGCAGTCACAGTGGACCGGTTCCAGAGAACCTGCTGCTGTTGATGCGGCAGCTCAACACCGTTTCCGTCTTTCCCGAAGGCGCCCGCGCGCCCCTAGCCCTCAATGTCTTTTGGGTTGGCGGTCATGGCGTCGCGGCGGATGCGGTGCCACAGGCCGATGCAGACGAGCGAGGAGAAAGCGAAGAGTACACAGAGGGCGATGGACAAGCCCCAAACGGCTTTGATCTCGTAGCAGGTTGGTTGGTCGAGTGTGACAAAAGTGGAGTATGGGAGGGTCTTGGTGATGATGTTGGTTTGGATCGGAGAGGCGGTGGACTTGAAAAATGTGACAGCTGAAGGAGAGAGAGCGGCGCAGTTGAGCCCTGAGAGCGGCTTGCCAATCAAGGATGCCGCCACAATGGAGGCAATGAAAAGGATGCTGTCAAGACCGCCAGCAAGCAGAATTGGGAGCATCTGGTCGTAGTAAAGAATGTATGTAAGGACGACGTAGATCGACCCGATGACAGCCTGAATTTCCGGTCAGATGCACTGTTCAGGTTCCTGGTTCAGGGCACGTACCACAACTAGAGTGCCAATGAGCTCTGACGGAGGATTGTGCTCAGCAGCGGCAATATTGTTGATGAAGTTGGCGCAGAGGCCAATTATAGCAATGAGGGACATGAACTGGCACGCCCTCATGATGTTGAAGGTGACGCCCATGGCGCCGAGCTGCGGTGCCTGGAACCGCATTTTGAGAGGCTGATTGAAGTCAAAGTCGGTAATGATCTCAAGAGATGGGCGCTCCTTGCTTGCTGTGCGCAGAGGAAACTTCGGTTTGGGATACGGGTATGTTGGAGGAGGCGGGAAAGAAGCGTTGGCGGAAATGTTGGGCAACTGGTTGTTGCTTCACACTGCCAGTGTGAAGACTTGGGTGTAAAACTGTTTTTAGACAGATCAACTGCCGGAGACTGTGACTCGTAGATTATTGCTGTGGTCGTTCTTGTCGTTGTGTAAGTGGATAAGGGAATTCGAGTTTGTCGTTAGGAAGATGGAAACACAGAAATTCTCTATGACCGAAACCCAAAGGAAACAAAGAAGTTGAAATTGAGATGAGACCGAGATGAGACCTAGAAAACAGGAAACAGGAGAAAGGAGAAAGGAGACAAGAAAGACAAAAGAAAACGACCTAGGAAACAGGGCGTTAGATGCAAAGGGTGTGGTGAAAATGGGAAATCTCAAAACGCAACTCTGTACTCGCAGCCCCCCATCCTTATACCTCCCATTATTCTCACCATCAACAAACCTTGTCGCCTGTCCTCCCTGTCAAATCTCAAATCTCACAACATCCGCTGCCTCACCATCAACTCCAAACAAAACCGCAAGCGCGACGCCCACCGCTAAGCGCCCAACGCCCCCACTCAAAACCCTCTCCCGCGCCCCATTCGCCCCCAAACCATGCCGTGCCATCCTCAGTCTCTCCCACCACTGGCCCAAACCACAAAGCCGTTCAAACATGCCCGATCGCCAGTAGCCGCCCCGCTGTCCAATCACAACCCTACTTGGCTCTCACCACAGAGCTTCGGGCATATAACGACCCACTCGTCAGCAGCTCTTTTTTGCTGTGAGGTGTCGCTGGCCAACCAGATTGACTCGATCGCGGCAGGCTACCGAGCTGAGACAGTCCCACAACAGCCGCGAGGTGCAAAATTGGAGGAGGTGGGTTGATTGGATGGCGCATGGGAGACGGTGAGGCTTCAGGTTGATTACGGGACTGATGAAGCGGATTCGTGCCAGTATTTTGAGATGGGCTACCTCCAAGAGCACCTATTTACCCGACAATGTAACATGGGATGCTAAATGGGACGGGTCCAGACTCCAGCTGCCAGGAGACCGGGAGCAAGCCGCAAGCGGGCTGGGAGAATGGCCTCAACACGGTCGGGTCAAAGGTCCGGTGGCTTCATGACGGCAGGGTGGTAATTTGGTGGCGGTTTTTTTGTTGTTTTCGTTCGTGATTGAGCTTGGTGCGAGTTGTTGAATGATGAATCGAATTATCTCCGAACTCTCTCAGGGTTGGGGTTGAGGTGTTGAGGTGTTGAGACAAGGGGCAGGGTTAGGGCCCCCCCCTGGCAAGTTCACTGACCGAGACCTTGAGAACAACCTGGAACATGACAAAGAAAGAGAAGAGGTACTGATGGAACAAAAAAAATCAGTAGCGGAGTATGCAGCAAGCTTTGTCTACAAGAAGGCGAAAGAAACTACGAGTTAACACCATGAAGAGACCAAACGGGGGGGGGGTAAATGCATCATGTATGGTAGACTTCCCTCGTTAGTTAATATTAAGAATTAATACAACATGTAATCGCTCTAAATCTACTTTTTAGCCAAGGCAGGAGTTGTACTATCCGTTGACAACGGATCTGTTCTAGCCCTCATCTGCATTCTCTCCTACTTAAAGGTAGACATAACACAACGGCGAGCCACCAACAGTGTTCATCAAATCCTTGATCTTGACCGGCCCAGTCAGGGGTGAGAGGTCGATCAGGTCTTCAACGGTGGTGTTAGCGCTGGGGAAAAAGTCGAGCATGGCGTTGCTGCCAAACACAGTCTGGCGGTTCTTGAAGTCAAGCATTTGCCAGATCCAGTAAACGCGGTCGAGTTGTGCATGATGGAGATAGAAGGCCGGGTCGCCCGACGAGATGAAGGCGTCCGATCCCGGATCCCCGGCGATGGTAAAGTGACCGCCACCGTGAACGCCGAGCTGGCCAGTGGTGTAGAACGGGTTGCCCTCCTGTGGGGATATGGTTAAATGGGGTCTGCTTCTGTACAGTCATACTTGTGAACCTACCAGAGTAGTGCGAAAAAACTCAATGGTCTTGGAGTTGAGAATCAGGTCTGTGGTGTTGCGAAAGCTGGTAAACCGCGAGGCGCAGTCGGCATTGAGATCGCGCTTCAGACAGCGGGGGTTGTCCTGAGTGGGATCGGGCTGGGTGATGGGGCCCAGATGGACGGTCATGTTCTTGAAGGGTCCCTCGTAGACACAGCCACCACCGGTGCCCTTACGAAGCTTGATGGGCTCGGTGGCAGTGGGAATAAGAATTTCGGGGCCGGGGCCATCGATGAACTCGCCATCACTTCCCAGCGAGGTGTCGGAGCCGTCGAAGACGGGAGAGGCGTGCGGGTCGTGAACGTCCAGGCCCCACTCCCAGTAGGGGAGAGCGCCGTTGTAGCCGCACGCGTTGAGCCTCTTCTCAAACTCCTGGATGTAGTATCGATGCCAAATGAGAAAGTTACCCTGGGGCAAAGTCAGGACCGCTGCCACTACATCTAAAAATTAAACAGTGGCTGGACGCACTGTAAAGTGGATGAACAAGGTCGAGTTCATGTGCACATAGACGAAGTCGTCAAACAGACTCTTCGAACCCGCAGAAACGCCAGGAGCGAGGATAGTGGGAGTTTCCATCACGCACTGGACGGCCTTGACGTAGGAACGGCGCTGGGACTTGGGGAGGGTGCGCCTGAGAGGATCAGCATGAGGATCTCAGCAATTTGATCACCGGCCGCATACCATTCCCGGCGAATCTTGACGTTGCCCAGGTTGCACGATCCGCCATACTTGCTAGCCGAGTTGAGCAGCGCGAGACTGTTCAGACCAGACAAAGCCAGACCCGAATCGACAGCAAGCTGCTCGAACGTGGGGAGGTTGAGGGCAGAGGCGCCCAGGGCCGAAGCCAGAGTGAGGGTTGTTGAGAGCTTCATTGCAACTTGGACTTGGTCAAACCTGGGGTTGCGAAACAACTGCGACTCTTTACAATGCGGCCCAGGAACATGATGAGAATCTTATAGTTCCCGCCAAACCCCGGGCTGTTCCCCGACCCCGGCAAACCTCATGGCAACCGGCCGGGGTATCGACACAAAGTTCGCGACAAGATACTGCCCCTTGCAACCTTGGATCATGGCTGTGAGCCGGAAGAATCAGCCGCTGCAACCATGGCATGCATGTTGGGGTTGCAGACCAAGAATGGTTGATGGAGCCGTGAGGTCTGGAGGCCGCAAACCCTTATGATTCCCCAGGGTCGTCCAGGGGAGTTGCATGGAACTTCTGCAAGGACCATGTTAGTCCCAATGCAACGAGGGTTTTTCTCCGCCGAAGATGCGGGCAATTCTGCTGACCGTGGCACTCCTGAGAACACAAATGACAGCGCACCCAAAAAAGCCGCCACGACAGGCTTCAAAAGTTGACTTTGTGGTTGACAGATGCGTTCTGTCAGTGCGTTAACATTTCGTAGGACATTTGCCAAGCTTAAGCTTCTGCCCTTGGCATTGCCCTCGCGATGCCGTCCCGAACATTGACCCTCCGTTCTGCCGTAAAAACGTGCGTCTGCGGCGTTGAACCATGTTCTCGGACAAGTCCCGCATGGAGGTTGCAGAAAACAATCTGCGGTTGCTGTCCTCGCCAGAGAATTGCAGAAAATGACTGAGGTCCCCTGCATTTCCGCTTGTCTCTGCATTCGAAGGCAAACCCCGGCTAAGATGCCGATTCAGGGGTCAAGGAGCCTGCAATGGAACATTTACTCGGCAACCCCCACAAAAGGATCAAGCAACAGTTTCAGTTTCTCCATCTATCTAGGATTTTTTAAGTTTCTTGATCGCGTGCATTATTCATCAATCGATCTGCGGTGCTGCGCGACTACTGTAGATGGATCTCCCTTCTCTTGTCCTGGACCCCGGTTGTCCGTTGGCTTGGCTGGACACTCTCGAACCATGGATCCTGCCGATGGGCTGATGTCGAATGCAACCAGAACTGGGGTTCAGAGACAAGGAATCGTGGAGTAAGGGCCTTTTGCCCTGCAACCACGAGATTGCGGGCCGTCTCTTCCTGCCCGTTGAAGCCTGCAGCCCAGGAAGAGAACCCGCGTCTCAGTTTTCGTGCAATGTCTACAGTCCACAATCCTGTATATTGTGCCTTTGAGAGGATGTCAAACTCCCCGGAACTAAGCTTTTTTCTCCCGCATTAATGCCCATAACGAAGCAGATATGCCGGACTGGCTCAAGAATTTTATATTCATTCCCCCATGTCCCCATCGCCACGTGGCTGTCAAGTCCCTTGATTTCGTTACATACCAGCGGCCAATCATAATCTCTGATCGACACATGATCAAGTTCAAAACTTCAAGTTCGACTGCAAAGACTGCAAAGACCTTCCAGATCACCTGTTCTTCCGGATAACCGCACAACCTACTAGTTTATCTCGATTCATTCACTCAGGTAAGAAGAACAAAGATAGTCTCCTCAGACTTCTCTGGAAGGGGGGAAGGGGGTTAGCGGACCCTGCCTCCAACAACCCTGGCCGGCCCCGTACTCGGAAGCATAGCCCTCCTGAACCGCAAAGACTGTTTTTACCCTATCGCTGCGGCCCGAGGAGGAGAACCGGAGACCCCTAAACGCTAAACGCCGGCCGGGTTGCAGTGGTCGTCACTCCGAGTCTGATCGCTACATTCCGCTTCTAGGTCTTATTCCTCGCTAGGTCCCTTTGAAGTCTCACACTCTCACTATAGCCGCTTGCAAGATCTGAGCTCCCTATAATGGCCGATCTTTCTCCTAATATTTTGTCCCAAGACATAAAGTATTGGAACTTATTATAAACCATTTGCCTTCTCAGATTTGCTTTTCTATGTCACGCAGGGAAGCTGTCATGAGCGACTTTTCAACCATTTTCCTCTAAGTTAACTATTTGGACTAGTCAATTAATATGCCTCAACCTGTCGTATTCACTTCAAACTCGGGCTTGCGCAGATACTTCTTCCATGTCAATTTGAAGTCAACTTTGGAAGTAAGGTAGGACAAATCTATTTTCAAGTAACGTTAATAGTGTATTCGTGTAGTTATTAAGTTTTCCTTTCTTTTCTTTTCTTTTCTTTTCTTTTCTTTTCTTTTCTTTTCTTTTCTTTTCTTTTCTTTTCTTTTCTTTTCATCTCTTTTTTATTATTCTGTTTTTCCGAACTGGGGACATAGGCCTTCGGAACTTCTTGTTCAAACGGGGAGTCCCAAGTGTGCTGACGCCCTGCTGCGAGTGCGGCGAAGGGCGGGAGACTGTTGAACACTTGGTGATGTGGTGTTTGGCTCTACTGCTGACTTGGACGTGGGAGAGAGCAGAAGTCAGGACGAGACGAGACTTTTACTCTGTTCTACAGCGTGCCAGTCCTTCAACTGCTCGGCTGACGAGGAGGATACTGGGCTGGCTGATGGATTCAGGAAGACTGCCGATGTACAGCTTGGCTAGGAAGCTCGAGCTGGAGTAGGCAACCTGACTCCCACCGGTCGGAGGCCAAGAGGCCTTCTCTTTTTGTATTTCGCAGGCTCATTCACTGAGTTTCTTCCCTTAACCATCGGTATAGGTTTTCACCCGTCATGTGTTCTGTATTTTTATCTTGAGGGTCGAGGGGCTGTTCGTTGTTAAGGACTCGACTGTCCAGTGGAGAAAAATTTCGAGGTTAATGTGGGAGAAATTATGTGAAGATGGTTGAGGGAAGGGAATGGTCGGGGGGTGGGATTAGGTTGGTTTCGTTGAGAATGAACATAGGAGATAGCCGTTGGGTTGGATTGTGGGTTGTGAGGTGTGAGTTGGAGGGCACTCGAGGAAAGGAGAGAGGACGATTCAACTCAGTTGACATTCACTCGCTTCAAAGACACATTGTAAGTACATGGGAAAACTAGAACATCCCTCCCATCGCTATGCATGCCCGACCGAAGATACCCAAAAGAAAGATGAAGTGACATGCCACCCACACCAAAAGAAAGAAAAGCAAATTGGCCATCCTGTCCCACCATGCACATGCCCCTTGACTTCCCAATGCTTGATCTTGAATAAACAGATAACCACCCATGATTTAATGAAACAATAAACTCCTCTCCAGTATCCCGCTGCTTTTTTACCATCCCATGTAAGCTCCACCCAAACCCCTGACGGCAGGAAGTCAGAAGAGGCAAGCACGACGACCTGATTCTGTGCGACTCTGAGGGCCTAATCTCAGCGACGACGCCTTGGCTGTACTTGTGCTTGTGTTTGATCGTGTTGGTGGTTCCTTGGCGATGGAGAAGTGCGCTTGCTAGTACCGTGCTGCCGTGATCATGATGCCTTCGTCTTGGCTGCCGACTGCATTCAATGCCTGCCTGTTCTCCTGTTTTGTGACCTCTCGGTGACGATGTCTTCTTGGCTTGGATGTGCGCTGCCGAGCCTTGTGCTGTGGTGATGTGTTCTGTTGTGCCAGTTGCGGTGTTGTGCGCCCGTGTAAGTCATTCGTCTTGGCGCTTGGTTCGCGGCCACGGCAGTTGTTTAGCCGTGCTGCTATGTCACGTCTCTTGCAATCTCATGGCACCCGCTCAAAACGATTCAGACGCGGTGATGGTTCCCAGGTTACTGTGCGTCCGGGTTGCTGGTTCTCGACCAGGGCCTTGCGTTGTTGTGCAGGCTTCCGTCTCCGTGGGTGTCCGGCGACTTCGACGTGGCTCGCTACAGGAATCTCGATGACGATGGCCTTTTCTGAAACGGGGACGTAGGTTGTCTGGATGTGCTCTTCAACGCGTTTCCGGTCCTCTTTGGGATACGGCGTGGGTGTTCGGTACCGGACGGGCGGATGCGAGCAGCGGTGGGGCCTCCATCTCGACGGAGGGACGAGCCAGTTCGGCTGCTTGTCGAGGATGTTCTGTCTGGACTCGGAAAAGCCCGATGGGGTTCCTCCCCCTGGATTTCTCGAGGTGCACCTGGACAAAGCAGAACCCATGGTGATGGCCTCGGAAGGAAGATGTGATGAAAGAAACAGAATAAAAGGGAAGATCAAAAAGGGAAAAGAGGAATCCCGATGGTACAGGATAGGAGAAGCGAGGTGTATTTATCCTCAAGCTGCAGAGGTGACGCTTCGCAACGCCATGGCCCATGCCTCAGGGCTCTCTCTGCATGTGAGATGCAGATGGGGAGCGACTTCGACCCTTGCCCGCAGCTCGTTGCTGGCTGACGCTTCGTCACGCCGGGCGCCCCCACTGCCGTGGTCTTGGCGGCCATTTGTCGGTTGACTGAGAACGCAATGGCAATGTCGATCAGAATGGGATGACTATTGGACCGTAAAATTGAATGGCGCGGACGTTAAACAAGGCCGCGCTTGACGTTGAGGTGTGAGTTTGCTACCTCTTGGCACTGTCACAGGTTTCATCCAAGGTTGCGATTGGGACAATGGAAGGTGGGCGTTGGGGAGAGGGAGAGAGTGGAGAACAAACCCTCGGCTCCACACCTCACCCACGCTCCAGTTGCCAAAATTGGAACATGGGAGGAGAGGAAAGAGGGCACGAGATGCGGTAGGTTCCGCTCAGTAACTTTTGTGATGGCCTGGTCACTCTTTGTCTCCAAATTTCGTCAGACTCGTCAGGAAAATAGAGTGTCCAAGCCTCCCGTCTGTTTTCCTGCACACTCCCAGCCACGACACCACCCGACTCTTGGCCTCTTGGCACTCTGCCAAGCCGTCCATCCTCGATGTCGATCCTCTCGGCATCGAGAATCACGGCCCGATTCGGCAACTCCCTCTCGACAACGCAGGGTCTTCACTGTCCAGCCACTGCAACAGCCCCAGACGACGCAAAATTGACCGCGCATCTGGCCAAATCAGCGGCATTTAGCATCGAAAATTTTGCAGAAAGCTGCCCTCTCTGCATCGTCAACCCACCACGGTCCACGTCGCGTCAGGAGACAGGACACGCCAGCTTGATACGTACGTTAGCGGTTCTGGGAGCTTGGCTGTGCCCCCAAACAGTCGTTCCATCGTCAGGATGCTTGATTTGATCGAGCGGCCGTGAGTGCCACCGACTCTTGGCAAGGCTCGACGGATGCAGACAGAGAGGCCAGACTCGACGGCAACCCCCAAGTCTCAAACCGCCCGGAGCTTGGCTCTTGGCGCGGAAGCAAGCTGCACCACGAACTGGGATTCCATGTTGTATTTGTGCAAAGAACGAAGCACGAAAAACTGCCCAGACGCTGTGTTGAACCTCACAATTGCCAAGGCGCCGTGTGCGGCCGCTGGATTTTAGCACAGGGACTTTGTACGCACGCCCAGCTTCAATATCGCTCGACAGCATGCTGCTGTCAACGCTTCAACCAATTTGGGATTAACCACACGGATCACACAGTAATTTCCTGGACTCTGTCGACCTGCTTCTTTTCCCGCAAGGATCGCCATAGTATAGAACAGCACACATACAATGAGCCCCCTTCCACGCGGCCTGGCTTGGTCCTCCCGTCCCGTTGCCCTCAAACCGCCAAGCGCCATCTACCACCGTGACCCCCTTGGAATCGGCAGCCTCCGGTCTCTGATCCAGCCAAGCCGTTACATCTGTTGATCACCAGTCTTGGCATTCCGCTCCGCCTACCGCCGCGCTGCCCTCTCGTCGCGGCATGTCTTAGGGACGCCGGACTTTCCGCGCGCTAGATGCGTTCCGATCACCGACGAGGCGTCCGAAGGTGGCGCAACGTTTCGAAAAACCTCGTCCCAGCGGTGTGGCAACATAATACATATCGCCTTGGCAACCGGGGATCCTTCCGGGCCCCGGGCTACAGCTGGCACCCGCCAACTGTCCAACGCTCGGCCTCGTGCTACAAGACGGGTTCCTGAAGGCTTGGCTGACGGCTTCCCGCCCGCCGCCTGTTCCGAGGTAAATCGATCTCAAACGAGGAGGCTGCTGCTGCCGCGCGGACTGCGGGATGGACCACCTCGACGTCGACATCGACGGCCGGTCGCAGGGCCGAGCAATCCGGTTCAACTTGAACGGCCAATGATGTTGCTGATTACGACAACCGTTGCAAAAAGGCTGGTTGGCCGATGATCCTAATCATACTCACGAGCCACTAAGTTCTCCATGTCCTCAATTTCCCATGATGCAGACGCGTCACCAGGAGCATCTCATCATAACTATCATTGCTTCTAGAAGCATTTCGTCCTTGTTTTGCCCCTGTGCGCGAGGAATGGCATCATCTAGTGCGCATGCTGTGGCTCCCTGGGCTTCAATCATCCCCGTTGGTGCCACAGCATGTCCTGCCATTAGTCCTCTGGCTTCTGGTCTCTTTGACCGCGAGATCCTCATTTGCCAGGAAGGCAACATTTGCAACTCTTTTAAACAAATCTACGGCGCTACAAGTAAGGAACCAAATTCTTGACAACCTCCACAAACTACAACCACCCAGCTCTAGTTGCACAATGCCTGAACTTCGCGGTCAATTAAAGCAAAGTTTGCAGCCGGGTTTTATTGAGCTTTTGACTCGAAAGCAGTGTGCCACTGAATCTGAAGTCAATACTAGAACGCTAGAGAATAAATTTGATGGTATGATTGGGAAAGAGTCCGTGCAGAAAGATAGGCAGTTAGATATTGCTTCAAGATGCTGGGGGGGGGGGGGGTTGATGCTCAAAGAAGAGCAGAAACCGCTGCTGTTGTTGAGTCTGACATTTCGTGGTTGTCAAGTTGAAACCTGAATTCAGCCTAATTATAACGTTACTAGTTATCCCAACTCAAACCAAGCTAACCTCAACGTTCCCTAATATTTCTAACCACTTATTTATGGGTGACACTTGAAGTGTTGAGCGTATTTCTGAATGAGGTGAGTGTAATGAGTGAAATGGTAAGCTCTTCAACTTTTTTGTGAGTTGTGCCTTTTGCGTTTAGTCGTACTGGGGAAAGGTGGTGTCGACCCACCGTTTTCTTTGACCTGCAGGCTTGGCTGTTCTTTCCAGCGACTCCTACGTCGACTTTCAGGAGCCTAAAAACTGGCTCCTTCCGCAGATAAGATCTTACCTCAAATACCGAGACTCCTCTCACGACCTTACAACCCAAAATTCACCGCTGTCCCTACGATCTCACCCCAACACCAACCTAAATTTCAAGCGATACCAGTATCCTAAGATTTTTTCATTCCTCAACCGCTACCATGCCGCCCACCCTCGTCCTAATTCGCCACGCCCAGGCCCTCCACAACATCGACAGTTCGCCCCCTCCTCGCCCCCAAGCCCACCTCCCCATACTAACACCCTTCACAGAAACAGCACACTCCTCCCCGACCCCCACTCTCCTCCTTGGCCTCTCCCAAGCCGCCCTCCTTGGCCCACAGCTCAATCCCACCTTCCCGCCAACCGCAAAATTGGCCTCATCATCGTCAGCCCGATGCGGCGCGCCCTGCAAACCTGCCTCATCGGCCTCGAGCATCTCATCTCCCAGGGCGTGCCCGTGGTCCCCGACGCCCGGTGGCAGGAACTCTACGCCAAGCCCTGCGACACGGGCACTCCGCCGCGCAACTGGCGATGGAGTTTCCGGGCGTGAACTTTCGGGGCTGGATCCGGTGTATCCTGATAAGACGTCGCCTGCTGGGGCAGAGTATAGGTTTGAAAAGGGGCGGTGTTGGAGAGGGGGCAGAGAGTGCTGAGGGAGTTGGAGGAGGGGGAGGATGTGGTGGTGGTGGTGTCGCATTCAGGGGTTTTGAGGACCGCCGTGACGGGGAGGTGGTTTGCGAATGCGGATTGGAGGGTTTTCGATTTTGAGGAGAGGGAGAGGGGGGATGGGATGCTGAGATTGGTGGAGTGGGAGTTGACGAGGGGAAGGGGATGGGTGCGAGTAGGGAGGAGGTGGTGGAGTTTGGAGAGGGATTGCCGGAGGAGGAGGTTAGGGGGTGAAGAGGGGGTGAAGAGATGATAGAGACGGTGGAGGGTGCGCTGCGTTCGGATTGACTTAGGCGTAGCCTGAATTCGGCATTTTAGATACCAAGCATTCCTGAAGTCATTCACAATACACGTACATGAGGTGTATTACAAAGATGCTTCGACATAGTTGAGGGCCTTCTGATAAGGCACAGTTGGCATCAACGTTGCACAGGATGGTTATCTGCTAGCCAAAAAGGTCATCGATGCCCCAATTTTATCCCACAGATTAAGATTGGGGTGTTCCTTACGCAGCCACAGGCATCATTTTACCATGGAATCCCAACGCAACATGGCCATTCGACTCGGTACCTATATTGTAAAGTTCGCCCTTAACCCCTGACTCTTTAGATTTTGAGATTGCTCAGTCTACTGTTCCGCTACCCGTTGGACACCCCTGCCTGTTTGAATGTCGTACTGTGTAACATATCTTTTGAAAGGCGGGGGTGCATTGTGCTCTTTCCCCATACCTGGTATTCTCACGTTCCTCGGCACACCCATTTGAGCTCTTCCCCGCACCACGCTCAACTTTCAACTGAAATACAACTCTTCTCCCTATTCAGTATCTGACAATGGATCATTCGCAGCTGACAGCGGAAGCTTTTGCTCAAAAGCAGTTTGACTTCCTGATTGTGGGCGGTGGCACCGCCGGCCTGGTCGTTGCTGCCAGGCTCTCAGAGCACCCGGGATTTACAGTTGGTGTCCTTGAAGCCGGTTTATTGTCACTCGACAACGAGATTATTGAATATCCAGGGCTCGCCGGCTGGGGACTCGGCACTGACCTCGACTGGCGCTTCCAAACCGCGCCGCAGCCAACCTTGGGAGATCGAACCCTTCCGTACGGACGCGGTAAAGTTCTGGGGGGATCCAGTGCGCTGAACTACATGGTCTGGAATCGGGCTGCCAAGCAGGACTATGATGACTGGCGAGATCTTGGGAACCCTGGTTGGGGGTGGGATGATTTACTGTCAGTACTTATCAGTGCCCTTTCTTTGTCCCCCACAAGCTAATAACTAGCAGGCCCTACTTCAAAAATAGCGAGACCTTCCACCCTCCAAGTGAGGCCTTACAGAAAGCAACCCGTGTCAGCTTTCATGAGGGATTCGTCGGCCGTTCTGGACCAGTCCAGGTGTCATACCCCAGTGAGTTCTCGGTATCTCATGCATATTGGCACCGCACTATGAACGCGGTCGGTATCGAGTCTAATGACAACCATCTCGCGGGCGACAACACCGGGTGCTGGACAAGCGTGGTGTCGGTAGACCCTCGGGACAAAACCAGATCGTATGCCGCAACTGCCTTATTACAAGTCCAACGCATCCCGGCCAAATCTCTTTGTCTTGACGGGAGCCGAGGCCCGTGAGGTTCTATTGGCAAAGCAAGTGGGTGGTTGGAAAGCCAAGGGCGTTCGCTTTGTGCAAAACGGCATTGAGTTCTCGGCATTTGCTTCTCGGGAGGTCATTGTCTCGGCCGGTTCAGTCCAGTCGCCTCAAATCCTCGAGTTGTCAGGCATCGGCGGGCGCGCTGTTCTCGAGGCTGCTGGAATTCCAGTGAAAGTGGATAACCCAAATGTTGGAGAGAATTTGCAAGACCATCTCAGTATGAAGTTTCAACTCCTATCTGCAATAATCCAATGTGTAAACTGACACTTCTCCGCTTAGTAACAGGAATGGTGTTCGAAGTCGACCCAAGCCTTCCCAACCCCGACGACCTGCGCATCCCCTCGATTCTTGCCGCTGCGCGCGAGGAGTATGCTCGGTCACAAACAGGACCGCTCACCGCCTTGTCTACATCCTTCTCCTACGTCCCAGCCGCAAAGCTCATGCCACCTGAGGCCCTCAGCACCTTCACATCGTCGCTCCCCAAGTCTACAACGGCTTTTTCTCCGGAAAACAACCCCATGGCGGACCGCACCGCCCTCTTCCACCGCCGCTTCACCTCCCAGTCCAGCTCCCACTCTCTCGGCCACGTCGAATACATCTTCAACCTCGGCAACTGGGGCGTTGGCTTCCGCCCCAACCCAAGCAAAAAGTACGCCAGCTTGCACCAAATTCTGCAGTACCCCTTTTCATGCGGCAGCGTGCACATCACCCTCCACCACCACCTCCCCTCCCCTCACCAACCTAACCCTTAACCCCGCCTACTTTTCCCCACCCCATGGCACGCCCGACCTTACCCTCGCCCTTCACGCGCACCGCTTCGCAGAGAAGATCTGTCAAACCCAACCCCTGGCATCCATTCTCCGCGGCCAAGTCTGGCCACCCCCAGACTCCACCAAAACCGATGACGACCTGCGGGACTGGCTCCGCCGAGCTGTCATGACGGACTGGCATCCCGTGGGAACGTGTGCCATGTCGTGGACGCGAGCGTGATGCCGTTGCAGGTGAGTGCGCATTTGCAGGCGACAGTTTATGCGATTGCGGAGAAGGGGGCGGATTTGGTCAGGGAGGATTGGGGGTTAGGGGGTAGGGTTGAGTTGTGGTGGGGACAGGAGGGAAAGGAGGGCATGGGGTGGGAGATTTGGTGGGAAGGGAGAAAGAAAAGTCTCGGGAACTTGGGGAATAGGGGCAGAATAGGGGCGGAAAGGGGGAGGTGGTGCTCATATGTTGATGGTTTGCCCGCTGTGTTGCGGTGCGCGGGGTCTTTTTGTCCCTTTGCCACCTGCAGGTAATTTCAAGTTGCATTCAAAGAGCTTATGATTTGGCTATTTCGGATCAGCTGGTGCGTTCAATTGTTAAATCCAAAACTGCGCTTCTTTCCGACGCCTTCGCAACCCGTTCGTTGGCCCAGCTGTAATGTCTCGACTCGGAGTGCTCCCAAACACCGCCCATGCTCTCCCGTCGTCAAATTAACTCTCTGACGGATACGTCAACGCCAACTGGGGCAGATGCAGCTTGAATACCGTGGATTTGCTTTGGGTCTACGCTTCAACTCTTGTTGCACTCTATTGCTTTAAATCTGCAGCTTGGCTGCTCGGAAAGAGCCAGTGGCATTCAAAAGAGATCGCGGCTTTCCACTAGTTGAGAGCGAGCGTGGGCGTTGGTATGGCTTGGGAAAGCGTCAGTCCCAATGATGCTGTGCCACTGAAAACTCTGAGTGGTCATGGACGGCCGGGGGCTGCCATGATGCCTCCGCAATTATGGCCTTGCAAGCATGATTCCGACCTCCTGGGTGCGCCCGCCCAATTCCCTTCCACCGTGACGCCGGGCACTTGCCTCGTTAGTAGCGGATAATCTATGGCTGCCCTTGTCCGACGCCAATAGTGCCTCGCTGCCAGTGTCTGTCGTCGGGGCCGTATCGGAAAGCAGGGTTGCCAGCCAGCCAGCATAAGTACGCGCCCCCTCTGCCACCGAGCCCCGGGAAATTCTTCCTTCAGTCTCGCGACTCAAATCATGGCGGGTTCAATGACCACCATCAATGTTCATCACAGTCGCCGTTAAAAGCGGACTCGGGCCTTGGAGGGTCCAATCCCCTTACTCATGATGAAGGGTCAAATCCCTCCTTTCATGGTTGTTGCGTTCTTCTGTTTGGGGAGCCGTACATGTCGAACCGCAGGGTGCATAAAGCCACCGCTGAGTTGGTGCATATCTACCCCTCATTTTGATCTGCGTGTCATAGCCAGGAGGAGAGCTTTTTCCCCCCAATCAACAACATCAAGAACACCTGAACAACCCTTTGAGTTCCATCCTGGTGGTGATATTTGGTGCTGAATATATTGCTTCATTCCCTGCGCAGTGGTTCAACAGTACAACCCAATCAGCGGAGGCCAGCGGTACTGCTAGATGGAAGATATCCAAGTAGCTCATTTGGGAAGCCCAATCCAACGTGATTTCCAAGCGATAAGGCCTTGGCGTTCTCGAATACCGTCGGCGGTTGGCATGCGAACAAACTACATAGTTATCAATACATTTAATTTTTTTCGGTGGGATCACTGCTTAAAGTAGTGACCCGAGGAAGGAAAAGATGGCAGTGGGTGCGAAAGAAAGGGTGCGGTGGCTTAGGACGCGCTGCTCATCGAGGACACCTCAATGTGTTATTGGGCTCAGGAGGACATCATTGGTCGGCATACCCTCCGAGATGTCAATTTTGAGACTGCCTACGTGAGCGCGGGGGGCTCCTTTCGTTCGATGTTTACCCCACCCAGCGTTTATTTAGTGAAAAACGAAAGAGACTTCCTCAGGAGATGGGACGCTTCTCGAATTCATGCAGGCGTTGTGAGTCAGATGGTAGATAGACATGGCCCTGACATGTGACGCTTGATAGACTGAGCGCAGGAAAGAGTGATCATGAATTCATAATTACACGGCGTGGGCCATGGCAAAAGCTGAGCATGCAGAACTGCTGGAGCAGAATCCGAAGTGATGACCGCTACACTATAGAACCTTGATGCACCTCGTGGGTCAGTTTTCCTCTTCATGAGGGTTGCGGTGTCTTGGCAGTTGTTTATTGGTCGATGCTGCGCAGGGCCCCAGTTCTATGCTTGGCAGATAACGGCGCTCCGATTCAACAAAATGCAACGCAAGATTTTGAAAAGCCCCAGATTTGTTCTAGAATATCGCGAACAGGGTTATCCCGACTGTCGACATGAAACGAAAAGGCATAGTATATTTAAAAGGCGCCTTTTCCAATCTAATGAAGGCCACAAAATGCCTTCTGGTCGCTGCTACAAAAACCCTGAACACCAAAACGCCCAGCCAAGTGGCACTGTCGCAACTCCTCACATTCCCTCTAACTCCTCTCAATCTGGCTCACCTCAACCAACCCCTAAACCCACCCTTCTTACCTACCGAACTCAAACCGTCCGCCCCTAAGAACCCCCTCCCCTTTCCCTTCCCCTCCCATCCCGTTCTCAACCCCATCTCTATCCCAAGATCTCCATCACCACCATCCACAAACCCCCAACCCCCTCCTCATCAATTCCCCCCACCTCACCCTCCTCCCGCCTACCTCACTCGCCAGAAACATTTTGGCCGCATCCGCCCCGGCAATGTCTCTTACCCAAACTGTCTGGGACGACTTGAACAGCTCAGGGAGAGAGAGTTGGCGGAGCACGGGGATGGAAAAGGTGCGGTTGAAGTGGGTTGTAGAGGGAGATGCTGAGGAGGAGGAGGAGGGTGAGGAGGGGTGGGATTAATAAGTAAAGAGGGCGGCGGTCGGAGAGGATGGGGAGAGGGTGGGTGGTAGTTAGTTTGATGGTATGGGGGTTTGGATGGGGAAAGGGTGGTGGTGGCGGTGGTGGCTTGTGCGAGGGCGCTCATGGAGAGGTAGATGAAGTTTTGGAGGCCGGGGATGGTCCAGGTGTTTGTGTTGCCTTCAGCAGTGGGGGGGGTGGTAGTGGTGAGGGTGATTGGGAGGTTGGTGAGCGTGGAGTTGGTGAACATGGGTTGGGTGCCGTCCACGCTGGTGCTGGCCATGAGCGGGGCGACGGTGAACCAGAGGAGGAGCTCGTTGAGTGCGGTTTTGGGGGATGAGGCAGGGCTGACTGTGAGGGTGTCGGTTGACGAGAGGACAGGGAGGTTGGTTGTGTCCACTGGAGATGTGCCGACGGAGAGGATTGCATCGACTGCTTCGATTTCAACATCACAGGCGATCGACGACGCGCTGATCAGGTCACCGATCAGGAGAGGCATCGTAAAACCCCCGTCGATGGTCCCGTTGAGCGCAGCAAAGACAAGCGTGGTCTTCGTCCTCCAGTCAGACACAAACTCAAAGTCGTCTGCCCACACCGTCAACTGCGGCTGTGGACGGAACCACACCTCGGCGCTGCTGTTCTTCTCGCCAGTGTGGGTCGAGTTGTTGTTGGTCCGCGTCATGTTGGTGACGAAGGCGTTCCACCAGGAGTTATTCCTGTTCAGCTGCTGGATCTGATGCGGACGGCACGAGATATAGGTGTCAAACTTCATCGCTTTGCCGGAGAAGTTGCCCCTCTCGCTCAGCACCTCCCTGTTGACGTACCAGTCCCGGTATTCTGGCATGGGCTCGGAGGTCGGGTCGATAGCCCAGGAGCTGTACTCAGCAAGAACCCGAACCATCACTGAAGTCGGTGGGTTGGTTTGCGCGTACAGCTCGGCGATGCCGCCTCCGGCTGTGTAGTTGCTCTCAAGTTGGACCGGCCGCAATGTTGGAGAGTAGGCGTGCCCAACAAGTGGAGGGCCGGCCAGAGGTAGCAGCGTCACCACAATTGCGCATGTTAGGACAAAACCCGCGGCGAACGTTTTCACGGCCATCACGGCTGCAGGGGCCGACATAATGGACCCGCGGGTGGTTGACAGGTAAGCATCCAGACCCTGGATAGTGAACGACTGCTTCGATAGCAGCGGCCAAATTGTCGTCTCGCATACCCCTAATGCAGCATATGCCAGGGCAAGCATGCCGATGAGGTAAATCATGGTGATGATCCCTTGAACGGTGCCGAGGTTTTTGGTCGTCCAGCTGTCAGCCACCCGGCAGGCATTGGCCCATGACGGGCACTCCAGCGTCTGCTTGCTCAGCTCGTTGGTGTAGACGATAGCGACAACGACGAAGATGATGCCGGCGATCAGGGCGGCGGGGAGAGATAGATGAATTGCAATAAACGGCCACCAACCCAACCGCCGCGGTGCTGGATGGGCGCCGAGGACGAAGTCATGATCGGAAGCGAGACGTCGGATGTCTCTTGGAGTCGGAGAGGACGCCATGTCGCCCAACTCGACGTCGAA
The DNA here is from genome assembly GCA_027946355.1 of Collariella sp. IMI 366227. Taxonomy (NCBI): domain Eukaryota; kingdom Fungi; phylum Ascomycota; class Sordariomycetes; order Sordariales; family Chaetomiaceae; genus Collariella; species Collariella sp. IMI 366227. The sequence goes on from JAPEUS010000014.1 coordinate 610,398, forward strand.
GTGCGGTTCGGGTGCCGGCGAGGGATGGCTGGAGTCGAAGTCCTCCCTGAAGATGGACTTATGAGAGCGGGTTCGGGTCAGGGGAAGTAAGTGCGGTTGATTCGACATGAGATGGTGGTTGTCTAAAAATTGATGAAAGCCAGATGCTGTGGCACGATGGTACAAAAGAAAAGAGAACTTCTGAGACGAAGTTTGAACATGATGATGACTCGACAATGGCAGGTTAAGGAGATAACAGCATGGCCTCTCGGGTGGTGGTGCTGGCGATCACCAGCGGCGATGCCCTATCATCACACAATAAACGTGGCAGATACATGTTCCAATGACATGGATGAATCAGACTGGCGAGCCAGCAAGCTGTTGGCGTGGCTGTTGGGCCAAATCCAGAAACAGGAGTCTGCTCTAGTTGGGCATCGCTCAAGGCGATGGACAGGGCAATGCGTGTCCAGCTTGATGGCCAGTGAAGTGAGTCCTGGGAACACCAATCGGGGGTTGACCCGAAATAGTTGGGCCTCATCTGCGATGCAAGTCTCTCATAGGTCGCATGGGCTGATCCCGATGCACTGGGCTTCAATAGTCAATGTCTAGTCATCGATTTGGTCAATGTGATGTTGCAAGATTGATATACCAAGACCGTATATACACCCAAAATTCCGACCGTAAATCTTATCATCACGATCGTATCCAGCGCCAAAACACCACTTTGTACATATCAACGCAAAAAAAAAAAAAAAAAAAAAAAAAAAAAAAGGCAAATCCTTATCCAAACAAACGAACAGAATACCGCTATGCAAGCAAAGCGTCCAAATCCCTTACCCCAGAGGAGAGGAAACCTGAAACCACCACCAACACTATCACCAACTATCACCCACAAACCCCCTCACCCCTTACACCACCCCTTAAACCGCCGACCCCCTCTGCGTCTGCGTCATCTCAAACCCCTGCTGCTGCCCCGCATGCCCGCCGACACTCGACGGGTCATAGGGCGCGGCAGCGTAGCCCGAGCCGGCATACGAGGTCTGCGAGTCGTAGTAGGAGGCCGTCTTGGGGTAATCCGACGCATAGGCCTGCTGGGGGAAGGCTGTGTTGCTGGCGGTAGGGGCGCCGGCCGGGTAGCGATGTTGACGCCGAAAAAGAAGGGCGGGCTGAGGGTGCGGCGAGCACGCTTGACGATGGAGACGATGTCAAGGATTAGGCAGAGAAGGATAATGGCCATGATGATACACGAGATGGCCATCACAGCGCTGTAGTTGAGGTTGGTGTTGTACTCCTGAGCCAGGCGGTGGACGTCGTCTTTGAACACGCCCAGACCGGTGATGACCAGGCCGTAAAGGCCGATCTGTACCAGCATGATAAGAATGCGAACGACCCAGAACGGGATCAGGACGCGTTTGAGAAATGGCGACGAGTCGCCGACGACGTAGGCTGCGGCCATGGCGGGGGGGGTTGGTGGTGATCGCGTCGCGAGTTGTGTCGAGTTCGATTTTTAAGTTTTGGCGATCCTTTGGTTTTCAATCCTCAATTGCTTGCCGTCAAGGTGCCGCGGTCGCGCAACACAACCAAAAAAACACAAGGAAAACAACGCTTTTGAAAAGCAGGATTTCAAGATGCACAATGTCAGCCTCAGCGCGGACCAACGCGCTTTGTTAAATGCCAGATGGTGAAGCGATCCGTCACTAAAAAAAAAACACCCCCCTATCAGGCCTCCTTCCTCTTTCTGGACCAACCCACGTTCCTGTGGCCGACTCACCAATCACGGCCTCTTTTTGGCAGCTCAGCCACGGGTCCCTGCCACAGCCCGGTCGCTTGGCGCGTCTCCAACATCAGCCCAGGCCGAATATAAATTGGCGTCGCCAAGAAGGGCTGGGGTCCGAAATCTTGGTGCCTGTGTCCTAAATTTTAGCGCCGGGCAAAAGAGGCACCATTCCGGGTTGGGCTGCTGAGGTCAGCTCAGCGAGTCCCAGCAAAGAGTTTCCTCTCGTCGCCCTCCTTCCCGCATCTGGCGATCTGGCGGCTTGCTGAGGCGGTCCCGGCCTCACGGGCGGGTGCCAGCCCTCAAGCCCTCATTCTTCACTCAAAGACTGTGTCTGATTCCGTCGACAAACGAGACAGTCCCATCCAGTTGACGAGCGATGCCTCTTGGCGCCAACAAATGCAAACCATTCTGCGTCAAGAATGGTGCCGTCTTTCGACGAGGGTAAGCACTAGCCGGGAACCCAAACCAGTGGTCACCCTTGGATCGTGGGGTTTCTCGCCCGCATTCAGGGTCCCGACTCCTGAGCCACAAAGCCAAGACCCAACGGCACAGCTCAGCCCGGCAGCAACCGTGGCCCACTCGCATCCAAACTTGGAACGCGCTTCGTTGGTTGGTCTCGATTTTTGATGCCCGATCGAGAAGCCAGAAGCGCATGAGCGGCCGCTTGCCAACGCAGCAATGGGGATTTCGCTCTCTCGGTGGGATGTTCGAAACTCTGGACTTCTGGAGGCATCCAAATGACGGGATTTTGTTGCCAACCAACTTAGAAAATCAACAGCTCCAAGCGCTGGCCGCCTGGACATTTCTGGCATCCTCGGTTGGGGAACATTGCCAGCGGCGTTTAGATTGGCACTTGGGGCGGCTGCCGCGGTTGTGAGGAGCCGCGCGCCTTTACAACGTCCAACAACCTCCATGCCACACCAACACCCCCCATTTGAGGTTCCATCCCTCCAATGTTTGTCCTGTGAATATAGGATGCTGCGGACACAACCAACACGACCACGGCTTGTGATTCTCGTGAACAAACGACTGAAAAGAGTTTCAATATCTCTGGGCCTCAGCCTTAAATGTTGGTGGCCGTGTCTGTGCCATGGGCTGAACAACGCCACCAGGGTGCCCCGTCGGAACTAGTCCAAAGTGTAAAAACGACGCTCGTGCTATCAGAAATATATTGTATTTATCTGGACTGGAACTCGATGTGCCAGTTTCTTGAAACTGAAACACTCTTTCATGAGACCGGAACTTTACGTTTTCTACTTCCTCAACACTCCTCCTGACCCAAACGCGGGCTTATTGTGGAAGAAAACGTTAACGCAAGGTTATGTTTGTAACATTGTGAAATCAGGTTTGGTTGCATGGAGTACACGGTCCTAGTGCCCGAGGCCTTCACAAGGCAAAAAAAAAAGCTGTTTTGCATTTTTATGTCACAGTTTTCATTCATTCCTTGAGGCTCGAGCTAGTTTCAAATTACTGGATGATTTAAATTTAACAAAGGAAAAATATGGTATCATAAACTAACGTAAGGTATTCTCGAGTAGAAGCGAAAAGAGACAATAAACACTCCTGGTCAGTCTTCCTAAACCTCCACCCTCTTCTCCTTAGCCCCCACCCCCGCACTCACCACCCATCCCCTGGACAACCTCTCCTCCGGATCATCATACGACACCACCATGGTCGTCGTCTTGGTAATATTCTCAATTTTCGGCACCAACAACCCGGCGGCCTTCAGATTCCCCTCATGCACCATCATCATGACCGGCGGCGGCGGCGACAGTATGCTCTCCTCAGACCCCGTGAGCGACGGCACGCCAATCTTGACGTCGGTGCCGTACTTCCCCACGCCGGGAAACATCTCGAACTGCGGCTCGTTGCCTGAGTTTGTGGCGGTGCTCCCGCCCAGCTTAGTGATGCGGCTGCCCCCGTTGCGCGTGTAGTTCTTGTACTTGCCGCCGTAGCCAATCGCGGTGACTTCCGAGTTGCCGTCGAACATGGACTTGAAGAGGGGTTTGATGGAGGGGAGGGAGGCGGCGATGATGGCGACGTTTATTTCGACTGTGGTCCTGTTGAGGGGGAGGGTACTTGGTTAGTATCATGGTGGATGATGTTGTTAATTTGCCACGGGGAGAACGTACCAAATTGTGAGATCAATGGTTTTCCACAGGAAATCGCTCGATCTGGTGTAGGTGCGGAGATAGACGATCTTGACGATGGCGGCGACGGCTGCGAAGAGACCAAGGGACAGAATGCCGGCAACGGCTGATTTGACCCGCCCATTCATCTGCACCTTCCACAGCATGGGAATCGGAAGAAAAGCAAAGACGACATCGGACAGGGCGGCGACGCTCGAGTTGAAAAATGCGACGAACTGCAGGTGGGAGGGCGGGATACACTTGGCGTGGAGTCTCGGCTCCCAGACGGCGGAAATGGGGCGGCATTGAAGCAGCACCGTCACTGTTTGGGTCAGCAAGAAATCTCAATGGCTAGACCTGTCTCTACTTACGGAAGTTTCCAGTAGCCGAGAAGACGGTGAACAGCATCATGCCAATGACGAAGCGTTTGAACATTGGCGATGGCGTGAGACGCAACAGGAAGAAGCCGACGCTGACCTTGGTCAGGCATAGTGCGATCAAACATAGTGGCTGGTTGACGAAGTTGAGATGTAGAGCTTTGTTGACGTTCTCCGGCGGCATAATGTATTGTACATGGCGGCCGCCACCGAGGTGCACTTCTGGCACGAGGATCATGAATTGGATGAACATGACAACCTGTTCGACACATGGCCCGGTCAGCCAGCCGATCATCGCCCACATCGACCACCCCCCTGGCCCAGCACTCTGATCATCACAGACCTGGGAGACATAGAATGCGACATACCATAGCAGCAACAATGACCCAATCGTCAATACCGACCCACCCGACCATCCTCGTCCTCACCCAGAGGCGCAACGCCACGGCGATGAGAGCGAGCGCTACCAGAGACCCGCAGATGGCGAGGATCTCGGGCCCTCTGTTCTCATTGGGAACGAGCATCTCGGCGGCTGCCATGCTAGCACACGGTGGCCACGAAACACAAAACCGATCGTCAGGGAGAGTTGGAATCCCCCCGATCGCCGCCCGAGTACCACGGGGGAGCCGCGTCTCTTAATCGGCCCTGCGAAGGCGAGCATTCTGCCTCAATCTTCCCTCCCTCCCTCCTCTTTGGGTGCCTCCTGAAGATAGACCTAGGGGTAACCCGGAGTTTCCGGTTCGGCAACGCAAAATATCGAGAATCGATCTGGCCACTGATCGCCGACGTCGACGCCAGATCCCAGGTTCCGGGACCTCTCTGCGGAGCGATGTTGTTCTGGTGGTCTGATTCTCGCGGGTTCAGTCGAGGTGACAACGGTCGAGAACCACGGGCCCCCGGTAAGGGTGGCTCAGTGCTGGAGAAAGCCGGAATCTTTCCCTCGAGCCGGGATTCCTCACGCACAATCCCGTCGTCTTGAACTGGCCATATGCGTGGAGATATTGGCAAGCGATACCGAGAGAGTGGATTCAAGACCGCCAGCCAGATCCTGTTCCATGCCGTTTTACTGGTTGGTGGAGGATGGGTGGAGGGTTGGTGGTGGAATCGTACGTGGAATTGGTGCCGCGGATGGAAACTTCCGCAACCGTTGTTCAACGAAGCAAGAGCCCCTTTGGAATGCGATCCGAGAGTGATGCCGAGAACGTAGGGCACAACTGCCGGCAGCATCGAGTCTAAGTCTCCTGGTCCCAGGACGCCGGTAACCCCCTGAGCCCATTCTGCAAAATCGATTGGTGGATCTGAGCTTCGGGAAGAAAGGAGGGAGACCCCTGACACCACGAGAGAATTAACCCGGCGGAGCCATGATGGAGCATGTCTCCCGGCCGAGATATCTTCATATGGAATCGTTCCCTCCTGTTCATTCTCTGGGTTGTCTGACGATGTTGTTCTCCTTCCCCCACAATGATCGATCTGAATCGACAATCATCATATTTCTTAGGGGTTCCACAATTATTGGAACAGCCTCGCAGTCGTTGCTGTCCACGCCGGCGTTGTTCCGCAACACCATGACCGCGCCAGTGGCCTTGCTAAGCCTGCCGCCCCGGCGATTCTTCTTGAGGAAGCCAAGGCCATGTCCTCCAGGCTGTCTCCCAGGAAGGAAAAAAAAGCTCCGCAAGCGTGGCGAGATTCTTCGCTGCGCCTAGCGACCTCGTGTTCCGCAATGAGGAGTAAGCGGCACGGCTTTTAAGGGGCTGTAAGTTTCCAGATGCTAACCAATTTCACAGCGACTCGCTGTCCAGGAGAACCATCTCGTCTAGGTACGTCTAGGTACGTCAAGCCTGGCAAGTGCCTCCCCCCTGCAGCGCTTGCAGCCACGCACCCGGGTTGACGTGACACTTGCCGCCAACTCCTGCTTCGACGACTTCGTCGTGACAAACATCCAGCAGATGCTCGCAATCCACAACTCGTTGCGTCTCTCAGCCATGACACCAGCGGTTCGTCCACCAGTGCGAACAGGCGCTGAGCGAGGCCTACAGGCTGGGTAACGACCGCGAATGCATTCCCCACAACACAACGGGTCCACCATCACGGCGTTCCTCCCGCGTCGGCCGCGACAGCATCCCCCTCTAGCGGGCCTTAGGCGTCGACTTCGTCACCACAGGTTCCTTCGCCAACATGACGATCAACCTTGACCTGGTTGGCGGTCTCGCAGATACTGCGCCTGGCGCTTTCGGCAGGCTGGACTACAATTCGCGCGGCTCCAAACTTGGAAGCACGGCGCCAACCCGCCCGATGGCGTGCACTACACCACCGGGGACGGCCCAGGCGGCAACCCGTTCGCTTCTTTGACCGACCCGGCGTTCTCGGAGCGCATCACGCATAGATGGCCCAGATGTGAGCGCCGTGGCGCGCTGAGGCTAGCAGATTGCTTCACAGACCTCGATTCAAACCCATATTCCCACCACGGGCGGGAGGGTGACCCGCCGTTGGGTCTGGCGAAGACCAGGGACATGTTGACATGGGATGGGTACGCAGTTGAGTCGGCGACTGTTACCAATGTAGTGTCGACAATGGGCGGCAAGTTGTGCTGTTTCTCCTTGTGAAAAGGTAAGTAATTAGGGGTAAAGCAGGCCTACTCCTTAATCACATGTGAAAGGGAACTGTCGTGAACGCTTGTCGGTGGTTTTGCGGGCAAACTTCAACCTGGTGTGGGTCAATGTTAGCGTTTTCTTTGGTGTTCAATTTTCAACGGTCTCGGCGCGTCCCGCAATGGAGTTCGTCCCAGGGTCCAACGGCTGTGACGTCATCATTGAAACAACCAGCTGCTAGCCACTCATTCCCTGACTGCAACTCCCAGCTCACCAAGCAACAACATCGCAAAGTGCTTCATCTGTTTTGCGAAACTTGAACCACAACACCTAGGTTTTCAGTCACTTCTTGTCTCAAATCCTACCAAAAAAAGCCCGCCATGGCCGAAATCGCCGCAGCAGCCATCGCGGCCGAGCAAGTCATCGCAACAGGCGTCGAAGCAGCAGCAGCTGTTGCCATCGCAGCCCCAACCCTTCCTCTCAAAATTGCCCTCACCCAGCTACAAAACCCAGCCCCCGAAGGCTCGGCGTACGCCCTTACCCCCGCCCCTCCCCTTTAACCCTCCCTCAACAGCCACCCGCCCTCGCCCGCTCCCGCCACACCGTCACCGTCCTCCCCTCCCAAAACAAAGCCCTCATCTTCGGCGGCCTCGACGCCTCCGGAACCCTTTGCCCGCCTGGCATCCACGCCCTCACCCTCCTCCTCCACCTCTCCTCTCACCTCCCTACCACCACCACCACCACCACCACCACCACCACCGACAACAACGAAAACCAACGAAGGAATGGCCTACACCGCCTACGCCCCCTACCCCCTGCAAGACGACGTCACAGGCGGGAACACTCCTACCCTCTCCAAGATCCGACCACGCTGCGTGCGCGTGGGGGATAGGCATCTTCTGGTTCATGGCGGAGGGGGAAAGGGAGAAGGGTGGTGGAGGAGGAGAATTGCTTGTGGCGGTGGGATTGCAAGAATTTAAGTTGGGGAAGTTGAGGGGGACAGCGAGTTGGGGAAGGTGATGAAACCGAGGTGGGGGCATTGGATGTGGGCAGCTGAGGGCAGGGGTTTTGATTGTTGTTGGGGGAAGGGGATACTGGTGAAGAGGGGTGATGGAGAGGGAGGCGTGGATGTATGACATGCATGCGATGGTGTGGACGGCGCTGCCTGGGTTGCCGGCACGGCCGTTGGCGGCGGCGTATGTGGGTGGGAGGGTGTATGTGATTGCGGAGGATGAGGGTTTGGGTGGGGTGGTGCATTATATGGATATGAGGGAGTCGGCGACGGAGAGAGAGAAACCTGGGGCGCTGGTCTGGGAGAGCGTGGGGTTCCCCGCGAATCCGCTTGCGCCGGGGCCGAAGCCAAGAGGGGGCGGCGCGCTGGTGCCGTTGACGACGGGGCATGGGAGGGAGTATCTGATTTATCTCTTCGGGTGTTTAGAGGAGGGAAGTGGCAAGGAGTATTGCTCGGATATCTGGACGCTACAAGTGCCGTCTCACGGGCGCAGCACAGCGGCAACGAAAGACAAAATCAGGGAGAAGCTGCCGGGCGCCCACTCAAACGAGTTCAGGTGGGCGGAGGCTGAGATCGTCCCCGTGGAGCAGATGGTGGAGGAGGGCAAGGTGCATCCCGGCCCCAGGGGTGGTTTGGAGCGGATGCTTGCTTGGGTGGGAAGGAGTGGTGTTGTGGGGAGGAGTGAATGCGAAGGGGAGACGGAGGGGATGGGTGGATCTTGAGGCTGGCGCATGGATATGCGGATAATGATCGGTGGGAGTAACGAGCAAGTTCTGGAGGTCTGTGTTCTTTTGTTCTTAGCTGGGTGTTGAACGATGTCTGGTGGTTTTGAAACGTTTTAGACGTTACTGATGGTTGATTCCCTAGTCATGCTGTTGTGCCTCAAGCTCTCTACTCCTGTCCTTCCTCCTGGACACGCGTATCCATGATGTTTTTGCTCTGTCGCAGTTACTAACATGCCTCTTATTCCCCTTGCCTGATTTCTTCACGAGAATAGCATGTGAGAATCTCGCTTTACCAAGGTATTTTTGGACATGAGATATGTTATTGTCCCAAGATATTCCCTTTACTGGTACAGTCCCCGCCACTTAAGCAATTTCCACCTCGAGAACACCCTCTACTGATTGCGCCGGCCGCCATATCTTTACCAGTTTGAGCCCTGCACTTTCCATCAGATTTTTCCAGTCCTCCTCCGTCCTCTCCGCGGCCGCCACGCACGCCATCATGGTGATATCAGACACGGTAATGCGCGACAGCGGCCGGATATTGGTAACCAGGCTCTCATGGATTAACAGGCGCGAGTATCCCTTCTCCATTACCAGCGCCAGCGTCTCTAGAATTTGGTGCGCCGTCTCATCGGGCCAGTCGTGCAGCACATTGTGCATAAAGTAAACTTTAGCGCCCCACGTCTCAGCCGGCTGTGGTGTGAAGAAGTCGTGCGGCCGCACACTAATCGCCGACTCCTCGCTACCAAGGCTCTCCTCAATCCCCTCAAGAATATCCGGCAATTCTTCCAACACCAGACTACCCGCCGGCATCTCCGGGTGGCGCGCAAGAAACTTCTTCAAGTCATGGCCCTTGCTCCCCCCCAATATCAACCACCAGCGGCCGGCTACTCCCTTCTTCCCGCCCCACGGAATCCGCGAGAATACTTTCCGTAGGATATAGATCGACCCACGGCCTGAGGTTGTACTTTGCGTGGCATTCCATGGCATCGTTAAAGGAGGCCGCCAGCGCCGGGTTGCTGCCAACGTAGTGGAACAGGTTGGAGTTCTTCCCGTGGCAGAACTGCATATTGCAGTCGTTTACGTCGGCCGGGACCCGGAAACCTGTTGACTTGAGGTAGCCCGGCAGAGACTGGAAGAGCGGGGCGTGGAGATCTTTGTGGATACTGCCGTATGTGCCTGCCAGCGGCGGATCGCATCCGAGAGCTGCAGCCCAAGGAGTGCGTGCTTATGTGTCTTCGGCTGTTTCGGTTATGAGGTGTTGACCGGCGATGGTGCGCATCATGCGTCCTACGGGGTGAGGGTGAGTGTTCTTTTTCAGGGGTAGGGAGGAGGGCAAGACGTACGGATCAGTTGCTCCTCGGCGCCTGTGAGCTCGGCGAGCTTGGTGCTCGTAATGGGCTCGCCGCCGGGTTCTGCCCACTTGGTAAAGACACCGGCGTCGATGAGGGTTTTGATGGCGGCGTGTATTGCGAGGTTGACCCAGTTGTGATCCCATGTGATGTCCCATGGCGACTGGATTCTCCTCAGAGTCTCGAGGACGGCATCTCGCGCGCGCATGCGCTCCACCTCGTTGGCAAAGTATTTAGCGTTGATGCCTTCCAGGTTTGCAATAAGTTGATCAGCAGTTGCCATCTTGAGTCTGGCTGTGTTGTTGGCTTTGCTGTGAGAAGAGTTGAATCCCTGAATGACCACAACCAGGAACATATCAAATGCCTTTGCGCGGGAGAATGGTGAGAAGAGAGTAGAAGTGATGCTGTCGGATTCGCATTTCCATGACATGGAAATCATCTGCTCACGTCCCTACTCTTCACATCATGGGTCTTTTTCCCACGCCTAGCTCCGCGGCATGATGTATGGTTCCCCGAGCCAGCTCCCTCGTTTGGCCTAGTCTTAGCACCGGGCGGAGCGGAGCTTGTTTCCTGTTTAGGCACGGGACTGAAACTCTCATGTTGGTTGATGTGATGATGGTCGAGATATCACCCTGAGAGACGACGAAGGGTTACTCCGTGGCCATACCTAACTCAATATGCCAATCACAACAGCTCCCATGAGAGACCTGAGAACCTTTGCCACTTGAAACAGATTTAGTTCTTTTGTCCTATGTCTTCAAGATATCGCCCCTGCAAGCCTTATGTCGTACCAGTTCTCCGCTTTCTCCGCGCCGTAATGCAATGCAGGGCCAGCCAGGGGTGAGGCACAAGATTAGAACGTGGGGCTTGGAAGGATGCACAGAAACATTTTTCGCATGGCCTCAACGCCTGATTGTTGTTTGAACTCGCATGTCAACCGAATGTTAAAGAGCTTCTCCGCCCAACAGAAACCCAGCTCCCTGTTAGTACCCTTTCCTCCCGTCACCCATGGTGTGCGGTTGAAGACACTTTCACCTCGACGGTCTTGTAAACTTTCTGACCCCTGTCCACATCACCACCACCAAGCTTGCTCGTTTTGTGAGCCGTAACCAGTGGGATAGCGTCGTAACTCGGGCCCATGTGAAAGCTGGCCTCTTCTCCAACGTCCGAGTCGAGCTTCTGGTGATCCCAGTTCCTGGTCCCGCCCAGAGACGAGCCCGCTGCGCTGCCTTCAAAGTGGTTTTTTGACAGTGCCCCTGTCCCGCGGGTGCCACGGCTCTCATCGCTGATCTTGTGCTTTGCCGCCTGGAAGAGGGGCCAGCGTGGGCAGCGAAGCGCAGATTATGAGAATCATTCCCTCTGCCACGGCGAGAATGCCAAGATACGGGACGGGATCTGGAGACAAGAGTCGGTCAGTTTCAGGTGACTGCCAACGCAAGTGGAATACTCACATGTTGGGTCCTTTTCCATCAGCGCAAAAACTTCCCCGAAAATGACGAGTTTGTAAATGGACACATCCCAAGGAATTGAGCCCCAGAGCAGTTGAAATCGCCAGCCGCATCATCAATGGCATGTTGAGCCGCATAATAAACGGAATTGGGTAGATAGCAAAAAAGATATCCAGAAAACCCGCGTAAGCTGTTGTGAAGTAGCCTAAGTTCACCAGCACGGACAGCAGGGCACAGGTTCCTGGTATGCTTCGGTCCCATCCCCTCTCAACTGGGTTGCACTGCTTGAACCACCAAATTGACGTTGTCAGAATGCAGGCCTGCGAAGATAGGCAAAGGCCCCAAGACAGGGTTTTGTCTTGGCCCCGAGACTCATGATACGTTGAAGGGTTGAGATGATGACAAACTTTGGCAGCGTAAAGGTCCAGATTAAGATGGAGCAGATAATGACGTTGTACTTCATCGCCGGAACGAGGTTCTCCTGTAGTACTACCGCGGCATGTTTTCCAAGCCCGTAATTCGACCCTATCGTGACAACAGTGCAGGAGGCGAGGAAGACCACAAGACAACCGACCGTGATGTAGTCGTCCATCCCTAGTCCTCCTCCACGGGCTTCTCCACACCACTCTCTATAGAAGACGCGGAGCCCGACGACTACTAGATTCAGGTTTCTCTGTTAGCGCTTCAAATTCATTGTTAAAATCTACCGTTTGGTGGCTTACGCGTCGTCACCGCAAACATGGCCCAGCTGGCCTTGTCCGCGACTTTGCCATAGTATTCCTCTTGCCACAATTTTATGTTTCCGTCAATTTAGACCTCAATCTTGCCGGATGAGAAAGGAAGCCAGTAAACCGGGGGGAGCACGGTAAGTTATCATGAGCATTTCACCTCCCGAACATATTCCCTGGTTTGTTGATCGCAACACTCAAGTTCCCACAGCTGGGCTGTCACTCAATGCGGCCCGCGGGTCCGCGGCAAATGAAATCTGTTCCTGCTTCCGCAGCTAACAAACTCGCGCAGTAGCCAGGTTTGGGGTTAAGGGCTAGCAGCCGTTGTGGGAGATTCAGGGGCTTTCCAGGGGCATGAGATGGGCTGTTCGCTGTTGGGCCTTGGAGCTTCTCTGTCATGTGAGTCGATTACCTGAAGTTCATGAGACCCTGGTCGAGATTTCGTTTCAACGGCACAAGGCTGGGCAAAGCTCCGTCTTTCTCAACGCAGAAATATCACCGCTTTCCCTACAGGGAAGCACAAAGTCACCTTCCCTCTCGGCATTTCCGATGTCTGCCGCTTACAGGCCAACATTTTGAAATCTTTCGAATTTACAGGACCCTGGGCTGAGCCAAGGCCATTTGGTTGCGCAACGATTCGGGCCAAAGTTACCAAAAAGGCGGGACTTGGGGGAGAATCACACGCAAGGGGGCAGGGGTCACTGAACGGTTTGGTTCTTGATCAGAACCTTGTCTTCGTATGTAGAGCGATCTTCCCAGGGGACGTTGGGAACGAAGTCAAGGCATCTGCAACTCATCTGAAGATGGAGTAGCATTTTCGGCCAGCGGAGGGTCTGGAGACAAGGGGAAATGGGAAGTTGAGGTGCTACCCCGGCGGACCATCCTGTCGTCCTCTCAAGTTAGGCGTGAAACCAGTCGAAAAGGGTTGAGCAGTACAATAAAAGTTTCCGAGAGATGCCGACAAACAGCTACTCAGTTAAACCTGACCCAAGTGATCGCCAGGCAGGTAGTATTCGAAGATCTTTTCCTAGGTCAATCCTCACGGATTGTCAAAGATATAGCTAGCTCCTTTACTCAGACATATTAGACATGAAACTACAACAACTCCCTGAGATCTAACCCCGAGACAGCCAAACGTCTTTGCCTCATAATGGCCAGATCAAAAAATGCACAATACATACGA